>SEMN01000081.1:380000-980000 GCA_005408345.1 Macquaria australasica
AATAGTTGTTGAGATATTTCAGTCTGGACCACAGTTGGGGACCAACCCACCGACCAACAGATGTTGCCATCCTTCAAACCATGTTGCTAGCATGGCTTAAAAGTGCTATTGCTCTTTTCATATACACACAGGTACAACCCACTGAAAAATAGACAGGACATGTTGAGGTAAAAAAATATCCAAAAAAGTACATTAAACATTTCATTTCATTTCAAAATAATTCCTGGAATGTGTTCAACATCACAGGTTGGTGATGCATAATGTTTCGAGGAATACCTGCTACTGTCAGACAAAAGCTATATTCTCTTGAGTCTAGCCAACCCACGCCTGGGCCTTGTAAAATAAATGTACAAGGTGTATGAATAATCCAGGAGTTGTAATCAAAGCTCATGGAGTCAGCTTTACTCTGTCAGGATGTACGGTGTAAAACAGATGGTAGAAAGGTTAATGTTCAGCAACAGCTTTGACAGTCAGACACCTCCAATGAAGCTGCATCTGTTAAAATCATGTTTTTCACTTAATATTCAAAATGCCAGATGCACAGACAAACAGAGAAAGAAAGAGGAGCAAAAGCACATACAAAAAGTAGACTGAAGGGAGGAGCGACTAGTGGTTTGAAAATATGTATGCTGTTTCATTACAAAAAAATAATGTTTTTATAATGTTCAGTTTCAAAGGAGACTTTAATGACTCTAATTTTGAATAGTACTTCAAAAGCTTTTCCACTCTGCCAAGAAGACATTTCTGGGGAAACACTACTTAACCTTCAAATTTTAATCAAGAGGTGGGTAAGTTCAACCAAATATCCCACTATATACAAAGCAGGTCTGCAAAAAATGCCTAAAAAGTAATTTTAAAGATAATACTGACTTTGCTGCTCTAAGTTCTTTAGGACAATCACTGCACAATGTAGGGGCCCTGATGAAAAAAATATAATGTATGTGTGAGAGTCTACAGGGCCAAGAAGATCTGCTGTGCTACAGGCTGACTGCTGTTTATTCTAACAATGGCACAGCTTGCAAAAAAGCCCTTATCTAATGACTCTTACAATCATGTTTTATTTTCCCCTTGAAAAATGGCTATTCAGCGATGCAGAGGATTAGAGTCCAATCTATTGGGGGCTTTTGTCTTGCAAAAAGGCAATTTTCCCTTCATTTAGGGAAATAAAGCTCTGTTTAAATGACATCACTTCAGATCAAAAGGTCCTATTCTCTGTTTTTATGTCGCAATACTGTAATTGCACAGAAAGATTTGTAATACAACTATAACTGGATTAGGCTTTTCATAGTTTTTATCTTGTCATGCGTAATTTCGACACTGAATGAGGCACAAACAACAGAATCTGAATCAGGCTGACATGCAGCTAATCAACTTTTTTATTTTAGTTGAAAATGCCCTTTGGATTTGTAATAGAGTCTCTCTATTGGTTGTTCAAGGGTATATCTAAAAATGATCTTATTTAACCAGTTGTTCCATGGTCTAAAGCCCACCTTTTCACTAAGTTTCATGACCGATTCTTTCTGATCTTAGGAATTTGTGTAGTTGTGTCATGTTGCTTGGTAATTAATAGATAAAAGTGTTGAAGCTACATTTGTAATTGTGATTCATCTAAAGAATGTTAAAGTTCAAATGTTATTTTTTTTCCATACATGGAATATGTGTTTGGTCTATATGCCCTTATTCAGCACAGAATGATCCGTGTGAATGAGGTACTCGGAGAAAGAGACTGTCAAGAGTAGTGCCCGTCTTTTCACACATTCCTGCGCTATTACCATCACCCTCTACACAACGAGAATCACTCTCAGACACTCCGTGTGAGACAGTTCACATACCAAGCCCTATTTCTTTCCACTTCACCCTTTTCAAATGCGCCAACATATAAAGAGGGCCCCACAGCCTGGCTTCGGCTTAAGACAAATTACATGATCTTTAGACAAAGTGTGCGTGCAACTCTGTGACAAATTCCAGACTCTGTGATGTAGCAGTGTAGTGTAGTGTTCCTCAGCCTGAGGCAATGTCAACTCATATAGTCAGTCATCCAGGGTGCAAAGTCAAAGGATGTATGGTGCTTAATTCTTTTAATCTGATGCTATATATCACCTGTAGACGACTGATGCTGCACATATACTCAAAGAATGTACGTGCTGATAATCCCTCCAATGCACGCAGGTGGCAGGTGATTATCAGCACGTACAGAGTATTTGCTAGTTCCAGAGCGAGGATTTACTGGAACTAGCAAATACCAAGAGGTTTGCTTCTATTAGCAATAAATAGAACTGAGACTGTAAGCTAATTCCAGGTAAAGCACCCAGCTGAGAGTTACGGCAGCCCCTTCTGAGTTGATTCATCTACTGTTTAGTCTGTGGGTCTTGAGGGGACTCTGTCAGACTTCTTTAGTTGATTTGTCTAATTTAGCTGTGTTTTTCAGGAATTGTGGATGCAACCCTGGCAACACTTTTCACAAATGTCCATTTGTATTTTTTAATTAACATTAGATCCCAAGGCCTGTTTACATGCTTGCATGTATTTACGGAGCGACAATAATATGAGAGACGCGGTTTATACTGAGGAGAGCCTAGCTGAAACTCTTTGATTTGCTTTACTTGGCAACAGACCTGAATATTCACGTTGTAGCAACCTTTATTAAAGAACACACTGGGGTGAAATTGAAAAAAAAAAACGTTCAGTCCCTTTTGCCATTACTGCATTTGTAGTCTTAAGGAATTCTCTGTCCAATAAAGTGCAAATTTACTCCTGCAAACCTCCCAAAACAAGGCTCAGTGCTGCTTCTGTTCCTCATTTGATGACCATTTATATGCTTGTAAGTCATGTAGTAAAAATGTCACACCAGTATGTTAAACTGATGAGAATAGTGAAATTAAGGCTTTGAAGAACACCTCCAGCCTTTCTACAAAGTTCTGTTTTCAATTTATTTTTTTTCAGCATCCAGCCTTGTTTGATTATCCTGCTGGACACTGGGAAGGGTGAGGTCACATTCCTCAGGTGGCACTGGGGTCCTGTGAAGGAGAGGGGCTTTATTTTTAACACATGGGCTACAATTTAGCCTCTGAACTTAACGGCCAAGCCCAACAGTCTGTTTAGACTACCATGGTCATCTTCAAGTACATATGCAGACTTCCATGCTGTCCAGAAACTTTCAGACTGAGGCAGTGCCCTTCAAAAATATTTAGCGTGTCTGTTCACCTATGCGAGTACACGAAGAGGATGTCTGGTAAAGGAAATGGGAGTAGTTTTCAGATACCCCTCTTAATGCTTTTAGTGAGCATAATGGTTTAATGGATTGTGATCAAATGGCAGGGAGGTGCACCAGGACGGGCTTTAAGTCCACCAACATTGGGGCTGATTTGAAGGATGAAGGTTTGAGCCGCCCCAGAGGAATATAAATAGCCCACAGTACAAAAGGCTTTTCTGCTGCCTACCCTTCAAACCTCTTTCACCCTGTTTGTCTGAACAAGAATAATATGCGCCACCCCAACCTTGAGTCAAAATTCCTGTCCTTCCATGTCAGCTGCTGCACTGAGCTGAGACACAGAAAGGACTTACCCTCCACCTTGAGCAGTTAGCAGTGTGATTCATGGGCCGTCGCCTCAAACTTGACTCCTAATGTCCAAGTGGGGTGAATAAAAGATAACCTAGAACAGAATGGCACGCTCTGCCCATTTTAGCTTAAGTTTAAGCAATGTAGTGGGAAGAAGCCAGTAGTTTGTGCTCCTTAAATGTTTGATACTTTTATTAGATATGTAAATGGGTTGCATTTCCTTTTGAGTCCTTTAGACCATGACATGCTGTTAGGAGGAGCCGAGAATTGAACCACCAATCCCAAGTCTGTCTATCTCATTTACTACTGCCTCTAAAGCTGTGATTCCCAACCTGGGGATCTGGGCCCTCACAAGGAGTTGCGAGACAGGTAGAAAATAAGAAAAAAATAATTAGTTTTACACAAAATTATATTTAGATTTTGAACTTCTCTCTTTTGGATTTCTTATGAAATACTGCATAGTTTTACCTATTTTTTATTATTCAGATGAAACAATCAGAGAAGGAGGGGGCACAAGGAGATATTTATTGCTTCATGTTAAGAGTACACACGTCAAAAGGGTTGGAAACCACTTGTTTAAGAATGTGAGCAGAAATATTTGCAGCTCAAGAATGACATATCCAGTAGGGGTGTCACGCAAAGTTACTATCTGTATCTGCATCTATTTATTTCACAAAAAAGTCTGTTTTTGGAATCACGCTGAAAGGAACGTGTCAAGGAATGCCATCGAGGCAGATCTGCCACGACAAGCCATCTAGGCAGCAGGGAGAGGACCCAAATGTAGACAAGCGAGGAGGCTGAATCAATCCAAAGATTTAATAACTACAAAATAACTTTACAAAAACTCAGGAACTGATACGCATGGAAACACCAGGAACATGACACAAAGAGACGACCAACAACACCATGAACATCAAGAACATCAACCACATCAGCAACATCAATGACGCAACGACAAACAAAGGAAAAGGACCGGTATATATAGATAAGGAGACAACGAGGGAAACAGACACAGGTGGGAAACAAGACACAGGTGAACCTAATCAAAACTGGTGGGAACAGAACAATGACAGGAAGTAATTAACACACGAAGACCAGGGATTTACAAAATAAAACAGGAAACAAGACCAAAATACCAAGTCCAAACAAGAGTCCTTCGTGGACCATGACAGAATGGTGGTCTACACCGGAAGTAGTTGTATAGTGTCTAAACTGCTTCATTTTCGGCTTGTGTGTTAAATTCTTTTCTACTGGCATTTATACTCCTCGAGGGTATATGAATAACTTTAGCTCACTGGGCAATTATTTTAAAGAAAGATTAAAATAAAGTTGGTTTGAATTGTCTACTGTTTGTGTTACGGTTACTGTTACTGTTTCCTCGTGTATGATGTCTGTGTTTTTGGATTTGACTGAGTTATGACTGAGAAGAAGTGGTGTGACGTTTGTGGCAAAAGTGTGTCAATCAGGTAATTTTGGGAGGGAAAAAAAATACTGCTGCAAAAATTTAGATGATGTTCGTGTCTGTTCAGAATGCACAATGTTATCTGTATTCCTTTACATCCTTAATATCCAGAAGACCAAGTAACCTTTAAACTGCTACGAAGCATGATTAGGTGTTCCATATGGAAACATGGAAAACAAGCAGCAACATTATTAGAATTTAAATGTGACTTTTCTGCAGGCCGCTCCATGAGACTCTAATATAAGATGAAAGGGGTGTAACAGTGTGGTATACAAAAATAAACAAACGAGGCACTTTCACACCAAGGTAATTAGAGTGTTTATGGGAGGAGGGAAGGTTCCTGATGGCACAGCGAGGGAGGAAGACAGGGGAAGATAGAGGATGGGAGGGGGTAAACTAAGGCTCATTGTTAGGCAGGTGATTTACGAGGGTACAGGGGCTCCCGGGCCCTGCCAGTGGAAGGATAGATCTTCTGTCGCTATAGTACCCTCAGCCCTTTGTGTCCATTGTGCCTACACAGGGCTGGCGGGGGCTATGGGGATGAAAGTGGGTGGAGGGCGGCTGGAGTGATTGTTGGTTGAGTGCTGTAGTGCCATCGCAGGGCCTGTACATCTTCACCACAGACAGCAGCAGCAGATCAAAGGCCGCACTGTTCCCTCTCTCTAAAGCTCACAAGCCTTTGAAAACTTTTGCACAAGGGGATGATGTGCCTCTGCAATGCTAGAAGCCAGCTGAATATAGCATCTGAATACCAAACACCAACACTTAATGATATCCAGAGTGCGAGAAATTATCCTGAGTTTCCTTTTTTAATGAAGCCGGGTGATTGTATGCACCACGAGATGGGATGTGCTGGGCAGCGGCCGTGGGTAGATAGATTAGGCGTCTGGTGTATATGAAATGAGGTCACCTTCTCCCTTAGCTCCAGACAGACGTGGTTGTCTGAGTGCTGTCTACCTTTCCCCACACATCGAACTGTCACCATGCACCACTTGACCTTTCAGAGCCTTGGCGATAATGCTCCTTCAGGCAAAAATCTATTACCACAGGCAAATGCAATATCAAATGAAGAAAGGGTAGGATCTTAGCATGTGAGTGGTCACATGTTGGGGCTGTCGATGGATGCAGATTCAAAGGCGTCTTGGTCCGTGTCACTGAATCTCTACTAATAATTTCATCATGAAAGCTAATGGAGTGTCCGACAGTGTTGTTCTGTTGTTTCTCACAGGAAGGCGCAGCGTAAACACTAATTCTCTTCCTTGGCGGCAATTCATAAAGTGTTATATTGAAGTGAATGAGGATCAGAATTCAATTAGTATGGTCTCTGAAAGTAGGGCAGTGCTGTTTACAAGAACCTCTCCCGCTCTCATTGTTCCAATACAATGGTCAAAGCGTCTTGTGGCAATCTACCTTTTTATACCCTGTGTTAACATCAGGCAGAGCCAAAACAAATATCATAAAAGTATATTTGAAACATGTTGAACCACAATATTCTTTAATCCTATTCAGCCATGTGCACTCCAGCTAAGCAGGGCGATGTTAATATCAGAGATTGATTTATTTATGGTTGAATTTGGAGCTACTTTTTATTTGGGATTATTTTGTCTCCACTCTGTAGGACAAATATAAATCATAGAATATAGTGAGCTGCATGCAGCATCTTCAGCCAAAGAAAACAACATGGGATTCTTGAAAAGTTTCAACAAAATCAAATTTTCTTCATGGTTCAACAAGACAGAGTCTACAGCCATGCTACTGTCGTGGTTTTAAGAGGCTGTACTTGGGCACAGTGGTGTAAAGATTTCACAAAAAAACAAAAATGTCAACCTCATAGTGGTGCTAGAAGAAAATCAGGGGATCACAAAAGTCTGTAGATTTCATCCTCTGGGGACCATGAATACATGTACCAAATTTCATGTCGATCCATCCAATAGTGGCTGAGATTTCATCCATCCATCCATATTATATTGGACCGACCAACCAACCAAAATTGCCATCTCTAGAGCTTCTAGGTTGGTTAAAACCTTTTCCCTACAGTATTATGCAAAATTTTTATGTTCACATGAATATTAGCCGAAATATTTGTCACCTAACTCAACATCTAGAAAGGCTACAAATGTTCTTGACTTTAAATTTGAAGAGGAAATGACTGCTATATTTCCACATAACACTGTCAAACCATCACTGTATGATTTATTTGAGTCATTTGGCTGCTGTCCAGGGCCGTGCCTCACTCCACATCCTGGCCATACTGGACTGACGAACCTGCTGTGTTAAACTCAACAAACTGAGGGTAGGGGCTTGATGAAAAAAGCAAGTAGTGTTGAGCGTTTCAGAGCACTGTTTGAAGTGACCAATCATACAGTCCTGTGCTGATGTGTGTGAAGTAATCTGCACCGATCTCTGTGAACTGAAGATAATTTTTCTCATGCTTATTTGCTACCCATTGGGCCTGATCTCCCTAGCTCGCCTGTGTTAAAACGCTGACAACACTGATCTAAATGATGAAGGCAGATGAAAGTATTAGCTGCCTGCTGGTGTTTAGACCCAATCTGTTCCGAGGTGAGCACTGTGTAGCAGAGTGCTATCTAGATCAATGGCTTATCACTCTCATTAGGTGTCTACTTGCTGATTCCATTAATCAGACTTGGTCCACTTTTCCTTTTCTGACCCCAGCTTTAAATAATGGTAGGCCTCATTGAGTCTGGCCCTGGGGTTGAGAATCTGAACCTTCAGTTACTGATCCATGCTCCATTTTAATCCATCATGCAGCCTGGGGATTGTGTGTGGGGGAAACTAAGCAAGGAGGAGACAGAGAGAAAGAGAACAACCTGATGCATTCCTCATCGCTCATACCACCTCATTATGTGAATGGAGTGGGTCTCACTGTGCAGCACACTTACACACGACACAGCACCTTCTGGCTCAAAACTGAGCTGCCACGCACTCCGGTGCTGTTTGCCCTAGAGCAGACCCTGATCAACCACCCCCATCCTCACATCCAATTTGCTTTGGCATTTATAGGTATCCATGATAAATCCGACGATCCAATGCCTGGTGACTGAATGACATTTCAAAGTGATGGCATGGTTACATGAGCAGTACCACGTTACACCCAATTGACCCCCCAATGTGTGAACAGCCAGGGTGGGGTGGGGGGGTATCTGTGAGTCTGATCTGTGAGTGTGAGAGTGAGAGAGCAGGTTAATTCACTGCTTGTCATGTTAAGCGCTGTCCAGTAAATCATGGACCAGTTTATGAGGAGGGGAGGGTATCTCACGCTCTCTCTTACACACACACACACACACACACACACACACACACACACACACACACACACACACACACACACACACACACACACACACACACACACACACAAACGTATAAAAGCAGTAGATTACCACTGTGGTGGGTGAGGGGATGACACGTTTACTTTACCCTGCTATACATTCCCTGCATCCTCTTCATTATCCCTTCATGAGGCCAAATTGGCAGCAAGCCCTTTAAAAAATGAACACTGACAGCGACTTACAAAATGTGACTGCAGGCAAATACAACTGCAGGCAAATGTAGGCAAAACAGTTTCATCTCTGCAAGTCTTGCTATATCAATAATACATGAGATTGTCTCCTTTGCCGTGATTAAAGGTGATGTATCTAAGTGCTACAGGTGCTGCATCGCCAAATTGTCCTTTCAAATTCTAGTTAGTAAAACATGTGTACAGTCTGAAAGGATTTCTTCAAAGAAGGGATCATAACTAAGCGTAGAAACAGGAGAAAGCTCTGAAAATATCAAAACACGCGAGACACGTCAGTCAGACCAGGTTGAAAATACCCCGAACAATAAGATGTTATGTTGTGTAGTTATTAGCAGAGTTAGTGTTGACTGTAACTGCAACATTTTCCTGTCAATGTTGCAGCTAACAGTTTGAAGAGTGTAAATCAATAGGCTGTTGTGCCTGCTGACATTTTTAGGGGATTACAGCTGTCATTTCTACATCTTACATTTCCTGTTCCTGCAGAGTCGGCCAGCATTGACAGGAGCCCTGGCCAGGACTCTGATGTCCACCAGACGCTGGCCAGAGCTGAGCGAAAGGCCACATCCAATCAGCAACACCACCAGACAATATCAAAGACCAGTGGGCGAAAGGAGATGGGATTGGATGGCAAGCAGTGGCTTAGAAGGAGGAGGCGAAGGAAGACAGAATGAGCGGTTGAATCTCATCAGCTCGCAAAGATGAGTCACCACAGGGCACATTATTGCACAACATCCAGGACAGTGGGTACAGACAAAGGGAACAAGTGTCCCAAATCACAGACAAATTGAACAGAGAGATTATTGAGTCCCACCAATGATGAAAAGCAATGACCGTGAGCAAACATAACAATGGACTGAGCTTGCTCAGATGGAAGGAGGGAGCAGGAGAATGTTGCTTTAGAGAGGCAGGCAGGGAGGCAGACACGTGGTAGTGCATGTTGGTGGTTGAAAATGACGGGGGGGTTGGCCAGCATGCTGGCATCATTTACCTGCATCACCACCTGCTGCCACGCTAGCGGTTGGCTGGTAGGAGGGTTGGGAGGCAGGTTGGCGCGCTCTAGCTGAAGGGTGACATTGCGACGCTCCTCCTCAAGGGCTCGGGTCAGCTGCTCAAAACGCGCCTCCTGCTCTTTCACTGAAGCCAGGATGCTGGCGGCCGAGCGAACATCATAGTCCTCCATGTCCAGTGTTGGTCGCAGTTGTACAAATCTTCCAAGTCGGGAAGGGAGGAAAGAGAAGGGGGGGGGGGGGGCACCAGGTCATTAAACACACCCTGACCCAGCAGGCTGGGCGAGTGGCATCAACAGGCTGACGCATGCCTCAATTTCAAAGTCAAATACAAGACTTATTTATTGGCCAAGCTGGGACACTGATGATTTGGCATTCTGCACAAGCTTTAAAAAATCATCATGAACAAAAGACCAACACGACACATCAAAATAGAACAATAAGGATGGTTGACTAGATGACTGGGGAGGTAGTGTCATGGTACAGAGAGTCTTATCTGTTACAGTCAAATCAGTTTAAGTTAGACTGTGGTTTCTTGAGCCAATACCCTGAAGAGACAATCTGAAAATGTCCCCACAAAGAGCGACTACACAGTGAAGTCTCTGATACCCCAAGCCCAGCATAGCAAAGACATTAATGAGGATGCTCTTCTGGGTGCCAATTATGTTTTTTCTTTCAGAAGTTTGAGCCTTTCTTGTAATTAAGAGAATCCTGGCACCACAGAAAAAATCTAATACAGTTTTGCAGGAACATCTCTGCTGCAAAATGGAAATATGATCCACCGAGTACAACAGAGGGAATGAAACAGCACAGTGCACACTCACAAAAACAAAGATTCTTGTTTCTGGACATCCAAAAGGTGTGAAGGAATGGCCTCACCCCTACAAATGAACAATCATAGCGTGGAGGAATGGCGCTGTCATTGGATATAGTCATGCACAGAGCTGTAATGCATTCTGACACACAAGCACTGTTGCAGGCACGAATCCAACACATGCAAGCTTCCCACAGCCAGCCATACGGACACCCGGGCCTGGTATCACACACGCACGCACGCACACACACACACACACACACACACACTGTCTGTCATAAACAATCATAATTTCTAGATAACAGTTGCAAGCCACAGTGCGTATCACTGTCACACACACCCTGATATCCATAACTGATGGTGGCGTGATATCAAGGGGGTTGACGGCACAATAACAAATGGGGTTGGAAATACCAATCCACAGCAATACAGACCTAGTAGATAAGCAGGCTGAGAGGTGTTAGAAAACAGACATCCCCCACTCTAACAGAAGCAGAAGGATGAGACAGCAAGAAGAACGAAGAGCTGGGAGAGAGGGGAAAAAAACAAAGGGAAGACAAAAGAGAAAAAGCCAGAGGTTAAAACAGAAATGAAACAGCATATGGTTCCTGTGACAGGGTTGTATTTGACTATATTGTAAACCCAAATCTAATGAAACAGATGCAAAAAATGTTTGAAAATTAGCACAGTATCATCTATGCACATTTCAAAATAAACATCCATAGTTTGCTCACCATATTTCTTTAGATATTCTTCAAGAGGATGCCTTTTTTTTCATAAATCTTCATTACTCAAAGTACATGTCTATTTTTAAGGCTGTGGACCCCAAGAATCCCCCAAATTCCCAAGTTTACTGTGTGACTGTTCAATAGTAGTCATTTGATTTGTTTGAGAATATTCACCATTAAATTATTTTGCTGGGTCCTGCATTATTACCTAATTTTGCAAACCTAACGCCAGACAAAGCGTTGATGAACTCTGATTGCGTTCAATGGCTACATTTTGTAACAATCAATGCCAACGTTTTAAAAAATAATTTCCTTTTACAATATCTGTGCATGGACACTACAGCATGGTTTAAGTTAGGAAAAGGTCTTGGTCATGGCAAATAAACTATGGTTAAGTTTAGGCAACTAAAACACTTGGTTAAGGTTAGGTAAAGATCGTGGTTACAGTTAAAGAAAAGTACACATTAATTTAAAGTCTGTGATGGGATAAAAACTCCAGTCTACAGCATAAAAATCAGTTGCGCTATCCAACACGTTGACCTCCATGCTTATTTTTTGCCTCTCTACGTAAAGCGCACACTACTTCCTGCAACGTTGGCAATGGCCATAAATCGCAATTTGCGGAATTATCAAATATAAATGTACTGTAATTCATTTAATTTAAATGTTTACATGTTGAAGATAGGATACATACTGCGCTGACATTTTATATAGTAGTTTTATTATATATAGATATTTATATATAGAGTTTTAAAAATTTAATCCAGGCCATGTCTATTTTACACTATTTTCCAAGCAACACATTTCACAAACATCACAAGTGATGTGTTCTTTTGTATTTGGATGTGGCATAATGTTCTGGCCTTGGACCAGACTGCTCAGTCAGAGAGTGAAAGACATGTTTATCAAGCAATCAGCCGAAAAAAATTCACAACATAAGGCAGCAGCCAACATGTCATCCTGGGGTCAACTTGGGCCAGCATCATTTTAGAAACAAAGTAACACTGTGGTGAGATGAATCCTTATGTCCAAGATGTCTCAGATATTGTGATTAGGAATTAGGGCTTTAAAACGGAAATGTAAGGTTAAACAACAAGGTACTTTACAAAAACCAAGAAAGGACACTGAGTCAGGAGGCACATCATATCAAAGCTTTTTGATTCTAGCTGATCTTGCCACCGAAACAGACAAAGATTGAGGAGGGGTGGTTTGGCTAAGCAGGGTAATGCAGATGCAACCATTAGAATTTCAAACAGGTCGGATTACAGAAACAGAGAGTGTGTGTCTGTGTGACTAAGTGTGTGTGCACATACACAGGATTCATTCTTCACTATAGGACCTGGTGAGTGTGAGGCCCTGATTCCCTTTGAAGCATACAATCCCTCTTTGATGTTTGTTGCACACTGATCATTTATTTATCTGGAGAGGAGTCTCATCTGACACGATTCTTCCTTCACTCTTCCTCACAAAGCAACACATGCTGAGAAAACTGTTTCCACATCCATGTGAATGAAAGAAAATGATCTCTCATTACTTTTGAGTGTTTTTTCATTCTCAAATCAGGAATCTACCATTTTGAAACATTGTTCTCGCTAAAATATTCCTGACTGGCATGAGTTTATAGTCATCAGCTGGTGATTTAGTTTCCAAAATGGAAACAGAGCTGGGTAATGACTACATGCAAAAATAGCATCTCTGTCTATTTTCAAAGCTATCCACTAGTTGAGATAACCGACAGCAGTAGGGTACCATAAGCCATGCTGATTGGACATACTTGATGACGGACTCTAATGAGTCACACCCCTGGAGGGTTGGGGGTCAACGTAGCCATTGCTTCCTGAGTCATAAAGGGAATAATATGGCAGGCATGTCAGCTACGCCCCACAGCTTATCATTAAACACCAACTTCTGGGTCTACTTAAAATAGCACAGGGAGGGGCATCTGAAGAATTCCCCTCTGCCACCATGACAGCCCTGTTTTTTAAAGCTTGTCTTCAGCAGATGTTTGCTAATGGCTTGAGTCAGAGGGGATAAAAACCCAGCCAAGGTCTACACATTTAACCCCATCCTCAATTACACACGCACTAGTTAGCCCCAACTTTATATGGTGAAAACATATCAAAGTACAACTCCAAGGGCATGAGTGTCATTGGTGGATGCCACATTAAAAAAAAGGAAAATGTTTAATTAATTCCACAAAGGGAAGTGTGTTAGATTTGACTACTCTTAAGGCGTAAACATCTTTAATTAAAAGGAAAAACAGGCTCATACTCCATGTCTAGAGTTGATGCGGCATCTCACTACCAGCTTCACTTGTGCTGCTGCAAGGCTTCTCCTCAAGTATAAATGCACTTCAGCACAAACCCCCAGCTCTAAAAATAGACCAGTGATAAATATATCCACACACACACACACACAGCCACAATTTTGAGTGTGGATCGGCAGATGAGATGCAGCGTTCGCTCACTTCAAAGGCTTGTTGGAAAATCCGGTAATAAATCCTTGGCACTTTATTCATCAGGTTCATTAGACTCCCCTAAAACAAATCTTCCAATGACGAGACCCTCTGCCATCATACGCCTCTCTGTAGTAAACTGGCAAGCATTTAAGTGATGTTATTCTCAAGAACAGCTTTAAATGAGCAAGCAGCTAGAGGTCTTGGTTATCTTTCAATAAGACAATATTAAATCACAAAAATAGGGCTGCAAGGGAGAAGAATGTCCTATCTGCCTGAACTGAAACCTATGTGATTCCCCCATTGCCAAGATGAAATTCTTGTTTTGTATATATGAAAACTTTTCTGCCTTGAGCAGCATGCAAGCACTCTGACCAGAGCAAGCTGGAATAACTAACATTTGATCTTTTGCCTCTCTTGTTTCCTTTGGTATCCTCTGGTGAAAAGCATCACATACTGGGCCGGTTGGTATGAGTCTACAGTGTGCAGTCCACTGACTGATTATACAACTAGATTTATGGTTGTTACTTCTCACTGCTATTTGAAACCACCAATGTGGAAAGATCCCAAGTGCATCTTTAACCAAAAGGCAACCCTACATCTGTAAAGGGAACCTGTCATTCCACTGAGGACTTGGTGTTAAACCCTTCATGCTTTGCAGCCGATGTGTGTCTTGTGAGTTTAAGGAGAGTCAAATGAGGCAATACCCTGTGAAGATAGCCATACTGTACATCTCAGTAATTAGATCTTAAAGCACTAGTTCCAAATTTTGGAAAATAAGATCATTTGCTTTCTTGTAAAGAATTAGATTGGTACCACTCTCATTTCTGTATGCTAAATATGAAGCTATCGCCAGCAGCTAACCTAGCTTAAACAGCTAGCCTGGGTCTGTCCTAAGGTAACATTTGCCTACAAGCACCTCTAAAGCTTACTAATTAACATGTTATATCTTGTTTGTTTAATCTGTACAAAATCAAAAGCGTAAAAATGTCAATTTACGAGGGGTTATGTACCAGACTATTTCTTGGTTAGGCGCAGTGACTACGGATCAAACAAACAAGATATAACATGTTTAGAGTGCTTCAGAGGTGCTAGTAGGTGGATTTTGTTACCTTTGAACACAGTCAGGTTAGCCGTTTCCCAATGTTTCCAGTCTTTGTGCTAAGCTAAGCTAGCTGCTGACTGTAGCTTCATATGTAGAGGACCCATATACGACTATTATCGATCTTCTCATCTAACTCTCACGATTGAGCATATTTCCAAAAATATAAACCATTTCTTTAACTTTTGTCTTATATCAGGAATCAAAGCAGAGACAAAGGAGGACTATAGCGACTGAGGAGGCCGCCCAGAGCAGGAGCAGCATGTGGCACGTGTCTTGAGGGGTTTGAGTAGGAGGTCATTAGGGGAATGGGGGAACAGATTGGGAGGTAAAGGATGAGGATAATTGAGTGTGACCATCAGTGCCCAATACTGAGTTAGAAACATTCACCTGATTAGGGACTAGGTGGGTGGTGGGGTCCTTCTTCCCCCCTCACCGCCAATTCACCCCTTTCCAGAGGCTGTAATTGCAGCTCAAATTAATTCCTTGTCTAAACCCATCTGATGCCCATCTGAGGATGCAGCTCTCAGTGGCACAATTGGGTACTTAAAAACACCTGCTCCTCCTCCTACTGTGTGTGCATGGATGTGGTGGTGGGAGCAGTCTTTAATCTACCTGCGTTTGTTGTTGATGATAATACATTCATATAGTCAGAAGGTAAATTGGTGATATTAAGGGGTATTGTTCTGCCCTAAAGTGTCATTTTCAAAGCCGCTAATTTCAGGCTCTTAACAGATTTTTTCTCCTTGGCTAAGTTATCCAATATGTCAAAGCTCTTACAGAGAGTGACGGACAGTTAAGTGATTCATCATAATGACAATCTGCTGTGTTGGGAAAGCGCTACTCATAACCATGAAAGTCAGTTTAGTCAGTTTAGTCATCCAACAAAGCTTTTATTCATCCCTGGATGACAGACATGACAATTGCACGTAATGACAAGTGTTGCCATTGTTTAAAATAATTTTTTTACAAGAGCTAGAGAACTGGAGCAAACAGAAGTAAAGCCTTCAACTCTCTTTGAAAGACTGCCACAAATTTCATTAATCAGTTCACTTTAAGAAAATAAAACACAACGCACAATGGATGTAAGTGGAAGCTTTACCATAGAGAATTAGCTAAAATCACCATATTCGGTAGGCTACCATGTAATGAATGGTTACTGAAAGATGATTGCCATTTCCAATAAATATCTAATGTTCTATGTAGCACTGGACTGATACAGTAAGTCACTAACGTTTTAAAAAGATTAAAAAGAACATAAAAAAAGAAAAGCGCTGTCACCAGGAATGAACCTCCCTTCAATTTAGGATTCCAGTCGTTGTTGCTTTGAGGAACATTAAAGTGAGTGTTAATGCCCAGAGGGGTATTGCTGAGTGATGCCAGGATAAGCAAAGCTTAGCAAGGTGCGTGGAGTCCATAGCTGATCACTTTCACAGCTAGGAGAAAAGAAATGCAGCTGTTGTTTACCATCCATATTTTATGCCATCCTTTTTCTTTGAACCGCCTCGCTATGTGGAGGATTTCAGGCTGGAAAACACTGACAAACAAACACAGCTACATACACAAAATACTTTTACATGCAAACACATGTCTTTGTTAGTCTCTCTGAAGAAACAGAACAGTTCATTAAGCCTTATAGATACTCATATACTTTAACAGCTATCTGTTTTACATACCATCTCTTCCATTTCAAATTTTAACATTGCATTACATTCTGAGGTTTTACCCCTATTCTTGAACAGGGATAATAGAATAAGCTTCCTACATTATACTACAAGTTCCTACATTATAAGCAGCCAACAATAAGAAGTTTAAGGTTCAAAGTGGAGTAGAATCTAGATTTAATAGATAAAAGTCTGTTCTTAATTGTGAGGCCAATCAAAATTCTTAAAGAAACAATACAGAGGTAACTTTGAACACACTAAAAGCTTTGATAGACATGAACATCAGTCAGTATTTCAATTAGTCCTAATATACTCCGTGCCCTACTTCTTAAAGAGAGAGAAAGCATAAAAGCAAATTAGACATCCAAATTGCAATTAGGTGTCTCAGGTTTGTATCTCACAGGTGACAGACTTCAAACTTTCTTTAGAAACTGGACCATAACAAACGTCCTCTCCTGTTCAGCTCTAAAATTCACTAAAAACTGTGGAGAGAACCAATACCGCTTTTCAACTGACATTTACTTGAGCTGATTCAACTGTGTGAATTATTGAAATCAGAGCACATTTCCTGGAGGAAAAAGCTCCTGAATGTATTGAAATAAAAATCATACAAGGCACCTCAGCGACAAAGTGAAGTGAAGTAAAGCTCCCTCGAGGACAGATAACAGAGAAAGTGAAGTCTTGGATTTGCAAACCTAAAAAAAAACCGTCAGGAAATGTAATTACTGCAATGATGAGCTGAACAAAGTGATTAAAAGGAGGCTGGAGGTGTAGAGAGAGAGGCGGGTGTACCTTTGATGTCGGTGAGTGCCGTCAGACCACAAGTAGACTGAGGACAGGCGTTGCTCTGTTAGAGTCGACTCGTTTGTTCAGTCCGCCTGGGGAGATCTGTGGATAAAAAACACAAGGACATGGAAAATAAGTATTCAGCCAACCCACTGACAGTGCATTGTTAATATAGGGCTCTTATGTAATGCAGAGATACAAATATAGAACAATTACAGTGGGTTCACAACTGTAATCTGATAGTGATCTACTCTCAACCATAGTACCCCCTTAATAGCTATTGGTAATGCTTCATCCTCTTCTGTCCATCCCTTGTGGTGTGCCACAAGGCTCACTTTTAGGTCCACTACTGCTTTCTGTTTACATGCCTCATTTTAGGGACATTATCCGCAAAACAAATATTCATTTTCATTTGTATGTCGATGACACCCTGCTGTATGTACCCAAAACACATTGCGATAATAGCAGTGTTGTCACTCTCATTAACTGTTGGATATCCAGCAATTTCCTGCCACTAAACTACAGTACATCAGAAATCCTTTTATTTTGTTCTACCACCTCCATTCAGCTGATCCATAATAAATGTTGAACCTGTGGCTAGAAATCTGGGAGTCCTGACCTCAGTTTTGATGCTTAAGACAAGAAGGTTGTACAGTCCAGCTTTCTTCACTCAAAAAACATATCCAGAATTAGACATTTTCTATCCTCTGATCTGGAGAAGTTATCCATGCTTTTATGTATATCGCATTTGGACTACTGGACATTTATTCATGTTTAAGCCAGAGTTCTCTCTCGATTGCAGTTGGTCCAAAATGTGGCAACAAGGATCTAAATGATTCAAGAAACCATGATCACATCACACCTATTTTATCTTCCCTTCACTGGCTACCAGTTAAATTTCATAATTAATTTCAAAATTTTACTGATTATGTTACATTATGCTAAATTAGGTCTAGCCCCAAAATACATCTGTGAATTCCTGACCCTTTATGAACCAGACACGCCTTCACTGTGAACGCTTGCAGCATTGGAATTCCTTGCCGGAGGAACTGTGTCAACCTTTAAGTCCCTTCTTAAAGCTGGGGTAGGCAGAATCTGTGCAACCTAGGCAAAACCTTCTGCCTCTCTCTCTGCTGCCTCGTATCACTCCGCTAAGCCCCTCCCACCAAACCCACAAATTCGACCGGCAGCAGAAGGAGTCGGTTCCCCACTGAAACTGTATCCCTTGTAGGGCTTGCTCTCCACGGCGTGAGCCTCACCGAGACTGCGGTCCCTCCTGCCCTGACTTGTTTTCTCAAAGACGCCCCTTCAGCACTTCGCGGCCGCAGAGCAGAGTGCCCCAGGCTTCAGAGGCAGCTGCAACTCCGTCCAGCAGCGGGAAGAGAGGCTAGTACTCTGCACACACACCACTGTCCCCCGTCAAAAATTATTCCCCACTGTTTGTCATCATGCCTCTTTGCCACTCGTCGTTATGAGCGCCATGGCATTGAACGTAATGAGCCTGAAGCTCTGTGTGGAGCCGGGACGTGTTGTTTTGTACTATACGCCGCTGTAGGCAAAGGAGAAGTTTCAGGATTTTCGGCAGGATTTTCCTCCACTGAATCAGGCTTTCACCATCTGAAGGGACGTGTACACACATCTGCTATTGTAGCTTAGCCAATACGAATACACTGTCTCTCTGAAATAACCTGAGATAGACTAAAGTCTACCGTCACAGGATAGATTTTCTGAAGCCTGAAAACAGAGGCGGGGGGGGGCCTGAAATGGAGGTCTGCTCTCAGACCACTTGAATTACAATATGCTGCACAGTTAATATGGCATTAAACACCAACGTCCAGTGACGCCAAAAGAAAACTGCCTACCCCAGCTTTAATAGATATTTCTCCAGACAGACATTTTCATGTGATGTTGGCTATAGATACAACTTGTGCTGATGTCCAAAATCAAAACATTCAATCAATATTTCTCAGACACTAATATACTCCAAGGACACCCAGGATAATAATCATACAAATATGCAATTATATGTAACAGGTAATATGACGGCTATTACTGTTGATACAGTAATAAGATTAATTTCAGGGTTGTAACTTCACATAAACTAGTCTACTGCTCAAGTCTTAACTAAATATATGAGGCGGAAGGTTGTCTGGCCAATATCTGATTGTTAATGAGGCAACACTTACTCGATACTTTCAACCAACCAATATGTCAGCTTAGTATTCACACTGCACCACCTCAGAAATATAGACATCACAGACACATAGAAAGAAAAACACCAGTGTCCAATACTGCAGCACGAATTGGTTTTGATGCTTCATACCATGGGATGAATCATTCTGTCATACACACCAACCTGTCCAAAGGCTCTGCTGCCTTTGATGGCTGAGAAAACAAAAGCCTGGCAACAAAACCGCTGGATCGACTGCACCCTTTAAGATGTCACTGATGATGAAATCAAACGCGCCCTTACGCACGCATCCTCGCAGGCCAACTTTCATTCAAGACTATGGGTTTAATAGGATGTAATGGTTCCTTAAAAATTGCCTCATACTTCGCAACACTTCGTTCTAGTAGAACATTTATTTTAAAAACTACAATTCCCAAAATGAGTTCATCAGCAGTTCATATCAGATTATTAGTTGTTATGCATAGATGCAACTGGGGCTCGGACTGATTCTTGATAAAAATGTTTTAAAAGAGCAAAAGTTACATGTCCTATCACAGTTTTTCCTTACTGAAACTGAGACAACATCCCTGTGAAAACCTGAAGCAGCAAATATTGCCAACTGACCTTTCATGAGTTTAAACTGCATGAATTCATACCTAACATCATAAATATGGACTATTGTTTTAGGATTTAATGTATAGGCAGCTCTCCACATGATAAGTGTCTCCAGATGCAGCTCTGACTGCAGGCCAAATATGCATCAGTGAGTAGTGAAGCCATGCACTGTTTCATTAACTATGATCAGAAGACACCCACAGTTAGAAAAAAATCGATACAGAGTCAACTTTCCTATCCAGGTTTTAGCTGGCTCTGGGATTAGAATATCTCTCCCTCTCCAGGGATTCCTGGGTGTGTTCACTTCAAGGACAGATAGGCTCTGAGCACCTTGGATTTCTGGTACAAACATCAAAGGTGAAGCTAAGCCTGTCCGCATTAGTTATCACCTCGTCTCTCTCTGTCTCTCTCTCCTGTTCTGGATGAGCCCTTACATCGCTCCTGAATGGAGATTATCTCGACAGTCACAGCTCACAGTAGCACTGTGATTAATACACATTTTATTCTACGTAACGTGATGCAATGCTCTTGTAAGTGAGGTTTTACTTTAGTTTGGCAGGTTTGGGAATGGGACATTGATGGTCAGTGATGATGATGAATGAATGAATGTATGATGCTCCTGCCACCCTAATGGCACTTAACCTCCCAGCCGATCACATGGAGCTGATCAGAGGTCAATAGTAAGAGACTGTTATCATTCTGGGTGGCATTCGAGGGTTCCTGTGGCTAAAGAGGTGTTGGTAAATGGCCAATTCTGACACAGTGCCAACACATCGCTCAAGAATTGGAGGTCATAATGCTTCAAAGACCTGTGTTGGGCAGCTAAAGACTAAAGGTGGAAAACAACACATTGTTGTAAAGAAGCTTGTGTGTTCAACACATGTTCGTGGGTAAATGAAGATATAAAAAAATGTGGCCATGCCTCAAGCAGATAGAATTTCATACTCCCAATACCCACATCCAATCAGATTTATTTATACAGCACTCAGTCAGATACATTTTCTCAGCTCTGGGTTCTGTGGAACGTGTTGAATCTCTTCACCACTGTCCCTGATGCCGCCACCATTATTTGACAGTAATAACTGCAGAACCCTCATGCAATATTTGTGCTTCATATCAGCGCCTGATACCTCACCTGCTGTGCATTATGCAGACAATTGCATATTCTATCATGACTTGTCCCTCATCAACCCACATTGTTTGGGGAGTGCCCCAGTGTAATCCTGTGATTAATAATGAATGCAGAGTGAGGGTTAGCTAGCTGAACGACTGACTGACTGAAGGGCTGACTGTCTGGGGAATGCTACACTGATGAAGGTCTTTCCCCAGCTGTCAGTGCCTCTGCACACTCACATAGAAGAACTGCAGTCACATATACATGACCAAGTGAATAAGCAGTCTGTGCATGCATAAAGGTGTGTCATTTCATACATCCTCTGTGTGTATAGGTCATTTGTGAATGCAGTGAGCAACCTGACTAAATGTTTACACAACTATGTAAATGAAATACTATGTGAATGTGAGAATGAAAATGTTATTGGAAGCATTAATTATGTAAGACTACCGTGCATGTGGGTTAATCTCCAAGAAGCCTTCCAATCAAAATTACAAAACCAGTGTCCCAATCATCAGGATGCCACCATTTGTCAGTGCCTTCTAAAAGACATATGACAAAATATTACAAAAAGGGTTAACATGAGCATTTTCTGATCTGCCATTGGTTAAAAGTCTGGCACCTAAAACAATTTGGTTTAGGTTAGGGGAAGATTGTGGTAATGCTTAAAGGAATAGTTTGACATTTTGGGAAATACGCGTATAAGCTTTCTAGCATAGAGTTAGAAGAGAAGATCTATATCGCTCACATTTTTGTGAGGTATGTGGACACTTCTCAGCAGCTGAAGCCAGTGGATGGAGTACTGTTGCACTTCAGGTTTACATATCACTCATATTCCACCCCTCCATCTCCTCTTTAGCTTTGGTCTTCTCTCCTATCTCTCCTCAGTAAGCAGTCTAATAAAACAGAAAAACTTGCAACTTATTGCAGCTGGTTTGGAGCACTCTGTGCTCTCACAGAATCCCCTGACAACTCTGTATTTCTAGGTAATTGTTCAGCTGAAAGCAGAGCTAAGACACATTGTACTGTAAATGCTCCTCGTGTGTGCAGGCTGTGTTTGCAGAGAGCAGCAGCTAATTGTATATTCCACAAGAAAATTACAGTCCATCATCATTAGTCCAGACAAACAGGCAGACTTGCGTCATAAGAAAAAGAAGAGTGGTTCAGGTTTTAGAACTCTGTGCACTCATCCTCGACAGCTGACCTTGGCTAACACTCCTTTAATTTAATGCAGGAAGAAATTAATCTGCCCCATCAGAACTTACTGCCTCTAAAGATGTAAATAGAGAAAGACTGATTGAAAAAAATGCCCTGGCAAAGAGACAAAGATGCCCTGTCAGAACAAAGTAACAGAGCTCACTGTGTGCTTGAAGGTAGGGTATAAGGGGAAGGAGGAGAAATTGATTGTTTAATCTATGGGCTGTGCACAGTTGTAGGTTTCCTTACATATTTCAGCAGGTCAGTTTTAAAGTTGAATTTGTTACAGATTCATTACAAGCAGACAGTGATCAGCAATCCAATCCACAAGCCACAGCCTTGGTATCATCATGTAATGATGGCTCATGTATTAAAAACCCAACACAGGGAACGATCCTGCTTCATGCTTCAGTGTTTGAGCTCCCCTCTGCATTCTTTGACCTTGTGACTGTAGTTGATAATAGATTCTCCAGAGAGAAACATATTAATATTATTCACTGCAATAGTTTTTTGAGAAAACAGTCAAGACAAAAGACATCTTCGTCTCTGTTCAGAGTAGACCCATATCCCACAATGGTGCATACAGCCCTTGACTAAACTAACCACATTGGTTTGAAAATGCCTGCAGAAACCCATTAGCTTGTTAAATTGTTCAACTGAAGCCAGTAGTCTGGATATTTTTATGGTAGGTGAAGGAAAGATAACTAGTTATGGATGGACTGAAGGCCATTCATTTTTACTCAACTTGTAACAGAGAATGATGTGAAGCTAGTGGTAGACTTGCTTAAATAATGCAGTCTTGCCGTATAATCATTAATACCATGATAATGCATGAATAGAGAAAAAAGGGCCTTATTTTCAAGCTCCCTTCTTTGCTATTCAACTTTGTCAATAAGCTCTCAGTTAATTTGTGATGCTTCTTTGGCTACACCCACTGAGGTTCAACTCACCCAATGAGGTAACTGTCTCGAGAGCAACTGGACAATGATGGAGAATGATGAATGTTTACATTATTTTGCTACTCTAAAGAGTTTGATTACATTTCATACATAGGTAGGTAGTCCATACATGTTTTATATCTGTTCTAACTATTGGTTGATAAAATTTTGGGGTGTTTGTCCTGTAGGTACAGTATGTCATTAATTTATTTTTACTACAAACCACAAGGTATTTGATTATCATGCTGATGGCAACACCCTAATTTCCACAGACAGAAGCAATTATGCACTGAGTTTGTCTAATTCATTCCCGCCCATCTCCATTCTGTCTGGTTGTGCCCTGAGAGAGCAGTAAAAAGCAATAACCTGCCGTGTACAGAGCTACCTCTCTGCCTCTCGTCTCAGCAGGTGCTGATGCCCTGGTCAGGGCAGAGGGGTTAATAAGACCTCTGGCACAATGAGAAATCTGTTACCACCTGAACCATGTCAGTTTGCTGCTTGAGTCCACTCATCTCTCCTCTGACACAGAGTTATAACTCTGTCAGCTGAGGGACAAAAATTCAGAATTAGACTTGCCAGGTGAAGTTAGTCCGAACGCTTTATCTACTATAGGTTTACACTAATTTATAATTATCAGAGGTAGTGGAAGTAACAATAGTAGTGACAGTAGTAATATTTGTATCTGTAGGAGTCTCTGCTCTCCGCTGTTAACTGTCTGCAAAGTCAGGAAATAAGTCATCATGATTTTCCACATAAAGAACATAATATTCTGCTGTTGAAAGTAGAGTACAAATGAAGCCATCCAACCTTGGTGAAAAAAGCTGACACCTTTTCCTTCAAAATGATTAATAGCACCAGCCTAAAACAAATCCTGTCACAGTCTGATGAATGGAAGGTAACTTGAAGCCACTGAATGACAAAACTTTGACATATCAGATAATCTCAGTTTTAGCAGGATTGAATGATAAGATTCAGGTGATGATTGATTAAAGCCCAGAGTATAGATTTTTGGAACTGTTTTAGGTGTGTGTGTGTCTGTGTGAGAGTGTGTGTGTGTGTGTGTGCGTGCAGGTCCACTCCTGGGAGGGTGATAGTGAATTCAACCCCATCACCCTCAGCATCGTATGAAACATGGAGGATCAGTCTCCCTGATGGAAAAACAGAACCTGGCGAGGAGACTTTTTTTACGCGCTGCTGCTTTGAATAAAAGATCTGTGCTGGGATTTGCGCATGACGGGAAGCCCCAACCCTGCACTCGTCAATTATGTAATGTGTACCGCCACAGCCCCGCGAAACACTCGCCTCTCATTGGTATCCACAAAGACAGCAGAAGACTATCTGGGGTATCAGAGAATGAGAAGTGGGAGAGAGGGACGGTGAGATGGGTAGAGAAGGAGGCAGATGTGTGTGTGTGTGTGTGTGTGTGTGTGTGTGTGTGTGTGTGTGTGTGTGTGTGTGTGTGTGTGTGTTGGGGGTGTCAAAGGCGTGAAGAGATCAAACATTGTTCTGGGATGTTATCAGCTGCCTCTATTTGCAGCGGTGGTGAGGAGAAGTACTGTCACACCAAGCAAGTCACACTCTTATAACTGAATATATAAAAAAACGTGGTTAAACTATGAACTGAAGTCATCATAATGCAAACACTGATATGGACGAAATGGATGACACTCTCAGAAAGGCATTTATTTACGGACGTTTCCGTTAATGGACCCTGACTGATAGGACTTAAAACCATATTTACAAAGGCTTTAAGCTATTAACATTTATGTCAGTCTAAAATGTTTGATACAAGATATTCTGCACATGAAAAAGACTGGAAATTGACTCTAGGTGTGTTCAAGTGATGCACCACATCCCTGCTAACATCGTTGAATTAAAGGTGACCGAGATGCTTCCCAGTTTGCCTCCCTTTCTTGTTTTTTTGCTATGAGCCACAGTTCATTACACAACAATAAACACTTTGTTTATGCCGATTACTGTGTAATTAAGAAGGACATATTGTTAGCAGTAGCAAGCGGATAAAAACTCCAGGGGAGAACAGCTGATTAATTGTTGACAATCCTAAGTCTAATTGCAGTTAACTGGTGAAAAAACACAACAACAACCAAGCGATTCATGTGAAATGAGGCTTGACACTGCCGTGTGTGTGTGTGGAGTGGACTTCCAGCATGAAGGTCATCACCGGTGCCTCGACACTGACTGCGACATCTCTTGTCATGAAGTCAGCCTCGATAATTAACTTCTGTCCCCCAAAAAAAGGAAGTGGTAATTACATCTCAAAATATAACATCTACATCTAACAAACTTCAGAAAACTTTGGACTGAGAACGCAATTACTAATCAGTCCAACATCCACTGAGTGACGGTTTGGCTCTTGAAACGACTGCACTTTCCCCCGGGGCAGGAACGGAATTCAGCCAAATGTAATTGGCCACCACCACATTTCTGGTAAAATAAAGCAGCTATTTTTAGAAACATGAGTATAAGGCCCAATTTCCTGAACTGGGCACGGAATGGCAGCTCAACCGGAGTGAAACTGGCCACTGGAGACTAGAAGAACATACCAAAGTTAACAGCTATAGCATCTCACAAGGGGCCCCTTGTCTTTTTTTTAGTCATGTATGATTACATCGCTAAACCCACAGCCACCTTTCATTCTTGCAGAAAGAAAATCCCACTCATGAGACTTCCAGATGGACATCCAAATAGTCTTGGATTCAATTATTTGACTTCTGTATACTTTCATTTTCGGGGAGTAGTTCACTGCAGCATTGAAATTCTCATCTAATGGGTGCTAGATTTCATTTTGCATTATTTTCATATAGTTGGAACCACGATTACCACATGCTGTGTGGCGGCCTATATGGTGACCTGCTGAAACAGAAACCTTTGAGCAAAACTTGTTGGACTTGTTGGACAGTGACATTTCAGACATGATGGAATCTTGGCTGCTGAAATAACAGTTGTGGAAGAAACTCCTACTTCCTTTACTTACGTAAAAGTACCAATACAACAATGTAAAAATATACCATTACAAGTAAAAGTCCTGCATTCACAATCAGGTATAATTCGACACTTTGGGATATACACGTAATTGCTTTCCTGCTAAGAGTTAGATGAGAACATTGGTTCCACTCTCATGTCTGTACATTAAGTATGAAGCTACCACCAGCAGCCAGTTAGCTTAGCTTAACATAAAGTCTGGAAACAGTTAGCTTGGCTCTGTCCAAAGGTGAAAAAATATGCCTATCAGCACCTTTTAAGTACTTAGTAATATTTTACATCTAGTTTGCTTAATCTGTACAAAAACCAAAGTGTAAAAATGGCAATGTGCCAGTCTATATCTCGGTTTTTACACTTTGGTTTTTGTACTAAGACTGTTTCCAGTCTTTATGCTAAGCTACGCTAATCGGCTGCTGGCTATAGCTTCATATTTACCATACAGACATGAGTGGTAAATCTTACCATCAGCAAGAAAGCCAATACTGTAAGCGTATTTCACAAAATGTTGAACTATTCCTAGAAGTAAAAGTACAGAAGTATTAGCAGCAGTATATATGTAAAGTAATTGTTCTTCAGAAAAATGGCCCTTGTGAATGTTCTATTATTATATATCTGGGGTTCTTTCAAACTTATTACTCAAAGGTCTGCATCTGCTTTTTATTCAAGGTCAGAGGTCTGGAACGCAAATTCTCCGGTGAAACGTTATTGCGTGAACTCGGCAGCAACAAGTTAATGTTGCCATGACAATGATGTCAGCGATAGGGAAATAAGCCACATTAAAACCACAAAACAAAAAATAATTTAAATGAAACCAGCCAAAAGGGTTGGGAACCACTGGTTTAATCTTTAACAAGACATTGTATTTTATAAGCTTATCATGTGTTTTTGTTTTTTATGTACATATTGTATTGTAACTATAGTACAATACAATATTTCCAGCTGAAATGTAGTGGAGTGGAAGTATAAGGGGGCATTGAATGGAAATACTCAAGTACGAGTAGACTACTTTTGTACTTAAGTACAAAGGTATTAAGTTACTTTTCCCCACCGTCCAATACTGTAAGTAAAGAAACAATTTCAAGCAAATTGATCTCTTCTGGCCGACGGCTTGATGAGAAATGCTTTATAAAGTATTCATGTCGACCACCCCCACTTCAGCATTCTTCACCTGTGCTGTTATCGTCAGTTTGACTGTGCACTCCTTTACCTTCAAGCTTCTATTAGACAGCAATGGAAGAGACTGCACTTTGAGATTTGGAGAGGTGGAAGGTGATGGAGGGAGAGATGAAAACGGTGGAGAATGGTAAAGACCTTCTCATATATATTGTATCGATATTCTTTCCCAACGTGCAGGCTGTGGCAGTGGCAGGAAGTAGAAAGGCCGATGAGAAAGAGCGGGGCTGATGGAAGGGTAACACGCACTGCTTCTTAGCCGTCACTCTGCAAGACAGGGAGCCTCAATCCATCACTCCTCACTGTTCAGAACGGTCCTGCCTGCTCTGCTCCTTCACTATTGATGAAAAAGTCTCAGACCAAAACCCTGCATCTACTTCCTTTATACCTTTGAGTGTGTTTGCAGTCATACCTCAAATCAATCTAACCTAGATTTAGCTGAAACTAAATGTCACTGCTGTCAAACAAAGGTGATGTGGGTTTTCAAGAATAAAATGACTGATTTGTTCTTTGCATCGACTCAACTGAGATAAAATCATAAACCTCCAGTTAAGAAAATGAAATTAACACCAATATTAGTGATATGCTTTTCTGAGCTGTCTGAGGTCAATGTGACCATTTTGCCATACTTCCGTCCAGTTCAGATTTGAATTGAACAGGTCCCACAGTCTGTGCCAGCTTGGCACTGAGATGTACGTCAGTGTTGCCCAGAGTTTTATCGCTATTATTTGACATCAAATGTCAGGGCTTTGCACACTGAGAGACAATTAAATCCTTGTTTACCCAAATGAATCATTAACTATTCTGGAAAAAGAAAACACACTCTTTTTGGGGGAAGAGTTACTACCGGCTATTTTGTTCATAAAAAGGCTATTGTTGATAGTGTTTACCAGAGTCAGAGTGATGAATCCAAAAAATGCCCTTTGTAAAGATTTGCATCCTTCCTTTGTTGTGCTCTCTGGCTGATGTTTGCAGCTTTATCTGGCCGGATGGAAAACTGGCCGCTGCTGCACGATAGGCATCATGTGACAAACATGCATCAGCGCTGACAAACAACTGACCATTAAAGAGAGGAGAGATCGAGAGGCAAAGAGAATTCAATAAGAGTGAGAAAGAGAGGCAGGCAGGCGTAATTTGTGCTGCCAACACTCCCTGACATTGATGGGAAAGACCTGAAGTTACCTCGAGCGCTCCGAAAAAAAAACTTCAGCGTGAGCGCATGACAGAAATTCATCCTGAATTTAACAGTCGTCAACAAAAACAAATTGACACGGCGAAGGAAAAACAAGAAAACGTGTTGGTGTGGAAGATCAAAAACATCTTACTGTACTAGAGCTTTGGCATAACACTAGGGGTTCTTAACCATGTGAGATGAAGGCCTAGAGAGTGCAGGTGTTTTTACTGTTTTTTTAATTTTACTCTCCTGTCTCAACAACTCATTTGAGCAAAGCACCTAACCTCAAAAACACAAGTACACCTTCTCTGAAGCAGCTCACAGGTGTCAGTGTGTGTAAAAGCATGAATATGAAGTAAGGTGTTGCAGAAAAAGAAGAGCATGCAAAGTCTGTCCATGGATAAATACAGGCAAAAGTAAAATGGCAAAAATAAAAGACCGTAAGAATGAGGCTCTCCAGTGAGTATTTAAAAACCCATAGACCATTTTCTTTCCATCATTCCAAGGTAATGTCGTCTTAATCTGTGCAAAGCCCGGAAGAATCTCTCAGCACTATCTGGGTGATTAAACAGTGCTTCCTCGGTTACAATGGAGTGGAGCAGGCAGACGATTTGGGAGCTGCAATTAATATTTCAGAGATGAGCAGAGCCTCATGACGGTGGGCACGGACCTCACAGAAAAAGAAAAAAAGAACTGAACACTGGGAAAGGCCTGGATCAATGCACACAAACATTAATATCATAATATTGTTGATATGTTGATGTAAATCAATACTTACTATGCATCAGAGAATTAAAAGCTATTAGATATTGAATTATACTCTGGAGAGATAAAAGGTCCTTTCAAAGCAAGAGCGCAATTAAACTTTCAATTTGATCTAAGAATTAGTTTATGGCCATATTGCAAGCTAAGGTTAGCATAGCCAATGCAGGTGAAATGACACAGAGGGAATGGCTCCTTCTGATGTTTGGAAACAGTATTTACACTAAAGCTGGATATATGCCGGAGGGGTTAACGTCAGGTTTGGATTCATAGTTCAGCCATTTCCCACGTTAGTACCATCCTACAACTAGACAGATGTATGTAATCAGGCCATATTGTGTTTTAATTATCATTCTTTCATGTATTTTGTGATACAGAGTGATGATGGGAAGGTCACCTTTCTCACTACTGAATAGGAGACTACTGCCATTTTTACGTTCTTTCATTTGCTGTGACCACAGACTGTATATAAAGATGGGTGACGTGACAGCTCCCCAAAAGTGAAGCCAAAACATCTGGATCGCCCCCTGGTGGCTAGCTGCAGTATAGGTCATAAGCCCCGCCTCCTCCATGTTAATGGATGGGACATGGGCCAAACTGAAAAGTCAAAGTACACGTCAAATAAGATTTTCCCAAAGAGGGTTTTAGGTAGTTCTTATCACGCTGATGTTTGTTCAAGTGTTCGTTTTTCTTATAAGTTTGGTTTTAATTAGTTATTTGATGCTATAAAAACAGGGTGTCACGTCATGATTGACGATTAACTGTGAGTGTGCTCGCAATTGGTTCAGGCAGCTGCATAGGTGGGAACTCGATACCGCAACTCCAAATGACGTCACCAAATGCAAGATGGATGTATTGTCTGGTGTGATCATAACAATAATAGTATGAAAGAGTGGCTTCATATGTTTAACAGATAAAGTCAATAATACCTGTGTGCTACCATATCAAATTGACATATATCATTTTATTTTTGAAGCTGAAGTTAGCTGATTCGTCATGATGAAATTTATGCCAGAGCCAGGCTAGCTGTTTCCCCGTTTCAAGTCTTTATGCTAAGCTAAGCTAATTAGCTGCTCGCTGTAGCTTCATATTTACTGTGCAGACATGAGTGGTATCGGTCTTCTCATCTAAGTCTGAGCAAGAAAGCAAATAAATGTATGTCCCAAAAAGGCAAACTATTCATTTAAAAGACATCTAACTTTGTTTTATTTGATTTTCCTGAATGCACCATATGGTGTTATTTATGTGCAAATGTATTTTAATGTAAAGAAGTACCACAAATTCATCTTATCCCAAACTAGAGCAATAGATGTGTTGAATATAACAGCAACAGTTACGGTCTGTACAAATAATAGATCTGGTATTGTAACAAACAGTCTTAATGCCACAGTCCACTCAACCTATTCGTGATCATTTGCTCAGCACCCAGAAGACACTGGGAGAACAGTGCAGTGATGAGCTGGCCTCAGCCCTGCTGCAGCGAGCTGAAGGGACAGAATCCCATTACAAATAGCTTCATTAGGTCTGTCAGATTGTGCATCTGAGGTGGTACATCTCGATTGACCCTGCGCTGCCTCTGCTCCCCTCTGGGGTCAGAGCATTGCCCCCTCCTGGAATAAAATGTACAGCTGCTCTTTTCAAGGGGACTGTGCAACAAATACAAACACACACACACACACACACACACACACACACACACACACACACACACAGCATAGAACTTAATAGAGTCACACTGCAAGAGCTAAATTTGATGACACTCAACTGTTAAAGTGAACAAATTACCACATATGAAAACAGGGGTTATCAAGATCAGATTGTTACACAAGTAGCCACTTGAGCCCTATTTGCACAGGACTAGTGTTACCAGGGGACCTCATGTGATTTAGAACGTCCCCACGTCTGTGTTTCATGCAGCGCATTCGCACAAGATAAGCAAAGACATTATACCCTGGATACGATGTCAAGGCTCTGTGTAACATCCGCTTCCTGAACGACAAGAGCAATGGCTGCCAAGAAGAAAAACAGGCATTATACACTCAGTTTAATTGCCATGAGGGGTGAACCACGTTACCAAAGCTATTTGATCAAATGTTGCACAACCACACAGTTTGGGGAAATATTTACAAAGACCTCTTGCTCCATTGCCCGTCTGTACAGAACTTTGGATGCTGTCAAAACTTTCATTTATAATTGCCAACTCAGCCTCCATAATTCTCCACCAGGCGTGGAGAAAATAAAAAACCTTGCAAAATAAAACAAAAAAAAACTGACCCCAAATCACAGCGATGCAGATTCGCACTGGACACATGACCTCTGTGTTTAGTGAAATATGGTAGGTAAATTGCGGTGGTGTGCATAACTCCCAGTTACAAGCACTGGCCTATTCTAGTAGTGATTGATAAAGACACAATAATATACACCGATCAGCCATAACATTATGACCACCTGTCTAATATTATGTAGGTCCCCCTTTTGCCTCCAAAACAGCCCTGACCCGTTGAGGCATGGACTCCACTAGACCTCTGAAGGTGTGCTGTGGTATCTGGCACCAAGACGTTAGCAGCAGATCCTTTAAGTCCTCTAAGTTGCGAGGTGGGGCCTCCATGGATCGGACTTGTTTGTCCAGCACATCCCACAGGTGCTCGATTGGATTGAGATCTGGGGAATTTGGAGGCCAAGTCAACACCTTGAACTCGTTGTCGTGTTCCTCAGACCATTCCTGAACCATTTTTGCAGTGTGGCAGGGCACATTATCCTGCTGAAAGAGGCCACTGCCATTAGGGAATACCGTTTCCATGAAGGGGTGAACTTGGTCTGCAACAATGTTTAGGTAGGTGGTACGTGTCACAGTAACATCCACATGAATGGCAGGACCCAAGGTTTCCCAGCAGAACATTGCCCAAAGCATCACACTGCCTCCGCCGGCTTGCCTTCTTCCCATAGTGCATCCTGGTGCCATGTCTTCCCCAGGTAAGTGACGCACACGCACCCGCACATCCACATGATGTAAAAGAAAACGTGATTCATCAGACCAGGCCTCCTTCTTCCATTGCTCCGTGGTCCAGTTCTGATGCTCACGTGCCCATTGTAGGCGCTTTCGCGGTGGACGGGTCAGCATGGGTACCCTGACCGGTCTGCGGCTATGCAGCCCCATACGCAACAAACTGCGATGCACTGTGTGTTCTGACACCTTTCTATCAGAACCAGCATTAACTTTTTCAGCAACTTCTGTTTGATCGGACCACACGGGCCAGCCTTTGCTCCCCACGCACATCAGTGAGCCTTGTTGAGAGATCAGGTTCACATCCTGAGAATATGGTTAGATAGTATAAGCAAGAAAAACACTGCAGACTGCAGTCTCAGTTAAGTGATACTAAAGTATGCATGTTCTGTTTTGTGCTTCAAGTCACTTTGAACCTTTTCACTATTTAACCAATACCACAATCTTGGTGCGGTATTGGCTTAACTCTCCCTTAAAATCTTGTTTTTGCTGACCTTCAGTAGTTTAACTACTCCTCTTGTTGCAGTGATGTACATGTGTACTCCAGGGCCCGTGACATCACTGGTAAATAAAAACTATATTGTCAGTGAATGTTGAAAGATACATTCAGATACATTCATTAAACGCATTTCCTTATCATTTTAATACAAACCTAATCCAGGGGCATTGCAATGTATTTGTTGTTGCAAATTAGCAGTATAAACATAATTTCTGGGAGACGGGGCTGCTAATTATAGCAGCCAACGTGCTTAGTTTGTGTATTGTGTCGCTTGCAAAAGTGTACCTTTAGAATTAAATCTGCGGCTTCAAAATGACCTTAATCAAGGTGTAGCTTCACACACAATATAACTAATTCAAGAAGTTGTAATCTTGACAATGTCTCTCTCTTTAGATACACTTAAGGCATTTAGAAAATGCGGTGAAGTCAGATTGCTAAAGCATCTTTTATGAAAAACAACTTGAACATGAAGCCAAAAAGTAAAATTGGCAGAATGTTTCCAGATTATAGGGCATGTCTCAAAGAGGATAAAGATGATAACTTGTTTTCTGTGTATTACAGGTAACCACTACACAGTCGAAGGAGGACAGGTGGACCGCAATACTGCAATAATTGGTTTATTCATTGGAAACAGTGAGACTCAATTACACAGTATCAAAGATACATGTAAACAACATAATCCAAATAAGCCTTTCACCAAAGTATGGCCAATAGCTGGATTACTTTGTGTGTAAGCAAAGCTACTGTTATCCTGCACGTGCAGGAGAAGGAAAAGGAGAAAACCCGTGGGAGGAGGAAGAGGAAGAGGAGGTGGAGGAGGAGGAAATGAGCCGAGATGTAAGTGGCATTGATTGAACTAGTGCATGTCCGCCCTCATTCATAAACAAGGATAACCTGCCACACGCTTGTGGACGATGTGTCTTGATGACAACGAGCAATGCTGGCATGCATCCCAGCAGCACCTGTGAGAAACTCTGTAATGAGGGTCTAATCACACAAAAAGCAGAAAACAAAACAGCAGAAAACACAGCTAAAAATCAAAGATTTACACTTAACAAGTACATAGTGAGTATTGACAGAATCTTAAGGAGGCCATTTAGCACATTTGAATTTGGAAAGCGTTTTTTCAGGGCCGTGGCAATGTTTTACAAGAAATGTGACTACACACACAATGTACAGTATTGATTAGAAAAAGGGGCTTTTTTGTGGTGCAAATGGAAGTGAAATAGGTCTAACAGAGCAGAGATAACACATCATTCAAGAGTCACGGAGAAGACGAATCCAATCACACGAGCTGAGTTACGGTTCTGATAACAAAGATAAAGTTCAAACACAGATTTTAAAATGGATATCGGCCTTTATCACTGTATCATATTTCCACAATCAAATCAGAACAAAGATAGATATGCTTCACGCTTTCAAAACAGGCAGACAATATACTCTGGAATATGGGATTGTATTGTTTTGCAGAGTAAATGAGCCAAATGATTCCTGACATGGAGTCAATAGCACATTGCTGCCCGACACAGTAAAAAGGAATCAAAGAGCATTTTGGGAACGGCAATTACAAAGCGTCTGGGGAAATAAAGGCAAACTAAGGACATGGCCATCAATTTCAAAATGATGCATGTACAGCATCCTTATCAGAGCTGAAGTCCACAGCTAGAATGGCTCTTCAGCTGGTTGAGAGTCAGCAGCTGTAGAGTTTCACCAAAACAAAAGACAAATTAGGCTCATATCTTAGCTGGGAAGGAGTGAGAGCGTGTTTGCTTAGACAGGAGGCATCATTCTAATCACTTTGATCAAAGTGCTGACAGTGAAATCTGCAACAGACTTCTCCCACTGTGTAAATCCCAAATGTAAGTTGATACAAACAAAGAACTCCTAATTAGCATTAAGATCATGGAGGGTATGTGAAGTGACGGCGCTTGCAGTTCTCCTTCAGCTTTGCAGCATCAGTCAATGCAAGGTTGAATCTGGCATTCATAAGTCGCAGTTATGCAGACGCCCTCGCTTGTTTGCCACACTCAGGCATCTTATTTTGGGGCATCCTCCGGGGCACAGCTCCGCACAGAGCAGTGTGGTGCATGACTCGAGATTACCCATACTGATGTGCAGTCTGGTTCACACAGGCTTCATCTCTCAGGCAGCTGCGAGGTGAGTTCATGCTGTATGTGATCCCCAAAGATGTCCCGCTGAGTCAGACTGATCCGGCCCTTTTACTGCCAAAATACCTTAAAACAAGGAGACTCTCCACGATGCATTAAGTCACAAATTTAAAATAGAGACATGAGTCACCTTAACCACTAAGCACTGTAAACATACAAATTAGTCTCATGAACATTACAGCTACAGCTATCATCTCACATTTGATCCAATGGAAGAGTACTTTATATGCAGCTGTGGAAAGTAACTAAGTACATTTACTGAAGTACAATAATTAAAGACAATTTTGTGGTGCTTGTACTTTACATGAGTATTTCCATTTTCTGCTACATTATACTTCCACTCCAGATAATACTGGGAATTTTGTTACTTTTAATCCACTACATTTATTCAAAAGAATAATTGGACATTTTGGGAAATACGCTTATTCGCTGTCTTTGGGCCTGAATTGGATTTTTTTGAGCGCCAGTGTCTTTTTTCAGTTGTTCCCTATGAGAAGCAAGCGCATGCAACCGCCTAGAGAAAAAGTGGTGCACCCAGCGCCTTTTTTCAGAGCACTCTGATTTTGTTATGCGGCTGTGGCGCTTTTTTTCAGGCAACCAATCATATTTAGATGGGGCTCGTCGCCCTGGTAACCAAGAAAATTGAGGATAAACTTGTTCTGGTCACGTTTGTCTGTCCTGAGCTTTATGATATGTCAGACAGAGACCCATTGCCCATTTTTGGCAGCAGATCGGCCGGACACTGAATGTTGCTGGTAAGTGTTGTGGTTTTATCACCTTATGCATTGTAAGCTCGTTGTTAGTTGTGTAGTCTCCACCTTAATGTAGCGTTCAGATATTGTTGAAACAAAACCCACGTGCAGCATTTTTTTCAATGCACAAGCGTTTCATCACTGCCAGAAAACAACGCTATGTGGACACAGGCTTTTACCGAGAGTTAAATGAGAATATTAATGCCACTCTCATATCTGTGTTACAGCCAGGAGACGGTTAGCTTAACTTATCATAAAGCCTGAAAGCAGGGGGAACAGGGGTTACAGCTGTTTCCTCCTGCTAGGTTATGGATAATAAGTGCCATGAGTTTGCTTTGTTTCATAATGATACACTTCAAAGCATCAGACTGGACAACAGGCATTCATATAACAGCAATTTGATAAACATGATCAAGCTTTTTGAGAGTGAATAAAAGTTCACTCTTTTGTATTGAACAGCTCCTCATTTTTCTCTGTGTATTTCGTCAGCCAACTTCATGTTGCACTTTGGCCTATATTTCTTCTGTACTATTTAATTTTTCTTTTTCAGCTTTTATTCCATCTTACATGCCCTTGCATGTGTTATGTAAAGCACTATGAATTTCCTTTTCTATGAAATGTGCTACATAAATAAACCCGCCTTGCCCGTTCACAAAATGCTTGTGAAATTACAAACAACACAAAGCTAATAAGGTCATTTTTGCATTGAACTCTGTTGTCAATGTACATGTTGAAATGTTAAATACGGATAAAGAAATTTAACTACTGACCCATGTGGCTCACTGTAGGTTAATCATTGAAGCATATGACTGTGAAACTCTTTCTGGTGTTTTTGGTGAGCAAGCGTAGCAGTTTTTGATCAGAAATCACAGCCTGAGGCTAGAGGAAGTCTAGCAGTAGAAAATTATGCCAGCCAATACTGTGGATGAGAGATGGACCACAGAACAGTAGATGTGGTGGGAAACCAGCCCCAAACTCCTCTGTACACACCACTCCCAGTTTCCACCAGTGAGAAATAAGTGAAGCATGTGATTAAATTAAACAAAGTGATACAAATTAGTTTTTAGCCAATGTGCTCTGCCAATGTGTTATTTTATTGTTCAATAAAAGTCTCCCAAAATGCTCCTAAAATTGGATCAAGGGTGCAATGTACCTTTGAATTATGAAGTAGTACTCTATTGTCATACATGCAGCAGAGCATAAAGTGAAATGAATGGCAAAACTTTGGCAAACCTACATATAGTTGCCTTTGTTTGTACTTGAGCCTTTGAGTGGCTTATGGAACATAGGCTGCTGATAAAGTGCCTGCATCCATCCCCTTCTGTCTTGGGCCATCTGGATCCAGGCGATGCCATGGCAGTCATCCCGCCTTCATCTCCCCTTCAGGGCAGCAAATTACCACCAGCCAAATGCTGATAAATTTTGGATGTGGCCAGTAAATCTGTCTGCTCTACCAGCCACTCTGGCAGGTCACCAACTTTATTCGGAGATTCTTTTCTATTCTGACAATCTAGACGGTTGGCAAAATATGGAAAGTTCTGGGTATATTTTAAAGGCTGGATGAGTCAGTGAAGCTTCTTTACTCGATTGAGTTGTGGGCTCCACGTCAAAGCAAGTTTCCTGATGCCTTGTTTTTGAGGTTGCCATTGTGGTGTGAGACTAACGTTTTGTACAAGCAGCATAACTCCCTGTATTGCACACACTTGTATAAGCATTAATAATGCATTCATTCCTAATCATTTGCTCAATTTCAGCCTTCATTGGCTGTGATAATCACCTCCTCTGAATCAGTTCTCCATTTTGGATAATTTGAACTCATTATTTCAGCAGTTGTTTTCTGTGAGTAATTATTCAGCCTCTGCATCACTTCCATGTTCCTCATCAGTCTTTTTTCCCCTTTGTTTTATGGAACAGACAAGGGGATCTGGCCGGCCTCCCTGTTCAGCACTCCCATTGTGTATGGCATCAACAGAGACATGCTTACAAGGCAGATGACAGGAAAAGCAGTGGTGGTCATGCATACCCAGATAAAAACCCATTCTGCTGCACCTCAACCACTGCAGCACTTGTTGACGACGCCAGCTGCAACAACTGCGGCAGGTGTGCATGAACAAAACATACCACTTCCCCGCACTCAGGTGTGACAGATGCTGTTTCTCGAACACGTGCCGCTAGCCCCAATCCTCAGAGAGCCTTGAGCGAAGCAAACAACATTAACAGAGAATATAAACCTGCACAGTATCACCTTGTGTTTGCAACACATGGGACACAGTGTGCGAGCCCACATGGGAAAAGAGAGATTAATATGTTACAGTTGGCGCTGTACAAGGAGAAAGGTCATTCTCAAACACTGGCTACATTGTGTTTAGGGACAGAGATGGGAGATAATGTGGATCTGTCAGGGAGAGAAGGAGAAATGTATTAAATGAGAAAATAACACACACAGCTATATACTGTACAGGCTGCTGAGTCCAATCTATGCTGAATGGTTTGTGTTGTGCACGTTGTTAAGAGAAATTATAAAAGAAAATGTGTTTAGGTCTCTTGAATATATTAATAGAGTTGATTCTACTGCCATCATTTTATGCATATGGGAGGCAAGGGAGGGGCTGTAAAGTCAAGTAAGGAAAACCAATTTGTTAGTATATGTATTTCTCAGTTTGGTTGGAATGCACAAACTTTGGTTGCAAATGCTGAAAATTCACAGTTTCTATACTGGTTTGGTTTGACACTACTTTTTCCAAACAACACGTCAATAAAAGTAAGAGTTGTAATGACAGAGAGAGAGTGCTTGTGTGTTAGGGAAAATGTATTTGTGTGCGAGTGTGAAAGAGAGAGATATCATCCCCCAACACTATCACTATAGAGCATTTACTGGCACCCGAGGCTACGCCTACTCGTTTACAGGGAGGAAGACAGGTTAATGAAAAACTATTGATTCTCCCTCTGTATCCCAGGAGATGAGGGGAAGTAACACTAATACTTCCGAACTTTGTTTTCCTCTTCTTTTGACGTCCCGGTCTTTCAGTGGTCACTCCAGGTCTTTGGGGATGGGGAGAACAGAGGGGGGATCTATGTGAGCGGTGATGCCATCAGAGGCAGAGAGAGTTTAGCGAGAGAGTAAAGGGAGGACAATGAAGATGAGGGGGATCAGAGGGAGCGGTCAACCCTGGCCCAACTCTGCTTCCCTCATTCAGAGAAAAAGAGAAGAAGAGAGAATGAGAGAGGGGTCCTTTGGTCAGAGAACCTCAGTTTCATTTTACTCTGTTTCACTCAGAGCAGCCATTCCTGCTCTCTAACTGTTCTGTATGATCTGGCTTTGGAGAACAGGTGCAGATTAGACCAATATATATCAGCTGGCCCTTTTATTGGATATCACCATCTCTGAAATGAATATGATGCATCACTACACCAGTTGTTTATGGGAATTCCTTTTCTGCTTCTAAAGGTAATATTAAAGGGGCACTCCAGTGATTCTTACACATAAAGATCAATTTACTCGTCAATGGCCGTAGTACTCAGTCTGTGAAAACAGTTGTATAAAGTCTTTGGTGGCTCTGGAGGAGACTATACATTTTAATGGAAAGTCTGTACAAAGAAAGTTTTTAGGAGCTTGACCCATACAAGTGAATATGCTGCAGCAATTGTGACCATTCTTTTTCTAATCTCTTGCAAGTCCTCCAAATGTGCAGCACTGTTGGAGTTGGAGTTCTTCTTTAAAGCTACAAATGCAAGAATGTGCATTGGCGTAGAAATTGCTTAATAATAAACAAAAACAATCAGTCCCTGTAGGATGAACTACAGTGTGTGGACAATCTGACCATGTGCTTCCTTCATCATTTAAGTCTAAACCCAAGCTATACACCCTCACAGATTGGCCCCTATACTGTACACTGTGCACACTTTGTGAGATGGGTCAAATAAAGTGTTGGTTGCAATCTCTGTCAGACAGTCAGACTGTGTCATGAATACCTTGTGGATTGCAGTGCTTCAATGTAAATAGGAAAAAGCATCAACTCGTGCCATCCTTCTGCGTCACTCTCATGTTTTATGTTTTACTTTATTTAAAGATGGCTCATACAATGTCGCATCAGACAGTGTATACACTTGTTTGGGTGAGAATTTGGTCCTATATTTCTGACACTGACAGAGTTTGACAAATGCTGTCTTTGGTCACCAAAGCTCTAAATCGACTGTTGGAGGACATGTCTCACATTACAACCACCATATTGGATTAGATTTTAACACATTTCTGTCCCAACTGACAACTTTCGTTAGGAACAGCTCTAAATTGTACAATGTATAGTGTGCATAAGTCTTTAGCTGGTGGCCTAATATGACTATGGCCCAGGGGGTGAAACCAACAGACAAACCTACAAGTCACCTGAAAATGATGATAGTCAATGACTGTGAGGCAAAGACTCCGCCGACCTCCACCTCCCCTATCCACCTCCATGTGTGGTCTCTCTGAAGCCCGGAGGTCTTGCTGTGGGCCCACACTGGGAGTCAGTGAAGGGAGAAATTGTCACCCGTCAGCAATCAAACAAACAGCTCCTGCCTGGAAAACGTCACGGTGTTATGTTTTGATCCTCCCTTGTCTGCTAAAAAAGTATCAAGTCAAAAAGTCAGACAGTAGATAATAACTAAAGAATTTATCAGAGGAAGGAATAAACTGGTACTTCCCTCTGTATCTGTTAACAAGACACACTGAAGCACTTTATCCACCGGCTGCAACAGTGTAGCTGCTTGGTAGAAGACTATGCTTGCACTGGCCAGTTCCTTTAGTATAAATAAGTGTAAATGTGCGACTGTGAATACATTAATAAGTGAAATACATCTACATCTGTCATTTTCAGGTATGTGGCCAAATTGCAGTGAGTCCCATGATACATCATCGTGACAACGTTAAAGTCCTTCTTGAACCATATGTGCACCCTTCATATACAAAGTGCTCTTCATTTGCATTGCTCTGTTGTTTCCACTGGAGATAATTGAGAACATTTCGGCAGGTCACTTCAGTGGTGAGCTTGTTGAAATTAGAGCTCATGTACCTGAGAGGGGCTCCCTCTCTGTTCTCTACAGCTATGAGAGGGTGGCAAAGAACTGCCATTTTGACATCACACAAACACACACTCACACACCTGTATATTTACATGTATTCCCTTGCAACTGAACCTTAACTGATGCCGCTCTAACAATGTCAGCTAAAAAAAATAGACAATGACATTTTGGAAAATAAGCTTATTTGCTTTCTTCACGAGAGTTAGATGAGAAGATCGATACCACTCTCATGTCTGTCCATTAAATATGAAGCTATAGCTGGCAGACATTTAGTTTAACTTAGCATTGGACACAGACTGGAAACAAACTGGTAACAAACCATTACCTAAGTTCCTCTCGTCACCGCGCAGTTGCTAGGTACCAAGCAGAGACTCCAGGAGGCCAAGAAAAAGTCAGACACATAACCCCTTTGTTTCGGTAAAACCACAAATTGTCGTTTTTACACTTTTTTGAAGGGATTTTTGAGCATTGGACAGAGGCAGGCTAGTTGTTTTCCCCTGTTTCCAGTCTTTATGCTAAGCTAAGTTAACTGGCTGTAGCCTAATAGACAGGAGAGTGGCATCGATCTAACACTCAGAAAGCAAGCAAGTAAGGATATTTCCCAAAATGTCCAAATAACCTTTAACCTGAAACGAAATACTACCCCTAAAATAGGTGAACACAAACACAACAAAATCTTTCTCCTTGTTTTAGGGACATCTGATGTTCTATGACCACCTGGAATGGGTTAAAAGCAATAAAATTATCAAGATGGTTTTAAAAGTCGACTGAAATGACATACTTTGTTCACAACATTCAAAACAGCTTTCCAAAGGATTTTATGATCAGCTTTGTGGGAAAGCATCAGAAACTGCATTCAGCTGACGCATCATGGTACAGTAAAATTCTCCACATTGAGATTAGCAGCAATTTAAGACAAGTTGAGGTAGGTAAATTATAATAAATATTGGATATCTCAAATCTCACAAAGATCAAACGCATTCATAAAAATAGTGCCTCACAAATTAACACCTAAACAGAGATGCAATGTTTAAAATAAAACTGAAAGGACAAATAAGTACGCACAAACACACAGAATTCATCTCAGCGTATGGAATTATTAGTTATAACTTAGAATCAAGGCACGCCTCATCCACCGCCTCGAGTTTACTCTGCGTCTACAACAGTATAATCCCTGGCCCTCTTTCACATAAATCAATAACAGCAGTCAGAGTGCCGGAGTTCCAAAATAACTTGTAGAGCTCACCAAATATAATGTGGGAGAGCTTATTGACACTGGAAGGCTGCAGAGTCCAAACACGGTTTCTTTTGTTGTTATTTCAACTCATTGCATTCTGCCTCTGGGCGTAGAGAGAGTTACACAGTCTTAAGTGTAATGATATAGAGAACCACCATGACTAGACTACAGCCTTACTACTAAAGCCCAGGAAGCTGCCTATGTGTGTGGGGAGGTTGGTACGTTTATTCCTGAGCACATAATTCATTATGTAGAATTGTATTCATTTTTTCCCCCAAATCTTTCCTCACTTTTCAGCTTTTCACCCCCATGAAATTCCAGTTTTGATATAGTCACAAGTCCTGACAGTGCAAATATTATTCCCACAAATTCTTTTGGTACAGTAGGTGCATTTCCAGCCATCTGTTTTTATGTGCATTTTCAATTTTGTCATAAAAAAATGTGTGGAAAATAAAAAAATAAAAATATATATTATATATATAAAAAAGTTTTTTACGCTTGGCTGAGGTGGATAAGTTGGTGTTTCATTAAAAGCAAAATGCAACAAAGTGCAATGGAAACAGACATAACCATGACGTACATGATGCTTGTGACTTGAACGTCCACTGAAGCTTCGGCTCCACTTGAGAAACTAAAATTCGGCAGATAAAAACATCCGATCTGTGTGGAGCGATGAGGAGACTGTAACCTTCCTAAAATGATTATATGAAACAAACATAAACGCCATAGTTGTGTGATGTTTTCTCCATTTTTCCCACCATTTCAGGTTTGACTGGCTCTAGTGAATGGAAACGTGTACATTTGCATTCCTTTTGCCAATTTTCTGCAAATTCTGGTAAATTTGTGTTTTATTTGGATGGAAACCTGGTCTGTAACCCCACATTGCAACAATCTTGGTGTCATCTCTGACTGCAGCCTCAGCCTAGATAAACACTTCAAATCTATGATTCAATCCTGTTTTCTGAATCATCTCAGCACATCTCAACATTTGATTGACCAGACTATTGTAACTCCCTGCTCTCTGGCATCTGCAAAACTAGAACAAAAGAGACCATACGGTAGACCATCACAGATCCTGGCACCCCTGCACTGGCCACCTGTTGGCTTTTGAAAATTTTACAGATTAAAAAAAAAAGCCATCAGCCAGTCAACATCAACTTTTTCTGATATAATGCATATGATGCAGTTTGTTTGACGCTCTTAACTTTAATTTATTCTAACAAAATGTTTTGACTCCACACAAGTATACATGAATTATTCAGCAGTAGTAGTTGTATCATCCTGGAGCATTGTAGTGTTGCTGTTTCAGCAGCATTCCTGACCTGTCAAGAATAAAGGTCTGGGGTATATACAGTACATTGGATACTTACATAATGTTTTGCAATTCTCAGTGTGTGAAACTGCCCTTAAATTGTTGATATAGCTTCAATTCACAATATCAGTCTCTGCATGGTGTCTACTGGGTTTAACAGTTATATACCAATACACATGAACATTTGTGCTACATATGTATGCATACATCCATACATACAGTACATCCATAGAGATCTCCACATTTTATATGTGTTCTATAGAGAATTATATATATGTAAGGGAGGAGGAGGTAAACATAAAATGAACTCTTTGTCATAGGTTGCATAGGAGAAGCCTCCGGTCAGAGGTCTGTGTTGAGCTTTCTGTAGCTGCTGTCTAATCTACCATCACCTCCCTTAAACGGCATGTGCACAGCTTCACGCCAACGCAGCGTCCTTGAATGTGGGACTCTTGTAGAATGGATGGAAAATGGAAAGAAAAAAGAGCGGATGAGGAGGGGGAGAAGAGGACGGGCAGAGAAATGATTCAAACGACGGTTAGATTTGTACCACCAAAAGGCTCCTCATTAGCATAACTTCAAAACCTTGCCATTCCAGCCTTAATAATAAATGCGCTTTGAATCACCTCACGCTCTGTAATATTTCTGTTTTTCTATTTGTTATGAGGCAACGAGATGTGTGGGAGAGAAGCAGGAAAGGAAAAGGAGAGATTCCAGCAAACACTCCCTCCCCATGCCTCCTCACATACACTTACACACACCCTCTTCCTCTGCCTTGTCTCGGTGGGGAGAGATGAGATCCTGATCTTTGGTTTATTAAAAGCGGCCTTGTGTTATCTGTGAGGCAGACCAGTCATACCAATTAACATTCCAGTACAGTGTTTCTGCAGCCTGAGATCAGGAGGCAAAACTCCCTTCCTTCCTCTCTCTCTCACACACACACACACACACACACTCACACATTTAAAAGCAGACTTATGTAAAATTATAAGGAGCCGGTGATACCCAATGCACACTGCACACACATGTACATGCTGTATGTATGCTTGAGCACACACATACATACTGAACTAGCTAATTATACCAAAATACCATGATAAAAGTACATTTGTAACACACACACACACACACACACACACAGAGATGGAAAAACCAGGGCTGTTGTGAGAGATGAAAGCACACAGTGTTCAGCTGGGGGAAGAAAGTGATACTTGGGTTTCAAATATACAATAAAACGAAGCATGAAGGTAGCAGGCTGTATCTGGAGCAAAGATAGATTTATTCTGGCCTGGCTTCACTGGGTCGTTCTGTCTACAAAGAAACGGTGAAAAAGAGAAACAGATGGAGCAAGACCTACTGGTAGAAGTTTGAAAAGAGGCTTGCAGCCCAAGAGAAAGCAACAAACTCATTCACACTTTTTTTCCTACAGACATCTGTGTATTTACCTTGAGAATTTCTCCACCACATTCCCCATGCGCTTAATTAAGTGGGTGACTGACTGCTACATAAAGAATATTGGCATTTCATCAAATAATTCATAAAGTCATTCAGTCAGTCCGTTTGATTCACCTCTGATATGATGGATAGTTGGATCCAATGTTGTTTGTATTCTTTCACAGTTAAAGCTTTAATATATATTTTTTATTAACAATGGATTAAATGTCTAGGTGTATATGAAGGGTGTCACTCGCAGTGACAAACCCACAGAGAATAAGCTCTATGGAGCGTTTCAGTATCTTTCTGCTCATTGTTTTGGTTTTATGACCTGCAACATTACTGTTTTGGACCAGTCTAACTGCAGTCTCATCAGTGTTGTGTCCAGACGCAGCAGGCCGGAAAAAAGCTCTGATAAAGTCACTCTACCCTGCCTGCTCAGCACCAAACTACAGACAACCAAAGTTAGCAAGTAGCTGGTGAACATAATGGAGCATTTAGAAGCTAAAGAGACAGATATTTCTCACAGGAGTTGGAGGAGACCAAAACAGAGCAAAAAGGAGAGTGAATATTGGACCTAAAATTGTCAGGAGGACCAGTTTATTGTGTCTCAAAAAGATTTGATTCAGTTGGATTTCATTGTTTTTTTACTTTCATATACAAGCAGTGAATATGTTAGTAGTCCCACACTGGTGTATAACATGGAGGAGCTCAAGCCAGTTGGGAGGCAATCAGAAGAAGGCAACTGACTTTCCCTCCTTGTAGCTGAATAAGAACAAAGCAATAATACAGAGGAACTGTACATTCCCAATTTCTCTCATTTTTGAAACGACAGGCGAAATGAAAACTGCAACATTAACACAGACTTAGCAGCTCTCTGAAGGGCTCTAACTACAACAGTGAATTCATATAAAGTGAAGGCTGTGCAGTCAAAGGAGGTTACAGACTTTGTATTATGAATCTAAAGGATGACACATCAAAATCATCTCAAAAACTCTAAAATATACAGAAGAATGAAAAGAATTTGCGTTGATAATGCCGGTTCTTTCTCACCCGTCAATAAGAATATTCACCCCGAGGGCACAGGTTCACACGGCTCCCGTCCTCCACAGGTCATGTTGACCAACCAGGCTTTACAAGAGCTGAATGCATGATCCCTCACCGGCTTCCCATCACCCTACAAACACTGGCAATTGTGTGTTATGGAGTATGGTTTGTTATGGTAATTGTTGATACATAAACTGTAGCTCACCACTGACCACCCTTCTAAAAAACACTGAAAAGCCAATTTGAGGACATAGATTTTACATAAACAGACTAACATTCTCTAATCACTTGCCAATACATTAGCTATAGCAACCAGAACTGAATCTCAGATATTTTCATTACTTTGTGCCTGTTTCTACTGACTATAAGAAGAAATAAAAAAATACAAAGTGGAGTGACTGGTAACTAAAAGAACCTTAAACTTTGTAGGTTACCTGCTGGACCCCATAATGAAAGCTAAACTACACTATATGTGGTGATAATGCACTGAGATCTATGCAACGCTACATCAAAATCACACCACCCCCCCATCAGTGTGTGAGGCTGTTGATGTGCGGTCCCCATCAGGGAGGCGTCAGGCGTGAAGGACGACCAGCCGTACACACCACGCAGGAGATCCCCGGATTAGTCACGCTCGTCGGTTCTCTGCTGCTGCCGCCCTCTGCTGCATCACCGCCACGCATACAAATGCAGTCTCAAAACCCACAGCAATTTCAATGCTGCACTACCCGCCACTATTAAAAAGGCCCAGAGGATGTACTTCCTGCACCACTTCAGGAAGTTCAACCTGCCTCAGGAGCTGCTGATCCAGGTCTACACTGCAGTCATCCATCACAGTCTGGTTTGGATCGGCCACCAAACTGAACAAGAACAGACTACAATGGATGGTTTATATACTGTATATAGACATGTATACTTCATGTACTATATATATCCATTCAATATTTATTTCTTTATATTGTTTCAATGTATATGGACATTGTATGTTGTTGTTACTTTTTATATATATTTATATATATTATTTATATATTTTTCCCCTACTTGTATGTACATAATATCTTTGTATACATTATCTTTGTTATCCTTGTTTTTGGCTGTAAGTCTATTTCTATCTTCCTGTAAAATGGTTTTGGAACTGTGTTTAAGTACATTGAGAGCAACTTAAAACCGGAGTCACATTCCTTGTATGTGTACACATACTTGGCCTATGAAGCTAATTGTGATTCTGATTCTATATGCATGCACTGGAAATAAACAGCAAGCTTTGCTACAGCGTGTGGTAGGAGCTAATTATTACTGCAAATAACATAACAGCTTTGTTATGAAGGGACCAATATTTTGTTTTTGTTTACACCAATTCCTATCCTGAATGGTTTCTTAATCACCAGCTGTCTGTGGAGCTGCACAGCAAAATTTGAAAAGTATCAAATGAGTTTAGAATTAGTCGTTGTGTAACACAAGTTCATGTATTTCATACCACATATTCTTCTGTACTAATGACACACTAGATCATGACACACTGCTGGAGTTTTCAGTTGTGTTTACCGCAGCACATTTTCTATATCTTTATTCATAATCTATTGTCTTTGCTCTGTTGTACCATTATTACTCTTACTATTGGCAGGAGTGACTGTGGAAAGCATCAAAAAGAAATTACAAACACAGTCAGGGTGGAGAGTGACCTTTTGTGCCAGCAGACCAAGAATCCCAACCCTCCATACCAATACTACAGAGGAAAAGCTCAGGGGAAACACTGACACTCGTCACTGCAACACAGGAAATGAAAGTGTGGCAATGTCACAAACCGAAGACAGCAGTCCTCCTGGGGTGGTGCCATCATTTGTGACCATTTCATAAAACACCCACAATCGTCCCCCATGAAGAAAGGCCCACTGGAGCTAAGTGCTTATTCTCCTCCCACTACTCTGGAGGATATAATTATTACTGAGAGCAGCTGTAAACATATGCCTCAATGCTATACAAACAGTTCCACTGAAATGGGGCAGTTGGTCCCAAAGCATTTCAATAGTCTTACTAATGTCGCACCAGTGATAGAAATAATATAGGAATATAGTTACTGTGGCAGGTTGACTGTGCAGCAAATACACAGGAACCTCAATTCAGAGTTACAACTGAACCCGACCACATTCATGTTTGGAGCCTCTGCAAATATCAGCTTTACACCAGCCACACCTCCAGCTCCACTCTCATTTTCTCTAAAGTCAAACATACAATCTTCTAAGGAGGCTGAAAAGCTCTTTTTTCACTGTAAGTGCTTTGCGGCAGATGAAATGTTGCAAATGGCATGTTACGAGTACGGTTACACTCATTACTGTAGTAAATGCAGACAGGAAGAACTTGAAGGCTTCATCATTACAACCTGTAATTTCCTTAGAAGATTGCAAATTCGACTGTGGACTAGAATTGACTGCACGGCTACAAACCTATTTCACCCTCTGTCTCAACCAATTCATGGTGCCAGATCCAGTCATAAAAAAAGCTCTTCTCACTTGGTGTACATTAACTTATTAAAGTTGTTTTCCCTGGCCCATTAATATGCCCTCAGTGCATAAAATGATAAACAGTGGCCTCAGGCTTATTCTGACATTGAATTAATCAAAATGAGTAATACAATATTTGAACACTTCCTGAAGCTGGGGGACTGGATGACAAGAAATCATTTCAAAGGCGACATGGCCTAAATGTCACTTGAGGTAGCAATTCTCTTGTGGAATTGTTCTTATTAATCATGTAAAAAGATGTAATGTGGAAGAGGCAGGAAGGGGACCAAAATATAATTGAGTGAGTGTGTATCTGCACTATAAAAAAGTATGATTAACTTTAATAATTTCTCTTCTATCTTAATTATTTGGAAAACAGGCCATTGAAGATCACTGGGCTGTGGGCCAGTATTCCCTCTTCCTCCATATGAAAACAAAACACCAGCTTCTCAAAGGTGTCAGAGAGAGAGAGAGAGAGAGAGAGAGAGAGAGAGAGAGAGAGAGAGAGAGAGAGAATATAGTAGCGCACTAGAGGGAAGTTGGGAGTTCATGGCTGTGGGCCTGTTGGTCCTCAGAGACAGTCTGTGTGACTCCTGGCTGTGTGTGGCTGCCTTATTAAAAGTCCGTCTCTGCACATTCAACACCACTGTCTGGAAAAGTAACTTCTACACTTTTTGGAACAATTTCCATTTCCGTTCAGCTGAAGAGCAGGGCAGAGCTGAGCCAACTTATAATGTATGCCATTTGGTGAACACTTCACCCAAAATAGCACAAGCATGGGTGACCCCAGTGGGAACTCAAAGTCTAACTAGTTAGTGGCTAGCTACTGTTGGTGTCACAGTGTTTTCTGCTCAACATGTCTACAGGTATAACTCAGCCAGACACCACTGAAACTGACTAGTTAAGCAACCCTTTGACTCTGCTTTGTGTTGTGTTGGCTGAAGGAATGACGGACGGGCTTCTATTACTGTGCTGCAATTTATTGACTCCGGCCTATCTCTCATGAACTGGCCAAGTTACACAGTAAAAATCATACAACTAATACAGCAACATGAACATATGTACATGGAGAGGAATAGAATATATGTACTGGTCAGTCATACAGTTGGCTGGCCACTGCTGACTCACACCCAGCACACTATACAAGAGCAACAAGTTATTTTAGCACCACAGCTAACTAGCTTGTTAGCCAAGTGCACTATTTCACATTGCATGACCCGTTATTGTACTGTAAAATGCCTTACATCTACTTGATACAGTTTTTAGTAGCATTTCAATAAGTCACAGCACTAACATGTTCATACGGGACACATATTAATATGTAAAGTTGCAACTAACAATTATTTTCATTATTGATTAATCTGCCAATCATTTTCTCAATTAATCGATTAATTACTTGTCTATAAAATGTCAGAAATTATTTCCCAAAGCCCAAGATGATGTTTTCAAATTGCTTGTTTTATTCGAATCACAGTCAAAAACCCCGAAAATATTGAGTTTACAATCAGACATGACAAAGAAAAGCAGCAAATCGTCACATCTGAGCAGCTTTAACCAGCAAATGTTTGAATTTTTGCTTGAAAAATGACTACAACAATTAATCGATTACCAAAATAGTTGCTAATTAATTTTCTGCCGAATGACTAATCAATTAATCAACTAATCGTTGCAGCTCTATTAATATAAATCCACAACATTTCTGTGGAGCACTGAGCTCAACAGCCTACCTCAGCATAGCTCTCATGAACTGGAGTAACTGAAGATACACAGCTACCAGCTGCACTTACCTACTGAGAGAGGACACCTGTGAGCCCCTGCACCAGCACTGGATTTATGGTGAGCAGTATCACACACTACCATAAATGCTGTAAATGTGGATCAGGCATTTACAGGCCATGAATCCCCATTAAGTAAATCCCACATTGTCAACCTAATGTTTCCCCTAGGAAAATATTCCTGGGTTAAAACAATGTAATATGTCAGAAGAATGAATTATGAATTACAATTCATAATGTTCTAGTTTTAAACTGTGCAATATTTTGAAATTCAGCTACATAAAACCTGAGAACATGAGAGTTTAATGTCTGAGTTTAGGTTTGGAGAGGTCATATTAGTCCACACAACTGATGCACGCACAGTGACAGTCAACCATAATTGGTCCCTTGCCAGTAGATTAATATGCATTCCCACTCTATTAAAATGGCCTTTCTTAGAGAGGCTCCAGAGAGTTAATTAAACCGATGCCATTTTGGAGGGCCAAGGATTCAGGGATGAAACTTCCTTGATTTGAGAGGCGGGGCTCGTGGATGGATAGCTGCACTGTCCTTACGTCAGTGCACTTAACTTTCTCTGACTAACATTTACCTGCTAAGGGTTACAAGCTGAACCTGTTGTACCCTGAAAATGTTCTGCAGGTGTACTGAAGAAGGCTGATGTGAACATTATATGAAGTGAAGTGCAGCTGCTGTTTAACTGAGAAAGGTCACACTGAACATGGTATTGAAAGAGAAAAATCTCCCTGGGTAAGATTCCATTCAGCTGTGATCACACATACAACACTCGAAAGCAAACACCAGCTGTGTGTTGGCCGTTAGTAACACAGAAAACAAGAGGTTAAAGCTCACTATTCAACTGGGGGGTAAAAGTAGTGTAACCTAGCTAACCTGAGTGATGAAGAGGATGCACTGCTAAATATAAATATGGACAAAAGAAAGTGCTCTGCTTGATCTTTAAGAGAGTAAAACAGAAGATGTTGCAGAAGTCAACATTACACATCAGAAAACTATAATATAAGAACTTGTGCAAATTCTCTCAGTTATATTATATAAGGAAAACTCTCAACAGGTCTCCAGAAAGGAATAAAAACTGCTTTGATAAACACTTTGCACAGGCTCTAATTCAAAAAGTTGTCAAACATCATTCACTGAATGACTCCTGGTTGAACTGTAGGGTTCTTAAGGAGAAATTGAGTGTGTGTCCGTGATTTGACCTCTCTTAAAGCCAATCTGCTGTAAACAGTCGATCCACAGATGGCCACTTATTCCAACCTTGATGAATCATGATGAAGGATTTTTAGGGCTTTGGAGAGGTAGAAAATGAAATATGAAACCATAAAAACAAACTAAGAACATTTTTGCTTTTAGCTGTATATTGTAAACTGCTAACAGGCATGGAAGCAGCAGATGATGGTGAGGAATCACTCAGTGGTTCTGTCCCAGCAGCCCTGCATCTCAGGGGAATAGTAGAGAAGCCCGAGGGAGGTGGTGGAGGTGGGTTAATCTCCCGTCCCAGTGCTTTCAATAACTGCATGTCAGAGCCTGGCTGCCTTCACCATTATGTGTGATTTTTTTGTTTTTTTTGTATGTCTTTAAATCTTCCCCTCATGTCAAGTCTTAAAGCTGATATCTCATCCGAGGCCAGGCTGTAACTCGTGGCTGAGGTGCACAGATGCAGCTCTGGTGATGTACTGCTCCCCCAAGAACAGCCAGCGCAGTAGCTCAGTGCCATTTAACAAAACGTACAAGACCAAGACAAAAAGACAAAAACAAAACATGACCTGGAGTTGGGATACACTTCTTCGTCAGCCAAACTACTCAAATGACCGGTTTTAGCTGCCAGAAACAAAATTAACCTCAGTAGCAAAAAGGAACATACTTTAGCGACTCGGAGTTCTCGTAAATCAACGGCTAAAGAGAGTCTTCTTTTCAAAGCGACCAAAGAGAAGGCTGGCCATTCTGCTGAACCTCTTTTTTTTCTTTTTTGGAAATAGGGCTTCCACAAATATGTTCAACTTCAGTTTACAGCTCCCAGGCAACCAACATCACAGCCTGAATTGTTTGTCAAATGGCAAAAAACTAAGAACCTAAGAACACCAGTACTTTGGAAGAGAGTGAAAGCAAGACAACCCAAGAAAGTTGTTGAAAAGATCTTGGGCACATACAGCAGTTTTACCACACTGTTGGACTTACTGTAATAAAACATGACACCAAAGTCATCTATTCCTCAGTCTAAAGGTTTATGAGCCCGTCATTACCACATGTCATGTCTGCAATCCATCATTTTGACTCTTGCTTGATATGCTGTCTGGGGTCTTTCAGCATATTTGCAGATGAGATTAGTATTTCAGAATAAGGTATAACCACTGTATAGCTGTGAGTGCAGACCTACACACCTGTTTAAAAAGAGGATGAACTCACCTTTGGTTGAGGAGAAAGACCCATACAAATATCAGGACAGGTTGACATTTATCACACCAGAGCCACACTGAAAAACCTGAAAAACAGAGTGAAAGACATTTTAAACATCTGCGTAATTTGAGTAAATACAAGCATTAAAAGGAAAAGTTTTACATTTTATTCTGTATATAAGCTCATTCGCTTTATTGCTGAGAGTTAGCTGAGAAGACTGATACCACTCTCATATCTGTAAGTAAACGCTGAGGCTACGGCCACCAGTCAGCTAACTTAGCTTACTATAAAGATTAGAAACAGGGGGAAACAGCTAGCCTGGCTCTGTCCAAAGGTTACAAAATCCTCATACCAGCACCTCTAAAGCTCACTAATTAACACGTTATGTCTTGTTTGTTTAATCCACACAAAAATCGAAGTGTAAAAACATGAATTTGCTGGCTGTGGCTTCATATGTAGCGTACAGACATGAGAGTGCTACCAATCTTATCATCTAACTCCCGTCAAGAAAGTGAAGAAATATTTCCCAAAAAGTCAAACTTCTCCTTTGAATGGCTGAAGATACCAGCTGTATTAATGTTACCAAGCATACAGGTATGTTTATATAATGGCAAATTATATTTATATATATGCTATTTGGTGTGCAGTCCGCAATCCCTAACAAATAGACCTGCATTAGGCCTAATAGATCATCTTTTTATTCAGCATTCTATAATGGGCTATCTTTTGGTGCAGCATCCAATTTTAAAGTGATACCCCACCCAAATTCGACTCTGTCAAGCCCAGGAGCTAATGAGCAAACTTCAACAGAAATTCAACCCAGCAGACAAGCCGGAGGCAGGTTCACTCTAGCCAATGAGTGAGCTTGGATAGAACGGTGAATTTAAATCTGTGTGTTTGGAATATACTGAGCATAAAGAAGGCCAGTGGGGAAGTGGATTATGCTGCAGGTGTGGTTTGAGAGGTTGTTTTTGTCTCAATAGAAATTCATTTGAACTGCAGTCAATCGAAGCTATCACTTTAATGCAATGAAGCCAGATTTTTTTTTTCCTGTTGCTAAAGGCAGGGTGAGGCAGGTTTCACTGCACATTTTACAGACTGACATCTTAAAGCTGCAGAGTAAAATCCTTCAAAGCAGACATATTACATTAATAATAACATCAACATATTGACAAGCTGTGGTCACAGAGAAGCTCCAGCATATCAGAGGATGACAGTATTGACTGGCGGCTATCAGATTTATAATTTAAGACCAACACTGACTGTATCAGTCTGCCACTAGACCGAATAAGAAAGATGCTAGAGAACCTGTGCGGTAAAATACACACCCGGCATGGAGAGGAGGCGTGGTAAACAACAGAGAACGACCTGAATAAAAGCTATGAATGGTACATGACGACAGTAGCAGAGCCAGGCAGCAGCATGGGGTGGTGGGGCTCATGTCCTGTTTGGTCTGGAGGCGAGACACTGACAGTAATACAAGACCTCCAGCTGAGTACCTGACATACCTCTTCATCCTTCCTCTCCCTCTCCTCGCTAACTGTGTTAGCTGAGCAGTACAGCTAACATGTGAAAGGTCACAATCAGAGAGAATCCATGGACGCCAGATGGTGCAGACATGCACAACCATGAAGGGAAATACTTTAGTTACTTTTCTTTAGTTGCAGTGTGTTGAGCTCTCTGAGCTAACGTAGAAAAAAACAGATGAGGCTCCATATAATCATGACAGAGATATTATAACTGTGCTATCCTCTAATTTAGGTCCTGTCTTTACAACTTCTACAAAGTCATATTAAATAGTTGTACATTTTCTGGTGCACTGCGGAGAAGGAAAAGCACACCCAAAAACGAACTTTCAGCGAATAGCAAAACCTGTCTTGTTGAGAATGTGACGACATTTACAACTCCTGGGAGGCCTGCAAAGGAAAACTGACAGGAGTGCTTGCAAGCGGCGGCCTCATTCACTGGTATTGCTCATTCTGCGGGATCTTTTATGTGACACCATTATAGCTGAAGGTTTGTTTGTTTTTTGTTTGTTTTTTTACAAAGGGGGTGATTCAATGCTTTATGAAAAGAACAAAACAAAATTTGTTCTACAGAGAAAGCAAATACAGACAAACTTCCTTTTCAAGAGCCCCGAGGGGCAGATTAGTTAGAAACAACGGCATCTTCGAAAATGGATCCAACAATCAGCGGCAGCATTGGGCTGAGTCATAATTTATTACCCGTGCACGCTGCACGGTAGCGCCTGTTAGTGTGAGACTCAACACTGGGCATCAGACTCAAAATAGATGCAAGAAACTGGAGCTGAGAATGCGATCACATTACAGCATTGTTGGGCTTCTATAAAAGCACATGACATGTTTGACTGTAGCTCTGTGGTGTTTAATGGTGGGGAGGGTTTTCTTTTTGTTGTTCATTTGTCTGATGCTCATGTTTCATTGCCCTGGAATCACTGCCTTCTGCAGATACAAAGGAGCAGCTTGCTATCAGCCTTCATATCATCTGTAACCACATGAGTATTACAAGGTCCTTGTAGTACTCTGATTTTAATGAGCAAAAATACATCCACACACACAAGGCTAGACTTAATGGAAGAGTGGAAAACATGATTCTCTTTTACTGACTTGAAGTGGTCAACAAAACTCACCCCTACTGTCTCTTTTTTCTGCCTACTGTCTCTTTTTTCTGCCACACACACACACACACACACACACACACAGCTTCCATAAATAGAATGGAAAGTAGGCAAGTGGCTGCTGGGAGTGGCTTTTACTGGGAATATGATCGATTAAAAAGCAATTTGCTCCTCTGCTCAGGCCCTGCACTCCTAAATGACAGCCCCCCATGGTCCAGATGGAGCTCTAAGGGGTCGGAGGAGCCGGCCTGCCCCTCCATCTCTAGCAGCCAGACCGAGTCCCCACACACACACACACACCAAGCCTCCACTTCCAAGCCTGAGCCTCGGTCACAGTCTGGTGGGCACCTGGAAAGCGACCAGGCAGAAACATCCCGGCAGCCCCTGCTGGTCTGACTGAAAATCTAGACTTTGTTCTAACACGCAGTGTATTCAAGAAAGCTGACACAGAGGCGAGAAGGCAGGTTAAGACAAACAGGAAACAGAACGGCGCACAGCACAATGCATGAATTCGATTCAGTATTTTCTGTCAGGGTGCACTGGACCAACACATGTCTACACTGCCGCTACTGCAAAATACAAACACACAACTATAATATGGTAACATTGGTTTTGTAAAACCATATGTTCTGGTTTATGGGGACCATATGGGCACTATGATAACTGATGAGCACAGACTACAAAATTATCTATGTCCCAGATTGTGGACAGTTGAGTGAAAAGAGAAAACTAAATGATCGATTTCAAACATCTTAACAAACCTTAAAAAGTCCAAGATTGATACAATATTCTGTAAATGTAATTTGCTCCCACACCCAAAGACAACATCCCTATCAATTGACTTTGATTGATTTCTTCACTGTGAGAGAAGTTTCTGCTTTAATAAGCTGTTTCATAGCTGTGGCTAAGAAACATTTATTGTTTAACGGTAGAAATTTCACATCCAGATCCATCAGCAGGGGTTCCACTGCAAAAGCATATCACTGACAGAGCTAAAAGATAAACACTATTTCAAAGTGCCAGGGACTTCGTTCTCTGTTACCATAGGAACACGTAGTAAGAGGTGGTGGTAGTGGAGACTGTGATCAGCTAAAACACACTGCGCAGTGGAAGAATTCATGTTTTTTTTTTTTCACCTGTAACCAGGCTACATCAGACGTAGAGTCAGTAGTCATTTTCAAGTGTTCAAGGCCAAATAAAAGACACTAATGAATTAAACGTATTACTAGACAGAATTGGTCAGGCATTTCATCTTCTACACTCACTGCATTGATTTTCCCATATGACACAGGATTCAAACCTGCAGCACGTCTACTATTCTGGCCTTTCAGCAACACTTCTCCTCACTGTCTACAGCTCTTGGCTTCAGCAGAGCTTGGCTTCAGACCTCTTCAGACTTAGTGGCTGGAGGTTAATTGATACTGACAGATGACATAATGTGGAAGTCATTTGCAGGGAGATCTGGTTTCTTTATCAGTGACGGTGCTCCTCACACACACACAGACAGGAGGGAGGGAGTTAACAGATGTGATTCTGTCCAGAAGGCTCATGTTCCCACATGCACAGTGTTAGAAGGCTAATGACTAAATCCATGCCAAAGATGTGAATTGTGTAAATGAACATTGTTAATTTTAAAGTGATACCTATCATCTTTCATTTTTAGCATAAACTAAACTTAGCCTACTTAAATTCTGCTTTAATCAATTTAATGATAATATGAAGGAATTAAAGCAATGGTTTGACATTTTATTATAATATATTATAATATATAATATTATATTGTTCGTGTTCTTGCCAAGAATGAGAGGAAAAGAATGACACCACTCTTATGGCTGCTTGGTAAATATGAGGCTACAGCCAGAAGCCGGTTAGCTTAGCTAAGAGAGCAAACAGGAGGCAACAGCTAGCCTGGCTCTTTCCAACAGAAACAAAAATCTGCCTACCAGCTCACTAATTAACAAATTACATCTTGTTTGTTTAATTTGTACAAAAACTGAAATGTGGTTTCAGGGGGCTAGCGGTTTTTGCCTGTTTCTTGTCTTTTAGCTATGCTAAGCTAACACTCTAGCTTCATATTTAAGCATACAGGCATGAGAGTGGTATCAATCTTCTCATGTAACTCTAGGCAAGAAAGTGAATAAGCGCATATCCCAAAATGCTGAACTATTCTTTTAAGTATGCATTATTTTCCTACGAATGAGGCTCCAGAACTTCATACCATCATTTATCTAAAGGCTACTGGACCTTTGCTGCCAAGAAACAAACACTTTATCCAGAGTCTTTTGCCAATGACTCAGTGACCTTGCATGGTTGATCAGAGGTCCCATGAGTTCACTGCTAATGGGATCAAGGGATAGTTAAGGGGTGGGGGAGTGGAGGGGTGGAGGGGGTCTTACTGGATTTCAGTGAGGAGAAACAACGACAATTAAAGCCCCTCTGGGGAGAGAGGAAAGAACCATCAGAACTTTTGTTCCCTTTTCTTTTCGCCCACTCAGAGTGGCTGGCTGATTGATATTCTTATGAATGTTAATACTAAAGCACCTCTTCCAAAGCTCACCTTGATAGAATTGATTTTCCTCAAAAATAATTCAGTCGAGGCATAATGGAATCTAGTAAAAGTGCCTCAAAGGCTGGATTCAATGGTTTTGAAGTGAAAAAGTTTCTGGCACGATTCCCTTTGGTGTAAAAATGACTCTCTGTAGACTGCGGATCCAATCTTGAAACCATAGAATAGATTTAATACAGGTACGTCTACGTTTGACTTTATGACCTATTGTCTCCTGCTCCATCTTCAGACATAAAATATTCATTTATCTTGGGTGCACAGATTAATAAGAAGATTATTGCTGCTGTTGCAGAAAATCCTCAAAACACTCATTTCATTTTTCTGTTCTTAAATTAACACAATTATTTATGCATCCTGAGTCTGGGGCCTCACAAATCCCAACACATGATAAAAAACACAAAATGCATGATTGTCCATCTGAAAAATAATGCTTTTTTAAAATCAATCCGGCTGCAACAGCAGCTTAATGAAAAGTCCCGTCAGGCTTTCCATTTAACCTCCAATCTCACCTCTGATAGGTTGGAAAATGGATACAGGCAAAGAGAAATGTGGACACTTCCACTTGATATGGCATTAAAGCAGCAGTCTTCTATTTTGGCTTATGGATTAGCCAGTCGCAACTCTCCCACACACACATTCACAAGCACAAACACACACACACACAGCTTTCTCTGGCACAGGCAACGTGTCAAACAATAGTTGCCAAGTCTGCTGCCTGCAACAAAAGATGGAAAGAATTATAGAAATGGAAATGGTGATTCAACGCTGTTATGAAAACTGGAGCGCAGCGTGCTATGACAGAGTGAAAACCCATTCAGACGGACTTAATGCTCCATGGAATCTCTTCGCTGCCCCGACCCCCCTATCTGTGGCACTCAAAAAAGCAAACAAAAATCTACTGTATTGTCCCCGAGTTTTTACACACACTCATGCACCCTCACACGCACCCCTCCCTTTGCTCCCAGTCTGTCTGGCTTCCTGCATTTCAGATTCAATATTTAATTGCCATGTCACCCCTGCTGATTGGAATTTGTCTCAGACACTCAGACACAGCAGTCATTTAGGAGTCCTGAGTCAAATATATAAATGTACAAAATATTAGTAAAAAAGATGAGGTGAATTCAGGTAAAAGCCATTATTCCCTATTGACTTCCCTTGCAAAATCTATACATGTCACAAAAGAGAAGCGAACGAGTTAGATTTTTAAATTGCACAAAAGAGGCTGCAACTCAATATTATGTCCCAAATATTTTGCACATTCAGTGCATTTCAGTCCATTTATGTATCCTCGGCCCCACTTCACCTCACCTCTCCTTTCATACCCAACAAAGTTACACCATATTGAATTCTCCCAATAGAAAGTGCAAGTGCAGACCTCTCTGACATCTATTTAAGCCTTCAGCCATATATCTGAGTCTGGGACCCATCCAGGAGCGGTAAATACCCGTGCAGAAGCAGCAGCACTGCAACGCTACAGAGGAGATTGGTATTCGGAGTGGCAGCTTCCAACGTTGAAGCTGCATAAATAGCCCAAACTATTACATAAAAGTAAACAAACCGCATTGTGCTGAATCACATCAGCTCTGTGCTGCAGCAGGTGGATACGCTGACAAAGGCTGCTCTGCTCATCAGATGATATAATAATATGTTTTTTGGTTTATTAGTCTTTGCGGCAGAGCACAGGCCGAAAAGCTGTCCAGGTGGAAGCACAACAAGAAGACAATAAGAGAGCAGGAACAGAAAGATGGCAGAGGTAGACAGAAAATGGGCCAAGTGGCTCAAAGTGAGCTGTAAAGTTTTAGTCTTTAAGCGATGACTTCCTTTGCTGGGTAGCAAAGCGGGCCAAAGTAATGTAGATGATGTCTTGCAGTGGCTGTCAAACAATTTACTGAAATCGTAGTACATTGCTCAGATAATGAACCTCACAAGTTGGGATAAAGGACCACACTAGCGCACACACACAAACACTGAGACCTGTTTATTCAGTTCACTGTGGCTCACTAACAGCCCAATATCTCCCCACCACAGCCAGGATGTGACACTCTTGTCTGTTTGCAGGTGCAGAAATAAATATCACATCTTTCACTTTTTTGATGGTGTCATATCAGCCACACAAGCTACATCCAATTTAAATGGTGGGAGGTGGGAAGACAAGTGTACAGTGATGGAGACAGGAATAGTAGAAGAGAAAGATAGAAAGGGAACAATGGTGGGAAAAAAGAGAGAAGGACAAGAAGGATGTGAAAGAAGTATGTAGAGAGGGATAAAGGAAGTGTTGATAGGGATTTGGGGTGCGGTAGAGGACTTCCACATCTTGTGTTTCTCCCTCATGAGGGAGTTTTGTGGCAGGCAATGTGTGCTGCTGTCAAACAGCATCAACGCTCTCCTTCTCTCTGGAAACAAGAGTCGTGGTTGTTGATCCATCCAAATCCTGCAGGACTGTTCACTCACTGTCAGCCCAAACCAGGCACACATTTAATAGAAATCTGTTGTATTGTTATATTTTTTGGCAACTATGATGCCAGAGGGGTCTGTAGTTGATTGCACAAATTATAGAGTTAAGGCCAGGTCACACCAGCATTTAAAATGGTGACATTTTGCAGGGAAATTCATTCAATCCAATGGAATCACCACTATTTCCTTGCATAGCGAAAGTAACCTACAAATTTGTGTGGTTGACCAACAGCAAGCCGTCTTGATAGTGTTGACCTTTGAGGCAAAGCCTCAGAGTGCAAAATGGAGGAAGCCATTGTAGCCGTGTTGCACCATCCACTTTGACTTAACCTCCTCCTCCTACAAATACGTCTTTTGAATTAAAAGCGTGAACAAGCCTGCTGGTTCTTAGCAACACCCACGGAAAATGTGTTTGACTTCCTGCTGAGAATACGGTCTCAGCTCTTACTCTGGTTATATAAGTCCCGGATGGCTCGTAGCAACAGCCCCAATGCCCTATACTCCCCCAATAGCCTCCACAAGACTCCGCGATGGACACAGTCAAAAGCCTTCTCCTAGTCCACAAAACACATGTAAACTGAATGGGTAAACTCCCATCACCCCAACAACCTTGCAAGGATAAAGAGCTGGTCCACTGTTCCATGACCAGGAAAGGACCCTGGATCTGAGGTTCGACAATTGGTCAGGGCCTCCGTTCCATCATCCTGGCATAAGCTTTTCCATAGGGGCTGAGCAGTGTGTTACCCCGATAATTGGTGCACACCCTCTGGCCCCCTTTTTTAAAATGGGAACCACCACCCCGGTCTAACATTCTGCAGGCACTGTCCCCGACCTCCACACGACATTGAAGAGGTGTGTCTGCCAAGACAGCCCAACAACATCCAGAGCCTTTAGCATTCTCTTCAGGTCTGCGTGTGTGTCCTTCAAGATCTCTGGTTTTCTTTCCACAGTCCAAAGACATCCAGGTGACCAGCACAGGGTGGACCCCACCTCTCACACTGCACAGGATAAGATGGATAGATGGATCCAAATATGTAGACTAACGGTACCTGGATATGAGCACCAAATCTCAGCTAGCAGTGTGTGTCAAAGATATTGCAAACGTGGATGCTCAAATGAAAAAGAAATCAAAAAATTATTGGTTACCATCAGATGGTTGGGATTCCTATTAGATCCTGACTGATACTGGATTTTTAAGGCTGATACAGAAAGAATTGAGACCATGATATGTAATAAGGATGTTTTGCAGTTAAAAACCTATTTGTCAATGCACTCTGGTGGACAAACAGTTTCTAGAAGATCTCAACTTCCGGCATTTCTGTACTGTTTTTCTTGTTACTTATTGGCGGACATATACACTGATATAGATATATCTGCAATAAGCTAATATATCAGCCTAGTTTCTATATACTGTAGTCAAATGACATGAGACCCACACAGTTGGGCGAATGAGATGAGTTACGAGGTTCAAATAGGTCACTATTGTTGTCCCCTCCCTACCCGAGCCATTCAGCAGTCACAGGAAGTGAGCATTAGCATTCTGACGGACAGCTACTCTCAGAGACGGATGTGGATGCACAGTGCAGTGCCTGAGTACAACACACAATAGAAGCCTATAAATCATGTTTTTTCTACCCTGCTGGTAGCCACATGGTCCTGCTGCTGTTCGCTGGCTGATTTGAGGTACATCATTCATTTTAGCTCCAGTACAAATCATGTTCCAGCAACAGGCGGGGCATATAGCAACGGCGGATTGTAATTGGTTGCTGATGAATGCTTACTGCAGCTTAGGTTTTGGACAACTTTTCTGCTCTAAGACATGGCAAATGAGGCTACCATATTTAACATAAACTGACATTTTGCAGGACATAGATGATAAAACAGACAGTTATAGGTCTCTGGAGTTTCTTGTGCTATATATGTATGGTTAAGAAGTGAATTGTTTCTTCATTTGCATGTAAACCCACAGCTCCAACGCTCAGTTTAGATGACATGTCCTCATTCCAGTTTGGAGCTGCACACATTCAACTGTGGCTAATTTATCTCCGACTCATTTTCTCCAGGCTTTTAAACAACGGGGAAGCAGAACAAAAGTCTGTCATGTGTGACGTACAGTACAGTAAAGCAGACTTAGCCTCTGGAAAAACTGCCTCCATTTACTCCAGCAAGTAGGGGATAAAACGTAGCCTGTGCCACTTAATTTATGATACAGAGTAAATTAATGGGTGCTGACAAGCTTAATAATTTTTCAGAGGCAACAGATAACTGTTATAATTATCAGCCGTGGAATTAAATAGTCAGTGGAGAGACAGTGGGCACTTTTAAGTGTGTGCGCACACGTGTGAGTGTGTTTGTATGGTCAGTATCGTCTGCTGGCCAAAGCTGGGCCCATTAATGGCAAACCTTGAGTGTTGATGTGATAGTTTGGTTTATTACGGTCCAGTGTCTGCAAGAACCCTGACTGAGAGCTGATTTCATGCCAGCTCTTGCTCTGTCTCTCCGCTACTTGACAAAAACATATTACATCTATGAAAGTCTTTTTCCTGAACCAAGTGTATTGCCAGAGAACAACAGCTCAGCTGTAGCCACACTCTGCAAGGAGCTGCCATTTTTTTCAGCCTGTATTGAATGCCTAAGTGTCAGGAACTGACCATTCACTGTGTTATGATTCATTACCCCCAGTCATTTAAGGCAGTGGTAATCAATGGCTACTCTTCTGCATTGCAAGCTCAGCCATGTTGATGGCTTTTAAAAAGCTTTTAAGTGAGAGAGATTCAGATAGAGGGAGACAGAGGGAGATGCAAAATAAGTATAAGAGAGCTCAGCATCAAAACAAGTCCTTGTATCATCTCTGGCAGATGCCTGACTTCATTAGGGACTTGCATGCTGCTTCACACGCACTCCAATAGGCTGAAGCTATAAACAACACAGAAGAAATTGACTCTTTCTGAGCACTATGAGCATGCCAGGCCAGTCACACAGGAAAACACACCACCTCTTCAGATAACTTGTGTTGCATTTCTTCCTCTCTGCGTGTGTCTGCTTCTCTATTAGTCAGAGAGCAGAGATTGTGGAGAGCGCAGCTGCCCTCTATGGGTGTGAAAACATTCCAACACACTGGTAGAGAAGCAGCTCTGATTTCTGCTTCTGCTGCTGCAGCATGGCTTGGAAGAAACAGAGAGGTGCTGTTGTTGGAGCTCAGGTGTTTAACACTAATTAGTCAGCTTATCTTGCGAGTGTTGCAGAGTCATCAAACGTAGCTCCAGCAGTGTGGAAAATAAGCAGGATTTCTCAGTGTAGTACAACATATTTTGCTCGCTTGGAATGTGAGGCATCTGTTGCACCATTTTTATGCTTGTGGAATATACTCTCTACCCCCAACACACACGGCTCTAGAATCTCCAGTTTCAAATTCCATGCTTTTGAATGCCAAGTTCAATTTAGCACAAGGAAAGGAAGTGTTTGTCTTTGCATTGTCCTCGCTGCCCTGTGCTGAGGACACAAACCATAAAAAAACAAGGTGAAAACACACAGAACTGGTCTGCTAATAGATTTCATAGAGCGGGCCCAAACAAATGGGTCTGTGTGTACACTGACTGAGCTATAAAGAGCCAGAGGAGGCTGCAGTTCATATTTCTAAGTCGGCTGGCTTCTCCGCTGCACCACAGAGACCCCTGGAGATCTAGGAAGCATGTAGCTCAGGAGGGAGGCTGTGTATGAATCCTCCCAGCCACTCAGAGGTCTTCCCCCTGATCATAACCAACACGCTGTGATGTGTGATCCTGCAAAGACCTGAGAGGATGAAAGGAATATAGAAGATCGCCATCTCTGAAAACATTCATTACCATGTCAAAGGGGATGTTTTTTTCATGGAAAAAACACTAACACTGGTAATACTGGAATATGACTATACTGTAAGCTACTACTTAAATGTTATTTTAAAAGATTGAATTCTGAAACAGTCCATTGTTGGTGCATGGCCTTTTTGTTTTCAAGGAAACTGAACTGTCTTTTAGTGTAAGAGGGATGTTTTTATGGATGTTTATATTTAACATCTTCAGTCTCAACCGTAACGTCAAACATGTCAATTTTTGCCAAACTACTAATTTACTATTAGATAAATACCTAAAAAGCCTTGTTTGAAAACTGAGAGCTAAAGCTAGACACAATGCAGGCCATCAATATTTCAGTTTGAGCCCATTGCATGGGCAGCCCAATCACCAGACTATATGGGCTGCAAACCATTGAACAGTTCAATGTTGAGTGGAGGAGCAGACAGGGGAAAGAATGGGAGCAAATCACTGCTACCAGGTAAAAAGGTTCACATTTTTTCAAATCTGTCCCATATGTACACTGAAACTGTTTTTGCTTGCTGTAATCATTCCTCATGTTTATACCGACCATTAGAGATCCCTCCATAACGTCGTCCAATATAAATGATGGGGAACAAAATCCACAGTCCTCATTCTGTGTCAAAATGTTTCCAGATGAAGCTAATATGAGGCTTCAACAGTCTGTGTTAGACAAATCAAGTGAGATCTTCCAAAATTTTTAGTATGGAATTCCCTCTTTGTGTTTCTGCACTGGAGGGATAGCAACATAAAGAGGACATTCTATACTAAAAAGACTAACTTATATATACTCCCTTGAACTGTTCTGGTGCACAAAATAACTATATCATATCTATAACTGGTTGATATAGTTACTGACTTAACAAGTATTGAAATTTCTAGCTTTCAAATGACACTTTCCAGTCTGTGTTGCGTTTGGGAAGGAAGGTCAAGCAAACAACAACAAACAAAGCCATTGGGATAATATTTTGCCATACTGTCATAGGAAAAACAATGAAGATAAAGATGTTAATGACTGAAATCAAATTTGAGCATAATTCAACTGTAATGCAAACATGAAAGCTTTTCAAACATTTCAAAATTAAGAATTAAGATAACTTGATGATCCTAGTGGAACGACACTTAAAAATATATTGCATTGAAATGAGATCAAGGAGACTAGAGTATAAGCTGTAAAGTGACCCTGCAGCAATGTACATAATACTAATGTATCAAAATATATATGAACATACATAAGAATATAAATTACAGCTTTATTATAATAGTAGTAGAGTGAGAGAAGTGAGAAAAAGAAGAAACACCCAGGACTGAAATTATGCCGTGTCCACCCAACACTACTGAAATACAGTTTGGCACTTCACCAGACCACTTTGCATATCGAACAGAGCAGAAATGAAGCAAATTCCCTCTGCTAGTGTCAGGAAGGCTGCATAAACTCCCCCATTAGAGTTGCGGGAGTCAGGTAATGGAACGAGGGCCTGCCCTGGCTGCTGCTCCTCCTGCCCTGTCATCCATGGCAAAGATCTACCAGAGACCGGAGAAAAGCCGAGTATCTCTCAAGGGAGAGGAGGAATGTGAACAGAGATCACTGCAGCGTGTAGTGAGGCTAAGAGCTGTGGGCAGAGCAGCCAGTTACCAGACTATTACACCAGTTACTGCAACAACATGCTCCATTATACTGGATTGCAGACCTTTGGCTACCAGACAACATTAAACACATTGCAGCAACACTTACAGTAACACAGACAAAACACACTCTATCACTTATAATGAATCAGTCACTCACACTCATTCAAACACTGTCTAGTTTGCTCAGTCGCTCACCCACACACACACACTCGACTCTAGTCACTTGCTCAGGCACTTGCTCGCTCACTTATTTGCTCATTCACTTGCTCGCTCAGTCATACACTTGCTCAGCAATTCTCTCATTCACTAATCCAAAAACACCCACACAAATACACACAAACATGCACTCGGTATCCACAATATCCAGTATAGGAGTACAGATACAAAAACAAGTAACTAAACACCCAGAAAAAGCATCACAGCATGTGTAATTGCACAAACACAAACACACATTATTTGACAACTCTAAGAAGCCACATACTGTAGAAGTGCAGTACATGAACAGTTTAGTCACCACCACACATGTAAAGCTCTGAGTAGCTGCCATGTTAATGACATTTACATTTTTCATTAATATACCTGATAAGTTGAACACTTGTTGTGTTTATACACCTTGGCTGGTTGTGACTATTAAAGGATAAGGCTGTGGAAATTCTGTATTTTTGCTTTTCCCATGAAAAGATCAAAACCTACAGTGTTTTTAAAAAACGGGTCACGAATACACTCTAATTAAAAAAAATTTGCTAAGTAGCTGGGCATTGTAGTTTTAAGCAAGCAATACCCAAACAGGAGTAAACAGTGCACTTGTTGGGGACTACTTTCAGTGGTGGATTAATACACATTTGGTGCTCTAGTGAGTATATACAGCAGCAGGACAGTGTATTGTAAGTAGGATCAACTTAATAGACTACAGTACCTGTGTTCATTGTAATGAAAGAGCAACAGTGCAACAGTGTGGCTCATTGATGCGTTTGTAATGTGTTTTTGGACAACAATGGAGCTCTATGGCACAGAGGAATAAGATATATGGCTTTGGCTACACAGACAATACACGGTTTTGGTCTTCATGGGATTTGTTGACAAAGGAAAAATATCACCAGACTTATCCTTTAAGGTGAAGTTAATGGCCACACCATTACCAAGGTAAGCCATAGCAACAACCATGGTGAAAGTAAAGAAAGATTTATTTTTTTGCTCCAATGTCTAATATTTATACAGGTTACCTCAGCTCTTGGCTTCACACTGTTTCAATACACAACTCATCAAGATGACTGACAAGTACTTGGACGGGAACATGACCCACTAAGGCAGAGGGGGGTTGGCCAATAGGAGAAAAACTAAACAAAACTGTAAAATCTACCCCACATTTAATATATCTATTGCCTTTTTTTCTGTTGTATCATGTTCCTACTGCTGCTGGAATGTCCCATTTTCATGCTAGGATCATTCAAGTTTCATGTTTTATTATCTGTTATCGGGTCATCTTATTTTTTATATTATCTCTCAACACAGGCATCCAGGGAGAGAACTGTGGGAATGCATTTTCCTGACATGTATTGACATCACTTAAACATCCAGACAGGGACGATGGATGGGTGTCCATTCATTGCTTGTTTGTGCATTCATCCACATGTCACTTAGGCTACAACCTGGGGTGAGTGATGACTCTCACTACCATAAGACGCACTATGCTTTTCAAAACAATACACTGATTGGACCTGAGGGGGCATTGTATTTAAAGATCAAATATCCCCCACAAAGAGAGTTTCAGTGGTATTTCACTAGAACATATGCAGGACTATCACTTAACGCCACACAATTTTGAGGTCCTTGAAAAACAGCTTTCCCTACACCGCCCAGGGGGTAAACGTATCACTGGCGGTCAATGACATGTCTACTGCTGCTTTGTCTTCATTACCATCATCCAGAATGAAAGACAGCATATGTAGATATGTATTTCATATGTAGAAAGATTGTAACCACAAACCGAAACAACAACTGAGATATCATCTAAATGTAAACATACAACAGTATCTTAAATGAAAATAACACATAACCCTGCGTTCTACAGCAGAGTATAATGGTCTAGACTACATTACTTCTAGAAAAACATAGATCTAATTTACTGTATTTTTCTTCCAGAAATATGCAGAGGCCTGTTCCAGGTTCAACAGCATAAGTATATCCTCAGAGGAAACCAGTGACTAAAACAACAGTTAAAATATCTGGTTTGAAGGGGTCGAAACAGTCATCCTGCAAATATTTCAAAACTTCTTGACCACTAAAACCATTTCATACCTTTCATATTTTCATATTTCATAACTTGTGTCTGTGTGTGACTGTTTAAAGTACACACTTTTGAGTTTAAAAGTATGAAAGCTAACTGACATTTTATTCAACCCCTCAAATCCGTAATTGAAGACACAAAGGTTTCATCTGCAATATTAAAATCATCCATTTGCAAAGACGCATCATCCCATATTCAACGTTTATTCAATATTTTAATGAACCCAGAACTCTGCTACAAAAACGACATTTTAATATCAAATGTATTACAACCATTACCCTTCAATATCCGACATATTTCCTCATAAGAGGTTGACTTAATTCATCACAGATCTGCGCCCCTGCATCACTTCAGATAAAAGATATGGAAAATGGCCATGACTCTTTCCGAGTGGTAAACTGTAGAATCATTTTAAGACAACAATGATATCTTCCTATTTATCATGCTTTAATTGCTCCTACAGATTCAAATAGAAAGCCAACCTGTCAGGGTTAATACATTTAATAGAACTTAGTAAGAATAACATTGCACACCTTTGGTCTCCTTTATCTATCTTCTCCGATACCTTTATCTCTGAATATCTAGTCTCCATAACAGAAAATCCAATGACCACCTGTTATATACCTGAAAGACAATACAAATTTTCTATCACATATTTGCAACTGATGAACTCTGCTTCTGACCAAGATCCTCTAGATGGCAGAGATCTTGAATAGTTTTCCAACACTAATGCTGAGTGAATGATTTGCAACCTGTTAGCCCATCTTGCCCTGCCATAATACTGGAGCAAATTCAGCATGGGAAAAAATTAGTGACAAAGCATGGAAGGATCACTTATGTTAAGACAATTTAGCTTCACATGCATAGTATACAGTGGATATGGGTTTGAACCTGTTGAGCTGCCAGATGTCTTGAGCGTGTAAAGCGGGATCGCACACGGCCCCCGCTGTTGATCAGCGTACACAGGAGCAGGTGGGGAGAGCAGTTCTGAGGGGAAGAACTCATTCTGATTCAATGATGGGTGAGTCAGAGCCATATGAATCACTCAATTTGGGTTTCATGCATAATTGCTGGTAAACCATGTGACCATTTGAATTAGTTAATGGGACGGGCAGCTTCGACATAGATGTTAAATCTAATTGGAAAGGCAAATCGTCAGTTGATATTGGCCTTTAAAAAAACTGTTAGAGACCTCTGATACAATACTCTTCATTTGATATTGACTGTAAAATCTCATTGATCAGTGTCACACTTGTCCATGGAAAGCCTTTAACCATAAAGCTGTACTAATCAATATTTTTATGTTACCAATGGATACATCCGTTCCTCACCCAGGAAGCGGCGCAGGTTCTGTGTGTTTTTGAGCAGCAGCTCAGTCTCTCTCCTTTTCCCTCTAGCTCCTGAACATTTATGAAGAAATGCTTGATTAATATCAAATTGCATGGACGCATCTTCACCTCAGTTTACGCAGGCCCAGGCCACATTTTACATAAAAGACAAGCACATTGTAGGCTACCTGCTCAGCACCACACAAGGTTCGCCGGTGAACATAGTGGAGTATTTATCTGCTAGAGAGCCCGATAATTCTGGTTGGTGGAGTCCATAACAGAGCTAAAAGAGAGTGAATGTTGGACTTGAACTCATCATGTGGTTAAAAACACAACTCCAAATGAATGCTAATCTTGTTCCGTGTTTGCTGGATGGGTAAATAGGCTGTTTGCTAACACATCCACCATGTCAACTTTGCAAGGAAATAGTATGTCAATGTGATTTCAGCTTGTTCTGTTGCCCTAAGAGGCCAAAAACATAAATCAGTGCAAGTTTAACAGGATTGTAAAGTGGTATTTTAGATTGTACACTATTGTCTTTGCATGTATCAGCACCAGTCTGGTAGTTGAAGTATTGCGCTGATCCAAGTAATGATGAATTCAGAGAGGCACCTCCTAAAATAGCAGCCCATAAACAGTCCCATGCATCAAATACAAACAGGCACACGGCCAACAGGAATGCAGGTGAAAGTAACTGTGGGCATGGGAGTGCATGCAGGCAAGGTGAGTCAGTGGCTGCTGCAAGCCTCACTCACTCTGCCTCATTAGCTTTGGATGGATGGAGGTTCAGGGCCAAGGAGCTGTCGAGGCTTTACCTGGGTCCCACGCAAGCAAAAGCACAAATTAAAAACCTTCAGTTATGTCCTGATACATCCGAGTGTGGGGAGTTGTAGATTTCTTGGCAAGCAAGTGTATATATTTAAATATTGAGAGCATGCCAGATAAATGATAATGTAAAAATGAATTCAGGTCGTGTCAGTCACAGAACACACAGCTATGACTACTCCCCATCAATGACTCTGTTACTGTCACAGCTGCACAACATCAAGCCTTGACTCGTGTCAGTCTAGGGCAGAAGTGCAATTAGCAGCAGAGGCAGGAGGCACCCGTCGGACCCCAGTCATCAGGTCTGGTGTTTTCTCAGATACACAAGGGAAGGCTGAATCCTGCGTGAAGAACTGGGTCGAAGATAAAGCCCACTGTGAAAATGCCTCCTATTCGGCGCCAAGGCAGTTAATCCAAATTAACTCCGCCAAGGCTCTCCTAACACCCCTACACCTGTCAGTTTGGCCTGGGCTCTCAGCCGAGCATCAGTGCTAGAATCATCAGACCTCCGTAGGAGAGAAAATTACTAAAGAAAATCAAGATTATTAAAAGAAACTGGAAAATATTGCCTAAAATAAATGAAAATATCCCAAGCACGTTTTAAAAACCTTAAAATGTTCATTCCTTACATTAAAACATATCACCTAACCTCAATGAGGAAGCCACCCTTTTACAAAATACCTGCTGAACCTGGAAGTAACACCTTCCAGGACGCAATCTTTACTGAGAGAAAGCTGAAAAGATGAGATGGAGAAAATGGAGCGCGACTGAAGAATGTAAGAGAATCTACAGTAAGAATGATAGTATGGAATAGGAAATGTGAACACAGTATCTACTGTACAGGAGAGCAAATCATTGCACTGTGTTTGCAAGAAGAAAATGTTCATGTTAGTGAGATATGTCATTTTAAAAGTGATCACCTCCCATATGCTGGCAGTTCCTCCACAGCTGATAGCGTGGCTATGGCAACAATCGAGGCTGAGAGAAAGAGAGGGGAAGGAGTAAAGGACAGAGGAGATGAAGGAGAGATGACAGATAGGGAAGACATAAAAGGCATGGTGGACGTGTGAAACTGTCATTCCTCTTAGCATCATTTTATGTCAATCTCAGCATATTTGCAACTGGGTAAAGGAAAGATGTCATTAAGCAGATGATTCACTTAGTTTATAGCTATATGAAGTGATTCAAAACAAAAAATAAGTGAGATACAATATTATAGAATCAGAAAAGAAGACATGGTACAGTGAGGTACAGTGCAATCCAATAGAATAAGAAGCATTACGAAACAATTCAGCAAGAAATAAGATCAGCACAACATGACACACTAAGAAATGATGCAATGTAATATAAAAAGTGTCATACAGTGCATTACAAAGGTACAAAAGATACAGTATAATAATATTAATATCACTGTAACTACTATAAACATACAATACAATGAGATATGATACACTCTTTGCCCTGAAGAACAGTGCCTTTTGGTTGTGATTCTTTGTTGGCTCCAGTTATGACTGGTAGTAATAAAAACAATGTAACAGATTGTCATTAAACCTGCAAGTTTTTGGCTTGTTGTCTAACACATCGAGCAGACACAGAACAAGATTAGCATTAATTCGTGGTCGTGTATTTGTCCACCTGATGAATGTAAGTCCAATATTCACTCTCCTTTTAGCTCTGGTTTGGTCTCCACCAACTCCTGAGGGAAACGGCTCTTTAGCTACAAAACTCTTTGCTATGTTCCCCAGCTAGTTGCTAACTTTGCTGTTTGGTGCTGGGCAGGTAGCGTACAGTGAAAACAGCTGCCTGCTATAGCTGAGTAGTTGGGTCAATCAAAACAGTAAAGTTGAGGGCCAGAAAAATCTAATCAATGAGTTAAAAGATGCTAAAACACTTCTCAGAGCTAAGGGGAAGTCATAATTAACCCTAACCCTTTCACATAGTAATTTGATCTATAGTTAATATAAAAATATTGGGTATTGCATCTGCATCTTTTAGCACAATATCTAGTTAAATGAACTACCATTAATCTGGCGACCTGAATGTTATTGTTGTCCCACTATGGGAAATGCTAATAGCCATTTTACTGGAACAAAACAGAAATAAAATGATCATTTGATATAATTACTGCTACTTAAAAAGAAATAATGAAATATAATGAACCTTTCCAAGTCACGGCTTTAAGCTCTCGTGTCATCTATTGAATATTCCCATGTCACATAAACATACCATAAGCTGCAGCCAAACTAGAGCTGAAATAATTAGTCAATTAATCAACTAATTGATCAACAGAGTGATAAATAAAATCAATTACATCATTAAAATGCAGCACTAATCCAACCTGAAGGGAGTGGGGCTCGACATAGCAGAGAATGATGTGTAATGAGAAAGAAAGATGCCAAAGGGAAAAACCAGTCAATATAAAAATTATGAAAATTAGATATTTATAATTCTGACTGCCCCTTCCCAATTAAAAACTATCCAATATGTTTTGTAAATTATCACTGTCTAAATTTGATCCAGTCCTGTATGTCACTACAGGTGACACACTCTCCCAAATACTGTCAGATAATCACTACACCCGCTATCTAGGCAGAGCTGCTTTGTTAGTGTCCTGGTTATGTTGTACCCAGACTGTAGTTACATCACAAATCCAAAAATCCACGCACTGTATCAAAAAGAAAAAAAAAAAACTATCACCCTGACTCTCTGTCATATTATTATGTCCAATGCTTTGAAGGAGGAGGGGAGGAGGAATAGATTAGAGATTCTCATTTTATAGCAGAGCTGTACTTGAAAAAAGAGGACTGCTGTCATGACAAGTATTGATTTGTAACCTTTCACAGGGTGATAATAACCTGTGAGCTGCTGTCCCTTAAGGCCTGCCAGAAAAAAAAAAAAAAGAGGAAGGACGCCACGGTGTGTTCTCTATTTTCACCTCCAGCTGGCAGGAACATTTGGGCATTTTACGAGTGTCAAGCCATTTCATTTTCTCATAAAAATGGCAGTAGTAGTGAGGGAGAAGACCATTTTTCCTTGTAGTTAAGTTCCTTACATAACACTTTTTGTTACCATAAAAAAAGCTGACAGCGTAAGAACTCCTGCTCATGAAAAAATAAGCACATTCTGTGTTATTTAAAAACCGCAGCCTTAGTGTAGGATCAAAATGTGGGCTGGGACGTAAGGAGCTTTAATCGGTGAACAATCTGAGTGGCTAATGCACAGAGGCACGGCACAACTTGTCCATAATGTGGATCTGAAGAGGGTTCAGCCCGGGTGCTCGGTTTCATTTCCACACACTTGTAGGTGCTGTCAAATAGCATTGTGAAAGGTTCAATCCCACAGTGCAGCTTAACCACTTATCCACATTAACTTCACGCAGCCTCCTGCAGGTCCAACTGACAGGCACGTTAGAGAAAATGACCCCACCAGGGAGAGCCATTTGTGCCTACACTGTGGTTATGAAGTGGGCGGGATGGAGGGAAATGGTAGCGTTCATGTTTGGGGGACTTAGCTGACGTCACGCACCTCCCCTACCTCCCCCAGCTGCTGTTTGAACTAGATTTCAACTCTACCGCAGTTCTGATATGTGTCGTGCCCTAGAAACCGCTGCAGAGTGGCTTAGCCTGACCTCGATATTTCCAGACAGGCCACATCGATGGCTGCTGGGCAAACAGGGGGCCCTGGCTGGAGTCAGCGTTGTTAAACGACTTGTCACTGGGGGGCCAGGGCGAAGGAGCGGGCTTTGAGCCACGCTGGGGATTGGTCAACAGCTTTAGGATTACAGAGGTCACACCGAAAGACATAGTCCAACACTGAAAAAAAAAAGAAAGCGTATTTGCACACACTGAATCTGGCTCCCAGTTTGCTTCTTTTTTATATAACATTACTACCCTAACATACATTTCTTTAGACATTTATCCCCTATTTGGAGTGATTTACAAGGATTTCTACTGTTCTTTACCTTGATTCTTCCCCAAAGAGAATATGTAAGAGTAATGCCAAACACCCAAGTAGCACTTCTTTACAGTGTTTTATTGAGGAGCTTGATATATTTTTTGAGTGGTTGTTAGCCAATACAAGAGGACACAGTCCAACTGTGGAGGCTGGAGCAAGGAGCACATATGGCCACAGGGCCTCTAGGGAGTATAAAGGCCAGGCTCCTTTCATAACAGACTAAATCAGCATACGGACCAAACAATTCTCAAACTGAGGCATCTACCCAGGCAGTCGACAAGGAATAAAATCCCATAATTACAACAAGTGAATGCTGGTTATGATGTTTACACAAATTGCCTCTTTTAAATTTAAATTTAAACTTAAACAGGAGTCTTGAATCTATAATCAATCAAATCAAACCATGCTCTTACATTAATATGGCTCAGTGCATATTGCAATACTACCATGCAAACATTACTGGCTTTGTTGTGACTCCCACAGCAACACTGATGTCCATGTAGGTCCACTTGTACACGAGAGCAGTCTTCCAGGTCTCAATTAGTTATTTAATTACTCTGTATTTATATGTACAGTGTGTGTGTGTGTGTGTGTGTGTGTGTGTGTGTGTGTGTGTGTGTGTGAGAGTGAGTGAGTGAGTGAGTGAGTGAGACAGACAGTGATCTGGGCATTGGGTGCAGGTCCTAGTCTGCTATAATTAGCTTTCTTTTCACTAAACCGATTAATCTCACACACTTGGACAGCAGCTCTCACTTACACACGCACACACTAGCACATATAAATACAGAGTGATGCTGCTAATGTGTGCACATGACCGACCCGAGCACCACATTTACTTTAAGGCATATAAACAACAGGATTTGATAAAAATACAGAACAGGCTTGATAGTAGTTTACCATCATGCAGTAAGGGTAAGAGAAGTGAACACAAATCTTTATCAGGCAGTGACAACAAACTGTTTTGTTTTGAAGAAACTGTTTAATTGATATGTGCAGGACCCACCAGTAAATTATAACAGGAATAAAGACCAAGCACCCAAGAAGTGTGATTATGGCATATCATAGGCTACACACTGCTCCAACCCTATCACAAGACAAGAACATTGATATGGGACGATTCTGCAAAAACACGGATTGCATTCAATGCCAATGTTTGTTTGTTTTTACATACAATGCCACCTTTTTTAAAATTCTTGCTTTCTACAATATTTGCACATAGGAACTATGGTATGATTAAGGTTAGGTTAGTGTAATATAAAATATTTTTAATGTATGGTTAGGATTAGGCAACTAAAACACCTGGTTAAGATTATAGAAAGATGGTGGTTTTGGTTAATAAGAAATGTTAAATGCAGGTCTCTAGTTTCCTGCATGAAAGTCGTGCAACAACGTGCTACAAGCCAAAGTTCCATTGGTACTGCATGTTGGACGTAAATCATGAGATGCATGATTATCCAATACAGATGCAATTCCTAGGATACTGGGCTGCATTCATTATAGAAGAAAATGCATTCGACATTGAACCTATTTAACCAAGATTCGTAAAATCAAATTAATCGATGAACAAATCAGCCAATAATTTAATTAATTTTCTGAAAGATAATGGTTCTTTAGAGGTCTACAGGAGCAGGCTGGGAGTACCCTCTGCCTATATGGCAGCTCAGTACCACGGTCACTGGGGAGCAGTGGGATTTCCAAACGAATGCAAATCAAATTAAGCCCAAATTAGAATTGCACGCTTGCATTCTGATGGAGTGGATGTAAACACTGAGCTCCGTCACTGTAAAATTGTGTTTCTTCACTCCTCAAAGAACATCCCCCCAGAAGGGTATTTATTTCCCTTTGGTCTGACCATTTTCTCAGTTGTTTAAATGTAAAAGAAATGATATGCTCAAAATAAAACCATTATGTTCTATAGGACTGGTGCCAATCCGCTTTTTATTCCTTTTTGCTTCAAGAACACCCACAATCATGGAGGATGCAACAAATATAAAATGGACCTTGTCTCTGAAATCGCCATCTTTATTTTGACCAAATAACTGCAGTCATAAAGCGCAACATTATCTGCTCACAAGATTTCAAAAAGAACGGATCTGTGTGAATTGTAAACCCTTGAAGTTCTCTTATCACTAGGCTGTAAAAGTAATTTGAATAATGCCCCTTGTTCCCCAGGTGCTTTGAGATTGAATCCACCAGAATCCCCTCTCCTGTGTGCATCACTGTCAGCCTTCCTGTTTCATCCCTCCAGCCTCATGTCTTGTTAATATTACTGAGGCAGGTAGAAGGTCGACTTTGCAGGTAAACACTGTTTGAAGCAGGTCATGCGAACGCTGGAGATGTCCTTAAGTTTAGTAGTTTAGTTTATTTGTCCATGTGTAAACATGCCATATTATTGCAGGGCCCACCAAACAAATACAGTAAAATGCTGATATCAGTCCTGTTCTTAAGTGAATTTTGGAGCCTTAAATTAGGAGTGAGAATGTACTCCAAACCAATGATATAATGATACCTTAACATACATTTTTTATAGGGAGAGAGATGTAGATATGTGAAAGCCAGAAGATGTTCAGAACCAAGGTAAACCACAGTTTCTAGTCCATCAGGCTTAGCTTAAAGAAATAGTTTGGCATTTTGGAAAATAGGCTTATTTGCTTTCTTGCCGAGAGAGAGATGAGAAGATCGATACCCCTCTCATATGTGTCAGTTAAATATGAAGCTAGAGCTGGCAGCCCCGCTAGCTTAGCATAAAGACTGGAAACAGGAGGAAACAGCAAGCCTGGTTCTGTCCAAAGCTACCCCCGTAAAACCACAAATTGTCATTTTCACACTTCAATTTTTGGACGGCCAAGATATACCGTGTTAGTAAACTTTAGAGTTGCCGGTAGGTGGATTTGTTACCTCTGGATGGAGCCAGGCTAGCCGTTTCCCTGCTTCCAGCGTTTATGCTAAGATAAGTTAACTGGCTGCTAGCTCCAGCTCCGTGCTGAATGAACAGATGTGATAGCGGTATCAATCTTCTCATCTGACTCTCAGCAAGAAAACAAATTAGTATATTTCCCAAAATGTCGAACTATTCCTTTAAACTTTAGGGAATTTGTTTTTTTGTCACTCTGTGCCAAAAACTATGAAGTAATCTGGTGACAGTTTACCAAAATTCTAGCTAGCTACCAATGTTTGCTTTGTAGTGTGACCTTTCTTTACAAGCCCTGCTTTGCTTGTAATTGTGTTATGTGAACCTAAACAGTACAAAAATATATCAAAGTAAACTACTGACCAAAGAACACAAATTGTAGGTGTGACAGCCTAAGCCTTAAAGTTATTTGCATTAAGCAGAGTACTAGTTAAACTCCTATTAAGTTGTAAATATGCACCGGTGCTGGGATAATGCAATCTTACACTGAGTCTTGGCAGAACATGGCTGGTGCACATAATGATGAGTGATTATATTCCTCACAGTGTGATGGAACAAAGCACAGAGCACACAGGGACACAACATGGAGCTTGTAATGTACTCAAATATAAAAACATGATTGTTACTGACTTCCATAAGGTCTCTGTCATAACGGCAAACTATAATAAATGGCTGTCCCATATGAATGACACTATCTATCCTTCAGTAATGGTTTCCTATGCACGCTGTATTCATTTGTCTAAGTAAATTGGGCTATAAAGTGAATCCTCCCAGATACATGCAACCTATAGCAACAGGAATATTCAGAAAAAAGTATATAGCACGCTGAAATTTCTGTATTCTCTCCCAACAGATGACGAAAGGTATAAACAAGGTAATAGGGCAGGCAGAATCATTTAATTAATCCCTTGCTAGCAGCAGATGGGCGTGAGCTTAGTGGCTCCTAGTGGGAGGAAGGGAAGTCGGGCTGGTGGCAGCGGATCCGCCCGGCAGATCTCCCAAGCCCAGGGCGCTGTGGCAGAGAGTACGTGGTCCTGGTACTACGCGGTCCTGGTACTACGCTTCATTCTATTAAGCAGTGTTTTTAAAATTCTAAGTACAATGCAGCCTACCAGGACCACGGAACGCGTGTGGCTGCGGCTAACTGTCTGGAGGGTGGGGGTGGTGCTTAAGTGTGGGTCCGCCGGTTCGACCGGTGTGCAAGGTGCTGCGTGTAGGCCCCAGAGGTGGTTGAACAGCCCGGAGGAAGTGCGCCCGGGGACGGCCTGTCATCGCCGGGGAGAGTCTGTGCGAGTGCCCGGTGTTTGTCGATGGGGCTGTTAGACTTAATCTAAGGGCTGGATGGTCTGCCGGAGGAAATTACGCACGGCTGTATGCGGATGTCCGCCCGGGGACGGTCTGTCATCGCCGGGGAGAGGCTGTGCGAGTGCCCGGTGTTTGTCGATGGGGCTGTTGGACTTAATCTAAGGGCTGGATGGTCTGCCGGAGGAAATTACGCACGGCTGTATGCGGATGTCCGCCCCGGGGACGGTCTGTCATCGCCGGGGAGAGGCTGTGCGAGTGCCCGGTGTTTGTCGATGGGGCTTTTGGACTTAATCTAAGGGCTGGATGGTCTGGCGGAGGAAATTACGCACGGCTGTATGCGGATGTCCGCCCGGGGACGGCCTGTCATCGCCGGGGAGAGGCTGTGCGAGTGCCCGGTGTTTGTCGATGGGGCTTTGGGCTTAATCCGGGGCTGGATGGTCTGCGGAGGAGAGTGCGCTTGCGGCTGTGTCGGATGTCCCTTGAGGGGCAAACTATCGCCATGAGGAGAAGGCTGTCACGAGGGTACCCGGTGTCGATAGGGCTGTTAAGAGGAAATACGCCGCTCGGAGGTCCGCCCAGGGGACGGCCTGTCATCGCCGGGGAGAGGCTGTGCGAGTGCCCGGTGTTTGTCGATGGGGCTTTTGGACTTAATCTAAGGGCTGGATGGTCTGTCGGAGGAAATTACGCACGGCTGTATGCGGATGTCCGCCCGGGGACGGCCTGTCATCGCCGGGGAGAGGCTGTGCGAGTGCCCGGTGTTTGTCGATGGGGCTTTTGGACTTAATCTAAGGGCTGGATGGTCTGCCGGAGGAAATTACGCACGGCTGTATGCGGATGTCCGCCCGGGGACGGCCTGTCATCGCCGGGGAGAGGCTGTGCGAGTGCCCGGTGTTTGTCGATGGGGCTTTTGGACTTAATCTAAGGGCTGGATGGTCTGTCGGAGGAAATTACGCACGGCTGTATGCGGATGTCCGCCCGGGGACGGCCTGTCATCGCCGGGGAGAGGCTGTGCGAGTGCCCGGTGTTTGTCGATGGGGCTTTTGGACTTAATCTAAGGGCTGGATGGTCTGTCGGAGGAAATTACGCACGGCTGTATGCGGATGTCCGCCCGGGGACGGCCTGTCATCGCCGGACATTACGTTCCTTTGGAGAGATGGCTGTGAACGCGCTTCACAACCTCCAGAGATGTCAGCGGCGCTTTAGCAGAGACAGGCCAGCAGGCAGTGCGTCTCCCGGGCGCAAAACGCGGCGAGACACGGCCTGTGGAGAACTGTGATTATTATTATCCTCATTATTTATTTTTAGTTATTATTCAGGGGGTGCTTCAGAATTATCTGCCCAGGATAGAGGCATCGTTCCTGTCTCACGTGAGGCCAACGAGGGCGTGTTTTTTTGCTCACGTGGTGGCCTGCAACGGCTCAATTATCTGCACGCCAAATGGCAAACGGTTTCTCCTTTGTCTCTGGTCTCAGCCAGTCACAGACAGTCTCCAGCCGGATTTGGAAATTCACTCCGCATATAAGAGTGAAGTTTCGGCTTTGGTTTTCCCTCATTTTCCACAGAACACGCTGGAGGTAGGTTGTGTTTCTCTTCTCCCCGATTTCGGTGGGAAATTGCTCGTTTATCACAGCGGTCTAATCGCTTTTTTTTTTTCTTCAGCAATGACACTTCCAAAGAAGTCCTCCACCTGCCCTCTCTGTTTCAAGGCTTTTGCGGCACTGTCCAATCACTTCAGACGGACACACAATGTGGCTAACCTGGATGAGCGGAGGATTCTCCTAAACCACGCCGCCCGAAGGGTAAACATCAGGGACCTTGCCTGTCCGGTCTCTGGATGCGAGTACAAAAGCACGAGACTGGACAGGCACCTGAGGGAAAGCCACCCGGAGCTCAGCAAAGAAGAGGTGGAGGTCCACTTAAATAGGGTAAGGAGCAATAAAACTATCGCCCTCCTGGCTGCGCTCCGTGCCAAAACACCCTCACCTGCCATGGTCTCCGGCTTGGACCTGGTGGCACGAGAGGAGGGCGATGACGCGCGTTTGGCATGCCGGGTGCACGAAGGGACGCGGCTGCCCACGTGCAGCGACCCGGGATGCACGGGGATGTGGAGGAAGAACCAGAGGCTGGTTATGGAACTGGCCGAGCTCCGGAAAAAATACAGGCGGCTGTCACAGGCCGTCTCTGGTCGCAGAACGCCCGAGTCCGGCGTGGTGACAGAGCGGACGGATCTGCTGCAGGGGGCGGCGGATGATGATGAGGAGGAGGAGGAGTGGGGGGAACGGGCCGCAGAGGAGGAACGGGCTGTGGTGGTGGTGGATGAGGAGGAAGGATCGGGTGAGGGGGATTACAGCGGGCCATCGCTGACCAAAAGACCGAAGGAAGGAGTCGTGCGCGGGCTTATCCAAAGTAGTGGAAGAATGCCGGGTCTGCGCCATCTGATCTTCCCAAAATACATTGCGAGTTACTTGGAGGATTACCAACATTACCAGGAGGGAATCTGCCCTTCTACCAAGCATCTCGAAAACGCCTACTCCAAGGTGAGCCGCGTGAAGTCTTTTGTTTATTTCATGGCCACGGGAAAACGCAACCTACGCAGCTGGATGTTTCTGGATGTCGGGGCCCAGATCAGAAAGTGAGTGTGACCGGCTTTCATAATCATTTCTCGGGTTGCTGCCCGGCCCGTGGTCCCTGACCTTGTGCTTTGTGCTTTTTTTTCTTTTTAATTTAACAGATGGTCCTCCCATCTCCTGACTACGGGCAAGACGGTGACAACGGCGAACTTTTATATGAGAAACGTGTACCAATTCCTCCAATATATGAAGGAGACCCCCCCTCCCCTCTGCCGCCTGTCCCAGGCCCAGCTGACTGGCGTGGTGAGAGACGTCAAATCGGCCCTCACCAACATCACAAAAATGGTGGTCCTGCACCAAATGCAGGTGAAGGCGGAGAAGATGGCGAAGGTCGTCTCCAGGGATAGCCTGAAAAAGTGCCGGGACACGGCTGGGGCACGAATCCCCGCACTGCTGGGTATGTAACGGGCTGTTTAGCCCGGGCGGGCGGGCGGGTAAATGCATCTCTGAGGTGGCTTACTTTTGGCGTGTCCTCTGCTCAGATGAAATGAAGAAGAACGGCTCACAAGCGCTGAGGTATAGCTTCTACGGATACTTCTCAGCGTTTGTGGCATGCATCTACGGGCACCGTCCCGGAGTCCTGACCAACATGACGGTGGAGGAAGTGGAAGCAGCGAAGACCACCGGCGACCGGTCCGCCGAGGGCTTTGTGGTCTCGGTAAGTACGGGGGTCTCCGCTGCCGTGTGCCCGAAATTTGAGTTCGATCTGACGGGGCGTCTAAATGTGTGTTTTTTTTTTTTTTTTTTAATTTAATTTAATTTAATTTAATTTAATGTATTTCTCCCCCCCCCTCCGCAGTGCAGGTCAGCAACCACAAGACCAGCAGGGACTTCGGGGCGGCCCAGATTTTTTTCCGGCCCGAAGAATACCAGTGGCTGGAGACGTGGCTGGAGCTGCGCGAGCGCTGCAGGCCCATGTCTGATCGCGTGTTGTTTGCGGCTGGAATAGGGCCGGCACGGAATCTCGTTCGATACATGCAGGGTGCCTGGGCGGAGATGGGATTGCCGGGACAGCCCAGCTTCATCGACCTCAGGACCGCCGTCTCCGCACACGTGAGTCGCACTGCGCCACGGCGGTGCCCACCTCAGTTTAACCTTTGCCGGCAGTAGCGATCTTTACGAGTCCCCCTCCTCCACCACCGTCTCGCAGGCCAAGAATGTACATTCGGCGGAGGTCAGAGACAAGATGGCCACATTCATGTGCCACAACACCTCCACCGCGGACAAGTTTTACGCTCTGAACCTGGATGTTGCGCAGTCCAGGCAGATGCGCCGTCGTTTCGAAGAGGCCACATCATCCAGCAGCCCCCCCGCTGCCTCCACCTCCGTGACCCCCGGGACAGAGAGCGTAAGCATCGGTCTATTTTGTCCCGTATTTTAAATTATTTTGTCCCGTATATAAAGTGGAGGCCTGGCCGATCTTGATGCTTCTCTCACTGGGTGTGTATTTGTTTCCTCACCAGACGCCGACAAGGAGAGCCACGGAGCGGTGCAAGAAGGCGGTGGTACTCATCAGCCCCTTGGGCGACAGACTGAAAGCTGCCCACGGACCAGCTGTCCGGTCCGCGGGACCAGGAGAGCAGCGCTCGGGGCTGAAAAAAAAGACTCTAGCGGCAATAATGATACACAAAAATAAAGGAATTAAAATGAATAAAGTTCGTTTGCTTTTGCCGCTGTTGCCGTAGTAAATCTTATAAACCGTTTGGTCGGTGTCCTGCTTACTCACTTCACCCGCCCTCCGCACGGGAGACGCACTGTCTGCCGGGCTGTCTCTGCTAAAGCGCAGCTGACATCTCTGGAGGCTGTGAAGCGCGTTCATAGCCCGTGACGCACGGGCCCCTCTGCGCGTCAGCCAGTTCCATGAGACCGGGGTGAGCCCGTGACACACGGGCCCATCAGCCAGTTCCAGGGCACCGTATTAAATAAAAAATCACGGTCCTCCATAGGCCGTTGCTCAGCGAGTCTTATGCAGAGGATCGCACACTCTCTGCCGGGAAGGCTAAGCTGATGAGCCCCTGAAATCTCTGGAGGTAGTGAATCACATCCACAGCCAGCCATAAACGCTGCTCTATCCTTTGCGCATAACACTGAAGCTCTCCCCCCCCTGCTGAATTAAATAAAATAAAAAATCACGGTCCTCCATAGGCCGTTGCTCAGCGAGTTTTATGCAGAGGATCGCACACTCTCTGCCGGGAAGGCTAAGCTGATGAGCCCCTGAAATCTCTGGAGGTAGTGAATCGCATCCACAGCCAGCCATAAACGCTGCTCTATCCTTTGCGCATAACACTGAAGCTCTCCCCCCCTGCTGAATTAAAATAAAATAAAAAATCACGGTCCTCCATAGGCCGTTGCTCAGCGAGTTTTATGCAGAGGATCGCACACTCTCTGCCGGGAAGGCTAAGCTGATGAGCCCCTGAAATCTCTGGAGGTAGTGAATCACATCCACAGCCAGCCATGAACGCTGCTCTATCCTTTGCGCATAACACTGAAGCTCTCCCCCCCTGCTGAATTAAATTAAAATAAAAAATCACGGTCCTCCATAGGCCGTTGCTCAGCGAGTTTTATGCAGAGGATCGCACACTCTCTGCCGGGAAGGCTAAGCTGATGAGCCCCTGAAATCTCTGGAGGTAGTGAATCACATCCACAGCCAGCCATGAACGCTGCTCTATCCTTTGCGCATAACACTGAAGCTCTCCCCCCCCTGCTGAATTAAATTAAAATAAAAAATCACGGTCCTCCATAGGCCGTTGCTCAGCGAGTTTTATGCAGAGGATCGCACACTCTCTGCCGGGAAGGCTAAGCTGATGAGCCCCTGAAATCTCTGGAGGTAGTGAATCACATCCACAGCCAGCCATAAACGCTGCTCTATCCTTTGCGCATAACACTGAAGCTCTCCCCCCCCTGCTGAATTAAAATAAAATAAAAAATCACGGTCCTCCATAGGCCGTTGCTCAGCGAGTCTTATGCAGAGGATCGCACACTCTCTGCCGGGAAGGCTAAGCTGATGAGCCCCTGAAATCTCTGGAGGTAGTGAATCACATCCACAGCCAGCCATAAACGCTGCTCTATCCTTTGAGCATAACACTGAAGCTCTCCCCCCCTGCTGAATTAAAATAAAATAAAAAATCACGGTCCTCCATAGGCCGTTGCTCAGCGAGTCTTATGCAGAGGATCGCACACTCTCTGCCGGGAAGGCTAAGCTGATGAGCCCCTGAAATCTCTGGAGGTAGAGAATCACATCCACAGCCAGCCATGAACGCTGCTCTATCCCTCGCGATTTTGACGTTCGGGAAACCGCTTGATGTTTGGCGTGCTGACAAACGGGGACGTATTTGTTTCACAATTATCAAATTGACAAAGGGGCTGCTTTCTGACAGGGGGGGGATGACAAAGGGGCTGCTTTCTGACAGGGGGGGATGACAAAGGGGCCGCTTTCTGACAGGGGGGGATGACAAAGGGGGAATGACAAAGGGGCCCCTTTCTGACAGGGGGGGATGACAAAGGGGCCGCTTTCTGACAGGGGGGCGGTGGAAGGGATTTGCTGTTTGGGAAACCGATTCAAATGTGTGCCAAGTGTCAGCCCACGCCCTACTGGGAGCAAGAGCTCACAAAGAGGTGGAGTGGAGCGGAAAGTGGTTTGGCTACAGAGATGACCTCTGGCCCAGCGTCAGTACTTTCCCTTCAACTTTAGAAGGCTGCCCATCCAGCCACATGAGAGTAAGGAAGTCAGCAAAAGTGTCCATTAGTCATATCTCAACTGAATCGCACCTGCCAGCACACATACTAAAACACACAACCAGTCAAAGAGATTGTTACACCTGCACCCAGGGAAGGCAACTGTTTAATGAGTACTTTCTATTTCCTAAACAACTGAAGAATAGAGTATTTTCTCCTGGAATGTAACAAATTTCTCTCTTTAAAGAATCACCAGGCTCCTACACTACAACAAACTATGTGGTAGAGGAGAGATGATGCTCTCTGTATTATAGCTGAAGTTACTACATCTATCAATTGTCCGTCACTTATCTTGGTACGGTTCGCGGTGGCAGCAGGCTTTGCAAGGTAGCCCAGAGATGTCCTTTTCCCAGCCACATCATACAGCTCTTTCTGGGGGATCCCAAGGCATTTTATCTCCAAACTTGGGATCACAACACTATCATCTGCTCCTGTCAAAGTTTTTTACTTTATTACATTAGGAAAAGTACAATGATTTGAGCCAAAATTAGCTCTTTGTCACAAACAGAGGAATCTAATGCCAAGGCCTTCCTAGGCCAGATGGGATATATAGTCCCTTCATCATGTTCTGGGTCTGCTCCAGGGTCTCCTCCTAGTTGGACCTGCATAGAATACCTCCACAGGGAGGCATCCAGGAGACATCCTAATCAGATGCCTCAACAACCTCATCTGGTTTTTTTCAATGCAAAGGAACAGCGGTTCTACTTCAAGCTACTTCAGGTTTTCCACAACAGTTCATATGCATGAGCCCTGATACCCGGTGAAGGGTACTCATATCTTCCATTTGCATCCACAATGTCATTCTTTTGGTCACTACCCAAAGCTCATCGACATAATGTAGGTGACTGCTGGAACATAAATCAACTGGTAAATCACGTGCTTCGTCTCCAGGCTCAGCTCCCTCTTCACCACAACAGTCTGGTACGATTCCAGCATTAAGCTCCAATTATACTTCTGCATTAAGGGGTTATGCAATATCTACATGCATGGGCTCTGTAGCTACGCCATAGGCTATGCCGTAGTTAACATGCGTCTTTTCAAAAACGTAATAACACATCTGGGCTATAGCAGCTACAGAGATATCATGTGGAGACAGCAAGAACTGTGACTGGTCAGCATGGGCTGATTGTGTTTTCTCCTACAAGTTTCTGATGTCGGTAGAGATTGTTGATACTGACCTCAACATGACACAAGTTTGAAAAGAATCATCATTACCTTCTCCTGTCAGGAATGAAGCCATCTTCACTGCAAACCTTGTGCTTACCACAGCCCCCCGTTCTTTATTACAGTGAATGAAACAACATAAATACAGCACTTGCACGAAAAAGTCCCATATTCAGTAACGAAAACAAGGCTGACATTCTCACCATTGCTTGTATCACAAAGTAAATGAAAGAATGTAAATGTGGGAATATAAAGCAGGATACGGCCTGATCATGTGCAGTACATCCAGGTAGTGTTAGGGTGGTGATATCAACGGGAGAAATATGACGCTGAACTATAAATCATAACCTACGCCGAAGGTTACTACAGCCAGACTCCACGTAACCCCTTGCAGTGACCATAAATCCAGCTTTACTGCCTGCACTGCACTGATGTGTCTGTTGATCTCACACTCTATTTTACCATTCCTCATGAACAATACCCCAAAACCCCAAGATACATGAACACCTTTGAGGAGTGCCATTTCTCAGAAATCATTTTTTCTGGACAAAAACCAGGGTCAGACTGTGAACATGCATGTACACAGCATGGTGGCTCAGTGGTTGGCACTGTCGCCTCACACCAAGAACGTCTGAACTCCACCTTGGCCAGGTGGGACTGAGGAGTTTGAACGTTCTCCCCATTTTTGTGCAGATTTTCTTCCACACAAAAGAGAAGCAGGCTACATATCAGAGGGAAAATGTCCTCTCAAGTCCACTCAAATTCATTATCTTTCAACCTCTCCCCAAAAGACAATTCAGTTCAGTTTTTCATTTCATAATCGTTCCCTCATATTATGAATACCTTATCATTTTATACTATTACAAAAAGAGTCTTATGAGAATGTTGTGGAAATATGCATGTTTGTAATTATGTAGCGGGCCAACTTCCAAACCGCGTTGGAGCTCTGGCCAAATGCTCAGTGACTGACCCAGACATCGACCCAGTCCATTGTATGGCTGCTGGCTGCCAAAACCTCTCACAACACCCATCTCCAAACAATAGAGTTATTATTAGTGTGGTGAAATACTTCAAATGTCACATCAGTCCCATTACAGCATAGACAAAGCATCCTGGTTGGCCAGTTCCCAGATTTTACAGCTTTGTTAATGGTTTTATGCATCTGTATTTAAAAGTAATGTCTCCAAATTGCACCTCACTCAGTATGCAAGTGCTTTGTTTAATTTACATTCTCACTATGAAAGACAGTGTGTTTTTGTGTGAGTATGTGTGTGTGTATGTGTTCATAAACACATCATAAGCATATATTCCAGACCGTAACTAATCATGATTTCAACTGCAGCGGAGAAAAAAATAATGAGTCTAACTTCCTTCCTTTCCTCTCTTATATACAGAGTCTTTAGAAGCTAACTCACTTCTAAACTCTCTTGGAGACAGACTAAAAGGCATTTATGTGGGCCAAATGGCAGTGAGGCCTTCAGTGTCAGTGACTTCAATACTGATTTCAATCCTGACTCTGCCAATCAGACAGGCTAGCATTGCTCCTAGTTCTTCCCCATCAAATGGCTTTGTCTCCTGGGCTCATGGTTGATTAGGTGGGGGGAGACTGGGAACTGTGTGTGGCACACTGGGCTCTTTGTCCTACTAAAGAACTAGACTCCTTAACAGTCTATAGCTGCGTGCAATGAACTCACTCATGCACACATAACACACATACAGACAGGCAAGCACACTCACACGCATAAGATGCTAAAATAAAGGCCATGTCCAATTATGTGTTTGCAAGAGTTCACACATCCCAGAGGAACACACTGACAAGCTTTCAGATGAGTTGTGTGTTAATGATTTCTCTCCTCTTGTTAATATGACTTTGAGAAATGAACGTGGCTAAGTGCTTTACAAGAATAATAGGAGACAGTCAGTGAACAATTAATTCATAGAATCTAGAAATGACAAACCCCTCTTATTAAGCTAACAGAAGCTTAACATGTGGTTGTATCGATAAATGACGTAAATGAAAAAGGCTAACATGTTCATGGTTTATGTTAGCTGGTTAATGCATGTCACGTGAGAAATAATCCCAAGTGACAATCTAGAGCAGCTCTACTGATCTTCCAACATGAGTAATCACAGAGTTCTTACATGTTTCCAGTTTAAATGAATTATAAAGTGCATCAATCAGAGCCAGACAGCTAAGAACTACTCTCCATTAAAATCTGAGATCGTTTCCTTCATCAGTGTAAGAAGTCCTAACATAGTGCTGTAGAGTGTGCTGTGAGCTCTCAGCAAAGTGTTTATTACTGAGGCTATGTTGACTCACAGCGCTAAGTGGCTCACATACCACCACATTAATCTCCATTAACACAGATGGAGACTTAATCCCTACTCTTCGACAGCAAGTCACCCAGGATCTCTGCCTGTGCTGACACCATCACAGGACCACTGCTGGTCACACAGCGCAGAGGCCACAACACAGAGCTAATGTTTATGAACACTACGGGAAAAGAACTATCAATATGTTGTTCGCAGTCACAGTTTCAAATCTCAAGTCAGTTTCAAGTTAAACTTTACAAGTCTCAAGTCAAGTCTCTAGTTAGTCTGTAGTCAAGTCTCTAGTTAATCTGTACAAGTCTCTAGTTAATCTTTTTAAGTCTCAAGTCAATCTGTACAAGTCTCTAGTTAATCTTTTCAAGTCTCAAGTCAATCTGTACAAGTCTCTAGTTAGTCTGTAGTCAAGTCTCTAGTTAATCTGTACAAGTCTCTAGTTAATCTTTTCAAGTCTCAAGTCAATCTGTACAAGTCTCTAGTTAATCTTTTCAAGTCTCAAGTCAATCTGTACAAGTCTCTAGTTAGTCTGTAGTCAAGTCTCTAGTTAATCTGTACAAGTCTCTAGTTAATCTTTTCAAGTCTCAAGTCAATCTGTACAAGTCTCTAGTTAATCTTTTCAAGTCTCAAGTCAATCTGTACAAGTCTCTAGTTAGTCTGTAGTCAAGTCTCTAGTTAATCTGTACAAGTCTCTAGTTAATCTTTTCAAGTCTCAAGTCAATCTGTACAAGTCTCTTGTTAATCTGCACAAGTCTCAAATCACATCTCAAGTCAATCTGTACAAGTCTCAAATCAAGTCTCTAGTTAATCTGCACAAGTCTCAAGTCAAGTCAATCTGTACAAGCCTCTAGTTAATCTGCACAAGTCTCAAGTCAAGTCTAGTCAATCTGTACAAGTCTCTAGTTAATCTTTAGAAGTCTCAAGTCAAGTCTCAAGTCAATCTGTACAAGTCTCTAGTTAATCTTTACAAGTGTCAAGTCAAGATTCAAATCAGTCTGTATAAATTTCAAGTCAAGTCTCAAGTCAATCTACATAAGTCTCAGTCAATTCACAGAAGTCTCAAGTCAATTTATATAAACTCAAGTCAATCTGCATAGGTCTCAATTCAGTCAAGAGAAGTCTCAAGTCATTTAAGACAAATCTAAATCTTAATTCACGTCAAAGCAAACCTCAAGTCCTTGAGGGTAAGTCCAAGTGAAGTGAAGTCTTCATAATTTCAAGTCATGTGCAAGTCTTTCAGGTCCCTGCTCACTATTAAAATGACATGGCATTTGAATATCTTGCTTTCACAGCTGTTAAGTGTTTTTGGGAGTCCAGTCCAAGTTAAGTCTCAAATGATCATTTCTATGACATTAGTCTGACTCAAGTCAAGGTCTCAAGTGTACAGCTTGGATGACTACACAATACTGTAGACTGCCAAGCCAAATTGCAGAGTACTTTCACTAATAGTGTTGACAGGTAATTAACTTTAATATTACTTCAAAAACAACTTTTTCAGAAACATTGGTGGGGAAAGATCCAGAGGGAGAAAACAACCAACTGTTTTAACTTCTCTGAGATTGACTCTTGATTGAAAGGAGAAAAATGCCTTGTCATTAGTGTGAAATTTGCAACAGCAAGCTACATTTGGGCGTCTGTGTGATGAGTGTCTCTAAGATGGGATGTGAGGCAGATAAAAATAGAAAAGGATCATGCACACATACTGAGCTAAAGTGAGCACAAGAAAGACAGGACGATTCTTTGTTTCTACTGAGGCCACAGCAGCTGGGAGAAGGTGGGGCAGGGAGGGTGAGAGTGTGTGTGTGTGTGTGTGCGCGCGTGTGAGTTGACTGTCTGGGGGGAAGAGTTTTTGTGTGGAGAGGCTGTCAATTTGTGTGTAGCCGTAAAAAGCCATAAAAAGACCATAAAAACATTTAAAGGCATGCTAAATTGAGTCCTCTGGGCTTTTCTCTTCTCTTGTGTGTTTGTGTGTGTGAATACATCACAACCAGCATTTCTAAAGCCTTCACTCAGTGATGTTTGTTTCTAGCTAGATGGGTCTCTCATCTCTAAACTGTATGTGTTACAAAATAGCACAAACTGAACTGAATATGTTTGTTTTTACAAACTAAAAACATGATGCCACTTAATTCATACAGGGACATTATGAGGTATTCAGGACATTCATCATATGACACTAATGTGTGGAGGTTAGTGTTTTACCTACCAGACTGTCCACACCGCCCAGTGTGTGATTGGCGTTGTACAGGGAGTAGGTCAACTGGTACACGCCATCATTGGTCTCACTGTTGCCATAGAAACCCACACCCACAGCAACGCTGCAGAGAGAAGATGCATGGAGGGACAGGTAAGCCTTTGTTAAATTAATGAGAGGAGCAGAGTACAACAGCAGCACTGCTTGGCTTCTAAATCCTGCATGTCTGAGGTGATGTCCTTTTCAGTCACTGAATTCAAAGTTTGTCAGCTTCAAAGCCATAATTGCTGAATTCGATCGATAATATAGAAATAAAGATTTTATTTCTATTCTAAAACACTGTGCCATCCTGCAGTAGAGATATACTACCTATAAGGAGTGTGGCACAACACAAAACAGCACCTACACAACATTTTATGAATATTTCATGCCTTCTTTTTCACCCTGGCATTTGCGCATTATCATAAAGCAGCATCATCAACTTTTCCATCAACCCAGACTTTTGGATAAACAGGAAAAAATACAAAGGTAACGAGGCACTTTGGGACAATCCCTGAATGCTGACAGACATAGTCATCCAAACAGAATGGATGACAGTGGATTGGAAAGGCAGAGTGTGTGTGTCTTGGGGGAGCATCTTGGAGACTTCACACACAATTAAGGTTGTGGGAGAGATAAAATTAGATTCATTTGTGCTGCACATTTAGCCTACATGTCCAACACAAAGACTGACTTGCTTTTTTACTTTTTGCACAATGTGATAAAATATAGTTTTAAGAAATACATAAAGATAAGTGACTGAAACTGAAATCTGTGTGCAGCAAACTTTTGATGGACATGTTTACGCAAACCTCAGAACTGAATGCTTCACTACAGCAGGCAAAACCAATATACTGTATCTACAGAGCACTGAAGCTGCAAGAAACTGTTTGGATTTCTGTGTTCATTTACGTAAGCGACACTCTTTGAACCAGAAATTATACAATACAGTGTTTTGGAATGCGTGTGCATAATGCTTTTGCATATTCAGTCATCCAAGGATTCCATTTGTTCAGCTGGAGCATCAGCATAAACAAAATAATCACCAACATAAACACACACTTAGGTAGTCTCTCTGAGCTTCTTTATTCCACGAAGTGCCGTAGCATTGTACTGCCATATGATGAGATATGAAAGCAGCTACAAAATCTTTCTCTACAGAAACATAATGTCTCACAACATACTCTGAAGCCACTGGACAAGACAACTTGCAAGGACAATGATGTCCATGTAACATTATGGACTCTAGCTAGTGTAAAGTACTAAAGGTCACAGATCACACTGGTAAACAAGCAACAATCCCAATTCAGTAAAATGCCAGGGTTTCCTGCTGTGTTTCATAGTAGAAGGGGGGCTCACCTGAAATAAAGACCACCCATGCTAACCTCAGTGGAAATTATTATCCTTTCATAAAACATTAACTTTCAGGGAAAACAAGTCACTAAATGACACAGCAAATACCATAAAGTTACTGTAATGAGTAAGGTTTTTGGTTAGATCATCACACAGTCACACATCACACTAAATTGATCATAAGATGAGATGCAGTCAGAATCGGTAAAACTCAGGAGATGGCATGGCTTAGCACCTCAGCTGACAGTCACCAGTTTATCAAGTACACCACCTCCAGTGCAATCCAACTCAACAGCCCTGCAGTGAAGCCTACATTTCTGAAGCATTCAGCGTTTCATTGCTCCTTGGCAGAGATTCTCCAAGTGTCTCTACTAGAGGGATGAACACCATTCTGTCATAAAATATTGACTCATTTGGTGTTTTGATGCGGGTGAAGGAGAGTGCTGTCTAACATGTTGCTCCAAAATCTCCCATTAGACTGTTTAACTGGTTTGAGATCTTCTGACTGTGTAGTGCAGTATTCAAAGTTTCTTTATATGCAAACATCTGCATTTATTCGGGTTTTTCCTTTAATTTATCGCCCATCTGTATGTGGTTATTTTGGAGGCTGTAGTTTATGGAGTTGTTGAATTATACTGCATTATAAAATAAAAGCTGTTTCTAATAATATTTTACCCATCCTCTTTCAATATGACGCAATACATTTCAACAGCAGCACACAATATAGCCTCCAAAATGACCAAAGAAATGAATCAACACATTGGACTCACACCTATAAAAGCGTCATTATTGCAGAGCCGTTGTACTGGATTACATTGGGTATAGCTACCTGTCACACTGGCTCAGACTGACTCAGAACTCACTACGTTATCTGATAATCAGTGTCTGTTAACATAAAACAGGGAGGAATAGTGTTAACTGGGACCCATATCACTCCCTAGAGTTGAGCAGATACAGTATATGGCTATTTAGCTTTGATTTATTATAGATCAGTATTTTACCTAATTAATTCTACAAGGTTTTATGAGTACGGGTGCCTCTTCATTTATCTATTAAACCATAATACATCACTACAGCTTTCTCTAATCTCTTAATTATTGCATTGACTTACAGCTATCATACCATTCATTTCAACCATTACTTTTAGCTATTTCACCATTTATCCGTTACTTTTAGCTAAATATTTCAACAATTTATCCATTACTTGTAGCTATTAACATTTATCCATTAACGTTACTTTTAGTTAACTAGTTCAACCGTTATATCCATTAAGCTAACTGTTACATCTTTGCTTGTTTGCTTGCTACCTACTTTTCATGCACTGTGAACACATGTTGTTCAGATGGTAAAGATGACTCAATATGAGTATACGTTTTTAAATTGTGATTTCTACTCCACAAGCTTTTCCACGCACCCCCCCAAGCAACTGCCGAAGTACCCCCTGGTGTACCCCTGGTTGGGAATCACTGCTATAAACCACTACTGTCGCATTCACTAAATGTGCTCCAGATGAAGGCCAGAGGCAGGTCAGGTCAGCACCAAAGAGAGGGTAAGCAGGAGTCAGCCTAATTGAGTCTTAGAGCTGTATCCTTAACCTTGTGGAATCCTCCCTGATGCTCTGGATAAGCGTTAAGCAGAAAAGAGAGACCATAAATCCACGGTCAGCGCTGCTTCATGCAGTGTTCACCTGGAATCGCTGAAGTCTGGCAGAGCAGTTGTAGCTGTGCAGCAGTGTGGTGGTCGATGCTGAGTGCAGGTGAAGCAGAACAACAGGAGCTATTTTCCTAATTAGTACAACAATGACAGAGTCTCATTAATTGACCCCCTGCAGGTAAACCACCCACTCTGCAGGTCTTAACATAACCCTCAGGGAGAGGCATAGTAAAGGGGAGGAGGTACATTAAAGACAGAGTAGACATGAAAAAAAAAACCCCATCAGTTTGTAGAGAGACAGGAAGTGGCAGATACAAACAGACCAAAAGAGACAGACTGACAGTGATACAAGCAGACAGTGTAAACTGTACATAAGCAGACAGGGAGACAGATGATATGACACAAAAGCAGAGAGCAGGACAATGGGACAAACAGAGCAAGACAGAAAAAAAGCAGAAAACACATGAGAAAAGATTTGCCTTGCTTCCTGCACCCACATTTAATAATAATCCACGGATGATGCATATACTGGTACATTTTATTTGTTGGATGTTTTTTTTCTTTTTTGTTCCCCACCAAATAAGAAAAAACACCACAGGAGTTGCTCTCCTTTCACCTCAGTGAGTCTAAACAGATCCTCTAATGCCACAGATGTAGAAAATGCATTGGGTAAAAGCAGCCGGGAGAAACATGGACTTCTTTGAACCATGCAAATATTATAAGGAATCTAATTAATATAAAGAAACTGGGAGGACTGAGAGGCATGTGCAAAAAGAGAGAGACTATCTCTCTTTTCATACCCCTCTTTCACTCTCTCTGTCCTTCCAGTTCCCTTAGTGCTGCTCCTCGAAATATCTACAGTCTAATTCAAAGAGAAAGAATATCATAGATTTGAGTAGGCATGTACTGAGCTAAAGTCCAAACTGTCATGTTGATGAATGAAAAAGTGGGTAAAAGACATTGAGGGGAATTCAAAAAAGGAACCAAAAGCTTCAGCCTGCAGCAGAGAAATGCCCTTGGCCACTACGAATAGACTTGGACATGTTTGAATATTTGAGATTTTGCCTCAGAATGGCAGCAATGACTCTCCTGAGATGACAAATATAGACGGATGAATTTTAGATTTTACTCTGCCCGCCTCAAGTCTTAGCAAGGGCCACCCCCAAAATCCCCTTAATAAGCAGTAGGCCTATAATACAAAACACAAATAGTTCCCTTCTAAATTTTTCATGCATACATCTCAATTTTCAGAGCAAAAAGACTTCCAAAATAGTCCATTTTAGGCCTGAGATGCAATAAAAACCAATTTATAAATTGTCAATCACTAAAAATAGATGACCCCTCCAAAAAAGTGAATGAGAGTTTTAAAACACTACTGCTGGTATGCTTTTATTGCTAATAATGTAGGCATTGAAAAGCTAACGGTGTGCCAAAGCATTTCTGTATGGGATCCACTGATAACACACTTCCCTTCTGTCTCCCTCCCCTTTCTTATGTCCTCCATTCTCATTTCCACTTTTTTTTGATTGGCAACAGAAGACTATCACAATAAACAAATACAAATAAATATTTCAAGTGTCCTGGAAAGGAAAACTTCTGATGAACCATTTACATGAGCAGTGGAAACCCTGCTGTCATTGTGAAAAAGCCTGTGCCGTGTCTCGACTGTAAATTAAACTCCTTTGGAGTAGGTTGGAGAATAATGACAACTTTTTCTCAACATATTTTAAATTTTCATTTATTTGCTGGCAAAACATAAAGATCCCTTGCAGCTTAATTCTGAACAAGTCTTTAAAAAGGCGTGTAAGCTTATCAATGACGCCACACGTCTTTTATCACAACTTTAAGTAGCACAAACAAAAGGAAGTAAAGACTTGTAAACAGTTGCGATACAGGAGTTAGTTTACTTTGTGTATAGACTGATAAATACAGTTGCACTTTTTGACATAATGTCCTTAAGTGGTGCTTCATTCACCTTTTTGCTTTCCATTATCATATTTAGTATTTCTAGATTGGTTTATTCGTATGAATGAATTATATTCAGGTTTTTGGGTTTGCAAACATGCTTTCCTCAAATTGCACCTTGAGGGACGAATTAAGTATTTCAAATTTTGAACTGAATTGAATTCATGTCTGTCCCACAATTGTTCATTGTGACCAATAACTGACAGTTCATGTTTAGGATGATGGACTTACACACTACATTGTCAGGAATTAAGGGCACTTCTAACTTTCCAATGTACATTTGAGACCTTCTAGAAAAAGAATTGTTGCATTTTTTCTAAATTGTTATACATGCATTGTAAACTATGTACAACCTGCTTTGGAAATGCTGTACTTAATTATGGTCATGCCAATAAAGCAAAATTGGATCTCAATTTGAACTGTATGTCAATATTTAAAGTGTAAAGTATCACAGTTATATTTTAGTAAACCAAACTATCAGTCCAGATGTCTTCAAGAGCAGCTTGATCACTTACAGTACAGTATAATTACACAGTTAATGTGCTACACCATGGGCAGGGCTGCAACCACAGCTGAGTGACATCTGCTCTGGTTTCATCAGTGTTAATTAGGATGGACATCACGGCGTATCAGCTGCAGCCACTGTCAAACATAATTAGAGTGGAGGACGGCAAGACTTTAAGCAGAGACAGGAGGAAGAGGGGAGGACGAACAGGACTGAGTGTGGAGGGACAGGAAGTAAAATGAAAGAGGACATAGGGAAGAGAAGTGAGGGTGAAAAGAGGGGAAGGATCTGGACTGGTGAGATTAAAATGAAGCCAGTTTTTGCTAGTCCCAAGTCCAATCCAAAATCCACTGGGCAATCACTGCGGCACATCCAGCAGATTGACATAATCAAAGTTGGGAATCACATGAAGGAGAGATGATTTCCCACAGGATGTTTCCTCCCACTTCTTTCATCTCACAATATTAAGTCTTACAACTCATCAAGTCGGGCCATGTAAGCTCTTTAAATCAACACCAAATTTTAAGATACATGTATGACATATTTCTACCGGTATTGTTTACAGTATATAACGCGACAGAGGTTCCCACTTAAAGCCTGAGCTTCTAGTGAAGACCAGACAGATGGATATGATTTTGTTTAGAAGGTAGAAATCTTGCAGAAGGGTAAAGTGTGGGGGTTGTCTGAAGACCAGCTCTGTCAGTAAATCATCAACAAGCTGGGACAAGACTTAGACTTACACTTTATTCCACAAAGACCTCTCAGGGTATATGGACATAATTACACATTAATTATGTTTTTAATTCCTTCACAAAATTAAAGAGAAGGAGGAAAGCTACTCATTCAATATACTGTATATTCAGTCCATTCAAAATAAGTCAAGTTTCTATCCAAATTTGGCGCAAATTTTAACCAAATTTCCAGAAAATAGGCAAAAGAAAATGCAAATCAATGTGCATTTCCTTCCACTACTGCTATACAAATATTGGGAGTTGCGTAAACAGCTGGTGGTGCCAATTCTCCACTCGGGAGCCATTAAACCATTGCAGAAGAAGAGGGCGCAACAAGATGACTTAATTAAAAGTGTGTTAAAAAAACGATGTGGAAAACATGATGGAAATATGGCATTTATGTTTGTTCGTGTATTAATATGACGAAGGTTAGAGTCTGGCAAAGAGTTTACAAAAGCACGCACATCCAAACACGATGAATAGTAGGTGCTGGACAGAAGTATAGGTGGTATAGGCCTACTAATAAATGTTCATGGGAGCATTATCTAGTGTGCAGACTCTATTTTTTCCAAAGGTTACAGTCTCCTCATCCTTATCACAGATGTGATATTTCTGTCTCCTCAGTGGACGGTCACACGCTTCATGTACCTCTTGCTTTATTCGCTAAATCTGTTTCCATTGTACTTTATCACATTTTGCTTTTAATGACACACTTTTCCATTAAGGAACAGTTTTTTTTTGTTTTGTTTTTTATAGTTCTGTGGTTTTAAATAGGCTAGTGACTGCACAAACTGAGTCAGTGGTGATACAGGACGGAGAAGTTAAAGATATGGCAAGCATGGAATTTATAAACAATGTGGTTGTATATTTTCCTGGGTAGTATATTTACAGTCTATATTTTTTGTCGCTAACGGTCATTCATTTTTAGGGATCCAAGCATGAAGCACTTCTTGTTCTTATTAACTAAAAGTACCTGGTTCTTACAAACCAATAAGACTTAAGGCTGAGATACATTTTTTACAAATAGGTTTAAAATCGAATCCATTACCCAGGCAATCAATTCATAAGAGCTTCCAACAGCAGACGTGAATGTACTGTATGACATTACACAACAGTGCCCGCAGTTCACATAGTCCTTGGCTTCTGCTTGTTGGTGCTTGCAGCTGTATTTTCACTCTTCTAATTTTGAATTTGCAACATACATCTTTAATGTGAGGAGGGCTGCCACTTTTGAGTCCCTCTACATTTTAAGAAACTGCACATAAATAACTAAATATCACGTAATGAAGACTGGTTGACTTGGGTGAAAACAGAAGCCATTTGCGACCCTTAGCAGAGAGAAACCACTGAATAAATGTGTCTTGCGACATCAAGCAAAGTGTTATATGATTATTGCTTTAATGCTGTTTTTCCGAGTAGTGATTCAAAGGCAATGTGACATACAGAACGTTTGTCATAATGCTTTTAGCAACCAGCATTTAGCCTTGAATCGAGAGGGTTCAGTATTTTAAATGTTTCCTTTTAAAAACTCTTTTGGATAAGGCATTGTGAAAGCATTTCATTTTATTTCATTTTACTTTCTCACATTTTGCACTCAGTAGATGTGGGCCGTGGCACAGTAATATAACAAAGAAGAAAGGATGGATGTAAATCATTAGTGTTATTCACCTACAGACGGTATAGAAGACGAGCTTTAACCTGCAGTGCTGCAGAGCTTTCAGGATATTTTACACAACCGTGACACCACTGTGTGTTTCCATTTAACAATGAAACTTCTCTAAGAAAAAATAGATGTGCGATAATGCTCGAGGCTTAATTTAATATTACCCTCTGGTTGCTAAACATGACTGTCACATGGTTGAGAGAAGTATCTGCTCTTCTGGCAACAAATTCAATTAGCTTTTCAATTACTTTGTGGGGAGAGCACATCTCATTGACTGACCTAATAGCTTCTACATGGTGATATAAGTGCTGACTATGTTGCATCAGTCCATGTGTTTTGGTAACTCTATAACAGACTGTAAGTGAACCTTTGCCCCTATAGTTGTGACGGTTCATGTTTGTCAGCAGCATTAAGGGTTGATTTGGAAGTTTGACACTGCAGCAGAATGTTAACAGAATGAAAAGTTGGATCTACGTAAAGAAAATAATGAACTGCTCTAGGTTGTCTGTGTACCAGCTAACAGCTATAATACTGTTATCATTCATCTTTACCGCAGCTAAACATAATGTCATTTCACATCAGGAAAGTTTTCAGTTCACCATAGACCATCCAGCAGCCTCCAGCCAAAACAAATCACATCTACTGCATCGCTCCTCCGCTGTTAAATCTGAGGGGAAACACTGGGTCAGATATCATCTTCAAAATAAGGAACCATTTCTCCTCCTTTAAAAAGGTCTAATTTTAACCATTTAAGTGGGTTGTTGAACAAATTAATTAAGCTTTAAATTCATTATAGATGATTATTTTTCTGTCTTGTGATGGTGACAGAAGATCTGTACAAATGTGACTAATGAAAAATGTAATTTTACTCACCATTAGTAACCTGCAGCCTGCTTTCCATTATTTGGGTTGCATTATCCAGCCAGCGAAGTAAACAGGAGGTTTTATATAGAAGCAAAATAAATAGGCTACGCTTGATAAATTTTATAGTCCGCTAGTTCAGGCGAGCATCATGCTGGGGGAAATGTTATTTACAAGTGTTGTAAGGGTTTAAAAAATCCATTATAATTTCTGAGCTGTACTTAGATTCAAGACCTGTGTAATGTTCATATCATATTCCTATCAAGACTTAGAAAGTATGTAGTAGGATATAGTGACCTTCATGTACTTTTTTTCAAATCAATCATATTTTTTAATATTCCTATAACTCATGATGTTTCTCTGTTTTAGGCCTGCACCTCTTTGTTGGCGCTTCCTATCCAGAGGTTCAAGGCATCAAGGTGAAGAGATGTGTCTCCAGTTGGTTGTCACAGGCAGTCATACACAATCACACTTTGCCAGCAGAATATTCATATTACACCTACATCAGGATGGCTTCTCCCACAACAATGGGATAGTTAGAATGCTAACTATTGCTATTTTGTTTTATGCTAATGTAAACTCAGGGCTGGTGAATTATAAGATGATTGTGACAATATCCCCTCAAACCAGAGGCCATAGCTTGGCATGGTTACGTGTCCAGACTGATGTAAAAGGAACACTGCTTGTACAAATCAAAGAAAAAGGTTCACTCTTTTGTGCATTTCATGTCTGTAATGTAGGGGGGCTAAGGGTTATCTGTAGAAAGATTTCATCCACATCACAGTCTAACAGAGGTAAAAGAGACTTAGCAGATACAGATCAAAGAGTGATCTCATCAAAAGGAACGGAATAAAGAAGACTGCCAATGTTATTGTGAACCCAAACCACAAGTTTCTGCAGAACTGCAAATAGAAGCTTAAGCTTATTTCAAGAGAGAGGTGGACTGACAGGTATGTAGACCAGAAAGAGAGACCCCGAACACCTCTAGAATACAAATGGGAAAAACAGAGACAGGCACATAAACAGACATACAGTATGGACAAATATACCGAGAGTCTACACACTATGAACTAATAAGATCTCATGTGGGAATACAGAATGTGCAGAAACAGATTGAGAGTCTTTGCCGTGAAAACATCATGCCATTTACGGCTCCCTGTTAGGAATACTGAATGACCAATAAAGAAAATGGGAAAACACACAGAGTGGCAGACATCAGCAGAGAGTGTGTGTGCACTATAATCAGCAGTTAGTCATAACATCTTGTCTGCGTCTCCATATTCTCACCATGTGATGAGGCCGGCAGCGACAGCTGACCAGGTGACACAGCAGGAGTTGGGCTTCTTGCTCTCCTCTTCTTCCTCTTTGCGGCAGCAGCACAAACAGCTCAGGTAGATGGCCAGACACAGCAGGTTGAGGCCGAGCCCTGCAGCCGCCACACAGCCCAGGAATATTAGAGACTACAGAGAGAGAGAGAAGGGGAGGAGATGATATGATGCAGCTAAGTGAGAAACAAAAAGTGGTATCAGAGCTTGTGTTTTGCCTCAAGCAATGAAAACCATTTTGACCTGGAATGTAGGGACACTTATGACTAATGCTTCCCAGCAAGTTTTACGTAACTTTAGTTTTTGGGCAATTTGCCTGTTGGTTCACTTACCCATTTAAGGCAAAGCAATGCAATTTTGTTAATATATCATATACATGTACATATGTAGCACATTTAATTACAAGTATACTCAGTGTGCTGTACATCAGCAACAAGTTAACAAAGTACACATGGGGTGAAAGCAGATCCTTTACTTAAGTAAAAGTAGCAAGTAGCAACTAAAATACACACTCCTGCATTCAAAAATCTACTCACGTGAAAAAACAGCAAAAGTATTGTCACCAAAATACTGAAGTATCAAAAGTAAAATTACTCATTACATAGAAGAATGGCCCTATCAAGAGTGTTATATTATTATATAATTGGATTATTATTAGTAATGCATGAAGAGCTATGAGGAGCTATTCCTGAAATGTAGTGGAGTAGAATTACAAAGAAGCATAACATTTAAACAGTTAAGTAAAGTACAAGTACGTCAAAACTGTACTTAAGACAGTACTTGAGTAAATGTACTTAGTTACTTTCAACCACTGCGTGTAACAAAAAATAACACGCAAGAAAATGCAATAACAGAAGTTAAAGGTTAAAATAAGAAACACGGACATTAAATCATCCACATGTCTGCAGATTGCTTATTGCTTTGTGTTTGCATACATCTACAAAACAATACCTACGTTGAGTTTCTTTGAGTAATGAAAACCTTTTAGTGTTTTATTGGGCTTTTTAGCCTCTTTTAAATAACTGTTTCGTTAGTACAGCTTGCAAATTCCATTACCATCAACCCCCTTTCCAGCAGAAGAAAGCCGTTTTTACCAAAGTAGCTTAGCTCCGGTAAACCGACTGTACGCTAACTTACCTGCCCAGAAGCAAACAGGTAGCTTTTAAGACGTTCTTATACTATGTGCATATATGACAATGCTAGCTCCCGGTAGTAAGTGTTGAAGCACCGGACCACATCAATTACCAAAGACAAATGAATGCCTTTAAAGTGTGTTTTAATGATTACATTAACATTAACAGTTAATTTGACCACAAGGCCAGTTTCACAAAAATAGATTTGGCTTCCATTTAACATACCCCTCTGTACCAAACCTCAAAGGTTCATCAGATAAATAGCCATTGAAAAAAGCCTATCCCTTTGTCCTCTGCTAAATGTCTCTCTAAGCAGAGCGTCATAATGTAAGGATGTTCTGTGACTCCAAAAAAGACAAAAAAACAATTTCAAACTAATGTCAACAGTTACTGTGTTTAGTGTGATAATAAGACAAACCAAAAAAGAAAACAAATGAATGTGCCTGCACCAGCCCCACAAACAAGACCAGCTGCATCCACTATCTCCAGCTGGAGAGCAGACACCTCCTCATACATCTCTGCAGCTACTTCTTCCTCTCATTCCTCCTTTAGCCCCCATCCCACCTTCTGTGAGAGATGGAGTGTGCTGTGACAAAAATAGCAACAAGATTGTCCTAACAGCCTCAACTGAATTCTGCATCCATCTGTGAGCAGATGGGTTTATTTAAGTCCTCTTTTTTCCCCCCCTTACGCTTCCTTTTTAGTTTGTCTGAAATCTTTTTGGTGCGGAGCCATCTGTTCTCATGCTGTGACGTTATGTGTTCCACAAGTCAAGTAGTGGGATTAAAATTCAAAAATGGAAGAATCTGCAGGATTATGTCAACGATTGCTAGTCAAAGAGCCAGGTAAATCGCAAACTGAAAAATCCTCCAGAAGCCTCAAAACAGCTGTCTATATCATCTCCCCCTCCTGTCGACTTTGCTAATAAAAGAGCAAAAGTACAACTGCAAGATCATTATTATGTGTTCATTTTGTACTTCCTGCACCATGAATCGTTGTTTTTATCATTTGCTCCCTTCCCCCTGAAAACAATCTTTCTTTCTACTCTCGCTCCTCTCCTTAGCTCCATCTGTCGGGGTGCAGTGCCTCATCTTGTCCCATTTCACGGCTACATGCCTTTCATGTAGAAGGCCGCACATTGGTGGACAAAAAAAAGGAAAAAAGAAAATGCAGAAGTGTCAAAGGAAGGACGGGGCCATCTGCACTCATTGACCCCTCAACTTTCTCATATTCTCGAGTGCCCCATTAAATAGGTGTGGAAATGAGTGGAAATTTAGCACCACAGTTTAAGAGATGGGATTGTAAATGTGTTAATGGGTGTGCTCAGACAGATGGATGGCAGTGTGCACCAAGGTGAGACAAAGAGGCCGAGGGAGAAGCTCCTCGTCTCATCTGAAGGCGGGGTGGGGTTTCGAGTGATGAGAGTCGGCGTAAACTGGGTGTAATTGAGGTGAACACGGTAAACGAGACGGAGATGTGGGGCGCAGGTGGATAATACGAACGTGGGGGGATGGGTGGGAGACAGCCTCAGATTGTTCCGACAGTGGAGAAAAGGGGGGGAAACTCCTGCTGAACGCACAAACACTGGGCCACCCCAGCCGCTCTTATCGCCATGGTAACGTGCAGGTTAGTTGGTGCCCTTGCGAAGGGGAGGGAGGACGAGTGAAAGGGCGAATTACCGCCTATTTGAATTAAGCAGCATGTGACAGGCCTGCTTAAATTGCCATGCCTCTGTCTTGTGATTCCCCTGCAGCCAGGCAGTGCAGAGAAAGGAGGGAATGTGGCAGAAGGGGGAGAACCAGTGAGGGAAATGGTAGACAGCTGAGGGACCTGACTGGGGCTACTTAGGGTTCACATGGACCATGAAAGGAATAAACATTGGTTTATATTATCTTTTAGTGGTATGTTTGTTTGGGCCTGTAAACCCCCTCAAAACCCATTGTATAATTAAATAAAATGCATGGGGCTTAAAAAGGAACTAAAAAATTAATTCTTTTTTGGAGAAACATTTATTCCAAGGTTGCTTTTATGCAGTAATGGCCAAGACAACATTCTCCACTTTCTTTCTGTCTATCACTCTCTCTCTGTACTGTCCGTTCTTCTCAGTAGTAGGCTGCAAAAATAATGGCTTCTGAATTATGTAGCATCCATTCAGCGGAAGGTCGCACACAAAGACACACACACACCACAACCCTATCCTGGAACCATCACTTCCCAAGTGCTCCAACTTTCCATTAAGTTTAAAAACACCATTTATCTTTTACCGACCAGTGTGCACATATTCGCTCTTTGGTAAAAATCAAATTGGCAGGTCTGACCACTTAACAGCTACCTAAATTAAGTCTGAGTAGTTCCCCATAAAAGCAGAGTCGATATGTTAACACCCTTCTCCTTACTTACTCATTCCTAACTCAAGAGGCCCACTCCACTGTTTTCTCTGTTTTGTCTCCTCTCAATTGTCCCTATAGACAGGGGGTGGGGTGAGCATGAGCCTGGAGGCAATGACACAGGAAAGAAAAGGAAGGAAGAGCTAGCTGAGTGGAAAAGGCATTCCCTGAGATCTGGAGGGAGTAGGGGACAAAAAAGACAAATAGGAAGAGAGGGTGACAGAGTGATGGAGGGAGTATGGTGGGTAATGAAAACAGTGAGGCAGCAGGGTGTGGATGAGAAAGAGTGAGGACACGGGAAAGAGAAAAAGAGGGCAAAGAAGGACAAAGTGTGCGTTTGCACGTGCCTATGTCGGCATAGGGAAGACAAAGACACAGCAACCTCATCCACATGGCTACCTCAGACAGACTCTTCATTACTCAGTGCACGGCCCAGTTTCTCTCCTATTACAAGTCCATTGTAGATGGCTTCGCCCTGAGGCTGGAACGTTGCATAATGCTACGATTTTCTCAAAATAGTGAGCAAACCTAAGAATCTCATTGTTGAATGTACAAAAATAAACACACAGGTGCGTGACAAGACAAATCAGCCATGTGCTCTGGACGAGTAATGGACTAATTCAAGAGATGACACATGTGAAGTGAAGTGAAGTGAACCCAGCAAAGTTAAGACAAGAGGGATATTTTTCTAAGGAACTTTTAAGCCATCTGTTACTCCCAAATACTCATGTGACCCCTGTAAGTGTAAAGCTGTCAGTTCATGAAGTACATCCAATGTAATCCAATTAGAGCTACAAGTAATTATTATTTTAATCATTGAGTAATCTATCTATTGTTTTTTTTAATTAATCCATTATTTGTTTAATCTATAAAATGCAAAAAGTAATGAAAAATGCCAATCCAACAATTAATATAATAGCCAATTAATCTTCTGTCAATCGAGTAATTGATTAATGTACTAATGATTTTAGCAGTAAATCCAATACTTAGATCTATGCAGTGTTTCACTTTTGTGAACTGCATAGATCTAAGTGTGTGGAAATCTCTTCTATCAGTTTGGACTCGTTGACGCTTCCAGCACCTTAGCAAAGATTTAGCCTGGTGGAGCGGTTATTGTGCATTAGCACTAAATCCAATACAAAAGCCCTGCAATAAATCCAACTCCTTAAGTCCATATTTAAGGCTTCACAGTCACACAACTTCAACTTCATTTCATCAGGACTCTGAACAGTGATTCTTTGCATTTCCATTTTTCCATTCCATTTTATTCCAAATGTTCAGTGTCTATGTATAAAGGAATGGCATGTTTTACCCAGAAAATCTGACCTGAATATATCTCATGATGAGCACTCCACTGTTAAAAAAAGGTGCTTCATTGGAGCAGAATGGAAAAAGACAGCAAACAGAGGAGATGTAGGATGTGCTGTATGTCAAGGCAGATGCAAACTAACAACAGTCTAAGTGGTATATAGTTCAGTGCCCATTAGAAATCAATTTTTAATACACAAGTAGTGACCATAATTAATACATAGTGATAGAAAGAACCTCCATCTGTTACAGTGCATCTGCTAAGCAGGAGTAAGACATGTAAAAGTGGAATTCCACAAGCACAGAGTGGTGCTAAATGCATGCTAAGCGATATGAAGCGTATTCCGCAAGCATGGCTGCTCCACAGCAGGTGGCAGACAGCTGTGCGGAGGTGGAGAAGGTCTCCAGGCGCAGTGTGCACTGATGTACAATATGTGTGTGTATGTGTGTGTGTGTGGCCTGAATGGACAGTGACATTCCTTCAACATGATAGGGGTTCAACAGGTGTCAGGTCAGTTAGAGAAGGAAGAAGACATGGACAAAGAAAGAAATTCCACCTTAAAAGTCAAAGCCAAGTGAGCAGCAGGAGCCTCTTCTTGCTATTGGAAATCAGTAGAGATGGTTTTAGTCTTTTACTTATCTTTTAACTGTTGTAATTATTTCCCCTTTTCCTTAAAGGGGTATTCCAGTGATTTAGTATTGCACATCCATAAAGTTGGGGGACTCACAAGAGGCAGCTTTCTAAAAGAATGGTCAAAGTCAATGCTGCAGAGGCAGAGATAGTCCCAAGTATGAGTAATGCTAAAAAAACACTGGATCTTACAATTCCCATAATGCAATACGATAGCAACTTTTTTTGAAAAACACTCAAATCCCTCACCCTCAGTTTGTAACACAGGGTTCCCGCTAACATTGCTAATCTCCAAGCTCAAGCTAAGATAGCCCTTATTACATTTCCTTCTTTGATAGATTTAACATGCTGCACAGTATAATACAACACTAATGAATTTGTACCATGAACGGTTGAACGTAGGCTGCCGAGTGCCTTTAGAAATGGCTTTACTATGAAGAAATGCCCCCCTCCCCAAAGATCAATGGAGCAGTCCAGCTCGCTGTCTTCCTCCACGCTGCTGCCTGTCCCACTCTGACACCCGGGTGAACGCCCCAGGGACCGGGGCTCTTTCCGGCAGAGTGCGCTCGGCTGGGCCTGCCCATGTTCACAGCTGGGACGCCATTAAGTCCCAGCAAAGCGACCCATGAGTTATGGATGAGAGGAGGAGGAAAAGGGAGGAAGAAGGGGCTTCGTTGCTGAAGGATCCTTTAAATCTGTTACGCTGCACTGCCTTGTTGCCCTCACAAACTTAGGGGTCTCAGGAGCTTTGTGAGGTGTAGTGCTTGCTCATCTCCTAAGATTTTCTTTTCAGCTTTTTGGTAAAGAGATATGTTTGGCTTATTCCTGTTGTTCTGTATAACCTTCATGAATCTCTTCCAAGTAACTGCCTCTGTGCAGGCCATGCTTACCGGGACATCTTTGGAGTGCAGCGGAGCGTGTCGTCTCCCTATTTCCCTGACACCCTCTGTGAACCCAAAGCCTAAACCCTTCCCTCAGGGAGTCAGGGGTCGTGATTTTGATGCTACACCCCCACAACAAAGGATACCCAACCCCCCAACTTCCAAGGAAGAGCAGACTTTCATTGTTGTTTCTGCTGGAGGGGAATCCACTTGTCCCAGTTCATACAGCTTCGGTGGGTACATACATTTGATCTGACCTGCTGAAGATTCTTATTGTGCTCTTCATCACCAACTAAAATCATGACACAAGGAAATGCAGAGGAACACCAAACAACCATAAACCCCCGGCACCATGGACAGTCATTCAGTGCTGTCACATCCTGTTTAAATGTTGTTAGATCAGCATGAGGGATGGACACACTGCCTTATTAGTACAGGCCTCGGCCATACCATCTAGCCAATCAGGTGATGCTAATCACTGGCTTCAAGCACTACAGAGACAGATTGGGGTTAATGACCTTCTGGAGTGCCAGAGGGGACACTGCGAGTGCTTCTTTCTATGTGTATGCATGACACAAACGAGGACTAAGTAGATGGCTGCGTAAGAAAAAAAAAAAGACATCATGACTGCTACGGAGGCTGAGCTGAGGTGAATTACTCTTTTAACAATAAGGTTACACAGTCATTCACACAAATGGGGCGAGGCTGAGGTGCGACAAGGAGCATGGAAATCAAGAATAACAGATTTAAGATTGATTTTCTAGAGGAGGCAATAGGAGCTGGTAAATTTCCAATGCAATCAGAGTGGTTGTGATAGCTGAACAAATAACGGATTGTCAGCCCTTGGTATGCATAATTCTCCATTTTCTATCACACAAACTAAACATGGCTAAGACAACAGCTTCTGCATTCAGTTGTAAAATCAGCTGTAATCAGTTAAATGTAGCTGCTTGTAACAAAATTAGGAATAACAAATGTTATAAATTCAATTAAAAATGTAGGTATAATGACACAATAATAACTGCGCTTTAGGAAATCATTGCTGCAGTACCATTAAAGTAAGTTCATCACTTACAGGAGATTATCTTTTTCTAAAAGTGGGAAAATACATATTTTATCTTCATGACATCACATCAAGTCTCTGTCTTCCACACATGAGCGGCTCTCACACAATCCATTTAGATTGGTATAGGACGGCCTAACATCAGTGAACAAAGAGGGGAAGGTGATGGAAATGCTGATGACCGCAGAAAAACATTTAAGTGAGAGAGAGCGAGAAACGGGGAAGACAAAGACAACAGAAGAAACAGAAAGGTCTGGAGGAGGAGGCTGTTTGCATGCACTCGGGTGGAACATTGTTCCCAGGGAATCTCTGCAAGAAAAGCCACTGAAGCAGAAAGATCAAGCGTGTTAAGAGTGTGTGTTTGCTCCTCCTGTAATTGAATAGTATGTCTGCGGCTTGCTCATTTATCCCTTATCATTCTAGGCCACAGTAATAGCAAGATAAAAGCTTTCAATAGAAACTTGTCTGAGCTGGACATTAAAGTGATCAGTGGTGAGACGAGGAAAGTGGATGTTGTTTTGTCAAGGACAAATGGTGCTGCTATTAAGCAAAAGTGCTTGTTCCACTACGCTGGGGGATAGACAAATGTTCTTTTATCATCTGTAATTATATACAGGAAGTGTGAAATCTACCTAAATGTCCATGTTCGTTAAGGTAATAAAACTGATTCATTTTTGCATTAAACTGAGGGTCAGTTACTGAGCATCTAATGCCGTCAGTTCTATAAAGTGACCTGAAGGTCGAACAAGCACGAGGACTGACATGATAAATCTCCACCTTAAAATAAAGCGTAACAACACATGTTGTGCTATTTTCTGTGCTTGACTGAGCATGCACTGAGTATACATCCACAATCTTTACAGTAATTACTGTGTCAACCACAGATAATAATAGGAAAATATTGAATGTTCATAAAAAACGCGGGCCAGCTATGACCTCCAGATAGTGAGTCACCATGAGGCCAAAAACCACCAGCAGGAATAAAAATCCATCATAGTGTCTTTCATCAAAAGACCTCATCAGTATTACATCACATCCCTCTGATCCTGTGACAACTACAATATATCATGGTCTTGTTAACCTAATCAAATTAGTTAACACATTAAAACCATAAACCACAAAGCAAACAGAAGCACAAACAGTGTAATGCACATTTATCCCCACACTTGTAGGCTCAGCATTACATTGAAGTTCTAGCATTATGTCGCTCAGACACTTAATAATAGCATTTATAATTACCACAAATTCATCAATAAAATGTGGTGACCCTGGCTGCTTGGATAGTATCAGAGTGTTTTGGCTGGATGGGTATGAGGAACAGCAGTCCATGTGATGGACACAAAGTATTTGACACAAACTTGTCTGGGTCACAAAGCAGGAAATGGGAAGGGAAGTCAGATGGACAAGGATCTGCTGACCTACACATGATGTCTGGCTCAATACACACACACACACACACACGGGCACATACACAAATCTTTGAAAAACTAGGCCCCTCGTCCTATTTTTGGGTGAGCTTTTTCAGTTTTCAGTTTTTGCCATCTCTCCATCCTCCAGGCCTCAGGACGGGGAGACGAAGAGCAGAAATATACATTTCACACATCAGACAGACCTGGCTGAGGAGGACTGCGTGATCGCTGAGGAGATCAGCAAAATTATCTCAGGAGCATGTGCATCCCCAAAACAATCATCAACAATGCTGCTCGGTAAAGGCCTCTGTATTTTTAAAACAGCTTATTGGGTTTTCTAACAGCGCCTGAAACCCCCTTTCCACAACTGCGGAATCTGGGTTGGTGAGTCTCTGTCCGACAATCTTCATAACTTTCCCAAACAGACAGTTATCATGTTCACTTCACACAGTGATTGGCCCGGTATGTGGAGGAGTTAAAGTAGGCAGAGTTTGAACGACTCTCTTCACAGAAATTTGGTCACTTTTCACGTGTATAACTGAGCGTACCGTAAATTCCTTCGAGGAGGAATGAATATTTGGCTGCATGATAAAGAAGAATAGCTTGCTTATTGTCAGAAGACACACACACACACACACTCAGACAAAGAACAGTGAAAGATCACAACCCCTTGCATTCCACCACATTCGCTGGCCCAAAGCCAACAAAGAAATTCACCAGGATTGCCAACACTACAACTAGCCAATTACACAGCAGCGGCCAACTAAACATCGATTCAGCAATTCCTTTACAAAAGAGTGGACTCACTACACAGCTCGATTATCAAGCTTAATTTTTGTTCCGTTTAAACTGAATTCTTTAGTACTAAACACTGCAAAAATACCTGTTGCAATGCTGTTAATCATCTCAGCGCAGAAACTGGATACCACAGTGTGATGCTTTGCAGTGTTACGAGATAAAACGATACAAGCATATTCCCTTAAACATAAACTGTTTAAATGTTTTTACTGCCTTACAATACTACGACTAGCACCTACAATATGCTGACCATATGAATCTGATTATACTGATAGGGGTCACTTCATTAGCAACATTAACACTAGCCCTCAATAATTCAACTCTTCATAATTCACAACTTAACTTTTCCCAGGTCTTCATCCCTTGACTGCATATACAACATATTATCACTGCTACTAAGGCAGTCAAAAAAGAAGGTGGTGATCAGAATTAAGCTTGCCAGCCCAGAAAGGACATGGGATGTTCTGGCCTAAATAGCCTTGCATCAGCTTGAAATTGTGTCATTAGCTTTGCTGCTTTACAGAAAATTCTTCTGCAACGTGGGAGCATGAAGGGCTTGACCTATATCTGTTATAAAAGAGAGCAGGAGCATGGTTGTGTCAGAGACAAGGCAGTGGGAGAAACACAAAAACAAAAGTCATAGAGAGCAAGAGTTGATGGTTGCGATGATAAGGGGTTTTCCACCCCTGACGTGAGTGCCCGCCTGTGGTTGACAGTCTTCTCAGGAGGAACTGCTGCTCTCCTGCCGAGACTCATCCCCCTCCCCTCCCACACCCCGTGGCCCTGACTCTACTTCCACAGTGCTACGGAGAATGGAAACTGGCAGCATGAGAAGAAACAAATCTCCTTCACTTCTCTTCCCTGATACCAGCAAACAACAATTCAATTTAGTTGTGCTACCATCTGATATCTTGCAGAGCCGAATGCACCAAATTACTATTAATGATGGTGAAGATATAGTCGCTAAAAGCAAAGGGTAGCATCACAGCTAATGTTGAAACCAATGTTTCAGTGCCTATTGGGCCATAGACACTAAGACAGCTTAGAATCTTTGTAGCTAATGTACGCTATCTGCGCTGCACCAAACAGCAGACAGACAAAGTTAGCAACTAACTTATGGACATAGTGGAGCATTTAGCAGCTAAGGGCCACATGTTTCCCTCAGGAGTTGGTGGAGACCCAAAAATGAGCTAAAAGTAATTGTTAGGCTTACATTGTGGCCAGAAACACGACTCCAAAGGAATGATTAATGTTGCTCCATCTCTGCTGGACATGTGAATAAGCAACTGCTTGCTCACAAGTTTGCAGCGAAGTGTTCGCTTCATCAGCTTAAAATGTGGTAATATGCCAGTGTTGTGTTTACAGCTTGTTTCCACTGCCCCCAAGTGGCCAAAACAGCTGTTACAGGCCCCTTTCACAGAGGACACTTTGACATGTCACAGAAGGAAAAGCCCATGGAAATAATCAAATTAATGATGGCGGAAATCCATTTAACTTCTTCAGGGTCCTGGTATTGTACATGCTGGCTGACTGTCATGGACACTTAAATACAACAGAGCCATCGTTAATGTTATTAGTACCACCTGTGCTTTTCTTGCTATGACAAGACAAAATGTCTGCTGTGAAAAAGGCAGGTTTAAGGAGTTTTTTTATCTGACATTACTAAAGTCAGTTTGTTACTGTAACGCTACATTTGACCATTTACATTATCCTGTAATTGTCACTTGTGGCTATAGTGGCCTGTTATTCAGCAAAAGTAATATAAGTTTAAGGTGTCTTTCAGTTATTGTCATGTCTTTCAGCTTATCAAAGCAGTTGCCACTTGCTTGCCCCACCTCAGCTCCACCCTGTTGCTCATATATTTGTACAGGCAATCGTGGAAAAAATGAAAGCGTGATTGCAAAGTACTCACACTATAGTCTTTTGTAATACGAATGCATGGTATCCTTCCTTTTCTCCTAAATTCTCTCTAAATTGAACAGATTTCTGCAAGATTATCCTTTTGTTAGTTCATGTTTCTTTTACATTTAACTGACAACACACATACGTTGCAGTGATTCCCATAACTAATTCTTCCACTCTGTCGCTTCTCTTCTGAAATGTCCACATCTTTATAAGGCCCCTCTCCAACTCCCTTGAACCCTGAAGGTCCTCTGACCTTTTAAACGCTGCAGCAGTTAACTTAAATGTCATTTATTCTCAGCATGATGTACCTACGTGCACTGACAGAGGCTAAGCTGTAACCTTGAAATAATAAAATATTCATAGTACTTGACGTGTGTTCACATGCAGGTCATGAGTCATCCAACGTAGATCCCAGCACATTTCAAAACTGTGTGAAACAGTCCCGTCACCGCCTCTGTAGTTAGTTGGAAACCACTTTAACTCCCATGGGTGAAACACATCTCCGCCAACATTCACCCACAACTGTGCTTCTTGCTCCTCTCTCTGTGTGTCTCCAACTTACTTGTCCAACTTCAAAAATAAATGAAAACTGTTACCAAGATGTGCATGTTCTGTCTCTACTGGCAAACAACATTTCTGTAATATTCCTTGGAGAGAAAAAAAGCAAATAACTCAATGGTGGAATGCCATTTTTGCAAAGAGGAGTAATGACTGCTTTTAGTAAGACCACTAAAATGACAACACCTAAAACAGATACCACCAATAACCCAAGCATTCTGGCTTGGTTCACTGAGCGATGGGACTGGATATAGCTCCTAATCAATGTGGTGTCCTACTCAAGGTGGCTACCACTGGATGACAGTCACAGAGACATTATGGGCCACTTTTGTCATCAATAATGCAAAATGTAATCTGAATCTGAAGGCAGCATGAAGCATAATGATGATAAAACATCCTACAACTAAATTTAGTGATACCACAGGGAAAATATAAGGCATATATTAAAGGATTATTATAGGAAGAGAGATACAATATGTCACAATACCGTTATAAACCCGTTATAAGCATACTGTGTCACTGTGCTTGCGTCCTTGATAACTGGATAAAGCCCCAAGCCCCATCTTCTTCTACTGACCTGCTGGTAGTTCTCTTCTTCAGGCTGGAAGCTGTTGTCAATGGGCTGAAACCTCAGGTTGATATGAGGAAAATTGTGAAGCCAGTAAGTCCACCAGGGCGCAATGTAATCCACCCGAGCTGAAGACATCCCTGCCCCGAGAAAAAGTTAGGCTAAAGCCTAAATTAGCCTCCCTTTACTTAAGCGAGCTGTTTGGTCCGCTGCCGGAGATCTTAATCCAGTCTCATATCAGACAAAGACAATTATAAAAGCATACTCGTTTGTGGAAACACACTCTGAGCCACACATGGGAGAAAACGTTCAGGAAGTCCTGCGGGGACAGCGGCGTTGTTGCAAAGTGGAATCCGACAGAGATTTTACATGGAATAAGAAATAATCACACTGCGCCCATGTCTCCGTGTGTGTGGACCCACAGCGACTATCCGACCGACAGCCGCTCCAAACATACACAACAGTCACCAGCGGGAACGCGCACCGAGGACACGAGGAGATACGGGGGCGCGCAGACGCCCCTCTTGGGAGTTTAGAAATATCAGTCTGCCAGCCTGTCTGAGGTGAGACCACTAGATAAATACACATATTCACTGTGTAGTGATACCATTTCAATCTTTACATGTTTCATTGTTTAAGCGTTTCATCAGTCTCTCGGCGGAATTAGCTACTGCACTGCCACCTAATGGTCAACTGAGACTACTACAAAGAGCTTTAACCTACAGCAGGGGACGTCCGAAGCAAACACTAGCAGCAACGTCTATCTTCACAAATTGTACAAATAGAGGGTGGCGAGTCTCTACACAGCTGTCGTTGCGTCTGTGGATACTTCCTCAGTAACAATACTAGTGAAGTCGAACCACAGACTGATCAGTTCACCCACTCTGTGAACCCTGTCCTCACTGGTTTTATTACAAGCATCCCGACAGGACTGTGCACACATCGACGTTTTTATAGCATGTTTGTGATGCCGCGCTATGGCAGAAACACAATGTAAAAAATGCAAAAGCATTCATCTGCTCTTGATTATTCAGATAAACCTTTGTCCTAAATTAAGCACCTTTGTGTAGATCTTACACACGCAGTTTTATAATGCTAGGCCAAACTACCTTCATACAGAGAAGCTTGAATTAATCTACTGGACAAATGAATAAATGTCTTTTTCTAAATGTCTTCTCTCAGACATAAATATTGTAATGTACTGCTTGAATCCCCATCACATCCCACTGGTAATAGACGTTTATTAGAATGAGCAGTGAGGCATAGAACATTTAACCACCTACAGAAAATAGTGCGACAACATACAGAAGTTTCATAACACGTCATATTGGGGGATTATAACATGTGCTTGGAATGGAGGGCAGTGCTCTTAACATTCAGTCCGATTATAGCTCAAATCTGACATCTTGTGAAAGATGTCAAAACAGCATGTATGACCAATCCCATTTAATGAGCTGGCTGCACTCTATATACACACACCCAGGGCATATACACCCAGAGACTTCATGATGCAATTCAGTTTTTCAAATCATGGCATGAACACAGTGGACACAATACCACAGACAAATAACTTAGTTTTCCAATTTTTTATTACAATTCTCTGTACATCACGGATTTACTTCAGCTCCTTCACAGCCAGACCTGTAAAGAGAAAGAAAAGGTTAGAAAATATTCACTGGCATTGAAACATTACACCAGCAAAGACAGGAGAATCACTTTCTGCACCCGACAGTCGAACTTATTTTTCCCTTCTCTTGTGAATGCAGGTGTAAACTTCGTGTTTGAAGGAATGTGTCGCAAGTTCTCATTAATGGACATTTGTGTTTGAGAATCCCTTGATAAATAGGAGAGATTACCACAAACACTATACATTTGCCTTCATTGAACATCTGACGAACAGACTGGCCTCAGTCATGCAGTTACACTTAAAAATGGTTGCCAGCAATATTTAAGTTGATCCAAATCTTTCAACAAGGAGGCTACAAGATCTATTGTAAAATGATTTTCACAATAAGGATTTAAACTGATTACAAATTATTTAAAAGCAACCGATTGCACACAATTCTGCACATAATACAACCTAATCAATGCAGTTAAAGTACACTAATCATATTTGAATCAGAGCTTGGCGGATCTCTAATGAAGACAGATGCAACCGAATGTTTTATTTATGCACTGAAGTATTTTTTGCTGGACTACAACTACATTATCAGCAGCACAATATTTGAGTTACATTTGCTATGAAAAACTAGAGAAAAAACAGTTTCAGCCCAGACGCTATTTTCATACTCATTGTTTAATGTTGATAATATATAAGCAGCCACCTAAAGCATACAATAGTTAAAACCTGGGAAAACATCTGTCACAAGCTCAGATTAACTGAACGAAAAAAGCTTCAAAATTCAACAGCCAACCCCCACACAGGTGACCTTTACATGCAAACTCCATCCAAGTAGATAATCATAACAGTAATATGCAATCAGAAGACAAACTGTATATGGACTTTCAACTTTTGAGTCACTGAAAACATCGCTACAAGGCGAGTCATATTAGGCTGCAGACCAATTAACATTTGTCACCCCTTTGTATACTGATTTTGAAAATGTGAATACGGTTCCTCTTCATCAATGTACTTTATTTAGCATATGTTGTGATGATAAGAGACTACTCTCCTTAACTCATTTTTACAGTATTCTGACTGTTGCTCATTTCATGGGTATTCAGCCTCAAAACCTTCTGTTCCAATATTATAAACTACCTGGGCAACAGTTAGTGCAATTGTGCTTCTAGTTCATTTTCCATGAAGACCTAACATTAACTACCCCCTGTGGACTCTTCTATTTAAAAATGCTACAAAACCAGCCGAGGTTATATTGTAAACTCTGGTTTATGCATTTTTTTCTAGTTATGTTCCTAAGGCCCAGTAAACGCAACACATCCATTCCCTACATTGAAACACATCTACGCGTTTATATGAATGCTCTGAAAACTGCCTTTACATTAGTTTTTTTTTTTTTTTTTAAATCACCGACGCATGTCTTGCTTTTTACAGTGTATTACTAATGCTACAGCCATCCTCTGCAGTTAACAAATGCATCACGCCATCCCTGTGTGCATGATAGTAGAATGAGAACTCATAGGAACATGCTCTGAGCCACTAGTGGTCCAAAACTCCACAGGGTACCTTTAAGCAGACAACTTCTTAAAAACAGAACAATCTAGGACTATGTTTAAAGTCAAGTATTCATAATTCATTTAGCAAATACCATACACTATGTCAGTAACAGGGATTTCCTTGTTTGAACCAAGACTGCATTTTCCAGACTGCCGTGTCTCAGCCGTCTTGTGTTCGCTTCACAATCTGACTTCTTGTTAATACTACTGACCTGGGGGCAGGGACTGCTTGAGCTTCTCAGCCTTCTCCTTGTCTGTGATGACCAGGGTGTACAGGTACCTGCTGCAGCGCACCTTGAACTTAACATTGTCCTTGTTCTTCTTGATCTTTACGGCTGAAGGAAGATAAACAAGCCAGTTCAGATTCAGCTCATCAACAGACACATCTACTTGGATTAAAATCACAATTCAAACTCCAGTGACAATGATGTGTGGGCATTGGTACAATTTTCAAAACACACTGAGGCGAGGCTTTATTTTACAGATCCATAATTAGTGAATCATTTCCAAGGAAGTTTCCTGGACACACAAGTACTTGCATGAAGAGGAAAAGGAAATTCCTTAAAAGAAATGTCAATTCATTATTAATTTATTGTTGGAAACATCATTCTCCATATATCTTGACTTGTATGCCTGCCTGTAGACACATTTCTGCATGTTCAGCTGACTTAAGCTTCAAGGTTACAGAACCAATCATCACTGTATCCTTTCCTCTGTGAGAAATAGCACATTACACGTTTTTCACTAGGAAACTACAGATCCATGAAACGAGGCGTTGTCAGGGTAGTTTCACATAATCAAAGCTCACATGCACTCATTTGATTTTCTTGTATATGCAGGTTGTCACCTGCACATCCACTGTCTTTTAAATATGCTCATATTTCACGTCAGGACATGCATCACTTTCATTTACATCAATTAGTACAGACAGGTGAAAGAGTTTAACTTACACTTGGCATCCTTCCTCCTGGCTGTCAGCAGGAAATCTTTGATTTCTTCTATCTTGCGAGGCTACAAATAACAGAACAGAGCAGTCAGACACAATAATAATAATTCAGGCGACGCATCAAACCTGACTGAGAATTAACAGGAAAGTGATGTTAGGGGACCGGTGGAACTGACGTTTCTGTTAGAAATCGAAACCCAGCACTAGGTCCATCATTATTCTTGCAAGACTGTGAATGCATCACGAGCACGTCAGCCTGAGATGTTTGGACGTCTTGCTGACGGCAGAAACACGTCAAGGCAACTAGTTGTTACCAACGTTAGCCCAGCCTGGCCGCCCATGGCTAACGGCCAATAAGTAGGTGAAGCCTGCAGCTGACATTAAGCGTTTCTGGAGTCGTTAACTCTGGCATCTTATCGTTTTGGTAAACTGCTACTGCTATGGGATGGTAATCATGTCCGTCCCTTGCAACCGGCTCTATGGGCTGCAAGTTAGCCGGGTGGCCCAAACTAGCGGCATTATGCTAACGCCAAAGCTAGCCACTTTACAGCGTATCTGTCGATTGTTCCGACACCACAGACACATTTCACGTTACGACATGCCCACAAACACGAGACACGATGTTATCAGCTATGCAGACTGAGCCATTGTAGTATTAAAACGAGAACAGGTCCTTACCATGCTGCCGTGTCAGCGGACTGAGCGCTGGGAAAGAGCAGACAGACGGAGTCATTTACCGGTTACCACAACGGGAAGAAGCAAATACTTATCTCGTCATTTAGTCGCTAAACGGAACAATTACAATTTTACAGCAGCGTGGATGCAATTATTACTGATAAAGAGGATGGATGATGATTAAAATTGTGGGTTTGTTTATGTGTGAACGTGAAACTCACTCAGTCTGCCAGAGAGGGGATGAAAAGGGGCGGAACTTCCGGTTAAGGAGGCTTTTATACAGCGCTACGGCAAGGAAGGAGGGCCAACGTTAAGAAAGAACCGCGGATTAGCCATTGTAATGTACAGTTAAATCGAATTCGTGTTTACATTTAGAGAGTAGTTTTACTCTACACAAGTGTTACATGTTGCAACTCTGTACATGTATCTATATTTCTATGTTGATATGAGTTTTGGCCACACTTGTAAAGGGAAAACAGTGTTTGGCAGCCAAACTTCAGCTTTTATACAGACAAAAGACAAGGAAGCTGACTGCATTGTGGAAGAACTTGCATTCAGTTAATGTAAATATCTCTAGAACCTGCTTTTCTCAATAATCATGTATTGTCTATTCAGGAAAAAGTTGTCAAATGGAATCTTGGCTTTCTTAGCCCTTTCGCCACCTTCTGTATGGAGCTTTTGTCATCCTCCAGTTGATTACATTGTTCATTACATCTTCACTACAAAAGATGCTGGGAGGATAGGCCTTGCTGGTGGGAATGAGGAACAGTTTGACACTGAAGGGTGCACTAATGTATCCATCCTTTGTCCTGCACTGAGGTCTTTGAATAGCAACACATGGCCAATGTGTATTTTCACTGTATGTGAAAGGAATTATGCTGACCCTGCCAAGCTGATTCCATATCTGCTCCAAAGTACAGAATCAAGTCCCCATATTCCCCCTGGGTCTGTATTGTGAGCCTTACCTTCCCTCTTGAAGTTAAGCCAAATTTAGTTTATTCATATAGCCCAAAATCACAAGTTTGACTCAGAGGGTTTTACAATGTGTACAACATATGACACCCTATCCTTAGAAACCTCAATTTGGATAAGGAAAAAATCCTCTAGGACAGACAGACATGCAACAGGTGCTGCAGAAGACACAGGCCAGTAGCCAGGATTTTATTTTCATACTGAATTACTCTTTTAACATTCACTTACGTCTCCCTACATAGTTCCCAACCTTCAAAATGAACCATTGTCTACTGGGGACCCCTTGTCAATCGCTGCATATGTCAATGAGTTGTGAGCAGCAGATTAAAACTTTTTCTTTTTGAAGCCAGAAGAGATCTAATGACCCAGCATCTCACACGAAAAAGCAACAATTAACGTCAGGAAAAGTCAGGAAACAAACATTTGAAACACACTGTTTCAAAGTCTTCTCCACACTACCAGGAACATAATTCTGGTGGAAAACTCAGCAAATCACTGTAATGAAATAACTTCTTGTTGTTGTTGCCAGAAACAGTTTAATTTTGAGTATTTAGTAAAGAGAAACCCTATCAGAGTCAACCTTGTAGTTTTAGATTTTAAACTCCTGCTCAGGTCAGTAAACTGATCCAGAAAGAAATACAGAGGACAAGACCTCAGCAGCTATGGCCCTGAATAAATAGTAAATAAATACACATGCAATAAAAAGCTGTACCACTGAGCTGGTTCAAAAGTCAATAACAGCTCCTCTTGTATGGACAATAAACCTCTTCAGAACTGATACCTGCACAAGCTGGATCTTGCCAGAAAATAAATGATTTTAAAGCAAGGAAGGCAAAGGTGAAAATAAACTTCACGTTGTAATTAAATGCTTTTCACTTCTTTAAAAGGGATTATATTCACACAGCAGGTTGTGTCAGTGCTCCAGGTTTATCTAGCAGCCCGAGCACAGATGAGAGAGGCTGTAAGCTCAGAGGCCCTATTTGTTTCCTGCAAGACTGCTGTGTTGTGTGTTTTAGTTCTATATATTCTGGCACATATTTCTTTAGTCCCACTCTAACTGTAAATTATGGTTGCTCAAAAAAAGCTAAAAGATTAGCTTGAGACACCTCGGAGACTGCACACATTACAACCATACCTGCTGACTTATGGGTTCAATTATCTTTTACAGTCAAGACAGATAAATCCTAAGGCTGCCAGAATAATAAGCCTTTAAGTATATACAGTAAACAGTTCACACTGAAGAAATTCACATCTATTATCCCCACAACTTTACAAAAATAATTCACAAAAAATGAAGTTAATGGGCCAATCCTGCTATAGTCAAAGTTGTGAAACACATTTCTGCTCGGTGGGTGCCAGTTTCCTTTACTTTTCTTTAACTTAAGGTAATGTTTGGCCTGGGAAATTGCAATATACTCACCACACTACTGAATACATTTGCTAAAGCTGTTTCTCCTGGAACTGAGTTCATTAAAACCCTTATCCTACTGACTGGGTACCCTGGGGATGACCCCAGACCCCAGAGGTGCTTTATTTTATCATTCCAATTTTCCATTGTTTTCTGTTTCTGTTTTAATTAGTGCTGACCCCAGTCAAAACCACCCAGCCCCATGCAGTTTTAACAGATGGAACTATTCACTGAGTTCATGTTTGCCATGGATCCCAATTTAACGTATCACACACTATCAGGCGGTCTCTATCTACTTTTGTATTGAAAGATAAATCAAATTAAAAAGTGTTGAAGTTTCAATGACAGTGGGTTTATTTCGATTATTTTATATTGGGGTCAAAAAGACCCCGGTTGGTTTCACTATATAAATATAACACAAATAATGTTTACTTGAAATTACTGAAAACTAAATGATAGGCCTACCAGAATCCAATCATGGTAAATAAGCACTTAAGTACTAATGTGGATTGGATTTGGGATAAAAGCTGCAATTTGCATTAAAGTATATATTTTCCTTTTACACAATATGCAAAATAACTGTAACTTTCCTAAAATAATAACAATCATTTTTTTTCAAAATTCATTAATTACATAACTAATAATTTTTTCAGATGAAATAAGTTAACATTTTGCTATGATGGTTGTTTCTTACAGTAGTTAATTCTAGCTGGTAGTTCTTGTACGTTAAATGTGTTGGTAGGATGAGGGTGAATGAGCTGTTTTTAGTATTCAAGTTTCAAATACGATGGACGATCTCTGTCAATAATTCACACCAGGAGATCTGTGCCGGCTGAGCACATTTGGTCATTATAAGTTTGAGTGACACCTTTGTCCGTTTCCATGGAGATCCACTTTGACATGGCATTAATTCATAAAGACAGGAAACAACAGATCAGTCGTTTTTAATTAACCTACCATCTACCTGTCTGCCCATGTCCACAGGCCATCTACCCCTAGATACTCAATCAGTGCTTGTACTATTGGACACGTTTCACTCAGGATTTTAAATTTTCAGCAGTCTGGTGTCAGTCAAGGTAAAAGATGGAGTGCGGTTTGTTTCACTAATGGTTTAAGATTTCAGAGGAGGAAATGTTTGCCAAAAAGTAATTTGCAGGCAAAGAAATGGGCGTCCTATAGTTATGTTACTTATGTTTGGGGTCAATTAGATGCTACAGAGAACAAACTGTTATAAAACTCAAATAACAGAAATTCAAACAGACTTAAAAAGTAAAGTAAAAGTTGTAAAAAAAGTACTATCAACACCAACCACAGACACAGAGCATATGGAAATTAATTACATTTAGCCATGTTTTACAGCTGGGGTCTCTGAGACCCCCCAAAAAGAAATAATGTGTCAGTTTCTGTAGTGGACTTGTGATTGGTTCAAAATCATGTTTATAAGGAATTCTCATAAAATCAGGAAAAGTCATGAAGTATCAAGCTGATTAAACAATGCTGAGTATGTTATTTGAGCTGCTACTCAGGGCCCAGATAAAACATTAAGTGTTATAACAGTGCATTGAGTATACTTTCCTGTATAAGTGAGATGTGAGTGCTTCATTTCATTAATTCATGTGTATGAGTGTGTACGTGAGTGTGTGCTTTTTCTGTATTTCTCCTATTTGTATTATATCATCTACTTTTATTTGTTATCTTTATTGAATGTCCGTATCTGTGAGGGGTAGATGGATTACAGTAAAAGTGCATGCTGAGGATCAGCTCAGCCTCGTGGATTACAACAAATGACCATGCTCGGTTTAACTAAAGCTCTTCTGCACCGGGATCATCTTTATTCCATTCGCTTGCACAGCAACAAACATGATCCTCTGTGCCAAGCTGTTTGTGGAAACCCAGCCTGATTCTAAAAATCATTCTTGACTATTGCAATTCTGGTTTCCTGGCAATAGAGGGCAGTGAGTAATTGCTCATATGGGGTTGAAATGTGTCTCATCGTCACTGTGACAATGGGAGACGCTGTGTATCAAGGAATGGACTCCAGCAGTTCTCTATACTTTGTAAAGGGTGTGATTGGAGGACTGAATGTTATTTTCTGTTTACAGCTTTTTTTTCAGGTATTAAAACAAACACATTTGATTGTATACGATGTCACATGAGTATAATTAACCCCTAGACCCCATATCATCAGGCTTATGCCCCCAAATCCTCTATGATATAGGATTTTTTAGCCAGAAACACCCCAGGACTCTACTTATCAATACATCCAAGCTTTGTTTCTGCTTCAAGATGTACTTGTATCCCATGAATCTTTAGAGATATGGACTGTCTTTCTGCCTTTTTTATAGTTTGTACTTACAAATGACTAACATCCCTCCAAAAAAAAAAAAAAAGATGTATTCAATGAGCCTGCCTGGGGCAACTGTTAATTTATTTACACAGCAGTGTTCGTTTGTGAATTCATTCTACACTGAAAACTCATTTCAAGTCCTTTTTTTGGACACACCTGGTATTAAAATAGTCCCCCGAAACTATAATCCCCCCTTTTTGTGTAAAGGTAGTAATTGGAATAAAAATGTGTACCCTCAGGCTGAGGGATGATCGTACTTTGTGACTGTGCGTTGGCTTATTAAAAAGGCATAGTGGGGTCAGAGATCCTTTTTAACTGTAACAGACACGTAAAGCGTGGATGATGGAATTTCAGGAGTTCCACCACAGACATTGTAGGTAATGATACACATAATTTCTGCCTGCAGGCCTGTATGGGCGACAGCAGAAGCAGCTCTACCTGAGAGCTAATGAGTAATACAGCAGCAGGTTCTGTTATTAATCACGATTTGATCTATGGATGAGAAGCAACAAAAGATTACCAGAAATAGTTTATTGAACCGTCATTATTGGATTTACTTCGGTCACGGAGTCGGTAGAAGGTTTTAGATGCATGTCTAGCTTGAATGCATTTTTTTATTTAAAGGATTAACTGTATCCAAAAAGTTGTTACTCACTGCAGGAAACCACCTCCAGCGATAATGTAGGATGAAATACAAAGGCTTAAAAATTCATATGAAATTAAAATGAATGTCTGTGTCATTGAAGTTATGTTCAAGTGCGCCTGTGATTAGAAATGCAAAAGGAGAGTACTTCAAAATCCTCTCTACTGCACTGCTTCCCTAATCTCCCTGATTATTGATCAGATTGATTTGTCAAGTATTGATCCCTTTTCCGGCAGCCTTATCAGAGGCAAACTTAAAGTACATCTGCAGATGAGGCGAGATTATTAGAGAGTCTGAGGCATTTACCCTGACAGAATCTCAATGTGAATGTGCTTAGACTTGTCAGAGAAGCCACAAATTGTTGAGAAAGTTTACTGTGGAGTTCTCAACTATCACATCGAAAGACCAATGTGTCACTGCAAACTGCTGTGCGAGAAATCAGTGTTCGGTTTTTGTCACGACTTGCTTCTGTTCAGGCATGGTCAGTTCAGAAAAACAGGACACAGAAGGGAATAGAGAGAAGGAAGAAGAAGAGCTTCCTGCGCAGGTCACAGAGTTGGTGAGCAGAGTATTTTGCAGATTTGAATGCTGCATTGAGAGCTCACACAGAAGATGTTGCAGGCAGTCTGGAAACTTGAAGGTTACATGAATCTTTCTTACAGATGATGGACACCCTGTTATAGAAGAATTCATAGATGAGTCACCTATTCCATCCGGTCCATGCAGTCCGGCCATTTCCACTTTTCCCATTGTGCAGGGCCTAAGGGCTGACCAACTGCACCTTCCCCATGAATTATGCCAAGAGGCATTGTGGTGGTGGATGAAGGTTACATTGAAGGTGGATAGAAAACTTAAGTGGAGGTGGTTTTGAGTGAAAGCAAAGATAAAAGGGCAAACAAGGAGAAAAGACTATGCTTAGGTGGTGCTTTATAACCAAAGATAAAAGGGCAAACAAGGAGAAAAGACTATGCTTAGGTGGTGCTTTATAACCTTAAAGTCACTGTATGTAGTGAGCTTATAGCATCTTTCTAAGTATTGTGATGACATAAGTGTGTGTCAGTAGAAAAATAGGTATGCATGTGTTGCTTTCAGCCCTTTTCAGTGGCCGAGGGTTAGATTAGCACTGCCTTTCGCTGTCTGTCACAGTGTGTTTTTTTAAACTATACGCCAAAGTCCATCAGATTCAACACATACTGTAGCGGCTTTATTGTGTCAGTACTGTTCATGCATACATCAATATGCTGATAATGTGATCCTAATTATTTTAAGCCAAATTTTCCTTCAAATATGACCATTTACAGGTGCAAAATGAAAGGGAATAGTTTACTGGGAGCAACACGTGGGAACAGACTCATAACTCGATGGCCTAAGAGTCACAGGTTAAATGTGATCGGGCCAGGCATGGGAACAAAGTTCTGATCGGCTCTGGCTCTGGTGTAGGTGGTTTGGACAAAAAACAAACAAACAAAAAAAGGATATAAAAAATACAGTATTTCAGAATTGGAGGTAAACCAGGCTGCAGGCCCTTTCTCTCTGGACGCAGAATTTGTGTTCACTATTTTATGAAGAAGAGTGAAGAGAAAAAAATGGAATGAAAGAAGTTTTACACATAGAGAATTAATAAAAATACCAGAGACTTTAACAAGAGGACTGAAGCCGACTTCTATCTTCACACATTCTTCTTCATTTCATACATTTTCAAGAACTTCGATCTTTTTAAGTTTATTGAATTGCTTTTTGATATTTTTTACCATTGCCTACCAGGGATAGGATGTGAACTTTTAACCGCTGGACTAATCTTCTTCCTTTTGATTAGAATCTTGTAGTATTTCTCATGGACAGGCTAATTATTCCACATTAGAGTGAGGGCTGCACTGGCCTTGTATGGAAGTTCCCTGACAACACCATGAATGTCAGTGTATCTCAAGCTCATGGTAACACTTTGTTGGTTCTGACTCAGGGCTGACTGTACAGCAGAGTCTAGTACATCATGAACAGGTAGTTCTCTCTGACTGTCCTCTGGACCATGTCTGAGACCTGCCCAACTGCCATTCGGTGTCTATACAAACATCAATTTTCACTTGCTCCCCTTCAGCCAGCCAGCACACACACACACACATACACCTGCCAGCCTGCAGTGCCAGGATGTCTATCGTCCCTCATGCCCTCAGTCAGATTGCCCTTGCCTGCACCCCTCTGCGCCCACAGTGTCAGTCTTGGCTGACAGCAGGGCTGCATTAGCCAGCTAACATTTCCTGGCTTCTGTTTGCTCAGCACGGGCAGAGCTGTCGGCTGCGCGCTGTGCCGCTACTCACCTCTTAGCATCAGAGCAGCTTACAAATGCAGCCATTAGGATGACAAATTTCATTGGTTTGTGAATCGCTGTTTCTGCCAAAGTTACACATGTGTGACGCTAAGCTTGATTTAGCCTGTACTTGTATATTAAGGGGTTACGGCGTAGCCTCAGAGTGAGGGCACGTAACCACCGTAGCTACGCCATAGCTGATGTGCGCCCCCTCAAAAATGTAAGAACATGTCGGGGCTTGTTGATAGTTAGGACAATGTTAAGGAAGTTAAAGAAAGGCTCGGTGATCTGCTGCTTTTCAGCAACACACACTAACACTAACAAAGTCATCTCCGCGCAAACCTTCTGCTCACCGCAAATGCTGCACTCTATGAATGAATGATTATAATAAAGGACAGTACAGCCTGGTCATGTACAATACATATGCATCTAGTGTTGGGGTGGAGCTCAACAATAAATCAAAACCTATAGTTATAGCCATAGGAATAAACAAAATAAACAAATATACAGCTCGCACACAGCAGGGCTCCTATATTCTCTATTTATTACACCTTGGTGTAATAGCAGACCTTGGTGTAATGGTGTGCAATATTGGGGCCCTGCAGTGTGCAAGCTGTGTATTTTTTTATTTTGTGATTTGCTTTTATTTCAGCTCAGCACCTGCCCCTTTTTTTTTGGTCTGGATGTGCGTGCTTACTCCTATGTTGTATCTACAGCAGGACTCCCATTAAACCCTTGTGTTAAGCATAAAACCGGCTTTAGTCTGGAAGCATCGCTGTCATCCCAATTTGTATCTTCTACCATAACATTACCAACATGTTCACCTTCACTGAAAAAATAGCATTTTCTTTTAAGATTTATTTCAGCAAGCTCTGCTTAGTACTTGCATCTTTTAAAGGGGTACTCCACCGATTTAGTACTGCACTTCCATAAAGTTGGGGGACTTGCAGATTAAAAAAAACACAATGGTCAAAATGAAAGTAGCAGAGTCTGAGATATCCTGACTTTTAGTCCATAGTTTTCTCCTTCATCTTTCTTCTCTTATGGAAACTCTAAGTCATATCACACTGTGTATATGCTCTTGGTCTGTTAATGATAGTGTTCGTGTATAATTGCATGTATTATGAATGAGTGTTCTGGTGTGTGTGTGTGTCATAACTATGACTGATTCATTATACTCGAGTAACAGATGGGTGTTTATGGGACGCATTGTTCTCAAGTACTATGCTTAACTAGGCATATATGTCTATTTTAACTATCTACAATTACTGATAGATACATATAAATTGTGTATACTTTATTCCTGTAATTTGCTGCCTGGAGAATGCCACTTTTCAAGCCCCTGGAGAGTTTTTAGGCAATTCTCCTTCACATTTCCTTGCAAATTATACGCTGTATCTTTTTTAAAATTGTTTATATGTATGAATAAAGAAATGAAACAAAACAAAACAAAACAAATAGTATGAGTCAAGCTCCAAAAACACTGGATCCTACCTTTCCCATAATGCAGCTCAAAAGTGTCTCTCATTGGGCCTTCCCTGCCTGGTAAAGCCCATTGCTGTGTCTCAATTCGGATACTTCTGTTAGTACACTTACATGCAGTATACTGTGTACACTATGTACTGACTTGTGTAGTGCGTTAATTTTGACAGCGTACTATTGTCTCAAATCGAATACTGCTGTTGTGCGTTTACCGGAAATGACGATCACAACATTTGACCGCGTCTTCTTCTTCTTTTAATGGCGGATTGCAGCTGGGCGGAGCATTATCACCAACATTTTACCACGATTGCTGCATGCCGAAATATCTGCCGGCTCATTTGCTCACTTGACTTCAATTCAATTTTATTAAAAATTAATGAAAATGAACGTGCTTTTACTTTTTGCCGTAACAATCACAACTACGGCCACCATTTTCATACGTTGGTGGTCCCTCCCTTTCCGTTACGTAGCCAAGATGGCGACCATTGAGGGTGTGCAGCGTTCCACACTCCACTTTCTGACCGTTATGAATACACCATCCGGGTACTCATAGTACATTGCATTTTGCCATACTTCAGTCAGTGTGAACGCACTTCTGCACTCAAAATAGCAAGTGTGAGTATGGAAGTATGCGAATTGAGACACAGCACACGTCTTTCAGACTCCACACACTCCCCAGTTCGTAACACACGTAGTCTCAAAGCCAATCTGAGACAACCCTGACGACATCATCAGGGTTTATTTTCTCAGACTTCAGAAAAGCTTTCTTCAGAGCCACAGAAGACATTATACAATTGTTTTCACAGGTTGATTGTACTGCTTGTGACGAATAAACTGACCATGTGTAAAATCGTTGGAGTGCCATCATTTATACCTAACCTATCATACTATTTTCATACTACTTAAGGCAATACAAACAAAGTACCTGTGAAGTGCAATTGTGCTGATAGACAGCAGTCTATCTGAGATGGTTGCTATGACTACTGTATACAAGTGTGCAGCATATACTTCATGTTGATGTCGTGAGTCAAACAAAGCACCGCACTCCTCCCTCTCAACTGCTTTATGCTTTTTTTCAATCCTTTTAACTAGTGTGGCCATAACATTGATTCCATTAGGTTAATCAGTATATTCCATATCTACATAATGTCTATATCTCACTCGCTGTTCTCATTACTATTGGATCATTACTTCCTCTAATACCATGTACCTTCCAGCTGCTCTTTGTCAGTGGTAATTAGGTGATGATCTGTAGCAAAAGATATTAAGATGAATTCTAAGGGCAATGGGTGGTATCATAGAATGAGATAAGTCCTTCTTCGAATGTCCTGATTAAGCTGTAAAATGGCCCCGGGGCACTTTGGGAAGATGGGGCCGAGAATCTATTTTCAAATGCCAAATACGGTTCACCAGCACTTGCCATTTTTGTGCATAGAGAATATTGCTGCTGCAGTCTATTGCTTTATGGAGGTATATTGAAATCTCTCACTTTCCACCTACTCCCCTCGCATCGTTGAATATTTATCCAATCTCCCCGCCACCATACCATTATAGTTAGAAGAGAAATTTATGATCTTAAAAACAAAATGGATCCATTTATCCATTCTGTAACTCTGACTGCCAATGGAGGCATGTAAACGCCTTTCTTTCTTGGTGAGAGTCACAGAGAAACTACTCAAAGAACAGCTTAAAAATGAGACACCCATTGAAATTTTGCATGAACGTATTTTCAGCTTTTGCAATCACAAACAGCCTTAATACCAGATATTAAGTAAGCATATGGAGACAGACTATCACCTTGACAGGCCAAAGCACTGATGTGATAACTGCCTTCTTTTTTCCATTATTGACCCAGTCTTGACCTCTATGCACTGAGCTATTTTCTCCATGGCATCGCAGATGAGGATCGACCCACAGACACTCCTGTACACCCACATGTGTTAATAGTGCCAAGTGGGTATTGATAGAGAGAATTTAATTTTGCAATTCATCATCTAATATCTCTTGAATATAAGGTCCAGACTGTAAAAGTGTTTTTTCAAGTGAATACGTCAATGATGCCTTAAAATGTTCAATCATTTCTGTTAATTTGTTCTTCATGCATTAAACTCTGAATTCTTCACTGTCCCCTGATCTGTGAAGACATCATTGTTGAATAACCTATAGTGTGCATTAGAGGAAATAAAGAAGTTTATTGTGAGAAATAACAGTATAGCAGTATATTCTCTGGTTTCTTATTTTTTTGTTCAATAGCAGGGCATCACAGCTGTCTCAGTCTTGTGTCTAGTTTTGCAAGAGAGCTGGAGTTCACAAGTGAATTGTACAGCTCATATTTTTTTAAATTGAGTGGGACTCCCCTTAAATTGCAAGACAACAATAACTCTAACTCATCACGGGGAGGAGAGATCAAAGAGAAAAATATTACAAAGAAATATAGTGGGTCTCTGTGGGGAAATTGGGGAAGTCTACCAACATTTTTAATGGGATTCAGAAGGAGAACAGCAGTTCAAAAAATGTGTACTAATATTAAAAAAACAACTTTGGCATGAGCGTACCAGCAGACTAATAGTGCGAGGACACCTGTATAAATATGACTGTATGTTACTAGTCAGCTGGTAGCCACAGAACTGGTGAAGCATGAATGAAGCAGATAATGCCAATCAGTAATGTAAGCGCCCGAAGCACACATCTACAGTAGCCAGAATGTACCGATCCAGGAAATGAATGTGATGAATAAATAAATAAGCCTGCTAGTCTTCAGTAGGCCTTTTCACAGCAGACATCTTGACTTGCAATAGTAGGAAAAGTACTGTGTTACTAATAACATTAATGATGGCTCTGTTTTATTTATGTGTCCCAATGCATGCTGGTTAGATTTGTGTCTGACTTGATCCCGACTGCACATGTGGGCAACGATAACCTCATGAGATCAAGGCGGACGCAGTTTCAAGAGTCAGGCGCCGCAGCTGCTCCCCTCCGACTGCAAGGCCTGTTCTCCGCTGGCCTCACCTTTTGGAGGCCACGCCCCTTCAAAGGAGACAGAACCTGAGATGGGAAACACATGAGGAAACTAGCTAGCTAGCAATACAGGTTAGCTATACATGCTTCTCCAGAGGAGGAACACACATCTTCACAATGCGTGTTTATATGTCCAGTCCTGATGCACATCTTGTTCGTGAGTGCTGGCACTCGTCATAGAGTGTATACAGCTGTTATATTATACATATAATATGAACACCTGCAGAATCTAATGTAATAAAGAAGGTCTGAAGTAAATACTACCTTTGTGGGGCTCATTTGCTCATTTTCTGTTGAAAACATGCCAGAAAGGTGTTGACTGAGCTTTATGGTAATTTATGAGACCCTTTTTTCTGGTGGCATTCTATTAGATTAGATTATATTGTACAGGTGTTTGTGTCATTGTGTCCACCCCTTGTACGTTATGAAATTATATGCAGGTACGTGCATGTAGCCCCAGCCTGCAAGGTATTATAGAGTGTCAAAAATGTGATTTTAGGCTTGATAATCTAGCATTTGTTGTTCCCCAGCTAAGACTCTGTAAAGTTCAAAACTCTCCTCAAGTATAGTCTGTGGATCTGTGTGTGTTGACGTTTGTGTGAGTGACTGAATCATCAACAATGATATGTTAAACATGCTTGCGCACAACAAGGTCACCTTTGCTTACACCCCCAGTTTGACATTACTATGCAGACAAGTGAAGGAACTGAGCTGTGCTCGGTTCATGCTGGAGGATGGTGCTGGAAGATGCATTCAGTTGTGTTTGCCATTCACCCACAGCACTCCTCTTTGTGGAACTCACTATACAGAGCCACTGTGACAAGTGCATGACTCCCACATGAATTATGGATCATCCCAAGGGGCAAACACTGGGCCAAAAAGCTGTTAGGCCCCACGGCCCTCTATGTGTGACATCCCTCACTCCATATAAATTCACTTCCAGTCAAAACTGACAATGGGTTGTCCTTCATAATCCAAAGTTAAGGTCGCACTCTTCATGGTATCTTAATCATTAGAGCCGAATAAAGTTGGGAGACTCTTGGTTTGATCACTTTTTGACGTGCATGCTCGGTTCAAAACGCACCAAAACATCAACATGCAGTCTTCTTTTGAAGGAAGAAGTTGGAAAAATGTTTGGTTTTACCTGCTGGAAGAAGTCGTTATTTGCCTTCATTTTCTATCATATTGTCTGTACTATTTGGTGTATTTTCATTATTCTCACATTAGTCCGTCTTCTTAAAATTGAATTGACGCTCATCAACTCCAGGCTCCTCTGCTCTGCTGATATTGCACTGCTAGTGTATTCATGTGTCTAAGGGGCATTTTAGATTTCCTTGCTGCTGCCTTTAGCTGACGCCTAAGCAGTCTCTTTCATTTTCTGAGAATGTAATAAAGGATACCATTGAACCGGTTAAATGTTTTCAGCGTGCTCATATGACACTGCGGATTGAGGCTTCTGGCCCTTTCCCAAACCATTACGCTATCACTTTAATGGTTGTGAGGAATTGGCAGATACTCAGAGCAAAAATGTGACTCTCTTTCAGCTGCCCCCTCACACACGATGCCAAGACTCTGCAAGCTGCGTTTTTAGATATACAAGTTTTACACTAACAAGAGTTGACGCCTAAACTGGTGGCATTTTCATGCTTTTGCATTTACTCCATTATATCCACAATGACATGAGTGAATGAGCATAGTATTTGTTCGTAAGAGGAGGAAATGATAGATTAGGAAAGCAGGACGAAGCAGGGGAAGCCTCTGAGCCGTAGCAGTAGGATTAATTCCCTTATTAGTTACTCTCTGCTGTGATGCTACACCATGAAAGTCTAATACCATCTTTTTATGGATTTGACTCAATTTAGATTACCTCCCCCTACATTCAGCAAAGGGATCACAGTGTCTCCTTCTGTTCCTCCATCCTTTTCTTTATTCCAGTGGCGTCTCGTTGCTTTGTCAGAGATGATGTAGGAGAACCGGTGAATAAATTGGAGATTGGCAAAGGAAGACGCTATTACGAACGAACCTTCCTCACCCCAAACTGAAACACACACCAACAGAAAAACAATAACACTCTGTGCTTGGAAGGATCATTAAGGCTAAGGGAGAGGTTTCTCTACAAGTAAAAGAGAGCGGGTTATGCGGAGGATATAGTGATTTTCAAGGTGATTAAAAAGCCATTAGTGGTACGACTCTCGCAGGTAATTCACAAGGTAGTCATTCAAAACCCAGTTAGAAACCAGGAAGAGCTCCGACTGAAGAAATGACTGTTATTAGATGAAGATATTATATTAAATTGCCCAAGTGAGAAAGCTCCCCCACAATCTCCTGTCTATGAGCTAAATCACTGTCATTTGGAAAGATTGGGTTTCATTTCTTCTGGCATTTTCTCATCAAATAGGCGAATCATGAGAAAAGCTCAAACTTATTTGCCAGGGAATCCGAAGTAAGACTGAATAAAAATCACTACGTTTAATTAAGTCATATGTCGTCTGTCAACGTCCATGATTTTAACATTAAAGAGATAAAACAGAGCAAACAAGGCCTAGGAACATTTTCAAGAGAGTAGACAGCTCTCAAAAGGATTTCTTCCATATAAACATTATACATTATATACAGGAAAAGACGTTAAAACAAACAAACAAACAAAAAACTTTTCTCACAGTGGAAACTATTATTGAACTCTGGGAAGCCATTATTTTGGTGTCATTCAGGAGTGCTTATTGAGTTGTACACAGAGTATGCTTTTCTAATGTATATTTGTACTCTACATTGACCACAAACTCTGCTTCTATTTCAAATTACAATCATGATGTAAATCTATTTCTATTCATGGCTTATTGGCTTCCATCTTTCATTCCAAGCTCCATTATTTTTGAAGATTGCTTCTTGGTATTTGATGATGTGAGTTCACCAGCCAATCTGGGCACCAAATTCAACAGAAGGATAGGAAGTTGGTCCACAAAAATTATGTAAAGCACAGAGTTCATCTGTAGTGACATTGCAGTATTGCATGTATATTCCCCTTCTCTACACGGATAGACATTATCCTTCAATGTTCCCCTTGTGCCTGGACTCTATTTCCCATTTCTGTCTTCAACCTGTTTTTTTCGTCTGACCTGCTGTATTTCAATTGCAGATTTATTGCTTCACCTGAAATGGACCGGAATGATTTTTATCCAGGATATGGCTAATTGTTGAGACAAATGAAAGTATACACCTTGACAGCCAAGAAGTCTAAACTATAGGCCTAATTCAAAACAACTTTCCAAATCAGTCATGCTGTCAGGAAGTTTCATCTGGCTCTCTTGGCCTAATTGGTTGAATTCACAGAGTAATTGGCAAAGTTTATTTTTGATATCTCTGTCAAACCTCCAAGGCAGAACATTGTGTTTCTCTATTTTGTCTTGCCCAGGCGGATTGGAGGGGAGAGCTGTTAAAATTCATAAGATGTGCTTTTGTAAAGCATTTCCAGACATCCATCTCGGTAGATTTCAGGGGCTTGCAGGTTCAGTCTGCCAAGCCTTAACTCAGCTGCCATCTTTAAAGTTTGTCTTATCCTTGTATCGTGGCCAGGTATGCACTCCGGGCATGAATGACATCTGAACCTGGGCACAGACGTAGGAAATGTGTTGTAGAAAAGAGAAATAACATTCTGTTTTTATTTTAAGATAAATCTTCCTCATATGCTTGTCAGACAAGTCGAGTCTTACATGGAGCTGTAGGTCATGTCTAGGCATCTGGCCCATAAAGACTTTTTGCTGTACAAATCCGCTGCAAAATAAAAACTGAGAAGGAAACATGTCAAACATTCCCAACATTCCTTTAACATCCAGTTTTCCCCTTTTATTGTCCCTGAGCTTTACGGTTGTAAAAGAAAATCTATATATATTTTCCCACGCTGTCTGACAATATCACATATATAGTGCTCCTCATTGTAGCTCTATGATGTTTACGTATTACGAGTGTAATATTCAAAGTAAAGACTCCTCATTTTTATGGATGCACCATTTCATCAAACTGAAATATCCTTCATATCTTTTGCATCATTTTAGACCAATTTCCCCCCAAATCTGCCTGACATATTTGGTGTCTTTTGAAACTTTGGGATCTCCTCAAGAATTTGAAATAGAGGTCTGTGGGTTTCAACAAAGCTTGGACAGTGTGGGTTTGAAATGAGTGAGCCACCAGTGGGTCAGTGGGGTTTAATTAAAATCTACCAAGAGTCTTATCAGCTTATTTTAATGCCCATTTAGCCAGGAACGTGAAGCCTGAACAATGTTTGAGCTGGGTGAGCAACTTTCATTGGATCTAATGAAACATGAACAAAAAGAAGAGTGAACATGCATGTTGTGTAACTGTAATGTAACACTTTTTAATATGGTGGTATACATTTATTGCAGTAGAACTTTTGGGAAATTCATCTTTATATTGTCAGTGTCATGGGCAAACCCCATTGCCTAAAGTAAGGTGAAGCCCACCTACTATATAAGGGAGAAGGCTGGAGTACCAGGGAGGTCTGTTAACTGGATACGCACTGAGAAGACAGACGGCAGCTCCTGCCTGGGGCCCTTTGAGTGGCATAGCCAAAGTGCAGTTTTGTCTTGGAATATTTCTTTTGTATTTTCCTATTTTGGCGAAGTAGAATATTTTTTCTTTTTGTTTTATATATTTGGCTACTCGGCCAACTCTCACAGTCAGTATTTGCATTACATATGGGTTGAATTTAAAGAATATTCTTAGCATTTTTCCAAACCTGGGTTTCCTCATAACTGTGTTTATAACTACGGGTTATGCTAATGTTGTATAACTGTGTAGAGATTCTGGAAACATGGACTCCATGTCCCAAAGCTTAATAAACATCAGTTGTACATGAATCTTCAAATTTCTTGTCCTTGACCCAGTAAACACAGAAATTAGCCTGCTGAATTAGCTAATGTAGCTAACTGCAGAGGGATCTACCTCCTGGGAAATTTGCAGGCTAACAAAACTAGCTGCCTGTTTGCATGTGTGAGGCTGTAGGTATATATATATATATTGTAAATATATTGTTTTCCTGGACTCTGTGTTTTTCGGAATTTCCACAATGGAGACTGTCAGTACGGATGGCCCATAGTCATAATGGACGCAATTACGAGAATAAGACCCAGGTTGAAAAATACAGAAATTTTCCTTTAAGGGAACAAGGGGACATTTATATTCGATTTTAAACCTAATTAGTCTTCCTGTGGTGTTTATCCCAACATTGCTTGGGCCTGCATGTTTTACAGCTATTGATTCCAACTCTTTTATCTCTGTTCTGAATGTATGACCTATTTAAGACTTACTTCTTATTTTGATAATAGTGACATATTCTGGTCACATATTGCACATCTACCCTTTCCATGGCCAGGGGTTTTCTCCTCATTAGAATTCTCTTTCATCCTTTAGAACAAGTGCACACACATATGATATTATAATGTTAAACACAAAGCAGCCAACCAGATCTGCCTTGTTGTTAAAATGTAAAAAATTATAACTGTCTCAAGGGCTTAACCCCTCTCTGGTTTGAGGAGACAGTGCTCTTGTTTGAGTTAGGGATTGATGTGAGATGGGGTTTCGTGAAAATGGAAAAGACAGAAGTGGAAGCTACGGCTTATGTGAATAGCACCTTGAAATGACTCGTTTTTGGCCGTGGGAGATAGGACCAGAGTGATTCCCTTCAGACTTTAGGCCTTTATTAATGTCCCAGTCCAGGTTTTCTCTAAGGGACGCATGACTGAAGACGAGCTCCCACTTTCATCTCCCAGTTAATGAGAAAAGGCCAGATAACCATTGAGCCCCTCTAGGCTTGAGCAGAGATATGGAGGCCCAGTTCTCGTTGTAATCTAACATAAAGCTTCACACTTCACTGCCTTGGGATCCAGGACAACTTCAATAAGTCAATATATACACATTTAAACATCATGTACAAGACATGTATTTGCTCTTGTACTTTATATCAGATGTTCTAAAAGGGAGTCTCTTTCTGAGGATGTTCATGCAGTCCTCCCCGTTTATAGTCTTCAGGTTTGAGTTCTCTTGAGTTTTCTCAAGAGTCAACAAAAGTCAGAAATACTGCTGTTAAAGGACCGAGGTTAATTGTTTGGAACAATCTAACAAATTAGAATAGTCAGTCCACTTAGCATATGCTAATATAACACACTAAGAAGGATCATGGAAGAGTGGTGTATGAAGTTAAAGCTGCAGCCATTAATATTTTTATATTAACAACGTTTCCAGCAGCAGCAGGCAGCTGTTTTCAGTGAAAAAGCTCTGATAAACCCACTGTCCGCTACCTGCTCAACCTCAAACGGGAGACAGACAAAGTTAGCAACTAGCTGGTGAATATGGCGGAGAATCTAGCAGGTAAAGAGACAGATATTTTACTCAGGAGTTGGTGGAGACTTAAACAGTGCTAAAAGGAGAGTGAATTGCTGAGATCCAGGAATGAGGTGACCTAGCTATAATGACGTGAGACGAAGCACGAGCAGTCAGACGATCATCCATCACAGTTTAGAGACCGACTTGCTGGTTCAGCTTTGACTTATTGTACTTACCATAGTTGTGTGCACACAGTTTTCCTGTGCAGTGAGATAATTATTACAACATTTTGGGTGTGCTCACTTTTGGTTTCACCTCCAAAAAGTGGTTTAGATAATCTGGTTTAACTGTTGGCTTGTTTACAACCTGCCTGATCGTCTGAGTGCTCAGGTTTCCTGCCCCATCCGACTTTGTTGTTGCAATGTCGCTGTGTTTCCAGATCTCAGCATTTGATTAGTTGAGCACAACAAATCAAATGTTCCTTTTAGCCAATAGAAACAATGGCCAAAAGGAACAAGTAAGCATTGTTTTTTTAACTACATTATTTGGTCTCTCTAGCTCCGTGAGCATATTTTCCTGTGTGCGACATGTATGTGTCGTGGTAGGAAAAGAATTGAAGGATGTGTCTGACAACAGGGCAATTTGTCTTCCCTTTGTTTACTAGAGATCACAGATTTATTGTAGAATGATATATTCAAGAAAACACCCTTTTCTCTTTTTCATTATTTCAATCTCAGTGATTGTGCCTCTGTGTTGTCAGTGATTTATTGAAGAGCCCTTTGGAAACTTGGTGTAAAATACTAAAATAAGCACTTTGCTTGTAAATTCCCCAAATAAATTCATGAATGTCAAAACTATTATGAAACAAGCTGGAGGAAAGAAATGTTGCCCATTTCCAAAACTTCTGATGATTTAAATTTCATGCCAATGTCACATTACCGAGCGGCCACTTCCTCAGGCACCAGGAGGAGCATGTGGCATTATCATTCAACTGCAGACATCAATGTCAATTATCAGTTTTCTGACTCACGTCTTCCCATCCTTCCACAGCCCCTCCTAAACTGTTCCATTTCCAATCTTCACTCCCATTAACGCTTTTCTGTAATTGCATTAGAAGCGACAAAGAGAAAATAGATGTGCAAAACGTATGTTCCAAAAGGAAAATAATTTCTCCACATGTGCAAGTAATTTAATTTTAATTGTTATGCAGAGTGGGCATTTGCAATTGAGTGGGGATATGTATAAAAAAAGAGTTTGAACAGCTGTGGGCAAAGACAGCCTTATTATTACACTGACCATCAAGTTAACCACTCTGTGTGACTGCGTAATCTGAAACCGTATTTTTTGCACCAGCTAAGATGACACATCACAGACTGCTCACAAAGCCAGAATACACACATGTGCCCTTGCATACACACTAATACAACCTTTAATAATAACACAGGCCTGACTCAGCAAGCTTGCCCTTGAAATGCCTCTGAGCTCATTTACCATTTTGTCCTATAAGGGAAAATTCTACAAGATAGATCAAACAGCAAGACTATTTTGTGGCAGCAGCCCCCTGCTGAAGGAGAGCTGGTAAACACATGTATTATGGAGTTATATTGTTACAGGGGTCACTGAGAGGTGATAGACACATGCCATTAGTTAGTTGTGATTAGATTATAGACTTCTGGGTTTTATAGTCCAAAAGTTGATTGGTGTTGTGTTCAAATGTGAAACAAGTGTATAAAAAAGGAATGAATTATAGAGTTAGGGAGCTTTGTTTTTCAGTCATTGATCCGAACTGCTTCATTTAGAGTAGCTGGCACTAACTTATTGGTCAGCTTAAAAGTATAAATTGACTTGAGGTTGATGAAAGGCTCAGCTGTTGAAGCATATGGCTTTGCATCTTCTATAGTCAATTACTTAATCAGCCTAATTTATCAGTGTATCTAAGCTGTATAGTCTCTTCAGTGCATCTGGCACTGCTGATCCATTCTGATAATTTTATGGTTTTTAAGTAGTTTGTTTTGTTCCCTACTCTATTTTAGCTGAATGTTTTTATGTTTAAGCATACTACGTCAAATTCCTAACTATTCAGAAGTTGATGTGGCATTCAAGCACTGAATCTTGCATCTGATCTTTCCTTGTTGCCCTTATAGGTTGATATCTGTTGTTCCTACTTTCTAAGGTGTTTTTATGGCCCTGGAAGGCTATAATGTACATGAGTTTCTACTAGCATAAAACCCTGGGCTCTATATTAATTTTTCAGCTTCTCCCTTTTGGTATTTTATGATTCATTGTAATCTTCACTGTCCTGAGGTGTAGAGAGTGTCATTAGCAATCAAGCAACACTATGTTGCTGTGGTGTTACAAGCTAGGCTTTAAACAGCATAAAACTTAAATATTTCACACTAGATGCAACATGCACATCAGTGGAACTCCAATATGTTTCTGAATATTTTAAGATTTTATAGGAATTGTTCTTGTGCCGCCTTCTCAGAGGAGTTAGAAAGCCATGGCAAAGCGTCTGAGTATTTTTGTGGTTTTACCAAACAACACTTTGTGTGTATTAACTGATTCTATTCAAAAGCAAATCTAAATCAAACTATGCTCATGTACTCTTTATGTACAACGACTTCAATATAAATCTCTTCAACGAAAAAAAAGACATTCGTCCTTCTAACTATACACATGTGGCTATGGTGTGAATGATTGACATCCACCATAGAAATGTCAGTTTGTAACACAAGTGGGGATGATGGAGGATAGAGGCTGGGAGGCGACCTGTAACTTAATGTGTAGCCATTGTCATGTGTTCTCCTTTTGTTTCCACTGTTCTCCATCCAGTTTGGGGATGCTTTTCGTGAACTAAATTTTGGCTCTGCTCAGGAGGTGATACTAAAAGCTCCATGTGCTTTTGGGGGAAAGGAATGCAACAGCTCATTTTCAACATGGCAAACATCACAATTAGTAACGCTGTTTAACTAAGCACTGCAAGAAAATCAATATACAGATGATATTCTGATTCAAACTTTTCAACATGCATGTTTTGCATGCACCACGCTCTGGAGAAGGTGGGAGCTGGTTTGGTGCCTTTCACTCTCTGTTCCATTCTGTTGACCTCCAATTGCCGGTTGGGCCCTTCCGTTCATTTAATGATACTGACTTTTAAAAGTCATTGAGCAAAAACGTGAGAGAAAATCAACATTAGCCACGCATGAAATCACGCTTGTCCCGGTGTCGCCTTTTTAATGACATATATCCACAATGCCTTGGTTTGTAAAGCACAGTTAAATTGCAAGGCAGAACCAAAGTCTTACAGGTTCAAGGTTCTTTCCTACACTGGGCAAACGTTCTCTCAGCACCAGAACTACAGAGAAATCAAATGTGTCATCTACCTCCAAGCAAATTTAAGTTGCTAGATATATACTTCACTTTCCTATTGGGATACACCTTTATTACACACTCCACTGCAGACTTCTTTCTGTCAATTGTCAGAATGCCATTGATGGAAAGGTAAAGATTGATCATGACTGATGCCAAACCCATACCCAAACCAAACACTGGAGCTTTCGTAAAAAGACACATGGTTCTCTTCTCTGAAGCCTTTAATATCATCTAATTTTCAGCTGTGATTGGTTATATCAAGCAAACCTGGCTGCAAAATGACCACAAGTTTCTAAGTCCTGTGTGCTTCACCTTCCACCACTGATTCATTAAAATAAAGCTTCAAGATTTGCTGAAGAAAAGTAAGCATGAGACCAGTATTTCATCATGAGGGTGGTTTTCTTATCATCAGTGAACTGACCTTGGAAAACCACTGCTTGGCTTTAGCTGTGACCACAGATATCTCAAAGCTCCAATTGGATTATAGACATTGAACTGTTGGAATTGAAATAGCTGGAATAGAGCAGCTATGAAATAGGTTGTATTTCTCAGAAGGCATTAGCCCAGCCCACAGGGAGACGGAGTGTGCTGCCGGCGTGTGGAAGAGATCAGAGAGAGGGGATCCTCCTCTGCAGCTCCATTGTAGTCCAGGTAGCATAGATCAAACAGAGCAATCCCCACAGAGCTCCCCAGAAAGTGCTTACCGGGAGGCAATCTCAGGCAGCCCCAAAAGAGAGGCATGGCATATGGCCTTTTGAAGATAGTGGTTTGAGATTAGAGCATATCCCGAATCAGGGAGCATTGAGAGGGGTTGAACTGCGAGTATGTTGGTAAGAGACAGAATGTCAGATAAGGGACAGGCAAAAATCCTAATGCAGCTGTTTCAAAGTACACAGCAGAAAATGTGTATAGATCTGTTTAGATATTGATCGGCACCATCATCAAGGGCTTGAAGCAGAGGTGTTTTCAAGAACCGACTGGAACTCAATAAAGATGATGCTAAAAAGTGTAACATCAAGCCTCCCTCCTTCAGATTTCTGGGAAATAAGACACATTTCTTGATAGGAGTATGACTTGTTTTCCACTTTGTGTGGACAAACATTTTCCACCTAGACTAATTTCCGGCTCAATTCTTTTATCTGCTCTGCCCTACTCAACTGGAGAGAATAAAAACAATCCAATATACTGTATAATAGCATAATTTATGACCGACTAGTAGGAGTGTGTGTGTGTTCTCTCGCTCATCGAGTGCTGTTTCTGACAGCTCTTCCCTGCAGCAGCCGGGAGAGTCGGCCACTGCTGCGATGCCATTTTATCTTCCAAACATCTGAGTAATATAAAAACTGCGTCATTGTACGCTAAGGGGGCTGATATGAAAGGCACCTCACTTGGCCAAGACTTATTACCACTCCATTTGTGAAGCGATGTCTTGGCGATATTTCGTCTGATAAGATGGCAATTTCAATAAGAGGCTTCAGTGGCTTTTGGCCCCTGTGGGCTTTGGCTTGAGTAGGAGGGATATATTTCACAGGGGAGAGCTTGATGAAATGAGGGGCGAGCATTTGCAAAAGTGAGATAAAACTGTCTTTTTTTCCCCCAGACATTTTGCCAGGGAGTCATAAGAAGTTTGCTCTGTGTTGATTGGGAGAGGGAGGCATAACCACATAGAAGTGGAACAGTCTGTGGTTGGTGTCCCATCCATTTTCCACTCTGATGAAGATGGTACAGAGGAGGCTATTGGTGTTGGTGGTGTGTGGTGGCAGGGGGGTGATTTGGGGATGTGCCAAGCCCAAAATTAAGATGACAGCAATGACAAGGCTCGATGCCGAACAGATCTATCCTACTGATGCAAGCTGCAAGCTTAACAACCTCTATCTCTGTGTGATGTGTGTGCGTGTGTGTGCATGAGTCTGAGTGTGTGCATGCGTGTGTGTGTTTGATGTAGCGTGCAATATGTGCGCCTGTTGACAAGATCATGGAGACTCAGTGTCAAACTAGACAGTTGATTGCAGGCTGGAGTAAACACCTGGCATCACGCTTGTCTACAGCTGAGGTGAATCATTGCACATGTACGTCGCACGAAATGTCAACACAAAGGCATGGAAAACAATATCTGTGAAGGAAACGGAGGTGGAAATCACAGCAAGTAGAAAATGTGTTGTTGGCTGTTTGATGTATTTGCCTAAGTCCAAAAGTTTGTATTTTATTTTATTCTCTAAAGCAGTGCTTCTCAACCAGCCCTGTTAGACGAACCAGTACCCCTTCATCAGCACTGCCACAACTCTTTATCCATTACTTTTAGCTATCTATTTAAACCATTTATCCATTAGCTTACTATTTGTTTATCTACTACTTTTGGCTAACTATTTCATCTGTTTATTTATTACTTTTACCTAACCATTTCAACTGTTTATCATTTTAGCTATCTATTTTACCATTTATCCAATACTTTTAGCTAACTATTTGAATAGTTTATCCAACAGTTTCAGTGCACTCTCAATATGCAGAGTTCAGGTGTAGCTGACTTAAAATGGGTGAATTAAAAAAAAAAAAATTCAAATCATAATTTCTGGTTTTTCAAATTAGTTGAACTACTCCACAATCTTTTCACACACCCCTAAGCAACTGCAGAAGTACCCCCAGGGGTACAAGCACCCCTGGTTGGGAACCACTGCTCTAAAGAACCGGCTGAAAAAATATTATAAAGAATAGAAAAGGAGTCCTGATAAGTGATGGTCTGCAGTTTTAGAATTCAGAAAGGAATCATAACTTGGTCTTTGCTGAACCTTCATTACTTATTCTCCTACTTTTCAGTCAGAACTGTTTTACTTGAACAAATAATTGACATTCGCCAAGTCTTCTTTCAATTTGTCTGAAATTTTAAGGGTAAAGTCATGCTGAAAATGAAAAAGTATTCATAAATTAACCTGAAAGTTTTTCCATTTTCATTTGAAAAGTAATTTTGTGTCCTTTCCGAAATGGTTTGACTGAGAGATTAGAATAAAGTGAGAGCCAGGTTCCCTCGCTGACCTCCCGCTTGCTGCTTTGAAGACGGAAGATCTTCAGTTCTTCTAGTTCTGGTTTTCCTTGGTTATACACTGTCTCTCCTCTCCACTAATGGAGATTAATTATGTGAAGATAACAATAGGAGAAGAGTTATTAGGGAAAATTGCCTCTCCCACTCAAATAAGACGGCCATTTTTTGGGTGATAAGGAAAAAAGACACTTCTTATCTTCACTGGGAGCAAAGATTGGTCTCAAGTATATGCTCAAACGGATGTGGATCTCTCCTAATCACAAGCCTTCCCCTGACTGTGAGCCACTAGCACTGTCCTTAAAATAACTCAGCATGAATGTGTGGTCAGTAGTTCTGCTCTAAGTGGAATGGGGAAATTGAGACATTGTATTTGGTAGAACTGCTAATTAAAAGCCTGTCTCTGTTTTCCACAGTGTGCTTTTAGTACATAACACGATGCAAGAAAACCAAAACTGAAAATGTGATAAAGGCCATTATTTTGTATAAAGGAGAGACGTGTAAGATTGTAGGTTGGGGTGATGGCAGGAGGACACAGGGAAAGAGAGTGTCTCTTCTTCTTCAGATCTCCAGAAGTGCAGGTTCAGTAATTACTGCAAGTAATTCAGTGAATGTTTATTTATGTTTTATGGCCAGAGTCTTTTGGGGCAAGTCTAAGTCTCTAGTCCTTGAAGGCAAATCATTAGATTATGCCACATTTCTTCCTAAGACAATTGGAAGTTCACTGCATATCTTTCAGGTCACTGAATGCTGACTAAAATTACTCAGCATTTTAACAATTTTCTTTTTAAGCTAGATAGATTGTCTTTATTTGGAGGGAAATTTCTTCTTCACAAATTTGTTTTACAGCCTGCATGTTCATGATTCATGTGAGATACATACAGATACACGCAATAAATACAGTTGACATATGGTCATATGTATACAAACAGTAAAATCTTATTAATAATGATTTTTAGCAATACTAGCAGTGGGACTTTATGAAAGGCAGTGTCGGATGGTCAGCCGGTCCTCCACTTTGATCGAGAGTGAAATATCACCACAACTATTGGATGGATTGCCATGACATTTTGTAGACATTCATGGTCCCTAGAGGATGAAGCCTACTGACTTTTCCCCAGCGCCACTATGAAGTTGACATTTTGGGTTTTTAGTAAAATGTCTCAACATCTACAAGATGGATTGGCACAAAATTTGGTACAGACATTCTTGGTTTCTGGACAGCATACCCTAATGACTTTTGTGAACTTTTCATCAAGCAGTTTCTACCTGTGCAACACTTTGGTTTATGACCCAATACCTGAAAAACTAATGGCATTCCCATCAGCCTCAGCTGATACTTTGTTTTTAGTGTTAATTAGCATATGTTAACATGCTAACACGGTAAACTAAAATGGTCAGCATAAACATTACATGCTAAGCATCAAAGCACCAGTGAGCATAATTACAGCCTCGCAGAGCCAATAACTTGGCTGTAGTCTGTTTGTTACATAGTCCTTTCAATGCATAGGCACTTTTATTGTTAATTTGGTCAAACTGATTTGTCAAAACCTGCGGCTTAAATGCTTTTGGTTTGAAAATGTATTTAAGTCAAGCAAGTTAGGGAGTCAATCCTCAAGTCAAGTTTCACAGCAGTCAGGTCTTAATCATGTCTCACGTATGTAGCTCTGATGATGGCAAAGCTGTTTTTTATCCATTGAGCCATAGAGCAGAGAGCCATGCTGACAAACAGCCATGCTGCTGCCACAAAAGGAGAGAGGTCAGGCAGAATTCAACGCTAGGGAGACAGAGGGCACTGTCATAGGATGCTGCAAGTGTGTTAGGTTAAAACACCAGATCAAGACTGTTTGCTTACAAATCCAGCATACACACAGCAGAAGAAGCTGCTGTGACACTTTTGAGAGTTAATAACTCCCTGGTTCTAAAACAGTAGTTCTAATGATGGGGGTGAGTCTTCCTTGGCTTAACAGCAATTATCTGCTAAAATACCAGTAGTGAAATGCTTGGTTTATCATGTCGGTTGGACTCTTAAATGAAGGCTTTTGCATGGAAACATTAATAAGAAAGTTATGGATGGTGGTTTTCTGAAACTAAAGGGATTTCAGAGTCTCCTGACATTTTTAAACCAGTACACATCTTAAACATAATGCTGATTTCAAGGGAGCACACATTTGGAGCTTACCTAATTGCCCTGCTTTTACTGTTGCAATCTGACAACAACAGCATATAATGAAGCCCATGACCTGCATTACTAACTTTAGTATCTGACCAGCTGCTGCACGCCAATGTTAACTTTAAATCTCACACACACAGAAGCACAAGCCCTCTTGATCCTTACCTTGGGCGCAACATGTATTCTCTCCTCATACTTGCAGGCAACAAGGGAAATATTTCAAGTTATGCACCTGTATAATTAAAAATAAAAGAAAGTAAAAATGGGAAGAAGTCAAGTGGAGCGAAAACTTGGGATGTAAGTGAGGAGAAGGTCATGGCTGAGGGCGGGCAGTGCCTCAGAGGAGACTGGGAGTTCAGAGACAATGAAAATAAACCCAATAGATCTTATCGCCTATGCATTGTCTTGTCTTCCATTGTGATAGGGCAAAATCACGTCAGGGATAAACACAGTATGAATTTTTAAGAGGCACCTCTCCTTATTTCTATTCCGCCTTATTTTGCCTCTGCTCAAAATGACCTCCGGTAATCTTCAGAGGTGAATATCGCCATTTCCCTGAAACCTGAATATGAAAGGAGATTGTGAGACCTACCAGGGGAGTTGAAGCACAGGTGTTGAATATTACAGTATGTGTATTTCATTAGTGTTTGGCAGTTTGAATGATGTGAATATTAAAATCAGCATATGTCTGTGTGCATTGATCTGAATAGTAAAGGCCACATCATCTGTGAACAGAATGCATCAAAGGAAAATAGACATAAGACATCCAACAGATTGTGAAACTGATCAATGAATATTTGATCAGCGAAAGATAGCATTTTATGAAAGATTTTTAGCTGAAATCAGCTATTTCCCACAAAAAGTGAAGAAACGGCATTTGTATCTGGCACAAACACAGGCACAATGAGTGGAATGTATGAAAGTGTATCATGTTGTACAAAGGTGGTTCTGGGAGTACATGCCGTACACGTTTTCATCATGAAGATCATAGTAGGCTATTTAGAAATACACAAATGGGGCTCAGACCAGACTATATATGTTCACGAAGATGAGTCTAGTTTAGACATGTAGCTCACACACTAATCATCTTTACAGCAGAAATGATAATTCTGTACAAAATGTTCTCGTTTTCATCTATGCTTCAAGCAACATATTTGCTTTGACCTCTTGCAGGGATATTTCCATTTTCCACTTTATGAAAAGCACACATTTACATTGACAAAATTAGTGCTGAAAGCAGCAATACCATGTAAGTATTTTTAGGTTTCCATAGGGTCTCATAGGTTTTGATAATAATGTTAAAGCCTATACAGCAGAAAATCATAGCAATTGCTGTTTCAAATGAGTCCCTTGTTTTCTAATAAAAAGTCTAAAAACTCAGCATATGCAAGGAGAATATTTCAATGTGTTTATAGTTTAAACCACCACAAATGAGTGTCTGAAAAAAGAAAGCATAAGGCAGGTTGCTGCAATAGAATCAAGAGCATCAAACTTGATTTTGGAAAACAAGTTGATTTTATTGGATTTAGCTTGATATATTATTAATTCACTGGCAGATGTTTTTACTTGTAATGAGAAAATAAGACTTTAAAGAGCAACTTAACAGTTGCTGAAAATCCTGCTGACCTCCAGTGGGTTCATCTTCCTGCAGTGATGTAGAAGTGCACTCCAGGGTGTGTCAGTACACCATGACATCACTGTTGGGCATGGTTACAGGTGCAAATAAACCCACACCTAACCATATCAGATGAAACAGATTGAAACTTTCAATCGACTTCAGGCTACTTTATTTATTGTGAGGTGTTGTAAAGTCATACTGTGTGTTTACATTGAGGAAAATGGGAATTGGCAGAAAACCATACCAATTAGGATCAATATTTACAGCAATCACATGCATTTGTGTCTGGAAATGATTTTCTGGTTGGCATTAACATCCATCAGTGTGTGCATTCACAGCATTTACAAGATATAATCATACCTAGCATTGGTAGCATTGTCATCAACCACATCTCTCAGCAGACATTAAAGTTTCTGTCAATATATAGCTTCTTGTATGAACTTCAATAAATCATTCCAAAGATGAAAGTTAGTGGAATTTTTTCGGCTAGGCTACAGGTCTGCAACCTGGCTGGAGCCTGACGGGACCCGACTGGCTTGACAGTTTTGATTTATTAAGCAATAACTCGCTGGTTTATTGTTATGATGGTTTTGGGGTGCGCTTCATCAGTGAGGGAGAGGGGTTAAGATTTTGTCTGGGTGCGTGTGGTGGTTGACTAACTAATGCTTTGTAGAACTAGCTTACTGCCGTCTTAATATTAGAGGTGGAGAGAAAGACGGAGAAAAAGACAGACTCACTTGGCAAGTGGTTCCCAGCATCTGGGTGGTCATTCAGGCATCTATCATGCCCCAAGCAATGCCAATCAAACACCAAAATGTTTTTGAACATGATCATGATAAGGAGTATGTCTTTGTATAAACATATTGTAGAAAATTTAGGCTATATGCAGTGGTCAGATTGCTACATTTACAAAAGACATAACCAAAGAAAAAGGTAATACAATTTGGATGCATATGTGTGAAAATTGTGTCACATTACATACATACACCTTTAAATGTGGAAATAGTTCGGAGCCAATCTTCCTTTGTTGAAGGAGATGGACTGTGGGGTTTAGCAATGCACTTTTCACAAGTCAAATTTCCAAACAGAATAGTTGAAACGTGGATCTGAATTCAGTCTTAGACTCACAGTAAAACTTGTGTTAGGGCACACATCCACATCCTAATGCTCAATCTGGACAAGTCACAGAGTAAAAGAACAGATGGGCACACGGGGAGATAGGAGAAGAATTGGAGAGTATTCTCAGATCACTTGTGAACATTGCACAGCCCTGCCTCTGTGTGTGAATTGTTCCCATTGACATGCCTCCTAAAAGCCACTAGGGGACAGATCAATGAGTAAGTGTATGAACTAAAAAAGGGGTTCAATACAAGACAGTACACACTAATTAAAATGACAGTTTGACTGTGTATTGGCTTGCTGTCTTCAGGTGAAGCACTGAAGAGATGACCTCTCCTCGCAGAGTGGAAATGTAATTTCATGGCCTGTTAGACACTGAACTCTAAGAGTAAACAGAGAGGTGTTAGCGCTCACATCTGATGGGGGCATGCTCGGACCACAACAGCACTCGGGTGGTGGCCTTTCTAGTCCTTCATAGAGAATCCTCTCTCGCTCAATGGCTTTTCCCTTCAGCTTCTAGAGTGTAAACACTGACAGAGTGGATTGAACTTATCCTAATAAGCACTCTTACAATGATTATACTCATGGAGATGTGGAGCATGTGCAAGTTGTATGTGTTTGTGTTTTCATTGGGAATTGGAGAAGCCTGGGATTAAGAGAGGAGAAACTTGAGACCATAGAAGACTGCATTTATTCAAGCAATTAATGAAAATTTCATGCAACACGATTTGTGAAATAAATGTAGATACCAATATTGTTTTTTGTAGCCAGAGAGGCAACCAGCATTAAACAATTCAGACCTATTGTAATTCAAAACATCGTTTCACAAAAGAAAGTTTGATACAGGATAAAAATTGAGTATTTTCATCATAAAAGAAGCTATACATGGTCTAACGCTATAATACGTTTACTCACACTGCAGCAGTGTACAGCACATGTCATTCTCAGTCTCACTCCATTTATTATGTATAGATATACCAGAGATACAAACCAATGCATACTCAGTGGATTTAAAGATAGTGGTACCACCTGAAGATCTGCTGGCCTTGTAAAAAATTCATTGAGGCTGTGAAAGTAGAATGTGAGCAAAGGGAAATTCAGAGCCTATAATGAGTCTCTGAAGACATCAAAAGTAAGAGAAAACATATAAAACAATTGATTCAGGTTTCATCCCGCCGGCTTTCCATCAAAATTGGCAAATTAATCATCTAGTAGGTTGCACAAACCACATCTCTCAAATGACGGACTATGTTACCATGCTGAGATAAAGAGTTTTAATAATTCACAGAGTTGACCTTTCTTGAACCTTTTACTTATTCTCTCAGGAAAGGCCTGCTTTCATTCCATCTATTCACTCTGACAGAGTTCAAGACAATATCTGTCTGAGCAAAAAGACAATCAAATAGGGCTGGCAAATAAACTCCGAATGTGACGCGTTATCTCCGAACTCTGATGGGAAAATCTTACAGATATGGATTATTGCATTGATTCCTATTCTTTTTAAAATAAAATAGAAAACAAGGAAGGGAGATTAAAATTGATTTAATAAAAATATTTTAAAAAACAACTTTCGTCAACTGTTCCTCTCCTACTTAAAAATGAAAGGAGGAAGACAGACGTGTTGCTGTATGCACATGTTCCCCTGTGTTATTTTTGACAAATAATGCAACAGCCTGAGCACACAACAAAGTTATAAGGTCCAGGCAGGTAGCCTCCTTTTGTTTTGTGAGACTGGACAAAATAACATTAACACTGCATGAAAAGGGACTTTAAAATAAATCACTATTACAAACACTACCACAAAGCAGGGTGAAATTACAGTTGATTGCATTGAATTAGTGTTTGTTTGAGACAAGTCCTCCAAATTAAATGACAAAATAAGCTGTTGGTCCATGCCCTCCAGAACGACGCATAGAAGCTGAAGTTTTCTGATCTGACGCCCACTATTGACAGGACAATTTAATTTGTCAAAGCCTTCCAAAGTGGTTACAAATCACTGTTAAAAAACTAAATCTGTTTTATGATGTAACAATGTTAAGATTTGGTTAGGTTTAGTTAAGTTTAGGGAAACATCATGGTTTGGGTTACAATAATAAACCCCAGCCTCTATGGAATCAGATTTGTGCCAATAAAATCAAACAAAACTTTTCAAATATCAAACAAAAATAAGCATTTGAGAAAGAAGCGGTGCCGGGCATTCACTACCCACCAGCTAACTTTACTGGATTCCTCAAAGATTAATAAAGTGTAAGTATTGATCATATATGTTGTCCAGGGTTGCCAACTTTGGGTACCTGGCTGGAGTGAGATTTTGATGCCATGGCCCATTGGTTTAATCATGCGTATGCAAAAGCGCACTTTATCACGTGCACATATGGACTCAATTCACCATCAGGGTTTAAAAAAATATGCACCTTATACATGTGGCCAGAGTGGAACCTTATATTGTAAGATTTAAGGATATAGCCTGACTACGCCACCCTGGGAAATACTCACAATTTCGCCGTTTTATTGAATGTTCACAAGTAGCAAGAACCATAAATAAACAAAAAGAAACAAAAGAACACAAGAACATATCCTACTCCAGACACATAGCCAATACATGAACACACAGACACACACACACACACACACACACACACAAATGTACACATGAACACACACTCTTTCACTCACTCAGCCAAAAATGAACACACAAACACACACACACTCACTCACTCGCTTGCTTGAACGCCTTCTGCGCTCCAGCGTATGGTTTTCTGCCAGAACAGCTGTCAACACGGCGATAAGCATCGTGCACATATCGCGGACCACACAGAGAGGAATTTAAGAGCCTATGCTCATAGAATGGGGGTTACAGTACGTAACCTGTTCGTCTCTGTTGCTGTCGCGGTGTTTTGGCGTGAGAACTGTTTGGGCAGCGTGAGAGCGTGAGACCGAACGTGAAAGCGCGTGTCTCACACCAGGAGCGTGAGAGCTGGCAACCCTGTGTTGTCTGTGCTGAAGTAGACGTTTTTTTGTGTTTTGTTGTGTTAAGTTAGAAGTTAAGCTAAGCTTTGCTATAAGTTAGCTTTTACCTAATTAACGTTAGCTAACTCGCTATATATAACGATTGCTAGTTAAGACAGGTTAGTGTACTGTGTGTGCGCGTGCGTGTTTATTAAAAAGGCTTCAAAACATTCTAATAAATTGATCTTTTAGTTTTTAATAATGATGCATGCACACAAATTACTTAAGAAAATATAACCTTTTCCAGTTGATAATAGTAACTGAGCTGGATCTTGTAATATTGCAGACCCAAAATAGATGCTGCAAAGTAATATCACGTCTTCATCTGGTTTTATCCAATTGTATTCAGCTATTTTGACGTTGTCTCATTTTGTATTGCCCCAGATGGAACAGCCCCAAGTTGGGGCTGCCATTCTGCCATTATTAACTTGTGATAACCCAAGATTTAGGCTAACAGGAAATAATAGTGGGAAACAAAGGTATCCGAAATCATCCTGAAGGCTGGTCCTGGCTTCCAGCCTAGGTGTGTCTGTATGAGCAGTTGGTATTGGTCTAACTTCACTTTACTGTCTTTCAGCCAATGGAGCATATTTTCCGGGATCACTGCACTGATGCTGACCCAGAGGGTGGAGTGATGGTGTCAGAGATCCCTTGCCCCCCGTCAGACCAGAACCTTGCTGTCCTTCAGGGATTAATGAATCCCATGACATCGACCTTGTGTCATCAGGAGCTCTATATTCAGACACTTGATCTTGTATGAAGACTGTGTTCTTGAAGCTGAAATCCACAACAGGCCATTTTGTCCCACCCTTGGGTAGCAAGAAATAGGCTATTACTCATCTATCATAAGGAGCAGTAAAGTGTTTTCCATTCCTATACATTTACAAAACAACATTACATTGCATTTTCTATTCAGCTGTTTGCATCATGGGAACGTTATGCAGCTGTTACCTCATCCCATGTCCTTGCACACTCTGCTTTCTTCAGGCCACATTCATTGAACATCTTGGTCTACAGTATGAGTATGTTTGCCAATTTACATAAAATGTACAGTAGTTCATTTAGTTCACTTTCTGTTTATTGTGTATTTCACTGCTAGCTGACATTCAACCAGGTGCAGCTTGGTCAGGGTTCACTTTTAATCTTAAACAGGGAGAGTGATAAACATGAAAAGCACTTGCAATTTATTTGCATTTAATTAATTAATTAAATACAAAGGAGTATTTGATATATAATTCACAAGTTGATGAATATTAAATGTGTTCATACAGTAGATGAAAATGACAATGTCAAAACGTTGGTTGCAGTAAGTGCCTATGAGATAACAAATGAAACATTAACTACACTCTTGTGTTTGCTATTGTACTGGGAAAATTAAAGCAAAGATGTTGCAAAAGTTGAAAGTGGACTTTTTTTCCCTTTGTGTTTCGACTTGACTGGAAGTCTAATTGTGTAGCTAATAACTAGAAATTAAGGTTAGCTTAACAAAACAAAACAAAAAAAAAACATCTAGTTCAGCACAGACAACATATATGATCAATACTTACACTTTATTAATCTTTTAGGAATCCAGTAAAGTTAGCTAGTGGCGCCGCTGGGATGTCCGTGTCCACCAAAAATGAAACTCACGTTTGCTGCCCTGAACAACGTCTGGGGTACTGAGCTGTCACTCAAAAACGCATTAGCCAATGGGCACGCACCCCTGAAAAACCCATCCACACGAGAGCTTTGTGTCAGAACTGCAAACAAAAAGTGAGGCATCGCAAAGGAGAGAGCTGCAGCGTAACCGCAAAGAGCCAGAGAGAGCCAAAGTCTGCTCAGAGGGAGCTGGAAACAAAAGAAGATATGTTCAAAACAGTAAAAGACCAATAGTTTACACCGTTACACAAATCATTTGTTTGCAAGTTGTAAGTTTTGCTTTTGAGATGACATTTTGTTTGTTTCAGTGAGTTTTATTCTCTCTCAAATGCTTATTTTTGTTTAATATTTGAAAAGTTTTGCTTGGCTTTATTGGCACAAATCTGATTCCATAGACTTCCTCCTTTGCTCCCGTCATAATTACTACAGCTGCGACAGGGCTTTGCCACCTGAATGTAAACACATGTCGTTTTGGGGCACTTGCTGGAACGACTGACGCTGTTTGTCCATCATATCAGTGCAGGAATATTAACTACAAGTATATACAAACAAAAAACTTGTTTGATAGAATTGCATAGAATAGAAATTTCTGGCTTGTTATGCCAAAGCACTTTATTATAAAATGGCAATGATAGTATCCTTTCTGTTCTGCTCCGTTGTATGGATAATCAATTAGAAAAATTCAAAATGTCTTAAAACCTAATTTAGGACGTAAACACGGCTTGTATTAGAGTGACACAGGACGCCACATTTCAGTTATCAATTAGGCCTTTAAATGACAATGCATCTCCAGTGTATATTGCCGCCCATAAAAGCTCATTATCGAGGTACTTGTCTGTCACTGGCACCACCTAATGCAGTACTGTTCCAGCCCACAAACATTTAAAAGGTTACTTTTATGACCTAAAGATCAATTTTGACCCCGCAAGAGGGGAGAAATCGGGATAATCCTGGCATGGTTACTGGTCCATTACGAATGATCTTCAAAGCCAATAAAAAGGTAAACAGCGAACATGTAATATGGCGCCATGCCTGATGTTGTCCAGTTCATGGCATCCTCTGAGTAAGCCAAACTGTCTTCCCGAGATTTTCACTGCTGAGAGTAAACATGGAAATGTGCTTTCTAAGTACCTTCTACTGTCCATTGGTTTTAACTTCAGTGCATAAAATATTCAATTGGCATTTGTCTTTGTTAAGTTAAAGCTACAAACCATAAATGTCAAGTTTGTTGCTTTACTTTTAAATTTTGCTCACTAACTAATATCTGCAGGACTTCTCTGGATATGCTACATTAGAATCCCTGCAGAAACAATGTTTAGTTTATGCCGGAGTCAACAGCTGTAAAATATTAATTCGCATATAATAACAACAGCAATGTGTGCAGCACTGACACTCATTTTTATTTTCTGTGTGAACTAGTGCAATGTAAAATACATTATTATGTCCATATTAAATGGAAAAAAAAACCCTGAAATAATTTACTTCTGGTATTTCTACAACCAAGAATAGCTTATTATTTGTAAGAGTCTCTCTAATGCCAGATAGGCTTCTTTGAACTGCTCCGATTACAAAGAAAGAGACTCTGTACTGTAGATAAGAGTATGTATTCCTCTTCAGATGTATTTATTTTGCAAATGAAGCTCAAGCAATTTATCCACAATTTCCTCATAACAGGATTTCAAATGGTATTTCTTGAGTGTTAGTTATTTGATGTACCACTTTGGAAGAGAGGTGGCCATTCTGATAGTGTGTTATTGAGTCTCTAATAACATAAATAATATGAGAGAGATGTGGGGCACTTATTTGTTTTCTTTCAGAGAGTGACACAGGAAGATCAATATTAAGTTCATGTCTGCACATTAAACATGGAGCTTGAGTCTCCACGTGTTTAGCCTAGCTTTGCAATGACGACTGGAGACAGGAGGAAACAGCTCGCCTGGCTCTGTCCGAAGGGAGACAATCTGCCCACCAACACCTCTAAAGCTGACGTATTTACACAATGTATTTAGTTTTTTTAACCTGTAAACAGAAATGTAAAAATGAGGATTTGTGGTTTTAGAGGGAGTCACATGCTGGAAGTGATACTTGGTGAACAACAGCTGGGTGCAGTCACCGTGTGCAGCTTCTCACAGTCTTGTCATAACAGCAAGGTTTCCCTATTTGTTCTCATCATGCTGCTACAGAGAACAAAATCCCTAAAATCAGTAAGTCACCTTTAAAGGTTGTTGGTGTTGGTTGCTGCACTTTTTAAACTTCGGATAGAGCCAGGTTAGCTAAGCTTAGTCTAAGTCTTAACCTGTCCTGGCTCTCAGAAAGAAAGCAAATAAGTGAATTTCCCAGAATGTATTCGTCTACAGCTGCAATAAGTTATTTTTGGCCAGTTTGGGGTAGAAAAACTCCAAACTCATTGTACCTTAATATAGAACTGTAGGATATACTGCATCAAGCTTGTTGCACGAGCATCAAAATGAAGTCCTCTGTTTCAGCACCTGACAAATGTAAGTCAGTCTACTCTATCCCTGGTTTGTTCAACCAGCGCCTGAGAAAAGTATCTGTGTAACTCTTTTCACCACCCACATTTCTTTTCTTTTATCAATCCACCATTTTGTGCTTGGCAGGTAGCCCACAAACCTGATTGGGTTTGGTCACGTTTTAAGGTTTTATTATACTTACAGACAAGCAAAACTAAAACAATAGTGTTGCAGAATTGGGTGTTGACTCTCAGTGGGATCAGCAGTTGCTTAAGGAGTTATTATTAACTTGAATTCTTATTATCACAAGCACACAGAAGCAAAAACAACCCCATAAACCAGCAGAAGATGCAGTTATTTGGCTTTCTAACCGCAAACTAAAAATGAACCCTCTTAGACATGGCATGGGAAAGCATCTTCAGGCTTAACAACATGCTGCTCAAGTAGCCGCTGTATGTTCATCTGCTATTAATATGTCACAGAGTGGAAACCAGGGGATAATAGAGAGCACAGAGGTTTACTTTTCTTTTCACTGTTCATATGTGTGCCTCCGTCTCATCATTCTCTCTTCTCTGATTCATTGGTCCATTACCTCTCTCTCTCTGCCCTGCCCTTCATATTACTCCCCTGGACACTCAGGCACCCATGACCTCGTGTGTGGGAAGAGGTGGGAGAGATCAGGGAGCACAAAAGGACTGGCCGCTATTAATTTTGCCCAGGCAACCTTCACAATAATCCAACGAGACAGCCATTTAATTGCACTAACCCTGAGCCCGCGGCAAGCCTGTCTGTCCCGGCGTTCTCCTTTCTCAGTGAATACCAAGGAGCCGTCTCACATCGCCTTCATTAGGGGAGCAGAAAGAAAGTGTTGGAAGGAGAGTGTGAGTCTGAAGAGTTGGATTTTTTTTCTTCTCTGCTCTTTTCTTTCCTTAGCTCATTTTTATTTTTCTTAGCATTGTTATCTCTATCCTTTATAGAAAAATAAAAGGCATGTCAGGGAAGGTTATCGATGGCCATTGTGATGTAGGTTTATTTTTGAAAAGAAACTCTGGAGTATTGTTCACTTTCAACAGTGAGTTACAGCTTGCTGGAGGGAGACATTTTGGAACAAAGGCTGAGAATGAGTTGTTGTATGCCCCAAAGATAGACTGTGTTAGAGCTGCAGAGGTCATGGAAAAGCATGAGGGCTGCTGGGTCGAAATATCATCCCTCTAACCTTTTTTAGAGAAAATTAACAGCCCAATTCACCACTACAAAAAAAATTTAAATAGAAAATGATGACCCAAAGATAAGAGGCTGCCTCTACCTTGGCCATTGTACTTATACAGTACATGGCCAACTTACTAATGAAATAACTCTATTTATAACGAAAGTTTAGACGGACACTAAAGGCATGGTCACACCAGCATTTAAAACAGCAAAATTTCACTGCCATTTCATTTCATTCCAATGGAATCCAGCCATTAGTGGATTCATAACTGTGTCACCAAGCTTCTAGAAACAAATGTTTTGCTAAAGGGGCCAGGAAAACAGAGACACACAAGGGAGGGAGAGGAGAACAGCCTCAACCGTAACAAGCTCAACTCAAGCCGGCGTCGCCCGCTGCGACTCAGCAAAGTCAGCTGGTCATCTCGACCAAGTCATTTTTTAAAAATGTTTTTGCCATTTCATCCATACTAGAAATGCAACTGTAGCAAGTAACTCACTATCACTATCCTCATTCATATTTTAAGACGCTACAAATGATATCCAGCTACAAAAAATGCCTGAAAGAACGGAAGTACAGAGAGTCGTTGCTATGGAAACGATACAGGCAGGTTTGAGAAGTTGCAGACCGGCGCATTGCAAGTAGTTGCAAGTTTCAAGTCGTCTCATTGCAAAACTTTGGTCTGAACTGGGCTTAAGACATATGGGTTCATTTTGCTGTACCACCTTCTGGTATGGCAGGGCCTTAATAGAGAACTTGACTTTGTGGATGCAGTGAACCAGGTCATCATGAGAGATGAGAGACAAAATGCTGACAAGGTTTGAGTGCTGGTGTCAGAAGAAGTTGTGATTTGGTTGGCAAAATAAGAAGTAATTCAGTCAGAGCCCTTGACATGTAACTCTCTTCCCATTTTCATATAAATAGTCTAAAAGGTTGTAAACCCACATCGGATGAATCAGGCCATTTAGGAGCTCTGTAGAAAATCCTCCTGCAGGTGAAAATGAGTGGTCCTCCATCCTGCCAGTCTTTACTCACTTCCTCTCTGTCTGCTATTTTGCTGGCCCCTCTCTCAATAGCTATCCCTTCACTGCAGGTAATTACAGTGCAGTGGCACCATGGTCAGTAAAAGGCGAGGCCGACCACTCCAGGGGAAGGCACATGATCCATTAGCTGAGCACAAGGCTCGATGGCCCATTCCTCATTCCCATTTGTCTTTCCCTAAAACCCCTTCGCCTCCCCCATCCCACTCTGATTCAGATATCTCCCTTCTTCTCCTGCTCCATCAAAGATACAGAATTGAGCACATGCAGGAAAAAAAAATCTCTTTAAAAACGAATTTGAGTTTGAGAGCTCCACAGAGGTTTTTTACATACCTGAATAAAACTGCACCCTGATCGCCAGGCAGCCAGCCAGTAAGCCAGTATGCACTCTAACTGAATCATTCACCATGGGAGAATTTTGACAAAACAGAGCTCAGCTGCCTTGAATTCAATAAAGGAAAATGTAATATATTTTTCATATTCTGATGCTGCTTCAGTCCAAATAATATAAGTGGCCCACTGAGAGGTGCAGCCTAATGGCTTCATAGAGATTTCATTTTCATGTCCTTTTTCATTTGGTGTGCAATGTCATGATGACAAACAAAGAATCAACAACCTTTACAAGAAAGATCCCACAATTACTGCTGCTCTCGCTGTTGATACCCGTAAAGATCTTTTTGTGGAGACTTCAGCTCCTAATGAGGGAAACAAGTAAAAATCACACGTGAAGCAATGAATCATTCAAATGACAATTTTCAAACAATTACGCTTTTCACAACTGTCTGCGCTGCTGCCACTCAACTTCTTGTTACACTGAGTGACTCATGCTGCCTTTTGTGCTGACATGAGTCTCACAGGTGTAATTCTCGTAGGCTTCTTTTACCACAGGCTCGTATCTGTGAAACAGTGAAGTTAAAACGTTAATTCCTGTAATGACCTTTTCCACAACTAATAGGTAAATCCATTAGCAGAGCAAAGACGGGGAGAGAAACTAAGCCAGTAGGGCTGCGGCTTCCTGTCACATCCCAGAGTTAACACCTCTTGTCTTGTTTAATCAGGTGCAAAGTCTGCACTGATCGATAACCCTTCCTGCAGGTAAAGGACCACAGGACCACATGTTACATCCCTCTCAAACTGCTGTCCCTGATTAGCTGCCTTGTCATCAGTCTGCAAACTCATTAGATCCCAATACACATGTTCTTTTTTCATTTCATCATACATTTACCTAGATGTGTGTAGCTGCTGATTCTGATTGATAAAGCTATTACCTTTTATTTTAATTCTCTGGTCAATTCATAGTTAAACCTGAAAGCTCCAATACCAACGTAAGAATGTAGCACAAAAAAGTACAAGAAATCTGAAATGAAAATATGCACACGTAGCATTTAGAATAGAATCTTCTTGAAAGTATTGTGGTGCTGTAACCATGGTCCCCAAAGTGCCTCAGTGAGTTATCAGTCTTTTCCCTAAAGCTTGCCATCACTGTAAAAAGAGCTATCCACCTTTTGAATAAAGAAAAGTTACAGAGTGGCTATTGTATGATGATGTCTGAACCTCAAAATTTCCATTTACAACAGCACTTTGCACTGCAATCTTAAAGAACAACCAACAAGTGCTGCCACTCATGAGCATGACACACTTTCCATGAATTAGGGACAAAGGCAAAGGAAGGTGCAACTGGAGCAAATTCGCTTTTATCTGGAGGACAAAGAATATAGAAAGGAAACAGCAGGAATGACAGCTGACATGACCCTCCATTTCAACCAGTGTTTCTTTCACAGAAATCTGTAGATTGATTTAATACAGAGCAGAACAGTAAAAGAGACAATAATTGTTTTTCATATAGTGAGTGATGACCTCATTGCATATATTCATACACTACATGCATAAATGCATGTGTATGAATATATGTATATGTATGAATTTCCCTGATATGTGACTATGAGAAATTATAGCTGTTAGTGTACTTTCATCTTTTCTCCTGGTCTCTCGCTTTCTCTGTTTCTTGTTCCTCTCGCTAACCTGCATCCATTCTGCTGACCCTAATCTAAAAGCATGACATGAGGATTAATAACTTTCCTGATATGGAATATGCACAACTTTCTGTCAACCAGATGAATAGGCTGCAGTCCAATTGAAATAACATATGAGGAGCTTTTTAATCATTGGGTCAAAGGGAAAAAAAATGTCCTTGCTCAGCTCAACTCAAGTAAGGGACAAAATGGCCTGGCTCCGGTTTACAGGTGGTAACTGCCTCTGCACAAAATGAGAAAAGAAGAAGAAAAAACACCTTAACATAATTAAACATTTGATGCAATATTTGTAATGATAACTCATGGTAGCCACCTCTGGTTAACCCTTTCAAGTCAAGTCAAGTCAATTTTATTAATAAAGCCCAATATCACAAATCACAAATTTGCCAATCTGTACAGCATATGACACCCTCTATCCTTAGACCCTCAACCCACTTTCTTCTTCTCATCACAATATAAAGATACATACCAGTGTGTGCTTCCCAAGACATGATCATTTTAACTTAAAAGCTGCTGTAATTGATTTTATGGCCATGTGGGGGCAGCAGAACACACTGAAAATACAACATAGACAGATTTTATAGGTTACAGGTTATGGTGAATGTGTTAGCAACCAGTGAGAATAGTTTCATATTTACCCAGCAGATACAGAGAGACATTAGCATTCATTTCTTTTTCTATAGCCGTTATATACTCCACTATGTTCACTGGCAAGTCACTAACTTTGTCTGTCTGCTGTTTGGTGCTGCATATGTAGTGTACAAAACAGCTGCCTGCTGCTGTAGGAAATGAGTAGAGCTGAAATGATTAGTTGATTAAAAAAGTCACTGATTTCAGCCTCTCAAATGTGAATATTTTGTGTTTTTTCTTTAGCCTTTTATCATAGTCGACTGATTAATTTTGGGTTTAAAATTGTTGGAAAATGGTAGATCAATCAATAATGAAAATTATCTTTACCTGCAGCCCTATAACATGAGGCTGATGAGAGGAAATCTGGGGGCCAGAAAACCAAAACAATGATCCAAACAGACTAAGAGGCTCTGTAGAGCTGAGGGAGACTGCAGAGTTGTGTGATAATTCTCTGTGGGTTCTATGAGCAAACCATTTCCTATTACACATAATCATTTGATCCATTGTTAATATTAAAAATATTGATTAGTTCAGCTTCAACTTGTTCAGTGTACAATAAAGGCTGCCCAATTTCAACTGATAGTGTGTAGTTAAAGTGCAAACTGAAATTGTCAGTGACAGAAAAGTATTTTGCTGCTGCCTTCCAGTCAGCAGTTCAGCACCACTTCTAGTGGACAGCTCCTAATAAGCCCAAACCTCTGGTGTTTTCTCAGATGCTCGGATCTGTAGGAGGTTGTGGGTTCTCACAGGAAGCTGTGCTTCAGGCTCAGCTGGAGAAGAAAGAAAGTGAACTTGTCCAAAGACAAAAGTTAGCTTTTACAGCTAGCAAAGCATTTCCTTTCAAAACAACTAGACTAGAGAAATTACAATGCCTGAAGGTCTTAGAGCCTAATGCATTCTTGACTCAACTGTGTAAAACACATCCAAAAAGTTTTAATGCTGTTACTTTAATGTTTTGGTAAATTGAATGTAATGGGTAAAGTGTATCCAGGCCATTCAATTTACTTCTAAATGCTGCACTAAGAGCAGGAAGTATTATAGTTTAGGAGGAACAACAGCATGTCATTTTGAGAGGATATTGCCTAAATGTCAAGGATGGAACTAGGTTGCATTCACTGTCTCAAAAGCAAAAAACAACTGAGAATGTCTAAAGTCTTTGTCCAGCAATGTATTTTTAAATGTAAGGTTTTATCTTTTATATATGTCACCTTGAAGCTTGAAGGAAATAAAGTCTGGTTATTTAAAAGTTTCAGCGAATTGTGACGCAACTGGTAGGCTAAGTTTCGGCCTTCAGTGTTTGAATACATCACATGGATACAAGACACATTAACACCTATAAACTGGTCTATTTCTATTTGAAGTCTGTGGGAGTCCACAAATGTCCATTGTGGACAAGGCAATGCTATCTAATTATTTTTTTAATAATGAAAAGCCAGATAATAAAGGTTTCAATTTAAATGGTTTTAAATGTAAACATTGTTTTTGTTATGGTTTTACTACATTCCTTTACTGTATTTGTTGAATTATTCCCAGATGGGTATGGACTATTATTTCACACTGACGTTTAGGATAATTGGGAGCAAGCATTTTCTCCCTCTCCGCTGTTCAAGGAAATGTCAGTCAGCATTAGCATACTCATTTATAGAGTGCTACAGCTGTCCCTGGCTGCTACCTCGCCGACCCTCGCTCTCCGTGCACCCAGCCACCCCTTTCAAGGAGGGTTATCACAACGATTATGAAAAATGACTCCCAAAAAAACCCTGATGTGACACATTATCTCAATATTAAGAGAGTTTGAGCGAATAATAAGTTTGGCTTATTAATCAAGGTATGAAAGGGTAAAGCGCTGCCAAGTGAAGTTAAATGCCACTGTCAATCTCAGCACGAGTCACTTTTGACTTCAAAGGACATTTCACCTAACTCATGTCACAGTATTTATGGAAACACCAGTGTCCTGATAGGACTCATAACCCTCATGTGAGACAGGCGGAGATTTTCTTCAGAAAGGTGGTAGATAGTGCACGGAAACCTCAACATTTGCCAAAAACAATGAGCCCCTTAATTCTGAGTTTGTATGAGTGGATACTGGGAAGTGCAGTCTTAGCCTCTATATCTATAACCTCTTGTGCATAACCTCTTACCTGGGTGTGTGGGCATGTGTGCATATTAATGCTCTTGCATGTGAGCACATGGCATGCATCCATTTCTGTAAGCACATTCTAATTTCACCTGTTAGCCCATTAGGGACGTCAAATGAGTAGCGTTAGGTAGATAAACGATCACCTAGCAAGAAATATATTATTCTCTATAAGACCGCTTTAAATAAATGAAAGGAAGCAGGCTTTGAATTCCCTGCTCACTTTTCATGAATAAATGATGAGGTGTGTTTGAATGAATCCATGTCCTTTCTTGGTGTCCTTTCTAAAGTTTGCTAAATGGCAGACACGGCGGTACATTCCGTCTACGAGCTAGGTGTTGCTAATCTGATGGCCGAGCTTTTCACTGTATCCCCTTGTTACAAAGGCTTCTTTGGTGGAGGCTGCTGATAGCCTAAAGGTCCAGTATCAAACAGGGCATGGAGGTATAGCATTAAGTATAACCTGTAGTGCTAGAAAGTAGCCATTCTGCTTGCTGGACTTGATCTGTGGCTGTCGCTCTCTTGTGCTGTGATATAAACAAACAGAAGAAATGCCACCCTGCGTCATCTGTCCCTAACATGAAAGAATGATGGTCATCTTTACAAAACAAAGGTCACTCTCTCGCATTTCTCTCCAAGTGGTAAATTACTTCTTGTTATTGTATATCGAGTTCTACAGTTATGTTTATTGTACCCGTTTGTGGGTATATGACAGGCACGCACTTCACACATCTAATTGAATTGGTCACTGTCATTAAATACTTAAGCAGCTCAGGGGGCAAATTAGCCCGCAGACGTCTTTCAGAAAAGGAAATGAGGACATATGGGACATGTCTCTCAGACTCATGGGAAAGACTACCAAAGGGTAGTGCCAGTCACAGCTCACGCCCAAGACCAGTCACACAAAGTCAGAGCAATGAACGAGAGAGAAACACGGAGCGGAAGAGAGAAAGGCGACTCACTCAATGAGAGTCTGGGGCAAAGATAAGAGAAGAATTAGCAGTTAATTTGTGGAGAAATTAATCCGTTTTCAGCATGAATCAGAGCCTAACTCTGTGGCATTGTTTAAGGCAGTGAGCGCTCCTATCTCATGTCCCCAGATATTTGCAGGTCACTACAGAGGAGAGGATTTCAATTTGGTCACTGATGTTGGATCAAGAGAGGGAAGACACAAAAGAAGTCTTTGTTCCAGCAAGGGGTTCACTGGAAGTGGCACATATCATCTTGGGAGAATTTCACAGCTGCCAACGTGCGCCACCACGATGTGTGTCTTTATAAGTTGCTTTTCATGAAGGGAAACTGAAGGCCACACAACAGCAAAACTGAACAAACTGTAATTGGAGCCGCCTCTATTTGATATTGAGCATTTAATCACAGATCATGAATGCAGTGCCATTTAAAAAGCCTCTGCATCCCCAGAATATAGAGAAGGTGACATTTAAAAAGCCCCCAGTTCCCTGCCGACACCAAATATTTCGCCAGTTACTCAAATTAATTCACTGATGACTTGCCTTTGGATACGTGCTGCACAACATAACAATACAAGAAAATTTTCTAAAATTATTATACACCAGGCAAGGTCATGCGAAAGCACCATCGGCTTCTGTTTTTCTTAGCTGAAACTAAAGACTTCAAATGACACTGCAGTAGCCTGGTTAATATTGTGTGTGTGTATGTGTGTGTATATGTCCTTGTGGAATGGTTCTGCAACCTGATTGACAATCTCTATAGTGGCACATCACTGAGCTTAGACCTCTCACTACATTATACAATATATTCAGCAATACCTCATACATTGTAAGTGTACCTTATGTCTTCATACGGGAAAGAAACAATATAAAGATGCCGATTTCATTTTGAGACATGCTCTCAGCTGAACTACTGACCTCTGCTTCTCAATGTCAATGCATAAAGGGCTGAAGAGATGACATCTACCCTTTGTGCAGCAGCCTCCATGCTGAGGCGCCTTAACAAAATGGCTTGAGATGATGTTGTTATGAGTTTTGTACTGTTTGTCGTTCCCGTGACTGTTTCATTTCTGTGTGCTACACTGGTGACAGCTGTTGACAGTGCGAGGCATCAGGAAGGCGAAAGAGCCATCATTTCCAACAGGGGAGGCGAGTTCTCCCTCTCAACCTTTCATCGTCCTTGCACAAGTGAATGGATATGAGAGACAAAGTATCTCACCGTCTGAGGTATGAGCATTAGAGACAGCATTTCATTAGGGCCTCCACAGACGATGCATTTTGTGGAAGTAAATTACATAAGATATATATTAATGGGGATATGGATGATTGGTGTAAATGGGACTCAATACTCTCTTGCAGTTCTCTCAAAAAAAAGAAAAGGTTTGAAGAATGAGGCAGACATTATTCCATATTTTTAAAATTGTAAACAATCCCATAAAAAGACAAAACCAACAATCCATTAGTCTGCCTCTCAGTACTTTCTGCCTTCTTTACCACTAAACCCCAGGCCCATTTGTTCCTAAAGAAGACGTACATTTTTTAAATGTGTGCCTATTGAAGATGTACATTTTTAAAAATGGGTCACAAATATATAATTTCATTTTAAACATGCTAGGAAATGTATTCAAACGTGGGCACTGTAGTTGTGAGCAAACATTACTCAAACAGGAGTAAAAAGTGTATTTGTTGGGGACTACTTTCAGCTGCGGATGAATACACATTTGATGCTCCAGTGAGTATTTACAGCAGCAGGACGGTGTATTTGGGGTTGGCTCAAAATAAACTACAGTGCCCATGTTCATCATGATGAAGGAACATGTCATCCAGTGCATCTGTGTGACTAATTTATGTGTTTTTAATTGGTTTTGGACAACAATGGAGCTCTATTGCACAGAGGAATATCAGGAATATCAGGCTTTGGCTACACAGCAATACTTGCTAGTAGCATCAATTCATTGCTGGTTTTAGTCTATTCATGGGATTTGTTGACAAAAAAAATTGTATTGCTAGCCTTATCCTTTAATAATATAACAAAGACAGGACAAAAAAATTAACAATGGTAAATGTGCATGATTGTGAACACAAACACACACCTTCTACACAAGCAGCTACGGCTATAAAACAAAGGGGTGTGAATCCATTAACTTCTATTATCAGAGAACTTTTCCAGTCATCAATTCTCCTTCTCCATTGATGCTGGATGAGAATGAGTTGTGTTCTCCCTATTAGCTTCTTCTCATTATGACAAAGAACAAAAACAGAACACACAAAAGCTGTAGCAAGCAAAGACATTAAAATTAATTCACGGCACCTGCTTCCAAAGACATCGAGCCTCCAACGGCTTGCTGCTGAGGATTAAGTGGAATTGATGACAACACATGGAAGAAAGAACAAAAAAAATACAACGAAACAACATACACACAGTCCACACAGCCCATTTGCTTGATTTACTGGGCCCTTGCAGAAAACCTTTCGACAAGGTTTAATTAGCATGCATTTTACACAGTTTTTCATGTTTAAAAGGTGATGAATTGTATAATTAAAGGGCTCACAATGTAAATCAATGGGGCAGAAAGAGAAAAGGTAATTAAACAGAGCCCTGGCTGGCATCATAATGTTCCAACTTTCATGGGAGACAAGACACCCCCCTGTTCCCAAACACTTGTTGACTGTATTAATGAAGGAATGTTGACACACAAAGACACCCCCTGAAAGGGAAACTTTATGAGCAGCTTTTTTTATCAGGTTAATATTTTATCAGGTTAATACAAAGAACTATATAAATATGAATAAATAATATGCCACTACATCACCATTCTTTTTAGTGGAAATGATTTTATGGACACAGTTTCTCTTGGCAGAAAGGGTCTAAATTAGTCCAGCAACATGGCAGCCTGTAAATTTGCCAATGACAGAGCTGCATGTTTGTTGTCTCTGCAGCCTGTAGAGAGGCAAGGAATTGCTCTAAAACAATTAAATGTTAGTATTTTACGCAATGCTACTTTGCTCATTCCCCATCCTGCATGATGAGAAAATGTCAGGATTCTGCACCGTCCTGCTGGGCTCGTGTTTCCATCCTTAAACTGCATCTCCCTTTCAAATCAAGCTTGCGTTTTCTCTATTCTCCCAGGATTTATGACATTTTAGAGCTATGAAAAGCTGCAAATGCTGATGTGACAGACCTCATTTGCAGTCTCAGTCCCAGTGCTCAACAGACTCAATGCCTTAGGTGTTCTGCTACTTGAGCAGCCAAAGATAAAGCTTTTTTTTTTTTTGGCCAACCATCCCAGAGTTTCCTGGGATTGCCAGGGCTGGCGGCGGGGGTGCAGATGTGTGGTAATTGAGTTTGGAATGGGCTGTTTGAGGTGGAGCTGCCGCTATGCAGCTCAGTCATAGCTATCCTCCCAATTTTCTCTCTTTAAGGAGTTCTCGCCCCAGGGAGTGTGCAAGTGAGTGGACTATGGCTGACTGTTACTATTGCGTGGAGTTACAGATGACACAGGCTCTACTCTCATTGAGACACTCTCGCCCACATCCTGTTCTCACATACTGTATTGTGGCCTACTGTGCTAACAAGATTAACCACTGACTTAGGTTCAGACATCCTTTGGCTCTTTAATTTTCACCATAGTATGAATGATTAAGTTCCCCTTCTTTTGCTCTTTATTTTAAAGCATAGAAAGAATGATAGTTTCTCTCTTTGGGACTTGAAATGGGGTTTTAAAAAATAATTCCAGTTTAATACAGTTTGGGTTTTATTTCCATAGGTTTGGTCAGTTGCCTGTAGGATCAAATTGCACTCACCAAAATAATGTGCAAGATAAAATAAAACTGAGACAGTGCTAGAAACATGAGCAGTGCCCCATTGCCCCGTTGGACTTGTTTTTGTGATGCCGCCATGTTCCCGGATTTTTATTTTTTTACTGTGGGAGAGAGCCAGACTAGCTTTTTCCATATGTTACAGGTCCTGAATGAAGCGCTGGTGCAAAACATTTATTTATTGGGGGGTTACCTGTGCAAACATTTAACACAGTGGTCAGCAATGCTAATCATCTCTTCGTGGCACTAGCTCTATCTGACCTCTGAACTTCCCTGTATGCCGCAAAAGTGATGCGTACTGACAGCAAAACTTAGAGCGCCCTCTGCTGCCCTTTTACTGTCCTAGCACAGACACACAATAGTCTTTTGTTCTGCCACTGGCACAAATAACAATAAAACCTTTACAATGTCTATAAGTTTTAAAAACATGTAGCCCAAGAGCCAGCCAGAAAACTGCATGCTGAAACTGATGTTAGAGTCAAACTAGCCAACAGCTCTGACCTTTGGAGTGAGTGACTTCCGCTGTGCCAGGGCAGACAAATACCAAGCGACCCAGTTGACACAGTTGTATTCAAATACACAAATATTGAGAGATCTAACAGTCAAGTGGCATCATCTATTTCACGGTTACACATGCCTTATCGTGAGCCAATATATAAATGTGTCACTTGTGTGAGACTATGATTTAGATTTAGAGACCTCTACTTGAACTCCCTGGCTGCATGCACAGACATGTTCTGGCATGTTCTCAAAGGTATGAGATTCCCATTGCACTAGCCACAAAATATGACGGATATACTATGCTATATCGCCCATGCTGATTCCTCTCTGTGTTTTAATGTCTACGGCTGTAGTAGCGCAGCGTCGGTGGCTGTCACCCAATGTCAGAAAACAGCAGGTGGAGCCCACATGACCACCTGGCACATGAAGCACAAAACCATGCATTAATCCATTCAAACCAAACCAAAATCTAAATGAAGAAACTGACAAATACCTATAGCAGCAGCTCCTATGGAAGTGATGAAAGTCTTGAAAGTTGGCTCTTTTAGGTCTGACACATGTAGCACAATCTGCCATTTCCCTCTCATTCATGCCAATCTAGCTATGAGCTGTCTTCTTTTCTCTCTCTTGTTCCTTTTCATTTAATAAAGCCATAGCTTCGGTGTTGTGTGATGCGGGCACCCAAAGGCCAAGCCCATTACTGAACAATATAAAGATTACACACAGGGAACCACAAATTCAAGCTATTCTCTAGCAAGAAGCTTATAGGAGGTCAGGTTTTCCTGTTGTTGAAAGAGCTATCTGAGCGAATAAGGAGAAGACCGTGATAATTACTAGCAGCCTGACTACATGAAAAGATAAAACCTTTTTTGAGAGCAAAGAATAATGGGTGTTAGGTTACCTGTAAATGTCTACAGGATAGGACAGAAAAATACAGAAAGCTGATTTTCCTAACTAGTGTATACACTCTTTGATATACAAAACCTCAGCTTTGACTTTATACTTAAACCACCCACCTTGTTATCTCTTTATACTCAGTGAGCCTTCACCCAGACACATACTGTATAACAGCTGGAAAAAATAGCACATTGCATCAAATGAGTTCCAAACTGTTGAGTGTAACCAAAAAGGCAACTGTTTTGAATCAAAAAAAGGAGTGTTTTTTTAACATTAACTGTGTCTTTTTTTCGCAATCACTCACAAACACAAAACGATATTGGGTTCAGATTATCCTCCGAAAAGCAAACATAATTTGTCACTAAAAATCAATGGGGGTAAAGCTCAGAACTGTGTGTAAATTTGATTTCATGTGCTTCAGGGGAATTGAATAAGGCTGTTGATGGAAGTGGCGCAGAAGGGGACGGGGATGTGAGAGTAGCCAGCCACCGTTTCTTGGAGGGGTTACAATTTAGAGGGCGGAGCAGATGGACGGCCAACAATCAAACAGCTGCTGTAATCAATTCAGCGTGAGAGTTCATCATGAGTCTGTCTGAGAGCTGAACTGAAAGACAGCGACAGAAAGAACCAGACTGAGGGCTTGCTGCACACAGATCAGGTTTTTTATTTAAGTATATTTGTGCAGAATACCAGTGCACTACAATGTCTCTTACAATATATAATATCCAATTACTATATCACAGATGAAACACATTAGAGCACAGGATGATATTCTACTTGTATTTTATAGCAGCATGGCTCTAGGGATAGCAACGTCAGTCTGCTAAATATCTGAGCAAGTATTATATAGATTGCCATGAAATCTTGTACAGACAAGCATGGCTCCCAGTGGATGAAGCCAGCTGACATTAGTTATCTCCTGACCTTTCCTCTAGTGCCACCATAAGGTTCGTATTTGTAGTTTTGAATGCAATGTCTTGACAACTATTGGATGGATAGTCATGAAATTTGGATTAATGACATTCATGTCCTACTCAGGATGAATTGAAATAACTTCGGTAATACCTTAACTTTTCATTTGCGCCATTATCAGGTCAAACGTTTTGTGTTTGTCCAGTACTTTGGTTTATCCAAATACCTGCAAAGCTAATGACATTCCAATCAGCCTCAGCTGTACGTTGTGCTAATTAGCTAATGTTAACATGCTAACATTGTAAACATTATACCTGCAAAACATCAGCATGTTATCATTGTAATTGTAAGCATATTAGCATGCTAATGTTAGCATTTAGCTAAAAGCAGTGTACGTACAGCCACACAGAGGTGCTAGCATGGCTGTAAATTCTTAGTCTTGTCACTAGTATTGTTTGATTTCTCCTAGTAAACATGTTTTTTGAGCTGTAAACTAAATGATGTGACTGTACTGTGATGAAACACATTTCTTACCAAATTGATAAAAATCTGCATTTCATGGGTTGAAATTGGCTCAACACTCCATCTACTGTTTTAAATCAGCCCTGAACCTGCGAGGCCAATGCTGACATAGTCAACATTTTGGGACCTGTCTACTTCATGAAATGTATATAAAAAAGACACTAATCAGTGTCAGTCAGTCTCCCTGTGTCCCCTGACCCACACACTATGTAGCCACGAGGCCACGTCTCCTACAGTCGTTCCCTCACTCTTGCATTTCTTAAATATGTTGGGGGAGAGAGGGTTCTAGTAGAATTTGAGGATGGAGCTTTTACATTCAACACATAACATTCATCTTTAGGTCAAGCAGGCAATCTGCTGTGCCTAATTCAAGGCCAAAGTTGCACAGTTTGTCATGGTGTGGTGACAGCAAACCTAATGCAGCCTCTCTTTCTTCCACTATGTCACCCCCCTGTTACAGCTGGCCTGTTAATATGGCCTCTGCTGTTGTAGTTTCATTTGTAGAGCTACAGTCTTCGCATTGTCACACATTTCAGAACTGATTCATTTGTTGATTTCATTTTTGATTGGCAGTCTGCATGTCTTCCGAGAAAGACATCTCGATGATGTTCTGCACACAGACTGTTGATCGTAGGCTGAACTGTTGAACTTTCACTTCACTTTGTGCACACAGTTTTGACATTCTGAAACAGAAAAAGGCATGCGACACAGCATGCCTTTAGCCTCAACACACATTCTTGTTTGTATAGCTCTGACTGCAATAGAAAGAGCATACAAAAGTCCCAAATGAGTTTGCCTAAATAGATCACTTGATTAAACACATAGGCTTGAATTCATCTTTGTTGGGGCTGTGTAATTTAAATCTCCCATTTACACACTCTAGTATCACTACCTGCTATCTGCTTTACATCCTGCTGTAACTTAAACTATAAGCCTGATGAGGAGTAAAATGGTGGCTGCTGTGTGTTATGTTTGACTAATCCCTCTTTGCTCAGGCTTTGCTCTTTCAGTGTCCTTCCTATCTCCTGCTCTTTACATCTTTTCTGTGCAGCTCACCGGCTCTGTGCGTCTAGACTTTTATTCACTAGCTAAATCATTGTTCTGCAAGTCCACATGGCTGCTGAAGGGTAAAACACTATCACATTTCCATCTGGGAAGAATTCTATGGACTCTTCTCTGAATGCACTCCTGTGGTGGACACAAAAAGCACATCAAATACTGTATCGCCACTGTTGCGAGAGTTTTTATCGCTGGTCAGACAAGAAAGAAGTTGGCTGCACAGTTTTGACTATATAACACATTGTCTAGAATCTCCAGGGCACCACTGACCTTTAGGAAGGAAGAGTTAAACAGACCAACAAAACAATTCCATTACTCTGATTAATTGATTTTGAATGCTTTCAGGGAATTGGCTAGACGGGTAAATGGGCCTTTGTGCTGGCAAAAAGCACTCAGATGATTGGAGTTAAAGCTAAGACACAAATGCCTTCTTGTACGTTGATAAGAGAAAGGTCCATATCATGATTCTTGTAAAAATGACATACATTGTTTATTTGTTCAATTTTACATACAGCACTAATATAGCTCTGGATTCACAATATGTGGTACGCATATAGCAACTGTAAATGCCACTGAACTATAACCATATTGTGGTAGAAGGTGTTAAAAAGAATGCATTTTTCATATATATATATATATATTAAATATACAGCAAGTACAAAATATAGCTGCTGTATTTTACCCTGTAATGTAGCGCTATCATGCAACTTTATGAGGTACATACACAACAGTGGTCACATAGTAACATGGTATGAGCACATGTACAATGTATCAGGAAGGGACTTTTTTATGGAGAAAAGAGAGATTGTAAGGGCTCACCCTTTCAGAAAGTAGACATTGCTGCTCATTAAGATGGAGTCTAACCTCCCACCTGTGGAACCTGGATAACTCCAGAGGAGACCCATAAAGAATTGGATGGCAACAGCAAAGAGAGCAAGCGGATTCAACATGGTGACAGAGGAGCAAGTGTGGGACAGAGGGGGATAGGAGAGAAAGAGAAACTCTGCGCACGGGTAAAGGAATGAACAAACAAGAAGACTGATGTCTTCAGTTACCGTGCTTTATAGATGATATTCAAAGCATGGCCGTGCATTTATCACACCACTGCTGCTGTGGTGCTGTCACTGCGACACATCAGGTAATGGTGGAGGGGGCTACGGTAGCATAAAGGTATGTGGGGTGACAACTGGGAATGGATAAAAGGAGGGGGAGTGAATGAATGAGCAACTGTGTGTTCATGCGCTGGCAAATGACAACGAATTGTGAAGAAAGAGGGATGTCTACAGTAAGGGGAATAAGGAGAGATGAGTCTCATTTGTTAGGCTACCTTCCCTCTGCCGTACTCTCCTGTCCTTTCTTGCAGCAGAAGATTATGGAGTCTGCCAACTCACTGATATGTGAGAGATTCTATTAATTAACACTTTGGACTGTGGCAACTCAGCCTGTCATTTATTTTAGTTCTCTGGAGGATTCAGGTAGGAGCCCAGGGATAAGGCGTAAGAAGTGGGAATGAGATGGGCACCTGCTGGGAAAGGTGAAAAGCAGCTCGCTCCACAAGGGTGGGATGACACAGGTGAAGCAGCTCTGGGAGACTTTCTGAACATATCACAGTGTCTGCATCAGAGCTGGCACTGCAGCTAGTGAGTGTCACGTGTAGACGCTCTGATTATGGTATGGCGATGAGTCATGCTGTTCAAATGGGCTGTCACTTGTGCTGAAGCTCAGGGACTGGGAGACAACAAACAAACACAAGTGATTAGCATTAAAGATGTAGCTGTTTCAGATCTGTCTAGACTTGCAGTAGAGAGCCAACAGTCTCATGCTGAGCTGGCAGACTTTACTGTCATGCAAGTAAGAAGACTGTTGAGCTAATAAACCTGGGTTTATGATTTTTCTTTTTGAGCAGGAAAAAAACTAAATAAATAAAGGAGGGGATGTCGATCTCTTTGAGATGTGTATCTGTGGTATGAATAAAAAAATGTTGTATAAACCCAGCCAGCTTGCCATACAACTCTCATTAAACAGTCACTTGATTTTATGAGGAGTTTTATCCATGCCTCCGAGGTATAACTGAGGTGCCATTGATGTGGAATATATTGCCATCCCATAAGATGTTAATGTGCCTTCTAGCTTTGGTTTGCAGCTAGTAATACTGTATGTTTGCTTAACTGATCCAATCAACAAGGCAAGCTCGCATCATAAGTGTTCTGGTGGGAATCCTGTGACAGTTTAGATTTGATTGACTGAACCTTTCTTCTATTGACTGTACGGACACAATGCAGCTTAGCGCCTGCAGTCAGACATGTTCTGCAAACATGAGATCACTCAACTAAGAACCGATATGTCTCTATGCCATGCTCATATCAAACAGCAGACAAGAAATGTCTTGTTCCCTGCTTCTCTGCATTATAGGTTGCAGACCCCATTTAATTCTCCACTCTGATTGGCTGTAAACTCTACCATACATGACCTACAGCAATTTTTATTCGCCACAGCTTTTGCACATTCCTCACGGTTAAGCCCCCAAGACACAACGTATCATTTTCACACCCAAAACAACACAGCATATGCAGAATACATCAATTTTGCAGTAGCAGCTGCTGCTTGGTTATTTCAGCTGTGACTGTTTGGATATCTGTGTGGCTCAGTTTGAATAAGATTGTTGTCTTTAATTTCTTCCTCCGTGATAAACTGATACTTATAGTGGCTTACATACAGCCTGCTGATGTGTCTCTGGACCTTGTGGTAACAATGTGTGAACAGTGAAATGCGGCCCATCATGTACTGTGCCTGGAGATGGGGCATGTCCAGACCAATTTATCACAGTGAGGACAGCTGTGGCTCCCCATCACACTGTTGGGTCACTGGTGGCAGCAAGAAGTTACAGAATGATAATTTATTTCCATTCTTAGCTTGCTAGTTTGTTAATGATGACTAACAGGCAAAGCAGCTAACAATAGCTGACAGACCAAGACAAGCTTATATAACATTGTAATTCATTATAAGTTAACCAGTCGAACCAGCAAACTTGTTAAAGGGAAACTCCGGTATTTTTAAACCTGGGCTCTATTTTTTATTTTTATTTTTTTACAAATTTTGGGGTCCAAATGACTAATACTTACCAAAAGTTTTGGAATTGGTCCAGTAGATCGCCTCCGCCAGCTTCCGTGAACAAGCTGCAATGGCTGCAACGTAATCCTTTGGGGCAACTGCAAACATGAAAAGTATGTCCACTAAAAGTGCTTGTTTTTGCTACTGACTGTTCCCTCAATGTGTCTGACAACATTATGGAAAGGATCCCTACAGAGACAGAGCATTTTGTTAAAGAGTAAGATCCTTTTTGTTTAACCAGAAACAGAAAGTATCACTCAAGGAAAAGTCTCACTCTGAAATCTCGCGAGAGGTGTGTTGTTGCAGGAAGACAAAACGACAAAACTTCAAGTGTAGCCTTTCGGGATAGGTATAAACACTTTTGCCTTGGGACGTGACCAATCAACGCGTTGTACAAACTAGTTAATTTCAAGCATACACTAGCCATTTATGGGGAGCACCCATGGTGGCCGGTCTATTTGCTGTGGGGGCTGGTTACACTAACCTCCCTGGACACAGGCCTGGCTGGAGTTGATGTGTTGTGGTTTCATAATAATAATTAAGGTAATGTGTATTTAAATTTTTCCCCACTGATTGACATGCTAGTCACATAAAACACAATGTGCCCGCTGAGCCTTACTCAGTTTGGGATTATTGCCACCTCCCAAAATGCCGGTTTCAATTACTGCCATTTAAATTGCCCAATGACCCAACATTGCTCTTTCCTCACCTCATCCATCAACTCAAAAAAATCCCATCCCAAAATTGCCTTAGGATATCTCATCTGATCTGTAAAGGAAACAGCAAGTTGATTACAATATTTTAATTTAGGCCGTAGATTCCTTCATTATTCCTCAGCAGGAATGGAACTGAATCTCTTGTGCCTTGAGTTAAACATGCAGGGGTCGGGTTTATTTCAGCACCATTTTCTTGGTAAACAAACATTTTTCTCAACAAACCTACTTGTTGGCCATCAATTTCTCTAGGTAGAGACACAGGAAATATTCTGAACACATAGAACAGTGTATGGAACTACCAGACCTGCTGGACGACTTCAGAATGCTGAATGATACTGAATTTAGCCTGTTTATTCACCGTGCTTACCTTGTGCATAATATGCATTTCTAATGAAGGTGTACCAAGACCCACTTCTGGCTGTGATCAGAGAACAAATCCTCAGGGAACAACAGCTGACAGTGAGAGAACGAAAACGATGTTTGGATTTGGAGTCACATTGAGACTCGGCGGGGATGCATATAGATCGCAACTGAGAGAGAAACAATCACGGGCTTACACACATGCAAGCACGCACACGCACACACCCTTCTCCATCTAATCTGTTCAGTTGTTTGTAGTTGCATTTCACAGATTCACATGTACCTGGCCAGCATCCATCTCAATATGGCTGCAGTGTATCTTAAACTGTGACCGAGGGAGCAGGAAGAGCGATTACCATCTCCATACCCTACCTCACTAACACCTGTGTATCTTGCCAGCATGCAGGTGGCAAAGTAGTGTGTGCCTGACGGTGTGGTAACAGACAGATGTAGCATATGTGTGTGTGTGTGTGAGAGAGATAGTCATATAAATTTGCTCCCCCGGAGCAGTTGCTGCTACCTTCCCCCGCCCTGACAGCTCCATAGATTATGCCTCGAGAGGCAAAAAGTGCTGTTTAGTATTCCACATGACCCATCTACGCTGCCTGGGCCACACCAAATGGAGACAGTTGCTCAGCTGTTGCCACCAAAATGGAGAAAAATGTGTTCAAGCTGTGCGCAGTAACTTCTGTGGGCAATTAAAGTAATAAAAAATGTCTCTTGTATCTTCACATAAAATAGGTCATTTCAAAGCTCTCAAAGTTGCATGAAAAAAGAAAATATGTTATTCAATTTGGACTTCCAGTATAACCAAAGCCTACATATAGCATATATTTAACAATCTGTTTTTAGGCCCTGTTACAACGGTATTTAAAGCGACAAAATGGTGAAATTTTGACATGCAAATTTGTGCTGTTCACAAGTAGCAAAACGTCTTGACAGTGCAAACCGTGCCCAAAATGGAGGAAGCTACTATAGCCTATTAGCTGTGTTGCACCATCCACTTTTATTTCACCCTTCTCTGCTGGTGTATGGGCTAAACTGTCCCACAAAAAGGGGAATGGTTTACAGCCACGAGACAGGATTTATTGGTACAAATATGTCTTTTGAATAAACTGTGTTAACCGTTTGTCCTGTTAGCGACTGAGCTAACGAGCTAGCTGGCTAGCACAGAGAGCCTTTTTCCACCTTTTCATAAATAAAAAGTCATTTGATATTATTTTTCTATTAAAATCAAGATAAACTGAATGCTAGACCTTTCTTATACTCTTGACATTATGTTCCAGGGATCTGCAATCTTTTAACTATGAGAGCTACAGTACTTAAAAAATGAAATCTGTCAAGAGCTGCTTTTTGTCCCTCTTGATTTTAGTAGAAACATACCTGATGACATTACATCCTGCTCTCCTCTCCATAAAAGATAGCAGGCAAGGGAAGGTCATACCAAACTTTTAATCAGTATAGCACTTCTAACATCAACATGAAACACGTGTATATTTAACTTTTAAACATCTTCACATGAATGTAATTCACAGTGCATCTCCTCTCTTCCCTTCCTCCTAAAACAATGTGTAAAAAGCTGGCAATTATACTAATGACCTGGCAGCTCAGTGTATTTCAGGCCTTTATGTATGGAGGAGAGGTAAACTCAAGCAAATATGCAAAGATGTCTTTCTGATGTGGTACATACAAGTGGATAAAGTGAAATAAAGTGAATAAAGTGAGCTAGTTTAACCACTGCGCTCCTTTTGCTCCTTGTTGGTATTACAGATTACTGTATGCTGATTCTGACTAGAATGAAGACAGGCTTTGAATCCTTGTGATGCATTCAGAGGGTGAAAGATATATGATTTTGGAGAAGATTACAATGTGGGTTTCTTTGCAGAATAGGTGGAATCATGAACTACCCTTTTTCCTCGGGGTACGCTCAGCAGAGGATACGTTGTTTCTTGCACAAAGATTGTAAAAAAAACAAACATAGTAGCCTACTAATGAGAAGATTAATGTAAGAAGTATTAATAAGAAGTTGTTTTTTTTAACTGCACAAATTGCAAAAAGCGATGCATCAGAGCCATGGTAGTTTTGCACAGACACTGATGAGGAAACATGCGTTTTAGGGTAAGACAGCTCACACTACTAGTGCAAGTTTATGGGTGTCTAATGAACATACCGGTCAACAGTAAGCAAAGGTTTATCAGGCTCAATCTCCATCCAACCTCCAACCTCCAAGGCTCAGTGATCAATGTTTTAGTGATCAGTTTGACATCCCTTTAGAGTTTCAGAGCTTGTGCAACAGGTGTGCAGAGTCTCTTTCCTGATCCCTGCAGCTGATAAAGAATACTTACTAAATCCTGTTTTGATATAGTTTCTTATGAGTGAAGCTTTGCCTCTATACAATGCTGTCAAACGTGACACATGGCATATACTGTATCTAGTGTCTGGCATATCTCATCATGCTATGCTGACATTACTAATATAAGATCCAGAATTAGGGAACTTCTGGGCTCTACTGCAAACTGCAGGAATTTCACTTATGCTAACATTACTTTTATTTATTGATGTGCAGTGGTGTTGAAATGTTGGTCTGTTTGCACTATTTAAGGCTGCAAATCAATGAGTGTGCTCCAGTCCCCTTTTTTCCCCTTGGAGGTTTGTTGTCCTCGAGCTGAAAAGCACTTGCATACTGCTGGAAGATGTGCAGAGATCCCTTTTTCAATGTTCAACATTTTTTTTAATGCTAATGCTACTTTTGTTAGAAAGCTGTAACCTCTGCTGCCCCTTGACGATCTGGGACACACACTGGTCATTTGTCACTACTTTAACAGCTAACTTTGTCTAGTCTGGATTAACATTATCACTGCTACTACAGTAGCTACTGCTACTGTCATGTCTCATTGGAATTCCATACGTCATATTAGCTAGCCAGAGCCAACAGATGTCTATCAAAGTGTGTTGTGTAGTAAGAAAGTATCAGAAATGCGAGCATGAGTACCAGAAATTTCTTTAAATAGTAATTTAACTGATTGCTTTATTTCTAAATTCTGAAAATGTCCATATACAGTGAAATCTCTCATGATGTGTTAGTGAGAATTTTACCCCTTTGCTTTTGTGAACTGCTACTACTATGAAAAGTTACATAAATCTGAACATGAATTATATATTGATAGACTCTTGGTCATTGTGATCATTTAAAAAAAGAATACTGTCGTCAAAATAACCTAGGTACAATGTACAGCAGAGTAAACAACTGAAACCTTAAGAATGTGGTGTCTATACGGGGTGTGAGTGTTAAAGGGTTAATGATATTTGAGGTACTCACCTGCTCCATATTTTTTTATTTCCCCAACCAGTCAGTGGGAAGGCGAGGTCAGTCCAGGACTTTGCTGGAGACAGCCAGCAGACCTAGAATATGTATTGGAACATTAGTGGCTACAAGTGGAGTCCAGAATGCATGCTGCATCCAATTCACTACTTATACACTAGTTTGGTTTCATGGGGAAGTTGGGTGTCTTTGCTGTAAAAGAAGATGGACTCCATCATCCTGGAGAGGGTTATATTTCAAGAAATAGGGAGAGGGAAGGAAAACAACGTGCCTGTATTGTAAATGCCTCCATGTGCAACCAAACCACATTTCATTCGTTTTCTCTCTGTCGGCATCTCTTTAACATTTAGGTTCAGTGTGGAGTATGATATGTTACATATTGCCTGCGCCCTCTTCTGATGCAGACTTTTAAAAAAGACAACTATATATATATGTGAGTCTGGAATCTCATCTAGCATGAACAAAGAATAGAAAGGAGTAAGCAGGTGGCTTTGTACTGTATGTGTATGGGTGTACCAATAAGAATGTTCAGGTGGCGTGTAGATGTGTGTGTGTGTGTGTGTATAAGGTGGCAAATTGTAACATGAGTTTTTTTCTCTTTAGAATGGCAGAGCCAGAGCAGCAGCTCTCATCAGAGGGTTGTATATGTGGCATCGTAATAGGGTCACAGTAGATGTGCAGGACAGGCAGGGGCTCTATTTCACAGGCTGAGAGATGGAATGTGCAGGCCGCAGAAGGGTCTGAATAATGAATTTTCTCTCTCTGACCTGTCTGCTTTGCCCCCCCCCCCCCACAAAAACTCTGCTTGGATATTAAAAGATGTCATAGACCCTGGAGTGTCACAGCAGAGCCAGTGGTCATGAGACAGGGACAGCGTATAGGAGAGGTGTGCAGAAGTGAAAGGGGACATGCCGGTAAGGACTGACAGAATGATATGATATATGATTATGGCAGTTCTTTCCAGATGGGGAATGACAGGATGGGCCTTGTTTGTAGAGGACAACATGTTGGAAGCACTTCCTGAGAATAGGTTGGACATGGGCCTGAGAGAGACGGAGAGCAGCCTGCCGTGTCTACCAGCTGAGTCCACACGATGACAAACTCTGCTCCCCGTCTTTCAGGAGACAACCGTAGTATTACTAAGCAGATTAGATACAGAGACACTACTCACCAACCTTGAGTTTTTACCTGGGGGGATGTGTTCAACACTTCTCCCTGCATAAGCACAAAAGTGACACTGCTGCTCAGTGCCTAGCCTACTGCACTTTATTAGAAACGTGAGCCCTGGATTATTGTTAGGAGGTGACAGAGCCATGGCAAATGTATTTGTTGTTAAGTGGGCATGAATTAATAATTCCACACAAGCTTCAGAGCATAAAAACAAATTAGGTCTCAAAAGCAAACATACAGAGGCACGTTATTTTAATTAAAAGTGCTAACGATGATAAGAACATCCACGGGTCCTGTAGCCTGTAGGTTCTATGGAGTCTGTCTTAAGAGAAGATATGAAAGTCCGTTCGCTCTTGTTTCATCATCCTGTTTTATTAGAACTTAGATAATTGCTGCCTGTTTGTGTGTGTAGAAGTGTGGATGTGTGTAAGTATGTATTTGTGCGCGATAAGAAGGGGCAAGGTTGATGGGGACGAGCAGGAAAGTGACTTTAAGGCTGTGCCACATCATTAGTCTAGCAGCCAGGCTCAGTAGGTAGAGCACGGCATTCTACATTATTAACTGACACACTGAGACACTAGTGGAGGTTTGGTGTGTACAGGACAGACACTACATCACTTCCTATCCCTGTACTACAAGGGGAATAGAGGCAGCACAGTCTGATTACCTATTCAAAGCATCACCAACCCAGCCAATTAACCGAGACGCTGCCGAGACACAGCTGATACAGACATGGTGGCTTGTGAGTACACAGCTAGCTCGCTTGTTTGGTCTTTTTTTCCTCTCCTTGTTTTTCTTTTGTTTTGACATACCAGCAGCCCCTGTAGATGGCACATGGCCATGGTGTAAGTGCTCCTCTTCTCTGACAGAACAAATTAAGCTGAGATGACAAAAGGCCAAATGGTTCCAGAACGACGCAACGGAAAGTGCTGTTAATGAAAGTCCCTTTTTTTTGTGAAAATGGGGTTTCACTGGAACCTCAGTGGCAATGAAACCTCCCATGAATATGCAATGCCTCGGTCAGCCAAGCTTATTTAGCATACTAACAGGAGGACAGCTTTTTGGAACAGCTCGCTGCTGCGCTCGATGAGCGCAACAGTTTTGTGAAAGTTGTTAACTGTATAAATACACCGTAGCCTTTCAAGTTTTAAAGACAGGGTGTGATGTGGATCTGTTGCTTCATCCATGAACCGCTGTGAAGTGAGAGTAGACTTTTTTTTTTTTTTTTGTGGAGTATATTAACCAGCAACTTAAAATGAGAACTGTAATTAAAAGGATGGCAGCGTTATTAACACATGCAGAGGAGTGGAGTACTTGATTAACAGAGAGCAGCTGATTTACATTCTTCTGTGCGTGTGTGCAGCCCACCCTGTTCTTTTAAACGTGATGCACTGGAACTAATTTCCCAGGACACATCGTCAGTAGCTCTGTCAACAACTGTTATAGTATTTCCTGCCTGTCTTCAAAAAACATTTCCTTATTTATAGAACTGACAGTTATTTGCAGTGAGCGGGTGGCCAGCAGTACATGATTATTGTCCTGGTGCTCGAAAAAGTGTTTCGGGGTGAGAGAAACTGCTTCAAAGGCCTTGTTTACTCTTTCTTTGACTTTTTCTGTGTGGAGCTATCTCCCCACTGAGAGACATGTTTTTTCAGCATCTCGTAATAATGGGACTAAATAACTCAAAGCCTAGTTTTCCCTTCAACGACGGCAGGATTAATCCATGTAATTCACTGTGAAATCTGATTTGTGGTGACAATACCAAACTGAGATAAGATAGTATTGTAATTGTCTTGTGCTGCCAGTCAGGGCAGATTGCAGCTGAAAACACGCACACATGCAAACACACACCTGAGGAATCACTTATGGCTGTTGTGGTTCTGCATGCAAAACCAGACCTTAGACTGGTTTTCAGTTACTGACCATTTTGACTGTCATGGTGGGAAGTGCAGGCAGCAGAGAAAGGACCGAAATGCAGACAGACTGGTGCAGTTCAGTTATTTATTGTAAAGATGAGCTTACATGCAGGTACGTCGAGGTTTGGGTGACAAAAGCTTGACGGAACATACAAAAAGCAAGACAGCAACAGGACACAAGCAAATCAGGATGAACCAACACTGGAACAAAGGAAGTGGACTGGACCAGCCTGATGAGGGAAGTAAAAACAGGTGTGTAGCTGGGTGGGGCGGTCAGGTCATGGGGAAAGGAGGGTAAAGTCTGAGGTGATCTGGTAGTGGACTGACATCATTTCAGCTGTAAAACTGCCATTTTAGGTGCACAAGAACTGAACCCTAAGTGTTTTTACATTTTAACAAACACATTATCTATACTGGGAGTGAGTAAAAAAGCACTCCAAAGCACTAGAACATTAACTTGGCTTGTAAAACACTGCAAGGATCAATAGATGCAAATAAACAATGTCAGCCTCGGATTTTGAGGGTAGTGTCTTCTTCCATCAGCACATCTCTGTGAGATGCTGAACCGAACACACAAAGGAGTCCGACAGCTACTTTGAGTTCCCTTTTCTCATTAATGTCTAAATTGTATAGCTGATGGGCTGCGGTGTGTGGAGCTTGGCAGGGCCCTGCTCTTTGGGACTCACCAGCATCTCTTGGACAGATGGCGGGAGGAAGCAGCTGTGACTAAGGGACATACAGAGGAGCCAGAGAGCTAGCTACAGCCACAGCGCTGTGGCAATGACACAACCTCAAGATGGAGGTTGAGAGCAAAGAAAGTAAGATGGCAAACAATAGAGAGTAAGCCCTGTAGCTCCACTGTGCCATGTACACCAATGGGCGACAAACTGCTGTCTACGTCCCTGACGTGAAGCAGAACTTGCCGTCTCTCCCATCCAACACAGACACGGTGCCGAGCTTCAGTCAACTCGCCTCCCCTTTCTTCCCATTTCATTCAGGTCTTCAGAGCCCCCGAACCAATCCAATAACTTCCTCCCAAAAACTACCTTAACTAGCTTCCTCTGATATCTCCAAGCACCAAAAATACAGTCCAGGAAAACTTTAGGCTCTTTCCTCATCCCGGTTGATGTGCTGTTTGGCAGGAGGGTTGCATAAGAATGAGCAGTTAGCAGCGTTTGGAGTCCAACTGGGGGGGGGGGTAGCTTGAGAAATGAGCTGGCATTTGCAGATAGGCAGGCGCAGACTGATGGAGTCCCTCTGAGGGGTTCTGAAGGAAATTTTCCTCGCTTTTCTTGGGGGGTAAATCATGCTGTATGGTGAAGGGGGCGAGAGCATTGAGGCACTGTGGACTGAGGCACAAGGCAGCCGCCTGAGCCTGGGACTTCTGCTGAGCACGATATTAACATGCAGCAAGATGTCTGCGCTGGCATGTGATTTTGTTATCTGTTGCCCTCACTTTACTTCTTCGATGAGCTTTTGCCTGTAAATTTGGGGGGATTTTCCTCAATTCCTCAGAGAAACAAAAAAAAAAAAAGTATACTGGATGTTTGTTTATCCTCTGGTATTCTGTTTGATTCAAAGATAAGATGCAGCTATTACTGCTAAACAGAAGGCAAAACAGAATCAAGCCACATGTCCTCCAATGTTTTCCGAGCTCTCTCAACAATCACGTATCACTACTTTTATTTGATTCCTTTCTCTTTGTCAGGAGCATGGCAGATGTTCCCCACCAAAATATTTGAATCTTTTGGGGCTCTTTTAAGTACGACAGCATGAGTTGTTCTGCTTGAAAATCAGCCATTTCTAATTAAGCATGGTTTCCAAATGAAGGGGTAAACAGAAAAGGCTCCAAATGGTTGTCATTAGGGGCTCATGTTAGAGCACACAGGTTAGGCCCCCAGTCTCATTAAACAGGGACTGTTCTCCACACACACACATACCAAAAAGTCTGCCAAAACAAACCAGAGGATAGCATACATGTGCCAGAATGCGTATGTGTAAGCATTTATGTATGCATGGATGTGTGTGTTAATGTGCCTGTATGTGTATAGGCCTGCTTGAGAGAACAGGCTGAATCTCATTTACAGTCCATGGGGTCACTTATTGACTGAATCAAGCCCCTTGACAGGGCCCAGACGGAATGGAAGCTTAATAAGATTACTGTTATATATAGCAGCGGTAATGGGAACCTCTCTGGAGATTCTGGTGCTGCTGATTTGTGCCCTGCTAGCCAGATTTGAGCAGAAGTGCCTAACATTCTGCACACAGCCTCTCCCCACCGGGAAACTCCTGATGCATTACAGCTGCAACAGATCAATCAATCTACCTACTCCCCGCTCTCCCATCTCTCCACCTGCTGCCTGCCAGGACAGTGATCCCTCAGAGGACCTGTGCCTGGGGCTGTACTGTCTGAGTCTGTACTGCCCATGCATGCTTGTCCACCTCCACCACCAGTTAGAGAAATGACTCTGAATGGGCACCTCCCTGCCACATCCCTTCTGTGCATACATTCAGGGTCTAAATCCAATCGTGCAACAGATTGTTGCTCTCTAGCGCGCCGCTAGTCAAGTCAGTTTAAGGCAGAGGAGCTAAGGATCGAAGGAGGTGGGAGAAAGGAGGTTCGTATTAGAAAATGCCCTGCCGCCACACTTGTTTTGATTAATGGACCTCTCTGCCTCTGAGTGACGAATTATCAGAAGGCTGGATGGCTCGTTCATCACTGTCAGCCGAGGCCTGCTAGTGTGGCGTCTCCAGTCCCGCCAGCCAGTCCCGCTACCATCTCGCCCTTATCGCTCCCACCTGGTCCTGGAGATTTGCAGGAGAAGAAGAGAAGAGACTGGAGGAAGAGGCAAAAGAACCTGAGTGAGTGAAGCTGAGGCGACAGTGTTCAGCCACCATCCTGGCAGTCATTACAGAAATGGACACCGCACTTATCCTGAGATTTACTGCATGTTTACTCAGATAATCTGCTGGTAAATGCCTACAAGCAGGCGTGATCATCCACCAAACCATTATCACATGATTGAAGTTAATTTGGAGAAAGGAAAGCAGGGAGATGATAAGAGTCTTCGTGTTGAACAACTGAATGGCAGATAGTGGAATTTTGTTTTGTGTCTCAGCCCAAGGCCCTGCCTGGCCTCTAATTAAGCAGGTAGGGAGTGCTTTAGCGACGGGAATCTTATCTTTGCTTTTGCCAGGCGACAGATAGTGTTCAGAAGCATAAACACTAATTAATTACCAAGAGTGTACTTTACTGTGAGAAGGCTTCTCTGCTGGTGCCTGTTGTGATGGGCATTACAGAGATACAGATGGAGACAGAAGATACACACATAGATACACACACACACACACACACACACCATAAAATAAGCAAAACTCTCATTTCCATTTTTACGGTCTGTCTCCTTTTTCATATTCACGTTTTCTCTCTCTCTGCCTCATGCACCCACTCCCACCTGGACAGGGGAGGGAAGGTAAAGTAGTTGTTTTTTTCTAAGCGAGGTAACATCCTTTGACACAGACAGCAGACCAAGCTGAGCCGGTGATGGATGGGAAGTGGACAGCTGTCGACAGGCAGGAGGCCGACGGGGCCGCGAGCACCTGACGGAGACACACCTAATTCCCAGGTCTTATTTTGTCAATAAACAGCAGCCAGTGGCACTCAATTAGAGGACTTTATTGACTATGCTGCCTGGCCTGTGTCAGATGTCAGCTGGTGACACAGCGTGATGTCCAACACTGACACTTTCTCTGAGATTACAGAAAATAGAAAAATCAAAAGAAGATTGCAGAAGCAGAGAAAAATAAATAAAGGAGAGAAAGCATAGGGAGGATTTGGGGAGAAGTACAGAAGGGAGAGAAAGACAGGGTGAGATTAGGAGAGATGAGGGCTACACTAGTCCTCAAAGCATTTTTCTCAAGTACTCAGGTTATTATATCTTGTTGGGACCGCCGAATGTGAGCTTAAGCAAAATGTAAAAATGTAACAAATCAGATACGACAAATAGTAGCAATAATTGGCAGGTTTCACTTTGTTGTCTTTCTTGTTTATTCTTGCCACTAGACATGCCAGGATAAGGAAAATATCCTCTCCTCCATCTCTTTCTTATGAGTGAACAAATCCTCTAACCAGTGTTTGTTTTCAGTCATCTCTCCTGCAGTACGTTGTCTTTTGTTTCACTTCAAACATCTGTTTTTCTCCTGGAGAGGCAGAAACAAACAGAACCACCAGCTTAAGTAAAGTAATTGGTTTGCTTCCTTGAAGCGCTTGCATTTTTTTGACACAGGGATGCTTATTTTTTCAGCTATCTATTTACAGCATTTTAAACAATCTAAAAGAAAAATATTTTCTTTTACCTGCAGATAAACACACTGGTGGCACTGGGATCTAAATCAGCATTACATTTGTGTTTAGGACCATAAAATGTTGTTTTCCTTAAAATAATATCTTCGTAATTGGTTCATCTTTCTCTACATATCCAAACTATTTGAAATTATTTTTGCATTGTTATGACATTATAAAAGTACTTGAAGAGACATAACAGTAGAGGAATTAGAGGACTGAGCTGAGGACTGTTTCTTTTGTGTTCAAGTGGAGAAGAAAAGGTGTAAGTAATCACAGAACTGCGGCATTAAGAGGGACCAGTGTCAGAAATATAACCAACTAAAAAAGAGAATATTTATGATTATATCCAAAGGAAAGTGAACCTGAGCCTTTTCTCTGTATGGTAACCCTGTTATTTTGCAAAAGATGCAAGAGGCTTGATGGTAATGAGGCTGACATTTCAAGCTTACTTCCTGTGGAAAAAAAAAAAAAACGACCACAAGAAAAACATGTCATGCGTGGAGACATTGTATATTTTTAAAAATAGACTGCAACGGTGTATACGTGATAGATGTTTACGCTCACTTTAACATTTTAAAGCATGCTAAAACATACAGAGATGGTACAGTTTTATGGGCATGGTTGGCTTAACCTGCGACGATGTACTATGTACTACTATTGACTGCCACTGATGTGGACAGATAATAAAGTTCAGTTTGATAAAGGTTGTGGTGCATATTAATTAACTACAAACTGGTTGACACACAATGAAGGTGGAGCTATGGGGCTCTGGGGCCCTGTGACAATTGCCCAGTTGGTAATCTCAGGAAACCTCATATTTTTGCTCTTGCTTTCTGATTTGTTTGTGCAATAACCTTGGCAAAATACTTCCTCCAATCGAATGCCAGGTGTGGTTTTGACCAATGAAATGATCACTGCCACCTTGGTCGGGAAAATTAGCCATTCAGCTAGCACGTTCCTTACAGGTGTTTACTCCTCTTCTCATTGGGTTCATCCACTCCTGTTTCTTATTTGTTTGTATTTTAAAGATATCTTTTTGCATTTTAGCCTTTATTATTTTATAGTGACAGCTGAAGAGAGACAGGAAAGGTAGGAGAGAGAGAGGGGATGAAATGCAATGAAGGGCCTGGGTCAGAGCCGAACCCTGGCCGTTGCGGCAAGGACTCAGCCCCTATGGTACGTGCTCCACCAGGTGAGCTATTGGGGCGCCCCAACTTTCTTGTTTTTTGAATGAAAGTTGAAAGAAACAGTTGATATAAAGTACATCATCATGCAATATCAGCTACATCTTGTAGCCTTGTACCAATTGCTGCTTGATGCTATTACTGCATAAAATGTGATGTTTGCAGTGGAGAAGTTTTTTGTGCTGATCCCAGTTTATTTTACTGTGGAGAGCTATTATTGGCTATCTATTTGCTAAAACAGAACTTTTAACCCCTTTGCTTTGGCCATATGAAAAAGTGAACTGCAGCGGTGCTATAGTTTCGTAAGCCACCCCCCTCCCCCCCAAACTTAAATTGATCATGGAAGGAGAAGCATGATGAGCTATTCCTTGCAATTAAATGCATAAACAATGCAAGCCAATGCAATAACACCGCAAATTAAAACTACCGTAAGTTGAATGAACTCTGACAGTCTCAACAAAAAACAAACATTATAATATATACGCAACACTGTCTTATAATGTATGGTTTTATTTCGTTCCCCTGTATTCCTTCAATGAGGATGATGTCTCCTACGGAAAATCAAACAACTTGTACTCAAATTCCATATTTCATAACAGGGTTTCATTAAAGAAACATTTGTATTGTTTTTTAATTATTAATATTAAAAATGCATTCATCACGATGAATGATATGTAAGAGATAAAACATGATGAGGTGTCCCAAAAATAATGGATGCTGCAGAGGCGGAGCCACTCCACTTCATCATTCCCTCCACTGAGTTCATTATTTTTTCATGTCGGGACTTGGGACATTGCACTTCTTGAGCTTATTTAATAGCCACTTACAAAACCTCAGATTCTTTTCTCTAACTTCATAAGTTTTGTCTTTATTATCACTTACTGAGTTTAACTGTTAGTAAGTTTAACCACTAAAACTGTGTAAAGCATGTTACAGTTACTTGAAGTCTACAGGCTGATAAGTATTGTTTTTGAATAGTTATTAAACTGTTGACTAAAACTGATGTATGTATCTATTTAAGATTTATATGGTTTTAAAGGAACCCTGTTAGAAACAAGTATTTTCTGTTGTGGTTTATCTAAAAGAAAATTCACAAAATTGGATTGCAGTGTAGAGAAACATTTTACACAACTTGCACTAAAATACTGCATGTTAAGGAAACTTTAACTTCTCTGCTTTGTAAGAATGACTATATGGTCACATGATGGGCCGGTGAAGCTCTTAAACACTCCACTATACAGTACCATGATAATGTTGCACAGACCTTGACAATGTTGAAGACTGCTCCTTTTTTTTCTTTAAATAAACAAGTGATGCAGGTGTTCTTCAGGGAACTCTACAGGGATCTAGTTGCTTCTGTGATCTAATTATGATCATTAGCACACAGCGTGATGCTAAGCTGCACCTACACTGACACCCACCAGATGGTTATGCTCTGGATGCCAAACCTGGGCAGTGGTTCTTCATCCCAGCAGGTGGCCTCTCAACCAGCCTCTGACTCACCTGTCTGATACATTAAACACAGAAATACAATAACATGTGGTGACTTCACTCAGTAATTATTAACATGGCTTTTTTTTTTTTAAATCTTTACAACAAAATCATTTTTTTGAAACCTTTAACTCTGTTGTGATGTAAAAACTACAGTGTGGTTTTAAAACAGTAATCTTAAGACTGAAACCAAAAACTAGAGAAAAACAAATTTGATTGAAGTGGCCTCAAATTTGTATTTTTGCATCATACCAGAGTGTAATTATATATTTGAAAAAGCAGTGACAAAGAAGTTTGTAATGAAGCATGCAGGTATGGCTCAAATTGATGAGGTTAAACTGGATTTGGGGATTGTCTCACACCAGCTAAAGAAGATATGTAAATGGGGCTGGATTGTTATAGCTGGGGAGAGCTGAAGTTTTATTCATTTTATTGGGGATACAATTCATGGTCGAGCTGAGGTAGTAATTACAGGCACCGGACCTTCTCTGCAAACACTGCTGCTCACAGAAGGCTTTAATGCCAATATTTTATTCCCAAATATTGTCACTGCATCTGAGTTAAGATAGAACAAAGCCCCCTGGCTTTCAAACTGTGTTCCAAACTGGGAGCAGTCCAGACATACAGGTTGGACTTGCATGCGGAGTAATTCTTTGAGAGTATTAGGCAAACAATTTAACTGCAAGCCATGTGCCAAAGTCACAAATGGGCATCCACTGTAGCCAAGTGGACATTTGCTTGCCAAGCACAACTAATTATAGGGTGAGTTTGGCCAACATGTTCAAATGATTTATGATAATGAGAATGACAATAAACCTGCTACTGTCAAATGGTGGGTCTGACCATGGCATGTCAATTTCATCTGCCCTTTCTGTAACATGGTTGAAGAGAGAGCAGTGGGTATGGGAGGGTGCGGGATACTTTGCTTCAGCTCTAAAGTTCACACCTTCAGCACCCACTCGAGAGTTTGTCTCTGGAGGGCTTTTGAATATAATACAACAGAATGTGACTCATGAGAAGTCGTGTCTACTGGATGTTTCCAAGAGTTTTGCTCATATTCTCCGATAACCCTCTGCCAGTGCCTGCCTGCCACTCACAATATGAGTGGTAGAAGCACTGACAGAATGCTACCAATTAGATACCAGCTGAAGAACGACAGAGAGGTAGATATAAGAAAGAAAGACAAAAGCTGAGAAAGAGGAAACAAAGAGGAAACAAAGGAGAAATTCCTCCTCTTAACCATTTAACACTGGAGCCCAGGAAGAATAACCTGGGTTTGGATGAAGCTAATGGGATGTATGACTTGCTACACTATGGCCTATTTAATTAAAAGCTAATTAAGTAATACACTGAGTCTGAGTACATCCTATACAAGAGCAACTGAGCCATCAAGCAGCTGACATTCAAATAATACAGTATGTATTGCAGGTTTCTGGCTTATAAAATATCTAAAAAATATACCTGTACTTACAATAATAAGCAGTTGTGTTAGTGTCACTTTAACATTGAACAGCCAGTGTGACATGGCACTTGGGGCCAAACAATAGCTCTTGGAAGTCAATCAAGTAGGCAACAAGAGAGGGAGAGAAATAAGGAAAGAGGTTTTAAACTGCACTAATTTAGAAACTGGTGCGTATGTGTTAGCTTGGCACAGGGGAAGGAGGTTGGGTGGGGTGACTAACAAGTACCAAAAGAGGAGAAATGTGACTCCAAAGTTGTCTTACATGTTGTGTCTTCTCAGCTGGCTTGCTAACGTCTGCCACGGGTTCATCCCTATGTTCCCAGGGTCCTCTGTCCGCAAGGTCTTATGTTCCCAGGGTCCTATGTTCCCAAGGTCCTATGTTCCCAGGGTCCTATGTCTTGCCTGCAAATTTGAGTGCGTAATTATTGAAATTGTTTAAACACACCTTGACAGAGCTGTGCTGGGTAATGAAAAGTAATGTAACAGATTACTTTTGCTGTTGAGTAATTATTAAAGTAATGTAACTACCTTATAAAAGAGTAATATGTAATGAGTAGTTGATTACATTTTCAAGTAACAACTGCTGCTGACTCCTGACAAGAAGTCTTTGATAGGCACATTTTTTAAAATGTATTAGCACCTTTCTGAGAATCTGCTGTTCTCTCACAGTGACAAAAGAAAAAGAGAGATGAGCACGCAAGGGGATGGAAAAAACTTTATTACCAAATCAAAGCTCTAATAAAAGTTGCAGCATGGAGTGTTGAGCCTCATTCACGCTAAGGGTGCAACATCTGAGAAATAATTTCCAGTGTCCTCCAGTGGGGCAGGTAGTGCACCGAACTGGAACAAAGGAGGTGCAAGAGAGAAACAGAGCTCCTGTATTTGGATATGATGGCTCAGGGTCAGTGGAGGTAGTTATTAGGGATTTACAGATAACTTTAGATATATTATTTAGATATATAGTGCACATCTTCTGAACCTTCTTTGTCTTCTATCTACTCTCATTTAACTTATCTTATAAATAGACCGTATTCACTATTTGTCCATATCTGTCTTGTCTGTGTTGGTGTGGCCTGGGAGTCTAGAAGTATTTTGCTCGGCTGACCCGGTGTCATGGCCACTTTCCCTGCTGCAGAGCAATTGAAACACAATTGCCATGCTTTTCATTCAGCCATTGCAGTTTGTTTCCACTTCATTGTCAGGACGATGGGTCAAATCTGTGTTGCAGATTAACTGTGCAAATAAATAAGAAAAGGCAAGTGAGTGGGAGCTTGGGTTGGGGCAAATCAATAGGGTCAAACAAGGATGGAAACCAACAAGAGCGGGAGAGAGTGGAGGGAAAGTGGAGAGAGATGTAGGTAATCAAGTGAGCCATCCGCTGCATGTTAAACCCACAGGAACCATTTTCCCTGGAGGAAGTGATTGCTCAGGAGCACAGTGAGGGCTCATCTCTTCCGACTGAAGTCTGCATTAAGTGTCCCCACTGACCGTGCACACAAGACCTGAGGGGGAGAGGAAGAAGCTTGGAAGTTGTGATGTATTGATTCACCTGTTCTGATTCATTTGTCTGTTCCTCTTTAGCTCATTTACTTACTGTAAAGGCAAGAAATAACATTATCACATGCAAGGACTCCTTAAGATGGGCTCCATCATCAGACTCTGAGTGTCAGTGTTTGCTGGCTTGATACATAACAGCTACTGATTGAGCCAAATCAAGCAGGATGTTATTCTACTAAAGGACTGAGCTTGCCCTTTCATTCCAGACAAACACACCCTTCCCAATTAAAATCCAAATAAAGAGTCATTGGAATCCATGGAAATTGCATGAAATAAAGGTGAAATGCAAAACAATTGCAGTTGCTCATCTTTTTTTTTTTTTTGCAAAGCTCCACTTGTTTTTCTCTTCGTTCCTCTCACTTCTATGTGCCATATTACAGCTTCAAACAAACAAACTATGCTGAGAAGCGGTAGAGCAAGAAGGGTGTCATTTCTGCAAAGCTCAGAGCAGTGGTATAAATTCAATTGAGGCGAAATTCTGTTTGTGGCCTAAAAACAATGAGATGGGGTTTATTAAGTGAAAATGGGGAAACAGCGAGAGTGGAAAAGCTCTTCCAATTGCATTAGGACCGGATCTGGGAGAGCTGGTGCAATAATGGCACGGAAGGCCGGGTCAGATTACAACAGAATGGTAAAGGGTTTAGTGGACAAGGAAGGCCCAGAGAGAGCAAGATAGGCTGGCTGAGAGGCTAAACAAAAATTATGAAAGATATTGGAAGTATAGAAAATGGAGTGAATGGGAAATAGAGGAAGAAACGGAGGAAGTTAAAAAAGTTGTGTGCATTTGAGCAACAAAGTCATGTGGAAAAGTGAGTTAAAAACTGCCTGGCTTCCTGGTGGCCTGGTGGTGTAAGATGCATATCACCGTACCATATTACCCTAACGTCTGCCGTTTGATTCCAGTCAGTGACCTTTGTTGCATGTGATCCTTCTCTCTCATCCCCCATGTTTACTGTCTACATCTCCTCGGAAAAATATCTAATAAAAGCAAAAAATACAATTCAGACTGTCCTCACCAGAAAAATTGTTGCTTGTTAAAACCTTTAAAGCAACCTGCTATTTGTTCTGACAAGTGATATCATTGTTTTATGTACATTATGATGTAATTATATCCTCTTTGAGTGACACAGGGGAAGTAGAAGGTTGTTATACTGCTATGAAAACACTTATGTGGGAGGTCAGGAGGAATGGTTAGGCATACAAAGCTTGTTAATTTGATACTGGGGACAGCAGTTCATGTCCTGAAATGACCCAGTGATGAATCTTTCTCTAACCGTTTCCCTATCCAAGTTGCCTAAACGTAACCACATCTTAACTATATCCAAAAACTCTCATTACAAGTCATTTTTGGAACGGCCATGAGAGTTGTAGTTGGACATGGGGCCATGACCTATTTTGTCATTTAGGTATGAGGATTTGTTCCATAAGTAGTGACATTAAAACACACACAGAGATCAGAATTAAATGTCTTACTGGTAATGGTAACATTACTTCCATAATGTGATGTCATTCTTGTTGAAGAAAAGTCTATCAGTTATGAGAGAGGGGCAGTTTGATAGGGATTACTCCAAAATGTGTGATGGCTTTATTGGTTACATAAAACACTGTTTCGCTGCCCTCTCTTTTTGAATGTGTCACGTGTGCCTAAGAGTTATGTCACAGTGTACTGACACACTCTGGAGTACATGCCTACATCACTACAGCATGGTGAGAAGTTGGACCACTGGAGGTCAGCTAGATTTACAGTTAGTGTTAAGTTGCAAATTATTTTGCTGACCTCCAGTGGGTCAGCAGTGATGTAGAGGGGTGTGTCAGTACACTGTGACATCACTGTTGCGTATAGTTGCAGAGCACACTTCCGACCACACCCAACCACTTTCATGGATGATGCTGGGTGTGGTTAGAGGTGCAACAAGAGGGCAGTGAAACACTCCTTTTTGAGCTTGGTATTGAGTATTCTTTAAGTACCAATTTAATTGGGTCTTTAAGCCAGAAATAAAGGGTATAACTTCAAGAGTTTGGCCCAGGATCACAGTTTTGTCAGAGTGAGGAAATGTGATACATACAGCAAAAAGGTCAGAAGAAAATGTCGTGCCAAGGTTGACATAATTCAGTAAAATATATTTATTAAATATTCAAGCTATTGACAGGCAGAGAAAGTTAGAGGCAGCTGCTTAGTAATCCAAGGAGACTGCAGTCTCATTAAGCTGTACTGTACGGAGGACCTTGAAAGCACAAAATGGCCCCAACAACGAGGTGAATCAGCCTCGACGATGCATCCCTGTAGGATGACTCTGGCTTCTCAATAGCATCCTGATGTCTGGCCTTGCTGCCTGGCTGTCTGCTCTCTGACCGTCCCTGACAGTGGAAGTGTCTGAGTACCACTCACTCAGTGCCCTTGCATCTGCCAGGCACACATTCATCGATACGTGGAAAGATACTCTCTGTAACGGCGGGGGATAAAATTTAACTGATTTAATCAAGGCGTTCGATACTCAACTCACCTTCTGCCAAATGACAATGTGATTGAGGACATTAAATAGCAATAACAGAGTGCCACCGTGTGAAGATGAACTCCCAGGCAGCTGTTTTCAAATTGCCATCTTCATCTCTTAGGAGCTATAGAGATGAAATAACAATGCTTCTCCTTTGTTGTTGATTTGGAGAAGGGAAATATTTCCACAGTGTAGGTACAAAGGGCTAAGAATAATGATCTGTGTTTGTATGGTTTGGTTCTTTAAAACATCTCATCCTCACAGCTATTGCTTTGGGAGCTGGTTGTTTTTCCAGACGTGACAAATTCAATTGTCCTTCAGGAAAACAATCTTTATAATTAGACTGTCGTTGCAATTAATGACAATGTTTACCATCACAGCTTATAGAAAAAGCCCTTTCAAGGTTGTGGTTGTTTAGTTTCTGGCGATAGAAACGTTTCTAAATGGGAACTATCGAAAAAATATTTCCAGCCTGTCTATGTGTTCCACCTAGCCCACCTAGGCCTTTATCCGCCTCGAGGATCTAAACTTATTCTGGTCTCTCAACAACATTGATTCTCCCCTTTCCTATTTTGTAACAACTTCTTCTCACGCAGGATGTTGTTTTCTGGGCGGCGGCTATTATAGGTTGTTTGGTGGCGACCCGTGGGGTTGTGTGGTCCCTCATACTCCCAGCTCTTATCCAAAGTGATTCCGACAGGCACATTAAAATGCAAATTCTTGCCTGTGCACTCTTTGCCATTTTGTCACTTCCTTTCTCCTTGTGTGGCATGTTGAGGGGAAAGGAATTAGAGCGCTGGCCCTGGGGTTGAATATTCAAATGGCCACCTGATTTCCCAACAGAGCAGCACAGCCAGGTTCCCATTTACATAGTTCCCTTTCCCCATTTATTGCCCATCAGCGCTGACTGACTCAACCACAACTATCCACCAGACCATTCACAGGACTTCCAACTCTGACTGTGTGATGAACATTCAGACAGTGAACTTCCATCAGCCACATTGTTCTTCTTGAAAAAGACCCATTCACAAAACTTCAGACAGGCAAAAGGGCATAAAAAGACATCATTAGAATGCTTTAGAAAACGGCAGCTCATTACCACTACTAGGTCTATATGCTTGTTGGTAGAGGTCATTGCTTTCATGTAGCACTGGGGGTGGGGGTGGGGGGGGTACTGGGGTTTGACTGGCCAATTAGATGTAATTAGTATATAATGCTGAATATGAGCACAATATCATAATATAGGTAATCAAGCCTTTAAGGATCTGGAGCTGGCTGTTGCCCCGTGCTCACTAGGACAAAGTGCCCATCAACTGGCTGAACTTCTCTCTCATTGAAAGTACAGAAAAAGGTACTTATTGTAGGCTGATGTCTTTTTATGTCATTCATTTATATTTGGTACAATAAGCATGAGTTGCAGAACAATTGCCGATTGAGGCATCGAAGAAAAAGAGTGCCAACAGTATCCCATGAGCAGACATCATATGATAAACACAGTAGTACAAAAAAATATATAAGTAAGAAAACATAGTGATATAACACATTTTAACTGGAGTTGCAACGACCTTTAAGAGAGAGAAAAAACAGAGCAAATAGAAGAGAGCAATGCATAATGAACAAATAGATAAGATAAAAATATTGCACATATATATTATATATGTGCAATATTTTTATCTTTGTTCATACTTACAACTGCACTCAGTCACTCTATTATTTATTTCTGTCTATACTGTGTATAGGACTATTTTTCTATTTATTTTTATTGTATTTCTATATATGACACTTTTGCTGGCTGCTGCAACGCTAAAAATGTCCCCCCTGTGGGACAATAAAGGCTTATCTTATCTTATCTTATCTTATAACAATTTGCAGAAGCCACAACATACAGTTACATCAAGAAAATACCAAAGAAAACAAGGGACTTTTTTTGATAGACATTTTTACAAAGTCAAGGAGCAACAAAACATAATCACCTTTAGTTTTCAGCCTTGACCCTGCTCTTAGAATCTGAGGCAGTAGTTAGAGGTCATGACAACTCTCATAAAACAGTACTCCACCGATGTAACATTGCACTCCTGTAACATTGTTGGACTCATGATGGACAGTTTAAAAAAAAAAAGAACCAAAAAAACAACAACAATTAATTCAGCAGAACCAGAGATAGCCTCGAGCTGCTAGCCTCAAGCAGAGATGAGGAGTGCGCTACATAGCTCTGGTGAGCTCACTTCTTTCTAACTCCACACCCCCAGATTATTTTCATTTTCTAACTTCTACTCTTCAGCCACAACACACGTTGCCTCAAGTGACATAACTTAAGGTAATCTATAGCTGTCTAAGGCAATCTAATCTGTAGCTCCCTCTGTAGCTGCAGAAGGCTTATACAACTTTATTCATTATGCTGTAGAGGTAGAGGAGTGCCCCTTTAAGTACTAAAGCATCTGACCATGTAATGTCTGTCAGTCAGGAGATGGAGAGAAGCTAAAAATTGGTGTAATGTGTGAGCTATGTGTTGTTTTTTTTGTTGTTTTTTGTTTCTTTCTTTTTACAGTGCTGTGGAGTTCTGGACCAATTAGAGCCAAGCTAGAAAAGATGTATGGATTACTTTTTTTTAATTTTTTTTTTTTTTACAAGTCTTTAGTTTGAAGAAGTGGCCTGATTTTGCTTTTTTTTTAATTTTTTTTTTAGTTAAATTTAGTAGAAATGAAACTTTTAAACTCAAACTTTTGCTTGGCATCAAACATAACTCAAATAAAGACAGACATACGCTCCACAAGTAACTTGTATGTAAGTGAAGACAAAGTCATCATGGAATTCAGTTTTTCTCATTGGTCATACTCAGGAATATGACGATAAGAAGTGTACAAAAATAATGTCTCCACAGCAAGCCTGTCTTCATATATATACCTGTCTCTGTCAATGACTGCCCTCTCCTCCTGCGTGCCCGAGCTGAATGGCTAATTACCTGGATAAGGTGCATGGGGAGCAGTCGACCACAGCAGCCACCTGTCGGCTGGAGCGCCTCCAAATGACAAACGCCCGCGGGGGTGTGCTGCCCAGGTTGAGTCTGTGTTTTCCACTCTGTCGCCTTGCACCGCACCTCAGCATGGCAGCACCAACCTGGGGAGCAACTGTTGTCTTTACTAATTTACCCAAAATAGCTGCCTGCCTCAGGCTCTTCCATGCTGCCAGTGCTGGTGAAGAGCATCTGTTTTGAACTGCAGGGGCAAGCGTAATCACACTGTGTGGTGGCTCTGGGCGTTAGCTGGGCTCCCAGCTAATAATACTGCATGTCTGGGTGTTCCTGACATATTACACCTCCTGAAAAGACTTCTCATAACACACAGCGGATCAAGGAAAAGAGCCAGAATGAACAAAATCAATTTTTACTAACTGCTGCCCTACAAAAAACAAATCAACACAAAACAGAAAACCTTTAACCTTTCACTTTGTACTGTAGCCAGCGTATTTATGGCCATCCATAAATAATGATGTGGTTAAGGTATTGATTGACCAGAGGTCAAGAAATATGAAACATTTTAAAACCCTGAATTAAACTTTAGTTGGAGTACAACTGCTCTAAATGGAAAGAGACTTTCCTGTGTGTGTGTGTGTGTGTGTGTGTGTGTGTGTGTGTGTGTGTGTGTGTGTGTGTGTGTGTTTGTTGGTGGGCCTGTGTGTATCTGAAGCAGAGGAAACTCTACAAAGGTTGAAGAGAGCAACGGAGACATAGAACGTGGAGTAAATAAAAACTTCTGGAGCAACTGTTTGGGTTGATGTGTGACTGGCTGGCAAACCGGAGGAAATCAATATCAATCCTCAGTTTGTGTGTGTTCTCTTGCCAGTCAGAGTATGACTCAAATACAATAATTAGCATCCACAGAGAAAAATGTTTCTTTCAGTTTTCAACAGCTGTCCTGATCCCCTCACTTCTAAGTATAGAGCTGTCCAAGGATATTCTTACTGAACTCTTTACAGGTTCAGCTCAAAAGCCTGCTGCAGGCTTAGTGGTGGATGTTTTTTAGAGTATTTGGTCATCTGTCATGGCTACGGTCAAGCCGCAGCACATTCTGTTCTCTACTATAACCTGATATATACAAGCATGGCATTTTACTTGGAAGAAAGGTAATTTGTGGAGGGTATTGCAATGAAAATGTGTTTTGGTCAGCCAAGAGAAAAAAGGTTTTAAATCAGTCTCTTGAAAGTACTATGATGTTACCAAAGTACAGCTTTATTGTTTTGTAATAAAACCTAATTGTATAATGTGAGGTAGCTCTCAGATGAAACGTAGCAGCACTGAAACAAAATTACCCCACCATTATCTCTAAAGCGCACACGGATCATTTCAGTCTGGATGGGATGAGGGAAAACATCAGGACTTCAGAGAGAGAGAATTGTTTGGAGAGCCTTTATAAGTGTAAGCATGTTAACAAATGTCCAATATGACTCTGATGGCCTGAGCCTTTGAGACCCTCACCTCATTGGTTAATGCGCACACACCCAGACACACATACACACAGATACAGTCCAGTACACGTCCAGCTGAGAGGCCGTTGCAAAGTGACAGCGGAGGGATTTTGGAAGCAGGTTGATGGCGGGGAGAGTGCTGCTTAATGTGGCATCTGTCGCACAACAGTGTGTTCCAGCTGGAACAGAGGGCTCCGGGCCACTGGGGCCTGGTGTAAAATATACTGTGGAGAAGGTCACTTTCCACAGCTCTACTGAACCAGGCCACAATCCAGACTGCTGCGAGTGCTGGCCTTCAATGATGCGCCTACAAACACAAATAACAACATGCTAAGTCTCTGAGGAAATAATCCACATCAGGCAACAAGAGAAATGATGCCACAAATGACAGAGAGATGTTTATGAAGACATAAAAACGCACTGGGAGGTAATGTACAGCATGTAATCCTGAATTTATTGAAACTAGTCAGACTGCAGGCAAGGCATGTTTTAAGATGGGATACAAAGTCAATAGGCTATATCATAGAAGAAAAAGCACAGCTGTAATTAATAACATTAATTGATTCAGTTCAAGGGTCAAGATATTGTGCATGCTCACACAGTGGCCTGGCCAAGTCAAAATGTCTGCTGTGAAGAAGGCCTATGGAAAGACACGAGTGGACAAATTAGCAATGGGCAGTATGAATAGACCTTTTTCACAGCGGACATTGACTTGCCATAGCAGGAAAAGAACAGGTGTAGTTAATAACATTAACGATGGCTCCATTCGAAGTGTCCCAGTAAGCTATTCCAGTGAGCCAGGACCTCTTCTAAGTGGCATGCAGGCCTCAGTAATGTTATTAAACACACCTGTGCTTTTCCTGCTATGACATGACACAATGTCTGCCATGAAAAAGTCTGTTAAGGTAAACACGCGTGAGCATAGCTTTGTCTCAATTCAGGGGCCGCATCATTCGAAGGCTGCATTTGAAGGCCGAATGTGTCACAGCGGCGCGTCAAGGCCGTCCCATTTCTAAGCCTCCTTCAAATCCGGCCAAGAAATGTGGCCTTCTTTTCCCGAATTTGAAGGATCCAATGGCTGTATCCTTCGCGGCCCAACCTATCCCAAGATTCATTGCGCGCAAGAGAATTTGGCGGCCGAGCAGGATCACACTTTTAAATGTAAGCATTGGGTTTCAACTCACTTGAATAGCTAACGATACAAATGTTAAAAAACCAAGGGGCCTTAAAAACCTCAAACCTCAACTGCAGCTGTCAAGGTTGCTAGGCGACAGGAGAAATCCTCTATCGACTAGACCATCTCATTTAACAACACTCGGTTCGGCCTTTGCGGTCTATGAAGCCTTTGTAGACCACGTCCTTACAAGGATGCAGCCCCTAAATTGAGACACAGCTAATGTTTCAACAATGGAGGTGGAAAACATAGAGACGTAAAAGGAGAGAAACTACAGGAAATGACATAATGGGAGTTCCTGGTGAGTTCTGAGATAAGCATGTTAACATAGCTAGTGCAGCGGAGAAGAAGAGCAGAGTGGAGCAGTGCAGTCTGTGTAAAAATGTTGGATTAAACTGTTGGGTTTGGGCAGACATTAGACTGTGGGATCACTAAAATACCTGATTTGTCCTGTGTCTGTGTAGGGAACGCTATGTGACAGAGTCACGCAGTAACGTACAGAGTGATGAGGTTACAAATGAGGCTACGGCTCACGGAGACAGGATCCAATCATGGTCTGTTCAAAAATAGTTTTATTGACAGTTAAATGATTAGATGATCCTCATCATCACAAAGATCAGGCACCTAACAGCTCAGAACCACATCACCACAGAGAATTAATTGCTCAAATGTAATTTCCCTCATATCTTGAGAAATACCCAGTGGCCTGCATCTGCATCTTATCTTCCTCCATCAGTGATTTTATCACTGTAGAACATTTTTACTTTCTCTGTGTTTTGGCAGAATGTGCATACCTCTTGATCCCTCATATTCAATACAACTTCCCTATTGGATTCATTTGCTTGCTATTACTTCCATGCTTCTGACCTCAGTTATGAACAAATTGGTGAGAGGCTTGAAATGTGACTGCTAATAGGATATCTAATCTTCCATTATTAATGCATCAGCCACTGAATGTAAAACAGCTGTCTCAGCTACCCTCCTACTCTGGTCAGTGATTTCATCTGCAAAGTAATCAAGCACTGTGTTCTTACTTTCAGGTGTGTATGTCTTTGTGTGTATTTATAGGTTGGTCACTCATACTGGCCTGGTTTTTCTTATATCATAAAATCCTTGGCAGAAATTAACTTACAAAACTACTGAACAAGAAAAAGAGCAGTGGAAGAGAAAGACTGCACATCGACTGAGTGACATCTAAGTTTTATTATAACTCTCTTTTTTAACAAAAGAAACGGTCCATCTATTCATTCATCCACCCATCTTCTAAACCACTTATCCTGTTCAGGCTCGTGGCAAAAGAATATGTACCAGAGAAAAGGGGGGAAACAACACTACATATTGTAGATAATCAGACACAATCACGAAATCTCAAAAAGAAAAATAAACTTATTCAAGCTATTTAGTTTTTTTTTTTTAACCAGACAAGGAGTTGAGTACATTTTATTGGAACTATTACTATTTAGACGCCAATAAATTTCTTTTTGGGCTAAACATCAGAAGGAAATGATCCATGGACATGTACAATGCATATACGTATAAACTGTTATGCAAAACCAAACAAAAACAATCTCACGTCAAGGTCCCTTTAGTAGCTGTTCTGGAACTTTCGATCGTATCACATGATCTTCCTCAGCAGAAGCAGTTTTCCCAGCTGTGGCAAGATATTCAAGATTGAACACTAACACGGACACGAAAGTAATGCTCAGAAAAATGGAAACAGACAAACTCCATCTTCTGAGGAAGATCATATTATGATCGAAAGCTTCTAAACAGCTACTAAATTAACCTTAAGGTGAGTTGTCCTGTCATTTTATGAATTTGTTGTTTGTTGTATTTCATGATATTTAGTCTTCATTTAGGATATCAAACAAGCAAGTTAACCATTCTGTAAAGCTGATATAGAGTTGTAGTTTTTCAAACTACTAGTTTCAAACCTCAAACCTTTATCACAAGAAAGCTTTTAAATTGTAAGTAACAATAAAAAAATGTTTTTGGAGAACTTGAAACTCTTCTTGTAATTGCTGGAAAGCTTTTTGTGTGTCACATCTGATTTAATGGTCTATGATGGTTCCGCTTATTTGGGGTAACTTTATTTTTAGCCTTGCAGTTACATAATGCCATTAAATTGCCATATCACAAGGCTCACAATACCAAGTAACAAATGATCCTTCTGAAGAAGCAATAACCTTGCTTGTGGTTATAACTTCCCCAATGATGTCACTCCTTCAACATGCTAAGAGCGCTGGGGAAATGGGAAACAGAGAAGAACTCCTTTATCTTTTTCAAGATTGTTTTCTCAGAACACTTCATAGGACAACACAGTGTAAAATATCCGGTACTCATAATGTTTTACATCTAAGAGAAACCATCGTGCACCCAAAATGATACAAAACAACATTTTTTATCCATGTCTGCTTTGACTTATATATCATTAAACAGCCCTAAAATCTGGACTGGTCTGTTTCCATTCTTTTTTAAATAAATTGACTCTATTGATATATTGAGCATCACAGGCAAACACATTTGAAAGAAGGAAAAACTGGACTAACAAACAATATTTAGCATGTTATATTATAATATTTAGCCTCTGAAGCTGAATTTAATCAGATTTCACATCAAGTGGAATTCATCTTCAATTCAAAGAGTCTTGGACACACACACTTCTGATGAGAATCACTCGGATTGTACTTGGCAATTTCAACCGGAACAGCACGCAGGCCTCTGTATCAAAAGAACAAGTGATCTTGGAGGAGGGGAGTTTGTGCAACCACCATGTTGGTGCAATCTAAATAGCTTTTTTATTTACACAATATTTATAAGACAGGGTTTGCTTTTGATGCATCCTGTAGTCTTTCAAAGACACTAAATTCTGTAGCCAAGACAGAGCTTGTTGACTTATCCCAGAAGACACTGACTGAATACAGAAAGAACCTGGCTCTGTTGTGTTCAATGAGATTTATTTATATAAATATATATTTATGTATTCAGGTTTGTGTCAAGATTTGACTGATGTATGTTGTATGAGCATGTACTGTGAATTCAGAAAGTATTAGGACAGTGATATGTTGTTTTATTGCTTTGGTTCTGTACTTCAGTACATTAGATTTGAAATAAAACAGTAAGTACGCCTAACCCTAACCCCATTCATTTTCTTACATGTCAGAAGAAATATTTAGAAGTACACTCTCAATTTATACATAAAGTTAAAGTTGCAAAATGTTATCTTTGTAGCACACAGTGCATGATGACTAAAATACATCACAGTTTTTCAGTGCTGCCAGTCACACTTTCTTAATGACTGACTTTCAGAAAAAGCTGCAATCCACTGCCAGCCATGACAGCCATCTATTTTCAAGAACACAGACAGAGACTGAAAACAAGAGGTGGTTTTTCTTTTCTGACAGGAGAAAATGTCTACAGTGTGTTGCCACAAGGGTGTCTTTTGTGACTTCATGGTTCTTTTTTGTCTCCTTAGGAGGAAGATTGAGCAAAAGCAATTCTTGTCTTCTAGAATTAGCCTTGGGTGCCCTTTTATATCGCCCGTTCTAATGGCAGTGAATTATGCTGACAAAGTAAGTGCTGTAAAGGCTGTCAGCCAAAAGACAAGACTTGTTGAAGCTCCCATAAAATTTCAGGAAAACAGAGGAGAGTACATTGAATTCTCCTTCCACATCCCTCGGGTGAGGAACAAAGCTGGGTGTTAAAGTTGGTCTTGGCTGTGAAAATGCAGTGAAAGCAGCCCGGCTAATCCTTCGATGAGCCATTGTGACGCTAATGATACACCATGTGTATTTCTTCCGTCTGGTCCAACTGACCCTGACTCGCTCTGATCAAGCTTTAAGGAAGCTGAGGATTACATCAGCTTTGTTTGTTTGCTGGAAAGGGAGAATGCAAGACCTTGTTCTTAGAGAGAAGCAGACAAGGGCATCTTCCAGAGTTATCTACCAAACAGACAGAAAACCAGCTCCTCTCCCCTCCCTATAGATTTTCCATCACCTGTCCACTTTTTGTTGGTGGATCCATCCTAAAGCAACGCATTACATTAGAGTATACGTGCCAATTTTGTATTCAAGAGTATCTAACACAATGGTCTATTCAGGCTGTATTGTATCATTCTTTCGTGAAACTAACCCCATTAGGCAGTGTTTCATTTTTGAAGCATCCTGCCTTACCCTAGTTTGGTGGTGGTGAACTGGTGCAATGGGCTGTAAATGCCCCAGTGCTCTGTTTTTACTAGCTTTTACTAGGCAGTTACAGAACTTCTTGTTAGCTCCATTCCAATTTTTTACACATAATGTTGTGTCTCGTCGGTTGTGTTAATTTTATGTCATGCCTTAGTTGTAGTTTTATGTTAAGTTGAAGTCACTCATGTCTAGTCTCGTCCTGCACTTCCTGTTTTATTTTGTACTAATCTTTTCCTCTCGTTTCAGACCCTGACTTCCTCCCTTTGTGTGATTTTTCCCGCCGGTGTGATTGTCTACCCTGCCCCTGATTGTTTTCACCTGTTTTCCCCTACCTCATGTATAAATAGTCCGTGTCTCCCCTTGTCCTGTGCCAGTTCGTCTTGTTTCCGTCTGTGAAAAGATTAGAGCCAAGCGTACCAGCGATTCTCCCATGCTCCAGGTTTTTGCCACAGTATATGTTACGTTTCGATCCTCCTAGTGAGAGTTTTGTTTTGTACTCTGTATTGCCTCCTTGTGAGCGTTTTGTTTTGTACTTTGCATATCCTCCTTGTGAGCATTTTTTGTTAATTAATACGTCAGTAAAAGATTTTGGAAACTCCTTACTCTGTCTGATGAGTCGTGCATTTGAGCCCTCCAGTTCTGTGTCAAAGTTCGTGACACATAATTATTATTTCTGAAAGGGATTTTATTTAGAACCCCTACTGACACATTTCTACTTTTTTAACACTTAACTGATATGAAATAATGTAAAGATTCACAATATAACAGTCAATATGGCAGGTACATGGACAACCCATGCATCCCATGATAAAAAAGTAAAGTGAAAAACCTGCAAAACTCAGTACCTGAACCGACCCTTTACCAACAATTATATTGTAATCAATTCAAGACCCGACCTGACCCATTAAAACTGAGGTAGGTAGTATTTTTTTTGGCATGTTTTGGCAAAAATGTCATAACTGTCCAGCATACTGTAATTCAAGTGGTCTGAGAGCAAACCTCTACTTCAGCCCCCCCTCTTGGCTCTGTTTTCAGGCTTCAGAAAATCTATCCCGTGATGGGAGACTTTGACCAATCGCAGGTTATTTCAGAGAGACGGCGTATTGGCTTAGCTACAAATGCAGATGCCTGTGCATGTCCCGTAAAGCTACGGTCAAGCTAGCATAGCTTAGCATAAAGACTGGGAGCAGGGGGAAACAGGTCACTTGGCTCTGTCCTGGGGGAAATAAATCAGCCAACCAGCAGCTTTAAAGCTCTAAAGCTCACTAATAAACATGTTATATCTTGTTTGTTTAATCCATGCAAAAAATGAAGAGTAAAACAGCAAGTTGTGGTTTTATGGGCGGTTATGTGGCTGGCCAAGAAATTGTCTGGCACATAACCCATCTTAAAACAGGCAGGCTAGCTGTTTCCCTCTGCTCCCAGTCTTTATGCTAAGCTTAGCTAACGATCTCCTGGCCGTAGCTTCATATTTAACGGACAAACGTGAGAGTGGTATTGACCTTCTCATCTAACTCTTGGCAAGAAAGCAAATAAGCGTATTTCCCAAAATGCCAAACTATTCCTTTAATGTAAGACCGGCAATATGACTCCTGACTAGCTGTACATTTAAACGAACAGGCTCAGCTGGCTGCCCTCACATGCAGCATGGGCAAATTGCAGGGGTGCCAGGATACTGGTGAGGTGCACAAAGACCCAAGGATATAAATTAATAAAAAATGATTTAAAAACAAAAAAAATGATATTATTATGCATACTTTGTGGACAGTTGGAACAGCGTGGATACGTTAATTAAAATCTCACGTCACCGCAGCACGTCACTTTAATTTAGACCAGAGAATTAGTGACCAGACAATGGCTTTCCTCTTTGACTTGCTGGTAAAGATTAAAATAAAAAGACTGCACCAGACATTATTTTCATTTTTTTTTACTTGCTCCTCTTTATTTTACTGAAGACCTGATTGATTTTTACCTGTATTGATAAATTCCCAATGCTGGCAATTGTTGGTCTTGCCAATAACACTACCACATGGACAAGAAGCCCAAGAATTCTTTTATGACTGTAATCAGGCCCAAGGTGAGTGCTTCCGTCCACAATCTCTCTGAGTGTGTATCACAGGCATGTTGGAAATGCATCGGAGCTTCCCATCCATCTGAGTTTTAAGATGTCTCCATGGAGATGATTGACGACAGTAAAAGGCTGCTCTGGAGAGAGGCCCCGGGTGAACAGATGAGATCACAAATCTTATCTCTTTCTCTGTCTTCTTCTCTTTCTCTGTCACAGTCTCTCTCTCTCTCTCTCTGTCTCCCTCTCACTTTCTCTCTACAACATACACAAGCACAGGTGCAACACACACAAACAGTGCATATCAAATCACCCCTTTCATCTTCATGGTGGCAGTAAAAGGTGTAGAGAAAAAAAAGTTCAAGGTAAAATAAAAGAAGAAAGTCTCAGCGAATCTTTAAGGTTTGTGGGAAGATGTGAATTGTGACTCTGTAGGATGAATTAGGAGTCCAGACATCTTTTAAATAGGCGGGCAGAGTGTACTTCCAAGATGCCACGACCTTTGTTTTACTCTTCCTCAGTTGGATAACCATGAAAGGACCTTTTATATCATATAATCTGTATTCTTTCCCTGAGAGCTGGACCTAGTCAATAAGTGCTGAGTAATTTGGTGTTTCTCAACTGTGAAAACAGATGTTAATGTGAGCTTTCATGGGAAGGTGAAGTAGGAATCAGTCCAGTAATGGTTGATTCAGTTGTTGTGTGTGCAAGTGTGGAGAGACGTATTGCATTAAGAGATTGAAATGGCCACAGGCTGAATTCAAGGCCATTTTCACCAACTTCCAGGAATTTAAACGATCTAGCATTTCTAAAACATTTCAGAATCTTGGCACCCAACCATGGCCAGAAGATATGAAGAACCTTGATTCTACTACAGTATCATGTCCCTCTGTCATGTCTTTTCATTAGTGTAATGACCCATCGATTTAGCATTTATGCAACAAATTGTATTGAGGCTGGCTGTAGGCCAAGTTAATCACAGGCAGGGCCGGCTGTGCATCTTGGCAAAAGAAGGTGATTAAACCGACTTGGAAGAGCAAGGAGAAATTTCCCCACCCTGACAAACAGGATGCAGCCTGCTAGCAGCACACCTGACTGAGCTTCATCCATTCTTTCCTTGACTCCCTCAGGGTTGGGAGGAGGCAGGTGGGTGCGCTTCACCCAGGTTTGGCACATTTAGGTACGTGGTGGCTCAGAGCGGGAGCAACAGATGAACTTGGCAACGTGGGTGAGGGCCGGAGTGTGTTCACAACAGGAACAGCTTGAAATCCTGCTCAACCTCAATGTGTGTTTCCTCTTGTTGAAGTAGATTTGGGTTTCCTTCAACACAGTCCATGCTCCCCAACAGAGGGTCACCTGTTGACAACAATACGATAGTATGCCCGCAAAGACCAAATTCCCTTAGCCCTTTTCCTTCCCTCTCTCAACATTCACAGCTTGGTCTCTCTTGCCAATTTGATATTTGTGTTTAGCAAATTGTCAAACCTAACTGATTTGCATATGATGCATTTTTCTGCGAGTTTGCCCTTCAAACACATGTTGGCCATTTGACCAGCAGCAGTTTGAGAGAATGAGGTTGAACTGAACTGTGTTGGACAGTAATGCATTACTGAGTAACGTGTTACAGTAATTCGATTACTTTTTTCAGTAACTGGTAGTGTCTTATTTATGGATGGAAGGTTTTTTTAAATTTTTTTTTTAATCAATTTCGCCTTTCATACATTCAACAAACAAGCTGCCTTCCCACACTATCACTATGTGCTGTTTCCTCTTAGCTGGCTAGCTAACCACGCTATGCCTACATTTAGGAGTCACCTGGGTTTTGTTCAGAGTTTGAGGGTCTGTGAATCTGCGGCTTCAGTGTCAGAGCGTAGTGCTGTATGCAGTCACCGGGGCTAAGCTAGCTGGTGATGATCATTAAATACCTTCAAACTGAAGGCTGGCTGCTTGTTAAATCCACAATGTCTCATTTTCTTGTTCTGTGATCTGTGGGTGGCCACTTTGGAGAATTTGGAAGGCACCTTGGGCAGAGCTGGAGTGAGTAACAGAGAGCAATTTAAGGAATAATGTAACTAATCACTCCTGCTGTTAAGTAATTAGTAAAGTGATGTATTTTTTCGGTGAGTAATAAGCTATGAGTGACTGTGTTCTTCAAATAACTTGCCCAAAATCACAAGGTAAACTTGTGAAAGTTGCTTTTTATTTAAAAAATGTCTTTATTGCAGGTTTATTAGTCAATTCTATTTCTGAAACACTAATTTTCATCCATCCCTTCCCTTCCTGCGATGGCCATTACAAATATTGTGGGCTAAAGAAGATATTAGTGGATATATTAGATATCATCTAATCGAAACCTTAACACTTTAAGGAACATTTGACCTTTCCACCAGCATGTTGTCTGTCACTACATCAGATAACAATGGCAGGTAACCACAGACATGCGTGTTTCAGTGCTGCTGCAACAACAAGGCTCCTCAAAGACTGTCGTTTGTCCCCATTCATCTCACACACTGCTCCCACTTTAACATATTGGCATTTCTGAGGTGCTTGGCGGTAATTGTCAGCCACATGGCGGCTCCTCGTTTGTTTCACTGACATTTTGCCTTTGGTTGATTGTGTATTTAACAGGGGAAGGAAAGCAAAATTAATTGGAGAGAAGCCCTAATCTGTCTGCCTGAAATGTCACCCCTGTATTGTGATCCCTACGCTCACACAGTGGCACACAAGAGGCAGCGACAGAAGGGAGAGAGAATTAAAAGAAATGCAGGGGAAGAGAGAAAAAGAAAAGGGAGAAATAATAAGAGATAAAGAAATAAAACAGACAACGAAAAGCAAAAGAGGAAGATAGACGACCTATAAATCATTCTGAGATCAATGGTGCTCAAAGACTCCATACTTGTCCCTGTGGGTTTTAACCTCAACATTACCCTACAACTATTGCAAATTACCAAACATTTATGTTGTGGGCTCTTTAGTTGTGCCTCTGAGTTCTGGTGGTAAAATATATCTATTGCAGGGGTTTTTCAAGCTCCACCGCTGCTTCAAACATAGGAGAGAAACGGGGGATTTGTCGTTCTACTCTGGTTGGACTGTAATGCTCTATGTCCAGAGCAGCGTTCAAGTTTGCATGCGAGGCGTAACTTCGGAAAGTACAAGATGATCAAAGCATGATTATCCAGCATTCTAGAGTTCCTAGTCAGGCTCTATCCACCGAGTCGTTTTCGAAATGTCACTGCTACCCCCAGAGAGTGCCTGAAGAACACAGACGACGGAGACAGACCTAGAAAGCTATTTTTTACATTTCCAGACTCACTTTCCACCTTGCTTATCTATGGCAAGATTATATAAGTCCACCTGGTTCAGCTGTCTTGGAACTAGTAAGCAAAGCTGTCCTACAAAACCAAAACTCACATATTTGGTAAAATATAGGTAAGCACAGAATAGTTTTGACCTTTGTTTACTATATAAAAAATATTTAAAGAGGTGCTACACACTTAAACATGTTTTTTTGAACTGTAAACTAAATGATATGACTGTACTGTGATGAAACACATCAATGTTGGTGTTAATATTGACATTTCTTACCAAATTTATAAAAATCGGCATTTCATGAGTTGAAAATGGCTCAACACGCCATCTGCTGTTTTAAATCAGCCCTGAACCTGTGAGGCCAATGCTGACATAGTCAACCGGTTGGGACCTGTCTACGTCATGAAATCTAAATAAAAAAAGACTAATCAGTGTCAGTCAGTTTCCCCTGTGTCCCATGACCATTCTGACTAATGGGTCATGCTAACTAAAATCAAATCAAAATAAAACTTCCATTTCTGCAGTGTGTTGTTCTCCACTGGTTGAATCATTTTTGTTTAGCATTCTTAACCATGATTGCCTCATGAGTCATATATGCACTTATACATCTGGCAGCACTTAAGAGAAAATGCCCTGTCTTTTCCAAATGCTTGTACATCGAGCACAGAAACAAAACGGTGACCCAAGTTCAGGTGTCAGCAGTAGAAGCGGCTTTCTTATCGTCAGTGTAATTTATGCCTTGAGAAATTAATGTTCAAACTACAGTATGTAATGGTTTTGTTGCACCTGAACAATGCTTTCTCAAATTAACAGGGAGAACTCAGATCCTGGGGAATTTTTTTCTCCACCCTGCCCCCTCAGGGTCAGGCAAAGTACTCACTCACTGCTGACAGTACGAAGGTATCATGAGCGGTAAGCCTATCCTTGTCCTGATTTTCATGCATTTGTCCCTCAGTGTATCATTGTTTTATCATGAAAAAGGATATCAGGCACGCAAAGAAGCAGCACTCTCATTGTCTTATGACATTACATTGAAAAAAACATACAAATTGAATACATTATTTGTTAGCTTGCTTATTGTAGGTGCAATGAGCAACTTTTTTCAAATGACCTTGGACGAGGGTGTTGACGGCAGTCTTTACAGGTCTTTATCATTAGTGGCATTGAATTGAGTACACCTTTGTCCTTGTTACGGAGTTGTTGTTGAAAGCTTTATTTAAAGTTTTTCATTACTTCAGATGTGTCACAGTTATTTCCCCTACCATCTGGCCATCTTACTCATATTCTAAGAGAGAATGTTGGTGTTAGACTGTAGTATTTATCCCTCCACATACTTTCAAGCTCCCTTGTTTGTTATTTTACATTATTGAAAACTTCTTAACTATACAGTACATACACAACATATGGATTAACTAAATACTGTAGCATTAGAATCATCAGAAGTGATTAATTCTAATGTGTAACTATTCCTTCATAATGTACTTTGGATAAAGGATAAAGAATTAAAGGTGACTGAAGCTGACGAAAAGGTCATGAAGGGTGCCGGAGGATTCTGAGAACCATCACAACCCGGAAAAGCTGGTCCTCCTGTCCAAGGTAAGGTTCTGTAATTTAAAAAGAGAACAAAATAATAATAAATATAATGACAAATGAACAGTGTTTTTGTAGTACGTAAGTATGTAAGTAAGTAAGTAAAGTTTATATAGTATAGCATATTTCACAGAGGAAGGTCACAAAGTGCTTCACAATAATAAAATCTGGGAAGGATTCAGTTTGGAACATTTCCACTATTTTTAAATGCAGTGTACAGTATGAACACATATAAAAAGACACTAATTAAATTCACCTTTTAAATGTCAGGGTTATATATTTGTGTTTTCAGATATTCATACTCATCTAAGCAGGAAATGATTTTGCCTTCTGTCAGCCATCAGAACAACTAATGATCATGGCCAAGCAGTTACTATGTAAGCATTTTAGCTGCTTGCTTCTGAGGGTGAGACTTACATGTCCACATGCGGATGCACATGCCACACATGGAGATGACGCTGGAGATCTGAAGTGCCCTGCCGCACTCTGGGCTCATCAGACAGTCCCTTGTCTGCAAGCAGCACTTGGGGCAGCTGCTCCCTGAGCTTTTGCTCTCTGTTTCCTTGTGTTTCTGGGGCTGAGTTTGCCTCGTGTCCGGATGCTTTTCATCCCAGTCGTCACTCTCGCCTCTTCCCATAATGCTTGAGGCTCTTTTTTTGACAAAAGGCAAGAGGAATACAGTGGCTTGAGGATAGATGGATCAGCTCTATGAAGAAAATGGCAGGAATGTAATATTTTATGTGTGCCACAGCTTCACAGGGAATAACATGAGCCACATTATGTGCCCATTCCCACGCTCTCTCTTACAATAACAGCATTCAGTCTCCAAAATGTCATAACGCTTTGATTTTGTTTTGTAGGTGGAGACTTGGCAGTGAATGATATGATTCAACATTTTTTTCATTGTGATGAAGATGTCTGCTCTCAGATAAATCCATATCTGTATTAGTCCTTTTAAAGGGGACCTATTATGTTCATTTCCAGTTCTATATTTGTATTCTGGGACTCCGCTAGAGTAGCTTTGCATGATTCACAGTTCAAAAATAATATATCCTCATTTATCTTACACTGGCCCTTTAAGCAGCCCCTCAGTTCATCCTCTGTCTTCAACAAGAAATCTGTGAGCTGACATCAGCTCTCCGCAAAAGTAGTTGGTAGGAAACCTAGTATTCAGAGCAGTCTGAAGCCTGAGCTTTTTGCTCACAGGGATAACTTTTGTGTTTACCTCATCATTTGAAACTTTGACCATGTTTAATATGAACATCCTACATTGTAACATTATAATGTATGTATATATAACAATGAGAAAATAAGGAAAAGCAGAATAGGTCCCCTTTAAACAGATCACAGAGCACATTATGTGCAGAGCTGTTCAGTTTCATTAAAGAGAAATCATCTTCCACAAGTGTAAATCATTAACACAGCGGTCTAAACTTAAGTCCCTTTATGAACACTTTATTGAGTGAAGTCACATTGATTTGACAGATTAACAATTCTTCCACAGTGATGATCATTTCTCCTGCCAGGAGTTGAGGCCCCCTGTTTTAAGTGTCGGATACAATTGCTCCCCGAAGACATTATCAGATATTAAGTGATAACCCTGATGGTGAAATAACATCTTATCTGTGCCATCCAGTGGCTCCCCATTTATTACCACTGACAGTAAATTAGATTGCTGGCATCTAGAGGGTACACTGGCATTTTGAGTGCACCTTTCCATCTCATTCTGTTTTCAAAACTCCATTGGTTATCATAAGTAATGAAATTCCATCAGCCTCCTTGGCCATGAAAGCTACTTGGAAAGGAAGTGAGAGTTGGCCATTAAGAGCAGAGAAAACGAGTAATGGTCTTACCCTTTGCTTTCAGAGTCGCCTGTCTGTCGGTTTGAATCTTTTCTCTTTGTTGAGTAGGCTTTCCTTAGAGGAGACTAGTGAACACACACCTTCACCCTTACAGACCCTCACACGCTGTTAGGAGCAACAGAGTGTGTGTCTTTTTGTCAGCCTCAGCTTACACAAAAAGAGCGGGTGTGTCTTCAGGTTTAACAGGTTAAACTGAGTGGACTGCCTTGACATGAATTTATTTGCAACAAACAAGCCAAACTTTTAGTTTCGTGCTGAGTCTTAAAGGTGCACTAACTAAGCGCAAGTGTAAACCAAGAGGTTTGCCCCACCAAAAAAAAACACACCAATAAATTGTAAATTCCAACATCTCCTAAAATGACTGACAGTTTGTTTACTGTATTACAGGGAGGAAAACCAAACAGCAACTCAATGTTATAAAGATTTTCTAATGCTGTTAAATGTTGTTTACATCACTAATACTTTAAAACACAGCAGTAAAATGATATTTTATATATTATATTTTCAATTATGATCATTTTTAATTTTTTGTTTTCAAATATGTATGTGAATATACTTCACAACTGTGTGGTCAAATATAGTATTATTTTGCTTTACATAGAGAGACAGACTGAAGTGAAGTGAAATTTCAGCATTTCATTTGCATAATTCCTTTAATCAATTCATCTCCACGCACAGTAATATTGTCTTTTAATAGCCAATAACTAATACATTTCCCGTCAGCTGTGTGACAGAATATGTTATAAGTGTGTTGCTCAGTGTTGCTGTGGAAAGGCAATCAAGTTTTAATAAATAATTACACAGAATAATTAATTGATTAGACAGCACATTTCATGACTTGATGAACAATGATGAATGGAGAAAATCAATTCAGAGAAGCAATTAAAGCACAAACAATTTGAATCTGAATATATATAAAGAATTGCATTCCATTAAGAAACGGAATTACTCACTAAACCATTCATCATCTCTAAATACAGCAACGTAAAATGCACAGTAATTCATTAATTTCATCTCTACAATACAATTTCATGAATTGGTGAATAGGAAGAGAGGAAAACATGGATGTGTGTGTGTGTGTGTGTGTGTGTGTGTGTGTGTGTGTGTGTGTGTGTGTGTGTGTAGGTGTGTGTGTGTGTGTGTGTCAGGGGGATACAGGCAACAAAAATGAAATGGCCATGAAGTTTTCTCTTATTGTGCATGATTCTGTAATAATCAAACATAAAAGAATGGTGTTTCTTCCATCCAAGGACATGCAATTGTTGTACTTAAGAGTAGAAATGTGCTGTAATAAAATAATAAAGTTAATTAGTACTTTCCATCCTACTTTGACAGTCACTGTGGTGAGTGGTAGCCGTCATAGATGTAGTGCAAGCTCTTGGTGCCACTGGAGAAAATGCAGAGGGTGGAAAATTTCAGTAATGTTAAAACCCCACAAGGTGAGAAGCCTTTCATCTTGACTGATAAACAAAGGAAACTTAAATTCCATTCATTGCTTATTTTCTGACAGCAATTTTTTTTTGTCACTCCCAAGGTTGTTTAGCCATTAAATTTATAGACTTGCCACTTCTTATTGATAGTTGTAATCCCCACAGGAATTTGTGATAATTGCATTCACCAATCACCACAGTTTTGAATAAGCCACTTTTACAAGCCAGAGTCAAATAAAGACCAAGTTACCAAAAAGTTAACTTAATTGAACAATTTCTAATCTAATACCTAAAACTAACTATGGGGCTTACTGGCAGCACCATCATTGTAGGAGCCAACAAGGTTACCTTAAAGACTCAAGTCAGGGCAAAGAGAAGTTACAAATGCACATTCAACTTCATAGCTAGCTTGCTGCACAGGCTAGTGGCTTCAATAATGTCATCTGCAGTGGAGAAGTCATCTGCATAAGTGCCACTTAGAGACAATACAACTAGCTCAACATTGACATATCACTTTAAAAGTTGTTAAAAAGTGAGAAAGTGTTATGGTTGTTATGGTGAAGGTATTAGCCAACAGTTGCCAATTTACACAGAGGAACATTAGCATTTATTGGGAGTCGTGTTTCTGTCCACCAAACAAATATTAGTCCAATATTCACCTCCTTTTATCTCTATTTTGGTCTCTACCAACGTCTGAGAAAAATATCTGATTCGGTAGGTACTAGATGTTCCACTTTCTTCACCAGCTACTCACTAAGTTTGTCTGTCGGCCATTTGTTGCTTGGCAGGCAGCATGTACAGTGGGTGTATCCAAAACAGTAAAGTTGTGGACCATAAAACCAAAACAATGAGCTGAAAGACTCTAAAACAGTGTATAGAGCTGACAGCCATTTTGGCGCTACTGTTTTTTTTCTGTATAAATGTATTTCCTTGTTTATTTAGGTTCCTGAAATAAATAATAGGCTAATAGTAAAGCACTTGTCAACATGTGTGTTTATATGCATATAGAAATTTCTGATAATTTGTGTCCAATAAACACAGTGTTGTCTATTCCTGCTGTGGCCATCCATGCGTGGGGGCGCATGTTCATAATTATCAATGAATGCAACCTAGCTCTGGTCTGTTTAACAAAGTAATGCAAACCATTGCCTATCCACAGTGAATTGGCATTTTTATTATTTCTTGACGGAGAGTGCTGATCTTATGTAGTGATTAAGGAGACAGTAATTCACATGGACAGCCAGCGTTGAAGCTGTCCATGTGCTGTGCTAAAAAGCACAGGAAAAGATAAAAGAAGCAACAACACTGGGATCAACGCGTTCATCAGTCGTAGCTTCATGTTCAAACTGCATATTTAGTAAAGCAAAAATCCATTTCAGATTTTGATTACTTGATCCTGATGTTAGTCATGTACAGAGAATCAACATGCACATTTCAGTTCTTAACGGCTTCTGTAAAATGTTCCCAAGGTGACAAGTGTTATTAAGACCTATATGGGGGATATTTGGCTCATCAGCCAAAAAAAAAATTGGAAATCAGAAGCATTATTTGACTGCCACCAGGCTGTTTAATGGTAAGAATGGTAACAAGGTAAACTGTAGCCTGGGTAGCCCATGTGTATCCATACCACTTGGTGTAATCAGTGCTGTGTGTGGCAGCAGGACATGATATGGCATTTGCATTTTCACTTCCTCCATTTCTTTCCTTTTGTCTGTTCAGTTGCTCTATTACCCAAGCAGGCAATATCTTTCAGTATCTGGCAGAAACATGACAAGCAGTCCATCTCATCAGAGCACGGGCCCACGCAGCCAACACATTCAGGATGCACTCTGTCAGCTGTTATTGTACACAGATATCAGAATTTCTCAAAGCCCTTTTCAGGGCTGTAGGAGTGCATCTACAACCAACGCTGGAAGAAAACGTTGAGCCGTTATGTTAAAGAAGTATATATAAAGGAAGAATATGCTACCTTTGAGAGGGCATTATTCTGGTTGATGGTGCACCTGTCACCTTCATTCCTTGTACAGTGAACACTGCACAAGATGACAGGAAACCCTGCCTTTCAAAATCTGTTTTGCAGCCCTCCAAATAATCTCAACATTAGAATCATGTGACTGGTTTTCATCTGCACTTGTCTGTCAAAGTGTCAGAATTTAATGTAGGGCTCTGCTATGCTTAGTGAGATCGGACAGTGCTTGCATCCAGGGAGACCCAAATATCTTTCTGCTCTACTGGTGGTCTGCTCATATAAGGCCATTATAACTGATTTCAAGTGAACATATGTTTCCTCTTTTTATTACTTTTAAAATATGGTTACAGCAAAGCCTGTCGTACCTGAACTTTTTTCTTTGCCTGACAGTGTGTTTTTTGTGAGGTGGATTGATAATAAAATGTGACCTAAATTAGGTGAAACTTAATTATGAATTTGTAGTTGGAAAATTAACTGCTAATTCGTTTGTTTGGGCAAATTGCAATATGTCTGTGCTATAGACAGCATATGCTCATTATATACATTGTTTTATTTTTTATTGTTTAAAAAACAAAAAACAAATCACCCCAAAATTCTGAGGAGCAGATCAACTTAGACACCCACATTGTCATCCACATCCACCCTAAACTTGAACTGCTGCTAGAAGACATTTTACAGTAAACACAGTCATTTAGCAAAGTTTACAGCTAACAGAAAGTGAATGAAAATGGGAAGAAAGAACATGCACTGCTGATTATGCACCTTTAAAGACCTTTAAAGGTTATAAATGATTGAACTCCAGATTATTTGCACTGCAAATTATTTAATCTTTTTGTATTGTTTTGTTTTTACCAGATTTGAATGGATTTTTTTGTAATCAACACAGCAGTAAATCTCTCTTTTAATGATTCTAAGCATTTGCGCTGTAGCACAGAACACAGTCTTAGTTGTTAGTTTGGGAGAGAGGCTCTTAAAATATTTTAAAGACATCTAGCTCTTGTTTCTACGGAAGTTGAATCACCTGTAAGTCGCTTTGGTGAAGGTTTGGTTAGCTTTAGGCGCAATAAAACTTGGTTAGGGTTAAGGAAAGATCATGGTTTGGGTTACATTACTACTTCACTAAGTTAGGGGACCTTCGCCATTATGGTTACCAGGCCCGGACTGGCCATCAGGAGCACCGGCCTGGCCTGGCCAGCTGTCTGGCCTTGAGTGTCAGACCATTGTTAAAAATTCAAAATGAAATGGGTAAATTGAAGTGAAAACAACATGGGGCAGCTACAGTCACTCAGAACTGTAGCCTGTCAGGCCTGAATTATTATCCCAGTTCACCCCTGATGGTTAGTTACAGTTAGGGAACAACTGCGGTTCTATTTCAAAGAAACCAACGCTGACTGTTGGTAGGAAACAGGAAACAAACAGTGATGTCCCGTGTTAGGTCCGCCCATTTGTTGACCCATTCATCCGCTTAACTTCCTCCTTCTGCAGACTTTGTGGCTCTATCATAATGTCACACTACTTCCTCCTTTGGTGTTTGCATCCGATGGCCAACAGTCATAATTACCACGACCGCTACTGGGCTTTGTCACTTGTATATAAATATCTGTCATTTTTGGGCTTTTGCTGAAACAACTGATGCTGATGGTTTTTCTTGAGAGGACAGTCTCGCCAAATTAATGTAAAATATAAAGTTCAGCTGATTAAGCCACCCCTTGTGGAATCATTTATTATGTGAAAGTAGAATATGTACAGCAATAATAATCTCGGACCTTGTCACTCCCCAAAAGGAAACGCCAAACTCAGCACAGCAGGGAGTGCAGAGTGGAAATAATAACTTGCCCTCTAGGGGAACGTATACTCACTACAGATGGATTCTTGGATGGAGGTGAGACTTTTGAAATGCGGCCGTATATGAACAGCAGCGGCACTGGGGGCAGCAGTAGCAGCAAGTGACAGCATAGGCTAGCTTTCAGGTGAGCGGTGTGGCAGCAAAAGCTTGAGCAGAGCTCTGATGCCATAATTTAAAAAGGTGTTTTGGTTATATGTTTCAGTGAAATAAGTACGCCATGTGAGTGTAGTGGCAGACTCACTGGCTTGGCTTTGCTTGTATCTTGGTGCTCGTATCTTTGTTTTTCCACTCCAACAGGTGTATTTTTGTTCACTGAGTGTTAACCTTTCACTAAGTTCTACATGATGACACCAAAAACATTAAATGTTTGACAATTCATTTCACACATTTCTGTTTCTTTAAATTGAGCTTTGCAATAAGTGGAGATAAATACATGACTCACCAACACCTACAATTTCATATATTACCATGTTTGTACTCATACAAAGCAATTAGAAGTGATTTGCTATCTGAGAACAATCACAAGTGTTTATTGTCATGCTCGATTCAGCAGAGAGCCACCATATCTCCTGTGCTACCACAGAAACTGAACTTAATTTAAAATGGTTATTTTTCTCAGGTTATTGCCTTTTCTGTGTATTTTGTTTCATTCCACTGCTGTGTTTTATTAAAGTGAAAATCATCGAGAAATTAAACAGAGGGAAAATGCATAGCTATTAACTGTTCATGTTGGGGATTTGGCCTTGAGAGGACAAGCCCTTCTGTTTATGTTCATTTCATCTATTCATGAGTACTATTCTCCATCTGACAACATGTTCTCTTTTCTTGTGGTGTCATTCCATCCTGCCTCTGTTTGCTTGCTAGCCATCTCTCTTCTCCAGCATTCCTCTCTTCCACTACTCATATTTTATCCCTACATAATAGCCAGTCATATCCTGTATTCTCTGCTTGCACTTTAATTATGTTATTATTGTTTACACACATATTTTCTTTCACAGACATCTATACATATATAGTAGATCCTGTGTTGCATCTGAACAGAGTCGAGATGGCAGCATTGACTGTTGAATGGCTGTCAAACATGCAGACGTGACCTTGATCATCCCTGAGGGGAAGAGGCGGTCATAAATCCAGCTATTATGCCATGGCGACTCTATTAATTCTGCTGCAACACAGATGTGAAATACAACCAAGACATTTGTAGAGCTGTGACAGGTAACCATGACATCACACTCGACAGTTCGATGAAGTTAACGTAAAGCTGGATCAGAAAGAATGATAAGCTGTGGTGCTGGTTGTTAGATTTGCATCCTGTGGGAGCCATAATAATATATTAGAGAGATATTAATTACATTATGGAAACGTTAATGCTTACCCACGTGAACAGAGCCAAAATACAATGATGGATTGTAAAAATATGTTGAACAGCATCAGATAAAGTGCAAAAATAACATTATATTTTATCCACCAATAGTGCATTCTTTTGAGTATTGGTGCAGTTTTGGTTGCTGGATTCCAACATATTTTTTGACATTGGTTTGGAAATAGCAAACAGCTATGCAGTCGTCTTCTTGTCCTTGTGCATCAGCTAATACAAGAAAAGTAACAACCTGACTAGGAAGCACATGCTCAGCTGATATTCACAGCCTAAGGTTAGAAGAGAGTTTGACCACATATGAAACGCACCATTTAGCCCGTGTTTGCCATTCCTCCCTCCACTCAGCATGAAGATAATTGGATATAAAACATCAGTGAAAAGTCATAGCTCTCTTCCTCCTACCCCTGCATGGCCTCACAGGTCCAATTCACACAATAAAACACCATTAAACCTCATCAATGGCGCTTTAAATGTGGTGGACAGAGGGAGACGCTTCAGTAGTCTATCATATAATTCATGTGGATGCAATTCTCATTGACCTCAACCCCTGCTGGATGACCAGTTTCTTTATGTTTCCTTCTGCTGTGTCCAATCCCAGCTTTCAAATGTTTGTTTTACTTCTGAGTCTGTTTTATTGTACATCTACGATAACATAATGAAATAACCCTGCTCGTCACCATGTCGATCCATGTAAAGGGAGCACTCCACATGCTGCAATTACTTTGATAGCAACCATTTCTCTTCTCTCACTCTCTGATGCTTTTTTCCCCTGATGAAGGGCTATAGATTATGGAGCGGCAGCAGCAATGACTAAACAATCAAGTCTTCTCAACAACAATGCAGAAGTTGCAAGAGCTGGAAGGAGATCAATTCGTGAACTATGCAGCAAAATGTCAGGTTGCAGGCCACAGGTCCCTTCTTTGGTTACCTCCGAAAATGATGATTCAGATGTCTGATTTTAGGCTGTCTCAGAAAAAAAATGTATTTCAGTAAAATGATGTATATTATGGAATGGAAGTGAAAATGGTTTGGAGTGAACTGAGCAAGACAGACAGTCTCTTTGAGGGGTTGTCATTGGCAATAACGTTATGGGGCATTAAAATCCTTAAATAAATAATGAAACATATTTGACTTACATGTCATGTAGGTGTGTGGATTTGGAAACACCCAACCCACATATTCAAAAGGTATGATGAAAAAGAAAAGACATAGTTCTGGAATTCTGATTCATTCCTGTTTTTAAGCTTTAAGACTACTACATGGTATTAAAAACTAAACAAACCCCACCATCCACCCCCTAACTTCAAGATACAGCAAGGAAACATCTTTGGATAAGTGTTTATTAAGTAAAGTTATTGTTATGTTTACTGAAATTATCTCTATGGATCAATGATTTTATCCTATGATCTGTTGGGTGCTTGTTGGAGCTCTACTCACAGTGTGCTTTTTTCTGTGAGAGTGCTATAAGCAGGCTGAACGTGCATACCGACTGTTGTCAGATCATACACGTACCATCTTTTCAGTGCAGCCTGGCAAAGAGGGTAAAAAGCCAAGGTTAAAAAAAAAACAAGGTCACTGTGGCCTATCAGGTAATATCAGCTCAGCAAGGACTTCAGATGGGCAGAAACAACAGGAAAACAACAAGTTAAACTGCCCTCTTGGATTAGGAATTAGTATTTACAGGGTTCGTACAGCTTTTTAAGAGTCAAATTCAAAGACTTTTCAAGCACTTTCAAGGTACCTAAACCAGAAATTTCCAGACTCTCGAAGCCTTTATCATCACATCTAAATAGTTACTTTAACTTCTAGGAGACAACAAAGAAATATGACGACGGGATCGTTTCATTTCAAATATTAAAAGATTTTTGGTTTACATGAGTGATTGTGTAGATGATGTAACACCAGATTATGTTGAAAATCAAGCATTTTTCAAGGAGTATATTCGAATTCAAGCATATTCCTAACCTTGAAAACATAACGGTTAAAAGTGAGCATTTTCCAAACTTTCAAGACTTTGTACGAACCCTGTATTTAGCAAAATGATTTGACTATTTGCACAAGATGTAGGCTACTGTATAATCCCAGCCAGGATTATGACCGGGAGTACAAGCCATTCCCTGGCTCCTCTCATCTGAAGTGACTCAGGTAAAGCAAGTCAAACAATGTTTTGAAAATTTGAAAAAGTATGAGAAAACAAATATTATAATATAATGTAAAAAACAATATTTGTGTATTGCAGAATATTGTATTCAGACTCAAGAGGATCCTTTCTGTGAGTTACCCTCCAGTCAAAACTGTGCTGTGGGTCAATATATCTCATATTCATCTCATATTTATATGTTGGTGATGGAGTCTACATGCTATAGGATTTAAGGGAGCATCAATATCCAGAAATGAAAGACCTTACACCAGATCTACTTATTAGGTTATTGGGCTCTGCAGCCCTTACTGGATTGGGTAGGTGGTTAAGTGTGTGAGTATGTGAGTGTGTAGCAGGTGTAAAAGCGTGAAATATAGTGTCGGTGAAGGGTGCAGCATAAACCTGGCCACTCTTAACTTTTTTTAATTTGGATTGGCAAGTCAACTGCCAGGATGGCAATATTTTATCATCAAGTCGTTTTCTGAGTATCCCGCTCTGAAGCAGAGTGGCTCTCCATCATGTTTGTCAGAGGGGACTTTATTGAAGAACACTGAGGCCGGATTGGATGCTGGGCACACATTGATTTGTGTGGAAGGGGGTGTGTATTGGGGCTGGTATTGGTGGAGTGATTATATTGAATTTGCAGGCATCTGAGTTTCTTTGTCGCTAACAAGCCATGCCCTCAGTCAGATAATGCATTTAAATTCTTTAGCAAAGAGTTTGTATAGAGCCGCTGTGTGCTGATTAGGGTAAAGTCCCTAAAAATGGTTGACAAAATGAACTATTAAATTTTGGTTGAACAACGAAATGGCCTCAGCATAGAAATAAAACATGTTTACCCTAAGACTTTGTCTCTGGAGGTCCTTGCTCTCAATAGCATAATATCCCCCACATTGCAACAGAGGAATAAAAAGCATTCACAACACAATTTACAGGCATCCTTCAATATTATATCATATTTGCTACTGCCTTGTCTGTGTAGATTTATTCAGGTAATACAATGTCTGGAGTGTAGTTATGGAGTTAGAGATGATTCACTTCAGTTCAAAAGATCCCTACTGATAAAACACTTTTGACGAGTTTGTCTCTTCTAATGTTAACAAAATAGTGCCAAATATTTGCTATTGAAAATCAATGATTAAACACTTATATGTACTTGATATTGCACTGAAAGGCAGGCTGAATGACACTAATAAACTTGCTGCGCAGTGTTTTTAATGGACAGGGTGGGAAATGTCAAAAGCCATTTATGGGAGTGGATAATGTTCCTTTTTGGTATACTTGTTTTACATACAGTTGCTCACTCGCACTGATGTCAAAAGACCCAAGGGCATCATATTCTTGGTAACACCGCTTTGAAAAGACCATATAAACAACATTCACATTCTGTTGTGATGCTGAAAAACAGGGTTTAATTGATGCATTTTATGAAAAACATTGTGGAGTGCACTAGAATTATTTGGGTTTTTGTGTCTGTCCTGAATTTGTTCAAGGACCCCTGACTGAAATATAGTGCTTATGAATCCTCAAGGTGATGGAAAAGATGCAGCAGAGACCCAGGGTCATGTTTTTCCTTGCAAGCATAAATCTTGGCCTCCTCTTACCCCCTGCCCGCCCTTCTTGTACATCTGTAGCAGGAGCCGTCTTTTGGCGATCTCGACTGATTGAGAGGCATGATATATATCCACAGGCCAGGACTATAGCAGAAAATTCAATTAAATGGAAGAACATAAATAGAAGATAAATGATAAGTGCCCTCACCTCTCTGCATTGCTCTTTCCACAGGCCTTTGTCCACACGAGAACACATTAAATGCATATCTGTGAAAAGACAGTGATGTGTTAATTATATCAGCTGATGTGTAGATTGTTGGGTAATTGAGGTGAAAGTACATATTGAGGTATACATGCATATTTATACGTATGCAGAAAAGCAATCACTGAGAGAGACAGTGGCAAGGAAAGACACAGAGAGATCTAATGTCTGTCCTTCAGAAGGAAACTGTAGTTGTCTCAGAGAACGGGACACATTCTTTCCTGTATGGCAGTGGGAAGGGGTCATTCGTTTTTCATAGTGTGGTGAGGAGGACAACAGAATCTCTCTCACTCTCCTCCATAGAGGTTGCTAAAGTGACTTTTGAGATTTGATACTTAAACCTTGAAGGATCTGTTTCCCGCTCCCAATTTAGACCTGACCTTTCCAAGCAGCCATTTACATTATACCTCCACATGTGAAAATAAGATAAACTCAGGGAAGGACACCATCAGTCTCTATGTGCTCACCACTCAGATAAAAAAAACCCCAGCTGATTGTGGACCAGCATGCGCACTCTTACAGTACTGACATTGCTGTTGTTTTACTGCTTAATTTGCCGGGCTGGTAAAGTATTTATAGACCTTCCCATCCAAATGCACCACATGTAAATTAACCTTCATCATAAATAATCCATTGGCAAAATATGCTGCCCTATTATTGGAAACGGGTACAAAATACTTGTTTCCTGCCTTCATAATGTGCCAGGGAGTTTATTTTCTGTCCTGCAGTGTTATGGTTGTTTTGCTTCCAGCGAGGATCATTAATACTTGACTCCCCGTTTCAGATGCCCTTGCTCGACAAGGAGTTCTAAATCTGTACAAGTGGTTGGGAGGACACTCATCTTAGCTTTTGCCGGGGCCAAGCCTGTCTTCCTACTCAAGTAGGTACTAATTTATGCCCGGTGATAAAAAATACATAAAATAAAAGCAAGGACTAGCCCGGGGCAAGAAATGGCAATAAGAGGTGTGAGCCCTCAATGGCAATAATTCAGAGTGATTTATAACTCTGTGACAGGAGGGAAAATGCTGCACCAGCATGTCAGTCAAATGCATTCCCATCATCATGAACAGAAAAGACAACCTGCACCTCAGAAAACTATTCTCATATTTATTTATTTTTATTAACTATTTCTAATGTATTATTTCACTTTTTTCCCTCATTCTCATAGGCACACTGTTGGAACATTATAAGTCATCATCAACCCACTATCTTTCACTACTCAGTGGAGAAATACAAGTAGATACATACTGTATATTTGTGTTAGTATATGTGTTGTTGTTTTGTATTTCCTGAATTTGTTGAGAAATTACAAATTAGAAATTGAAATCTGTAATGTTTATTTATTAATATGTCATTCTCACATCCCGTCTATGTAATGGAGTATGGTTAAACACATGGCACATTTGCATGATTGAAAGTGCTTTTCATGCCCTGCAACTGAAAAATTACCAGGTCGTTGGGTCACACCTGTCTTGGCTTAAAATGACATAAAAAAAAAGTAAATAATATATTCACATTCACATCCACGTTATGGGTCTGGTCAATGTACATTTCACTCTGCTCTCTAGCGATGAACCAAGCGCAACACTTGAAGCTCTGCCATCTTTACAACATGTGAGAAGTTAGGGAATTCAGATTAAAAATAGCTGATGATGCTTTCAACAATGTGTTAGGTGAAAAATGCTAGCTGTGAAAATATATAATGCGTTAGCATGTATTTATTCAAAGTATCATTTTCATCACTATATTTTCAGATTAAAATGCCCAAGGGTCGCTCTTACTCATCCCCAGCTGGCAGGCTGTCTGACTCGGTGTCTCTTTCTCTCGCGTGCACATACACACACACACACACACATATGAACACGCAAATATGCGAAGAGAGTCAGGAGACTTACAGACGTACAAGCACGTGGATGCTCATGCACACATAGGCGCACACACACTCACGTACACAGCCAGATATGGCTGATGCAAAGGTGGAGAAATGAAGGCTGTCGCCATGTGGGGTGCCGATAAGATCGCAATTCCCTGCTTTACTCCCTCTGCTCCGTACCCATAGCATCTGCTCTGCCCTCATTAATCAAGGGAGAGGTGGGCAGGGGGCTGCCACTTGAAATAAAGCTTGATCATCACATGGAGCGCTATGGACCACATCCTGGCATTTAGCTAAACTGCTTTTGTCGTGTGTCTTACCCATCCTCCCTCAAGGCTACACTGCTTGTTAGTTTTCCTCATACACTGTGTCACATAGCCAGCTCGACATGGGCCCAATGCCATCTGTTGGGGGATGTCACCCTGTGACCTAGTGGAAAACATGAAGGCTGTTAACCCCCCGCCCATATGTGGCGTTTAACTCAGGCTTGACAAAGCAGCCACCCCCAGGTACAGTATCCCAAGAGGGTCTCTGACTTTCTACAGCACATGAGTGATGCTCAAGACATCGCCGCACCACACTGATGTATTCCCATAGCAGCCTGGTGGGACTAGCAGACTGTGTGTCCTGCATTTTGCTGTTCATCATTTCAGAGGAGAATGAAATGTCCTTTGAGACACTCTCTGCCATCTCATCCTTTCAAATAATGCCTCACCATGCTGTGTTCTTGGTTGGCCGTAGGCTATAGAGACGCATCACAGACTTGCTTGTGTAGACATATGTCACCACAGACACAAGGACAGGTATTTGGAGGCTCAAGGACACCATTAGGGGGGTATCTCTGCCAAAGCTAAAAATTCAGGGAGAAAAGAGTAAAATAAGACCTGTATAGTCCTTGCAGGAGTATTTTTTATTTTTTGATTATTAAGGCCCAAAAAGACAATGGCTTTCAATGCTAAAATCCATTTTAGTGTCAAATTGCAATAAATTGCAATACTTTTGGTCTTACAGCTGTAAGAACTTACTGGTAATCATCATATGTAATATGTTCTAGTGAGAGCAAAAATGAGTTTGGGAATAGGAACTCAGGAAGCCTCTGTTCGTGGGCATTGCCTATGCAGTTAGCTAGCCGGGAACATGAATAGGCCTTTGTAACTGTTTTTCCCCAGGAATTCAGTCTAACAGAGTAACCTTGGTGCTTTCTAACAACAAGCTACATAAACCAAATTGTTAGTTATAGGTATTAAATTAGATGTTGATCAGTTTTGGTAACTTTTTGGACAGTTTTGGACGTTTGGTCGAAGGGATACATAGCCTGAAGGATGGTGCTGCCTGAGAAGTTTCAGAGTAAAAAGTCGTTCCCACTGTGGTTCCAAAAAAGTTTGTGGAACTTGAGGTTTGATTCTTATTTGACGTTATAACATTTTGACTTCATAAATGTTCTGAATTGGATGATTTTTTTGTGTGTGGCAAACTGTGGTGATTAGAAGAATTCTAATGTTCTAACTCTTCCAGCTTGACACTTTTTTTCGGAATTTGAACGTATTTTTTTTACATCTCACAAATATTGCAGGTTGCATTTGCGTTTAAACCTGTTTCCAGTAGGGACTGCCGCTGGAAGTCGTTGGTGTGTGATATATCACAGTAGCCTGGGTTACCATTCTGTTGGGTTGTGACGCACTAACACACAAGACTAAGAAGCTGATAGCTATGATGATATGAGAGGCACCAACTCATCAGCTGATCCCTGTAAAAAGAGCATGTAACCATTTTGTTCTTGAAGAACAACATGCCAGCAATAAGTCTACCACTTCCATCTAACATCAACCTTTTTTTCATTTAGCTTTTTTTGAGTGAGAATATGAGGTTATCTCTTATGCTCATATTAAATATTGTTTTCATCAAAATTACACAAGACATTACACAAGTTTGTAATGATCACCTTGACTTGATTTCCCAGCAGTTGTAATGATAATTGAGGAACTAACCACTCTAAACAACCACTCTATGTAGCTGCTGGTTTAATGAGCACAGAACAACTTCTTCAGTATCACTCCTGACAAAATACATTTAGATCCATACACCCACATAAATACATTTATTTGTTTATTACCCTTCCAGTACTTACATCACTTACCCATAGGAGTCCACGTGACCAAACTTCTGAAAGCTCTAAAGACATTTATAGGGACATGTGATTTCCAGCGCAGTGATAACTAAGAGCCTTGTCACAGTCCATAATGTGTCCTGTAGAGCAGATGTGATGAGTATGTGTTACCTTTGGGTCATTGAGAGGGACACGGTGACACCACACTGAGACCCTCCATCATTGAGCACCTCAGAGGGCTGTCATAGCCATGACAGAATACAGCCAAGAACCATTTGTATCCAATCATGACAGATAATGACAAATGCCCATCACAGTGGAGCTACAACCTGATTAGTGTCGAAGCATAAGAGGCTCTGGAAGGAAGTACCTTTATGGCAAATGACTGCTGTGCTTGAAGCCCCCAGAGACTGTCATACCTATATTGAAAGGCCAAATAACATCCCCATGATGAAAGTGCATCTCACCATGTGTTATCATAATAGGCACACATTGCAGTCATCTCCACTGCGCTTGGCTTCAGTTCAGTCATTTGAGTGCCTCTTAAACTGAAAGGATGGTTCTGGGGGGTTTAAACTATGACCTTCATAATCAGAACTAATTTCCTCATTGCCACCTTCACCACTTGAAGACCAAATAATGCTTGTTTCATTGTACTTCTACCCAGTACCTCAAAGGAACCAGCAAGGTAGTCTATAAACAGCGTGGATACAGTACTTCATTAATTATGTGTTCAACTTTTTTAGGCCAGGAATGATTTGTTTACCTCAAGTGGTGCACAGAGTTTCTGTTTTCCCTCAAGGGCTCAAACAATCCAGTCCTACATATTGATTAGCAGATGCCTTTTGCGGCCCTGAGCAATTGTTAAGAATTCAGCCCTGCCTTTTTAATGGAAATCAGGGGTGAAGCATGTATAATCTATACACATGCTTTGAATGATTTATTACCTATTATTCTGGTATGGAACCAATTTGTTTCATTAAATGCATTTGTTTATTTATTGAGCTGTTGGGATGAGGTTAAAAATTAATAAGCAAATAATTGCCAACAACAGCACAGCTTCATGCAAGCCACTCAGTGAAATATTGCTTAGCAAAGTGATCCTGAGCGACCCCCACACACCCTTAATGTGCACAGCAAAATCTTCCCTGCAACCTTTATTAAAAAGCCCTTATATGGCTAATGAAGGAAATCATACGGACTCTATAACTGATGCTCAATTCATGCGCTGTGATGTTCAACATACAAAAAACACAGAATGTTTAATGAGAAATGGAAATGTCATTTCGCCCTAAATTATGTTTGTTTTTTGTTTTTTTACTTTTTTTCTTTAAAATCCCTGCTCAACAACTTTACAATTGTAGTGTGTGTTTGTGTGTGTGTGTGTGGCTATGTATATTCAGAATTGTATGATATTTCCTTCTTTTATAAATAGGAATAGTACTCTTCCTTGCTTCTCTTACTTAAGTGTTTGTCTTATTTATACAATTTCTATGTATGTAGCATGAAGGGGCTGTAGCTGCATTTCATTTGTGCATTCCTGTATTGTATAATGACAATAGAGCTGAACCTTGAACCTTCTCCCACTACCAACTACCTCGCACTTGAACCTATTTTGGTAGTACCGCAGCAGTAGGATTTTGTTGTTTACTGCCTTAGTAATTATGCTTAAGAGAAAATCTTTCACTGGCATCAGTGTGGCTACAATATTCAGCATTCAATGTCGAGCATTCAATGCCTTTTCTTTCACATGGTAATCACTTTTAGCTTTATTGCCTTATGAAAAATATATAATATAGAATTTCTCTTTCAGTCATCAACAGCATCATTATTCATTTAGCACTCCCTTTAACATTAGCCTTACAAAAAGTAACCTTACATTTTGTCTTAAAATATATGTCAAAACATTTTTTGATTGGCAGTAGCTTTCCAAAGTTGCAGTTTGATTGACATCCATCCGCGCATGTCTTGTGTCATTTCCTGCAAGTACAACATGGTAAAGTACATTAATTTATTGTATATATTTTAATTATATTATTTACTATTGTTCAGTGAAACAAAGAGCCAGTAGTTTAGGAATCCACTGGAGAGAGGAAAGGCCTGGTAAAACCACCATTTCTCATTCTCTGTGTGTATGTGTGTGTCCAAATAATTTCCTCTGGAATTTCAGTGACCTTTAAATCTTCTGAAAAAGCCACCTCCTTTTAAAGAGAGTGAAGGTGGGAGGCTTTAATGAGCTTGTAGTGTACTTGTAGAGCTTGTAGGTGTAACTTTTATGTTGGAAGGCCAATGTCTTACCATCATCTTATTTAAAAACATCTTTATTTTATATATTACCTTTCTGACCTGAAAAGCAGAAAATACAGGACGATTATTCTGCACTCTAACATTGTTGTGTCTTCTGTGACAACCAGGTTTGAATGTTATTGCAAAGACACCCTTCCAGTGTTCCACAATTGCATGAAAAGAAGAACAGTCACTACTGCAGTCTTCATATTTTTTTATTTAAACCTCATTTAATGGTACTCTGCTATGAAATTAAATGTTATTTACAGACATTGCGAGATGGTAAAGCTGGATAAAAGCCAGGCTGGTGAGTGTCGTGTTGCTTTGTTTTCATGCAGCTGGGATGTGTGTGTGTATGTGCTTGTTTGTGTATTTGCAGTCTTATCCTGGTGGACTGAGGAACAAACGCAAAGTGCATATTGAATGTTCCAGGAATCCAGGAAATAATTGAAATCATTTACAGTAGGTGACAACTCTGATGCAACTTCATGAGGATAAATCACAATAAGAAACGTCTCTGTGCTCTTGCATGTCCAGCACACCTTCATATACATCTTTACTTTATGTCTTTATTTCTCAGGTTCATTGAAGCACAATAAGAAATGTTGTTGATGCTTCTAAGCAGTCATCTGTTCCCTGATATTTCCCCTCTTTTTGCTTTGACCACTGGACAGAATCATTTGGGCTCTGTGACTTTCACAGAAACTGGCACAGAATTAGATTGAAGTCATGCTCAGCTGGTCCCGTCTCTTACCGAATGTCATTGTTGTCATCGGTGGCTCCAAGGAATCTCCCGTCAAAGGACCTGAATGCCAAATAATAAAATAAATAAAATCATTGCAGATGTCCTCAGGTCATTCCCGTTTCTGTCTTCCCACTGTGAGACAAGAGATGTTACAAGGTGTAATACAATAAAAACACACCTTAATATGATGTTTCAAGCCCATTTGGCAAACCTCTACCAAAATGTTAGTTCAAGCTGTTAAGCTGGTGTTACAGCTGTATGTGTTTCCCTGTGCTGTTTGTCCCTTTTCCTGTTCTGTTCTCTCTAGCTCTGGCCAGGTGTGCTACATCTTGATTGCTCAATGAGGTGCACCTGGCCTGGGAATGATGTGTTTAAAGCTCCTGTGGCAGCATCCGAGGAGCGAGGCTTCTGGCGTGGGGAGCCTGGGATTTTGTGTGGCTGTTGTGTTTTATGGTAGCTTTGATTTAGTGTCTTGGTTGTTTGTATGTCTTTATGGTAATAAATCCAATGGCTTTGGTTGTTTTAAAGGGGTTTCTCTGTGACTGATTTGGGTCAGTGGTGGAGTGGTTGTTCACCCCATAGGGCTGCCTAAGGGTGGGGTGTAACAGCTGGATCTATACTTGACGCAAGGGGTTAATGGCTGTATGGCAAAGTCCACTTTGGTCCAGACTGAAATATCTCAACAACTATCGGAAGGATTGCCATGAAGTTTGGTACAGACATTAATGGTCTGCAGGGGATGAATCCTAATGATTTTGGTGATACCCTGACCTCTCCTGTAGCTCCACCATGAGGTTGACATCTTTTGGTTTTTAGTGAAATGTCTCTACAAATATTAGATGGATTGCAATGAAATTTGGTACATTCCTTTACTTACTTTGTGATATTGAGCAACAGTGGGCTGAATACATTTTTGTGAAGTTTACTTCTGTTCCACCTATATGCTGAATTGGAGACTATTACTGTGCAATCCTCATATTTAAATTCTTCCATTAGCTACAATGGAGAGCAGCAGTCATGCTAAGCAGAAGGTTTGCAGTGATGATGGCTTTGCTAGATGCGTGTTACTGAAATTACTACTAAGCCTTTCTTTAACTTCTCAACTATTTCCAGGGGCATCTCCAATTACAGTTATTGCCGCCACAGCCCCGATGTGTGGTTACATTTTTGAGGAGGCGCAGCTACATGTGTAGGGTCCAAAGCTAACTATTAAGAAGCCCCTTAACACACAACTATATATCCAGCTTTAACCCTTCACTAATGGGACAACAAATAGTCAAACAAACCATAAACTGAAGTACTCGATACACAACAATGGGCTGGTGCTAATTTGTCCAAACAAAGGGTTCGGGCTGTCAAATGCAAACTGCGCAGCACACCTGACTTCATTAGCATTTGCCAGAAGTGAATAAGCAGCATGACTCGTGACAGATGCAGGCTTCCAGTGCAGCATTATGACGGATAGAGCAGTTGACGCATTGTTCCCGACAAAAGCTACTTCACTTGTCATCCCACTGTTGTGGAGCCAGGTGTGGCATGATAATTCATTTAGTATTTACATTTTCTTTCTAAGGCACAGGGCTGAATTGATTGAAGCATGTAGGCCATGCACTTCACACAAAAGCTGGGCTGCTCCTCACATCTGCTTTCCTCCACAATTATTCAAATGGCTCCACCAGTTCAGTGCTTTTACTGAATGCAGTCTGATCAACAGGCTGTTTATGTCATTTTGGATTCATTATAGGGGCATTAGCCAAACCGCTATCTTCAAGCATAGCTATTGGATCTTTGTTAAAAAGGGCAGTTTTTATTTCAGCTACTTTTATGGGGTTTTTTTTGTTTTTTATGACGGATAGAGTGAGAGTAATTGGTTGAACCATTAAAGTAATAAAAGGGTGATCTGGTAATTTAGATCATCTTTATTCCTTTTTTTTACCATATGTGTGACAGAAGTCAGCTGTGTGTATGTGTGTGTGCGCATAACTGACAGGGTGGAGGAACACGTAAGTAAGGACAGGAAAGGGAGACATGTAACACCCAACCATGGCCTGGCAACATGACAATATGCAAAGGAGCATCCGGAAAATTCATTCACAAAATGCATTGTCACTGCATCCCGCCACCCATTCTTTCATTCCCTTTCTTTCCTCCAATTCCTTCTTTTTTCTATTATCAATGAAATTGAGAGCTGCTTCTCAGAGCAAGGAAAAAAAGAAGTTGGTCTCACTCCACCGGCCAAAGTAATAGAGAAATGACAGGAGCAACAGGCAACGATTATTTACAGCTTTTATTTATTTATTTGTTTAGACGTTATCTGGTGCTGGGGCTGAGGAAGGGAAGAAAAGTAATATTCATTTTTTTAATGGGGCTGCCCTTCATAGATAATGTCCCAGCATTATTTCCTTTCTCCTGGATTTCTCATGCAACAAAGTGTGCTGGGAATGCAAAGTGCTGCTCTTGTTCTTCCAGTCAGACAAAAATGAAACTATTCCTTATTAGAAAATAAACTCTTATATACCAGTAACTCATTGTCTGGATTAACATATTTTAATTAGGTGGAAAACTACTAGTTGGTTGTATTCAGCAGTACCATATCTATTTAATTTGTCTTTGCTTGGTAATATCTTTATATAGGATGAAGCCTGTATGTAGAATTCTATTTTCTTCCTGACCAATTAGAACAAAATATCTAGTATATCACATGCGAGGAACATAACCACATCTGAGAACAACCTGCATTTTATTACGAGTTTCATCATGTTCCCACTGTTTATCCAACTGTGCCTAAAATGATTTTCTACATAAACGTCCAGAAACATCTTTTTACACATTGTGCGGTGGAATTACTCATTACAGCAAACTGGTGTAGCACTTGAAAATTAATGACTTATTGTACACTAAATAATGTGCCTCTAGAAATGACAGGGTTTCCTTTTAATGAGCTGCTTCGGTGCTGCTCTCCAGAGTCCCTGGCGGAGGCATGTTGTCAAAGCTAGATGGACTGGCCTATGCCGGGCAGATTCAGCAGGCAGGCTGTACTCAGCTAACACATCCACTCATCCAACTCCCTGTAACACTGGCTCTGCCTTTCATTCATTTCCCCATTTCTTTTTGATCTGACTTCTTCGTTTCATTTGTTTTCTCACAGTTTCTGTGTTTCTGTGGTTTGATCCCAGTTTCATTGTCCACTTCAGCTTCATCTCTTACAATGCATTTGTGTGGTGAAATGGTGAAAATGGAATATAAGATGGTTTCAACTGAAAAAGTCCTAAATACTACTACTACTACTACTACTACTACTACTACTGCTGCTGCCAATAACAATAACAGTAATAACTAGATCTTTAAGCAGGTATACAGGGGTGTGAGCGCCAAACCCAACTTGGATCCAAAGGAGCACTGACCTGGATAAAAAGCAAAAAATAAAATAAAATAAAAAAGGGACTCCAAATAATAAATAAACGAAATCAATAGTAATGATAAAATGTTTCAATTGTGCTAAAGGAGAAAGTACTGGAGACAAGTGAAGGATTTCAGCCAAGCTAATGCTAAAACTAAATTATAATGGGAACAGCTTTTTGACATCTACATTTATCTTTGAGTTTCCACATACACCATGGCACCTGTATGGTAAAAGTGTTGACCAGGGCACAACCAATCTCTATGTAAATTAGAAAATCTATATGAAAATCTGATATGACTGCAGTACCCAATTCTAAAGTCCTGAAATATAGAATATTCAATCTTGGAAGATTTATCCTCATAGATTCAATAGATATTGTATAAACTCTCAGTTTTGTTCCTCATCCCCTCTGGCTGCCATTTCAACTTTTTGTTGTGCCTCTTGAGTTTCAGTATTGTGATGGTATGATACAGAGCTGCTGTGAACATTACAATACACATTACAACCTGGCTGTTTTTACGTTAGCATGTTGTCAGTACATGTTCTTCCAGCAGCAGTTAGAGAAGTGGGTTCATGACCAGAAGGTTGCCGGTTCAATCCCTGCACCAGCAGGATACGTTTGAGTGGGAAAATCGAAAGAGCTGCGGTTACCCCTCGCTCATTAACACTGCTGAGTTGCCCATGAGCAAGCATTGCTTTCAGTGAAACATCCCTAACAAATAAAGATTAGGAAAAAAAACACTGACACTGATAACCAGGCTCTACCGGTTTAGGATGTTTGACACACTGGGACACAATGAGAACCAGTACTTACATGTGGATATTGGGGGGGAAATCAGAGGGGGTGGCACCCCATCATTCAGACATAATTAGGATCAATACAGTGTATTTCAGTACTCACTTGACAAAAGACCATATTTATCTCCAGACCTCAGCCATGTCATATTTGAACTGAGTGATTCATCTGCAAACAGCCAAGCGTCTTATTAAACTTTAGGTGTTTGGCAAGTTGCAAGTAATTTTAATCTACAGGGTACAGTTTCCATAGTACCACATCTTCAGAGGAAAGATGAAACAAACAGATGAAAGAGACAGCAAAACAGATGAAAGAGAGTGAACAATTATATGCCACCCATTAATCTACTGAAACTCAGGAAAAGGCGGAGGTTTTTAAGACTACACTGGCTGTTTAGGCGTACCTACGCATCTCATAGAGAAGGCTAATGATTTGTTTGAAAGCCAGCTCACTGCTCCTGGGTGGGAAGCATGAATAGAAAACAGTGAGGCAAACAAGCCCAGCCAGGTGTGCACGCTGCTAGAGGCAGCAAGATTGGAACAGAGCCACAGAGCCAGCCAGCATGGCATTCAGAAAGGTGTGAGAGGTGCCCTTCTATGCCTCTAATGCATCCGGGGGTGGTTGATTGATTTTTTGCGCAGAAGCGGGTGTCTTAATGTCCTAATGCATTGCTCTGTCACAGAGGGCTGCCTTGGCAAGCTGCCCTTTCCACAGACTGATCTGCTGCTCGATTGGATGAGACCAGGGTAAATAAATAAAGAGGGAGGCCAGGAGAGGAGGACTGGAGGAGGAGAGGGATGGGCAACAAGCATGATTACACCACCAGATAAACATAAACACATGGACACACAAACACACACATGCTCACATTATTCTCCTCCTATGCTTCCAAACAGTTGTCAAACACACACACACACAGAAAGATTATTTCACAACTATGTTGGCTGTTTCTTTACTGGATATTGATTTGACAAGGTGAGGCCCGGTTCAATTCAGGCCACAGGCTCCTGTTGTTGTTCTGTTCCTGAAGAAGGATAACACCAAAATCAATATATTGTTTGACAGCATTTTCATGTGCTTTTACTTTGGTGAAAAGAGGCCCCCAATGGCTTACACTTTTGTGTTATTGCAACTCTGTCTCATGCTCATGAGATGCTCATGTTCATATGAATCTATTGGGCTGCAGCAATTTACATTCATTGGCAAAATTCAGAGCCAATGCAGGACATAGTGTGTCGTTTCTATAGTGCAAAAATGCAAGGGCGTGGAGGCAACGGGGGTGGGGTGGGGTGGGGGGGGTACGGGGTGGTGGTGGTTGGGATGATGCTCATGTGGACCGCTTGCGTTCAACACAACTGGAAAGTTCACATGCACTCTCATGTCGTCAGTGCTGACATTTAATCTTCAACAAACTGTCTTGTAACTCACTCACAAACTCGCAAATTCACATCCAACAGGCTGCAGTTGCCCACAATAGGGAGCTGTCTGGTCATTCTCAGACTGGTTCTTGGACCCCCTATAGGAAAAGAAAAGAATATACTACAGACCATGTCAAAAATGCTCATAGTGACTAGAATTAAAACAGTTCCCAGTGAGGTATTTGAAATATCCGGAGTAGCAGGACATTGTTTCTGGAAAGAGTTGCTGCTGAATTTTTTTAACGTAATGTGTCAACACTCCAAATTAAATTCACTTCCATTGTATTGGGGTCACAGCAGAAATCTCTGAGATGGATTCCTTAAAGCCTGGGCACTATCCGGCAACAATACAATCTGCAGGGCTGGGTCAAGAGAGAATTATATATTTTATCCTTTAAAATCTTTTGGGCGCTTTGCGTCAATGACACTCTGTGCCCTTGTCCTAAGTAGCCTATTTAATGATGACGATCTTTCTCTAGCCTTGTAGTTTATTAAGAATTTCAAACTGAACAAATATTGTAAGAATTAGCAACTGGAAAATGTCAGCAGGGTGTGTATCTGAATGTATTCTCAACATTTTGAAAAAACATTCAGTGTGAATATGCTGTCTGATATGGTGAAGAACAGCACAATCCATGTGGCATAATTATTGTTATTATACTTACATATGGACATAATTAATGTGTAGGAGATGGTGTATATTTTGAGGAGGATTCTGTGCAGCAGCAGAGAGGTGGATGAAGCTGCAAAGTCACAGCCATCTCTCATTATTCAGCTCTTGCTTACTGTAATCTTACTACACTATTAAAATAAATGAGCACCCCTCAAGTCTTACTGTTTATGGGCTTTCATTAACAGCTTTTACTCCCATGGCTTCTAATGAGACATTACAGTGAGGAAAAAAACATCAGTTATCTGCAAGTCGTCTCAGAGACTTTAAGTGAGCAAATTGTTCATTATTGCCCCCTTTGGTCTGATCGATGACGGCTGTGTTGGACAAAAAGGTTAGTTTTCTTAAACATGCCATGTGTATAAGCTTTTACTGTACATAGTTTTACTTTCACCAGACATTTTCAAGATTTTTTTCCATAGTTTTTTTTCATCAGCCACAACAAAGAATCTATGTTCATGATATGGCTATGATATGAACACGCCTGCAGACTGTAGAATCTGGCATCCTAACGCTGGCAGCCAAGTCCTGCAAGTGCCAATTTCTGTCTCGAGAGAAATAACTCTTCAAGAAGAGCATTTGTATTGCCAAAAAATTGTAATTTGTGGCTTCAATGGAGTGTTAAAATGTAATGACCCGAGGTGGAGCAGAATGGAGAAAGCAAAAAAAAAAGACTTGGGAATTAGCCTGCATCAAAGGAGTCTTTGTGAGCTCCTTCACCCCTCCCCAACTCACTAACACACAATAAATATAAACAATAATTGTTTGAAATTATGTGTACGTGCACAGAGATACTCGGCAAGCGCTCTGTAGACAGTCTAACACGCTCACATACATACAGCAGCCTCATGTTGAGTGCTTGATGGGATAACACAGGCTCATCTTGTTGCCACATAACCTCCACTCTGCCTTGCCCCTGCCCCTGCGCCCTTTCACTGTAAACTCTGTTCTGCTCATGGAAACTATAGTCAGGAGGTTTTATTCCATAGCAAACAACGCGCTCACTTGACTGCTCCCACAGGTACTGGAGGAAAACCAATATAACATTTGAGTGCAAATGGCAAACTCTCACCACAGGAAATGTAAACTGCAGGGTGCTGGCTGTTTTCTGCTGCGATGCTGAAGTGAGCGCTGAACTCTCAATCCACAATCATGGCACCCTCCCCGGCCCTCTTTGCCCTCTCTGTGTCTCTTTTTCTGTTTTTTCCCCTCTCTGCAGCAACTGTAGGGTAAACACAGTGGGTCAGGTAAAAAGGGTTTGCTTGTTTGTATTTCTCCTCAAAGCTCCAGAGGGGAGCCAGTGTGCCTCTGCTTGCTCCTAACAGAATGCACGGCGTGTGCATGCGTTATGTGTGATTTACTCTTCTCTTATGCTTCAAACACATTACAGACCCTGTCTTTTCTCTGTCAGTAGCTGCCAAAGAAAAGCCTTCCCAATTTTGCAATGACAAGTGCCAGTGGTTACGCAGCATCCCTGAAACCTATAGTCTGACGTTAATGCCTTTTATACAGGGCTTAGAGTGCACTCCATAGCTCTCTCATCCACACCGAGCTGGGAGCAGGGTTGAACAGGTAACTTTCAAGATGAAAATGTGAGCCAGTTCAGATTATCAGTCCGCTTTAAAGTAAACAGAATTCACTGGCAAGCTCACATTTAGCAGTCTGCTCTCTGTCAGGTTTTTTGGCATTCCTATGTAGCTGTAGACTGTACACTACACTACAGTGTGTCCTATTTACAGATTAATTTAAATCACATCTAATTTATTCATGGTTAAATTATGTTAGAAAGAAGAATCTCGTGTTATATTCCCTGTTTATGGAAAAACATCAAATGTTCAGTATGATGTCTAGGTTTTTACACTAAATGTGCAAGGTTACTGGTAAATGTAGAGGATTAAAATAAATGTAATCACATCAGTTTAATCCTATTGCTTGTAATCCATTCATGTTCCACTCTGACAGGAAGTAATAGGCTTCTAATTACAGGTCCTGTTTTAATTAAGAGGTAATAATCATGTTGGCTTCTAATCCTTGAGTCTTTTCAAGTACTGCTTTGCAATTTCTTTTGACCTCTGCCAGGTGGACAGAGTTAAACTCATCATACTTGCAACATTTGGTAGTCGTGTAAAATAAAAGAAACAAGATGAAGTACACAACATGGCCAAAAGTATGTGAATGTCCAAACAAAGACACTAGAGGGCACCTGGGCTAAAATGTGCAATGGGCCTTTATTGACCCCCACTTCCTCTTTTCTCCCACTCTGCATTCTGTGTGCATTCTTAATGTGTTAAGCACAGCTTAGTTTAGTGAAAACACCATGTAAGCACAATATATGTAACACAAAATCAAAAAAATCAAATAAAGGCCTTGAAACTACATTTTTTGCCCAGGGCCCTTCTGTAAGATTGGCACTCAGAACTGGGTAATAATGCAGGCACTGCCTTAAGGCTCCCATCATTTTAGTTGAGAATGTGCTATAGTGGTTCATACAGTGCTAATGAAATGAGTAACACCTGCAAATGAGGCCAAACCACAACTTTATTTAAATGGACAATGTTTTGATCCGAGTCTCCACTTAAATAAATGTGTGGTCATTTGAATTCTAAACTGAACACTACTTTTTTCCGTCTATGCTGATTTTCAATAGCCTAGCACCTACATCTGATGTGCATATAACTTCTAGATCATACAGTATTAACAAACAAATTTGCCATCAATTAAATTACCAAGTTAATCGTCACATAGTGAACCTGGAGCCTTCGGACCCTCTGTGGAGTTGCCCGCTTTTCCCAGTTGGTAATCCAGCCTTTGATTAGTGAACATTTCATTCCAAAACCATGGGAATTTATCTGCTGCTCTAACAGCCTCCACTCCTCTGGGTAGGATTAGTAAGGCCCTGGATCACAGTTGGAGTTCCAGTTCATCACAAAGGTGCTGCATGGGGTTGAAGTCAGTGCTCTGTGCAAGCCAGTCATGTTCTTCCACACCAAACTCAAAAAAAACCAACAACATTTCTTTATGGACCTGGCTTTGTACACTGGGCAGGAAAGGGGCTTCCCAAACTGCTGCCATAAAGTTGGAAACACATTATTGTATAAAATATCATTGTATGCTGTAACATGAAGATTTTCCTTAACTGGAACTAATGGACCCAAACCATGGAAAACAGCCCCAGATAAAAAGTACACAAAAGTCTGTTGACATACTTTGACCACATACTGGCGTGTATGTACGCGACATATTTGACCAAGGCTTGTCCTCTACTCGTGCTGGAGTCAGAAAAGTCCTGCTACCAGCTGAGCCCTGCAGCCCTCAGCCATGTCAGCTTTGGTTATGCTGTTGTTGAGATTTTGTTCATATTCAGTCATGAACCAGAGGAATTACCTTGGACTGTGGGAAGCGAAATTCAGTCCCATGGCTGTCATAGCAACAATGCTGTTTGCTGCTTCCATGCTTGCGAGTGACCTGTCATCTCTCAACTTCAGTCACGCAGTGGTCGCCTGGTTGAAGTGGTAATGGCCGAAAAATGGAGGTCACATCACACGGGGTCATTATCTACAATGGCACATTAGATGATTATCTCTGCAGCTGTTCTTTATGGGTCACTGCAGACTGCTGTTAAAGCCGTCAGTCAGAGAGGAATAAGTCAGCACCTCCCTGCAGTTAGGGCTCATCTACAATATGGACAACCACACACTAGTAAATGTCATCACACTGATTGAATGCAAAAATACAATGAAAATACAGGCTAAAAACAAAAACCCACGAGTAAACCCTCCGTAACAATGATGTCCACTCTTTTGGTATTATTTGACCAATAATATACACTTTAGGTTTTTGTTAAATCCCAACTCCCTGTCCATTTGAATGTCACATAACGGCAGGAGGCAATTCAGGAGGAGTCCAGCCAGGCAAGGTCAGATGAGAAGAGAAGGGAAGAGTCTTTACTAAACTACAGGGAGTGCATAATCACTGGCAAGGCACTGTATCTGTTTCTACAACTTCATCAGCCCAGCCACTAATTAAGACTAATTAGTAGGCACTGGGGAAACAGGCAGGCTCAAAAAACTTAATTAATGTGAGGACCCATGATGTCTGGGCATAACAACTTCCACAACACCTGCTTAGCACGAGACAGCACATTAACCTACCGTTGCTTGCAGGTCTCCAGACAGTCCGCAGACATCCAGCAGAATCTTTAACCAGCTGTTGCAACCTTTGATTAGCAGTGCGATCTGAGCTGACCATGCCACTGCAAAATTGATCAGTTGAGAAATGGCCTTGCTCTATCCATAGCAATAACCCTCAGTCATTATGAGCAAGAACAGCCCTGTAGCCTGCAGTCATGTATTTCATGGATTATCAAATGTTGCAATTACACTGCATCAAGAAACATTTGCTTTGCTGCATTTTTGTCATTGCTCACCACCATGATGAATAATTAGTAGTGGAGAATGAAGGTGTCAGTGGAAAGTGGGTGTGCCTTTGTGTGCGCATATACATTGTTAATGAGCACAGATTCATTATTTTAGTATTTATTGTGCTGTCGTGTGCAGATTTTGACAAAGATGAGAAGAACTAAATCAGATGGAGAGAGACACTTCAACAAACCTAAAGAAATTAAAGTCAGACAGACAAACCAGTGCTGAAACGGGAAACTCTCAAAGGACTGCTAGAACCTACAAGGCAAGGGTCATGTGATGGATGGAGCCAAAGGCATCAGCAATCTAATTTTTTGGTAGCCTTGCTACCTTGTCTAGCAACTCTCCTTGAAAAGTTAGTAAAACTGTACAAAATGTGATTAGAACGATGCAAACATTTTTAAATGTAAAAACTATGATTATGACAGCAACAAACTAAAGTTAACCTTCCCCAGACATTATCCATTATGCACATGCAAATATAACTTCTTCATCCCTTCAATATAAATAACTTTCCAATGTCTGCATTTCTCTCATTTTCAATAATCAACTGCTACTGGAATGTGTCCATTGTAACGTCTTTTTAAAGAAAAACTCATCACAAAACAACATGTTTAAACCCACAGCCAGCAATGTCTGCATTACATAACGTTATAGAAGTCAGCCAGCAGTAAACATGCTAGCAGATTAGCTCACTAGCAGTAATGCTAGCTTGGCTACCCCCGTCAACCCTCACCTGGTAAGTCTCAATTGTATTTTGATTAAATGCTTTTAAGATCAATGTTCTGTCATTTAAGCACCACAGCATTTAACATTGAACCTTCTATCACTCATAAAGCTCTCTGTCGTCTTCTCTCAGATGTTAAAATGTGGGGGTCCCGCCAGCGTCAAGTGAGGGGAAAGTCGCACCTCTTGGTGAGTTGACTGATGCAGTGGTAGCCAAGGTCAAGGAGATGAGTAAGAAATGACAGCATTGATGTTCCTCCCACTGTGGTATCTGGGCCTGACAGACTGTCGAGTCACAGGGAGGCAGCCCTCCTTTTAGCTCATTTAGGAAGACATTACACCAAGTCATGTCGAGAGGGCGCCTGCTGAGCCAACCTTCCTCCGACACTAACAGGAAGAGAAAAAAACAAGTCATAGATCACTGGCCCAGAGAGTATTGTACTCTAATACAGCGATTAGGGATCTAATATATCACTGTACAATATCATGATGCAAAAATGTGACATCAGGGAATTGAAAATGGATCACAACAATAACAAAATCTCCCAAATGAATCCCAAAACGGCACAAAGTTTTGTTTGCACATGTTAAATACCAGAAGGTGCAATTAATGTGAGAGTACATAGTTATAGTTTTGAGGGAATTGCTGACATATATGGAAATACTTACTTGCATCCTTGCCGGAAGTTAAATAAGAAGATTGACACCATTAAATATATAATTATGGCCAGGAAACGGTTAACTTAGCGAAGCACAAAGACTGGGAACAGACAGAAACAGCTACCCTGACTCTGTCCACAGGTCACTATATAACATGCTATATCTCGTTTGTTTAATTTGTACAAAATAGAATGTGTAAAACAACAATTTGTGGATTAGCTAGTTGTTTCCCCCGCTTCCTTATTTCAAGCAAGAAAGCAAATAAGCACATTTCCCAATATGTCGAACTATTCCTGTAACAAAACCTGATCAGTTATGACCCCAAAAGGCACTCATTTTTACTTGCATATACACTGAGTGCCAGAGGGTGCAATTAATGCCATCCATTATCATTGTGAACTGTGAGAGGTCTTAGCTGCTGCCTGAAAAGCTTAAAAAATCTTCACCCACACATTAGTAATCTTTATGAGGTCATTCTCATCAAGACATTTTTTATTCTTCTGCTTTATGTAGATAAATATCTGCATTTTAAAAAAAGCTGCTTTGTTGTTTCATTTAGGAGATTCTATTACATCAATTTTGCAGTAAAACCTATAAGAAGTAAAAAAAAGTATTTTAAAAGAATAATAAGGGTGAAAACAAAGCTTGTGAACCCTTCATCAGAACCAAAGCATGAGCTGACCATTATATATTGCATATAACACCCCTATCAAAGAGTAATACTGAAAGCTTTTGTATTTCTTTCCATGTTGAATGTCTGTAGCTCTTCAATATGCTGTGTTGCAGTTTAATGTCAGTTTTACCACTAAGTATTCCTCAGGCAGCTTGTGACAGTGTCAGTGTTCATATTGTATATATAACCTGCTTTGTGAAGCGGTTGGAGTGTGCGAGTGGCAAGAGTGTAGCTGTCAGACTAGCAGCTGAGGATGATGGGACGTGATGACCTGGTACGGGGAGGGGGTGAAACCATGAGCTTGCATGGTTTGACGCTGGGGATCATGTCTGGCCCTGGAGCAGAGAAACAGGAGCGGTGAGGTGGAGAGGTCGGTGTTATTAGATAGCATTAGATGCGATGTGGCACACTCCAGTTTCTTGTTGAACACAGCAGAGAGCAGTGGGAACCTCGCAGGAGAACAGACGCTGGCCCTTGATTGACAAGGCTGCAAGCTTTAACAAACATAGGCTGCAATGAAATGAGGGCAAAACAAGGAAGGATGGTGAAGAAGGGTAAAAGCTAGAGGTCAAATGTGCTCAGTGGAATGCCAACGAAGAGCAGACTGCTTGTTTCAGACTTAATTAAGACCCACAGGATCATGGTGATTATAGCAATATTCAAGCCTGAGCAATGAGATGAGCCTGATGATGATCTGAACAGATCAGTGACACACAAGTTCCTCTCTATGTCAACTTGTTGCCCATGTCTAAGCCCTGATATTCCATAAAATAAATTTATGCTCATTTTGCAAATTGCTGCGCTATCCCGGTGCCCTATTTTCTTCCCTTCCTTTCACAGTGTGTGTGGCAGCAGGTGACAGGTTTAAATAGGATTTGCATCTGAAACCTGCAGGAATGTGAACGTAATTCGTGCAGGGAAGATGGCATGAAGATTCTAATAGAAGAGAGGGGAAAAAATGGAAGGCACTGCGTTTGACCTTGAGAGCAGGGCAGAGAGGAGACAGACGGCAGGCAAGATTGAAAGAGAGATTTAAAAAGATAAAGGTGAGGAGATTAAGGAAGGCACGTAATAACGCTGTCTTGTAAACAATAGCTTTAGGAAGATGCTGGAATAAAAATACATTATTTGAAAAATACAATCAGACATTTAATGTAGGCAAAGGCTCATAGTAAATGTTTAAATAAGACATTTTAATTATGTGTAATGTTTATTGATTCACCATCCATCACATTAAGCCTGACAATTTAATTAGTAACTGAAATATAAACTAGCCATTATTTAATTGTAAATCAAGCAAACAGACAAATGAAAATCTCAAAAATAAGATTCAATTATCTTTCCAGCAGAAACACAAACTGACTTACTGAGAAAAACAGTGCTGAATTATGTATGGCTTAAAATGTTTTGGGACTGTTGAATATTTGAGTGCAATTTCAAAGCTATTTTTGTCTCATCTGTCGGCAGAGGAAGTGTTTGAGTGATATTGCCTTACTATAGGACATGTAATGATTACACACTCCAGGAACAAATATTTGTAACTGCAGCTTCTGAGAGCTGATGCTTCAACCTCTCTGCATAATTTGCACGAGGAAGAGTTGAGATGGCTCTACATTTGGTGCATCAAAAATGTGTGTCTCAGCTTGTTTCGTAGAGCAGTAGGGATCCCCAAAGGGGTTTGAAGGGTTGCAAGATGGTTAATGGGAAAGGAGAGAAGAAGAAGAAACACAAGTCTACAGTCATGCTAGCAGCTCCGTGAGGCTGTACATAGTGGGCGTTCAGACCAAAAAACCCCATACATTAACAAAATGCAAGGGGCTGCATTGGTGGGGTCATGCTGCTTCAGGTACCGGTGAGATGGAAATGTGAATGAAAGAATGAGGGGGATGTGTTTTTCACGCAGAGCAAATGTCTGTATGTGGCCTTAGGACCTGATGATAGTGCTAGATGAAAAGTCAGAGGATCACTAAACTTATTACAATTCATCCTGAGGGGAACATGAATGTCTGTAACAAGTTTCATAGCAATCCATCCAAGAGTTATCAAGATTTTTCACTCAAAACAACAAGTGTCAACCTCATGGTTACGTTAGTGGAAAAGTCAGGGGATCATCGATATCATAAGGCTTCATACTCTGGGGACCATGAATGTCTGTACAAAATTTCATGACAATCCATCCAACAGTTGTTGAGATATTTCACTCTGGAACAAGGTGGTGGACCAACCTACATACCAACATTGCCATCCCAAGAGCCACTCTGCTAGCATGGCTAAGAAACCTATTTCTGCGACACATAAAATGATTTAAACAATCTGAGAAAAGAAGACCAACCCGACAGAGACAACCTGTGAAGAGGGTTGCATGTAGCTTCATTGTAAGGTGTCTCAAGCCAAAACCTTTGGGAACCACTGTAAGGCCAGCTGCTATGTTGTTATCATGAATGAACCAAACCTCTAACTGAGGCTTTTTCCTGATTTTTCGCTGTATCCATCCCCTCGCCCTTCTGCCTCTTTCTCCTCCATGACAGCGCAGAGACAATGGTGCCTGTGTGTTGGGATCAGTGGTCAGCTCGTTAATGGGGTCTGTCAGATGCTCCCATTACAGAGGGCAAAATTCTGCACGGTGTCAACAGGCTGGTCTTTGTCAGTAGTCTTTTTAGCTTTCTAACAGACAGGACTAATCAAGACCCGTTGAAAAGTGTCTCAGGTTGTTTGACTGGGTTGTTAATCTGTTTTTGAAATGTGAAAACTACAAATTTTCCAGTCATTCATTTCATTCATTCTCTCTTCAGATCTAAAAAAGGCCCTCTTGATGGCAGCAAAAATGACAACAACAAAAAAAAATTTGGTGTCTCATCAGTCACAAAGAAAAAAACGATGAGAAAAACTTTTTTTTGTCACTTGCCAAATACTGTGGGCCACTTTTACAGTGTTTGTTTTTTCCTGTATTCTCACTGTTGGCGTGGCATGATTGATCATACCTTCTTCCAAGGTCTGGCTTGGCTCCCTTTAGCTAAATACTGTATCATATTTTCACCCATTGTCTGCTTGGAGCTGGCAGGTGGAATCACTATATCTCCCGGTGACTCCTCATGACACCTTCATCACTAGAACCTCCTCTGTCCTTGAACATTGATTGTACCACAGGCTTAATCTAAACAATATATAGTTCCTGCCAGAAAACCTTTCAGCCTATTAATGTTTTAGCCCTTTTTTCCCCCTCGCTTTCATGATCATTCCATCTCTGACATTGTTTCTACCCTTCGTTGCTCAGCCTGTCTTGTGGAGCGTTGGATATCTGTAGGATTAAGGTTACAATTGGGTATGGAAACACAGTCGATCATGAGGCTTTACAGCAGGTTGCTCAAAGCAAAGAGGATTCACATGTAGAGGAAGCGCCAGAGGGAACTGTGGATCCACATTAAATACCAGTGTTTAACAAAACACAACATAAAATCCACAGCAGCTAAGAGCCTCTAGAAGATCCCAATTCATGCAAGATGGAGAGGCAAACAGAGTAAGTGATGGTGAATGACGAGGCTTTTCCAGAGGGAACGTGTCAGTAAATCAGTCACTTAAAAAACAAATAACATCAAACATGTGCCAATAGCCTTGTCAGCAAAAGGAGCCATCATGGAGTAATTTTATATGCTGTACCTTTTATATCTTTCACCTCCTCAATAAATAAGATACGGGGTCGGCATTAAATTTGAGAGGAATGCACCTGAGTAATAAAAATGGCTGAGTTATGAATCAAAATACATTCATACAAGAAGGGTGGGAAGAGAAATGAGCAGGCTGGAGGTGCAGACAGATTTAAAATTCACTGTTGCTGTGTAATGATAAAGCATGGCTACACTGTGGCAAAGCACAGGCTCTCTCTCCCTACGCATACGCTCAGATCAAGTATTTGTCAGACCTTGTTTTGTGGGCGTTTTGACTTATTCTTATTCGCTGTTATTTGCTGTTGCCCAACAACAGCCGTGGTCCCCATTTTCCAATGGTAAAATTATGCTGAGCCCAGCAGGAAAGTAATGAAGGCACTGCAAACCAATAAGGGACTCAGAATGAGGGTGCTTACAAAATAACTATTTTAGGTTCAGAGACCACAGGCTGTGTGTGTGAGGAGGGTCTGAAAAGAGTCAATTTGAAGTACGGAACAGTGTAGAACAAGAGGAGGCAAGAAGAGAAACTGCATTTAAAAAAAAGTAAGGAGACGGAGTGGGAGCAGAGCGATAGGAGAGTAAGATATGGGAAAGGAGAAACAAATCAGTCTCTGAGTTCCTTCCCCACTGAGGGTTGTGTTGCCCAAAAGCTGCCTAAGTAACAAAAACTAATCCCTCAATCCAGGGCTAGTGGAAGGGGTGATTTGTAAATTGTGCCCTTTACAAATCAGTTTCAAACTGCTTTTTATTTTTTTAGCTTAATATCGACTTTTTTTCCTCTCCCTCCCTTCTCTTTTGCCTTCCTCCCCTTTGCACATAGTTGAGAAATATGCCAGTGCCTGGGTTGAACTGGCATGAACTGGGTTAATATCACTGCACCAGTAAACATACTTAACACGTTCAGTTAATATAGCTTCTTCTCCTCTGTTCCAGTTCATTTAAATGTTCTCTCTCTCTCTCTCTCTCTCTCTCTCTCTCTCTGTTTCTCTGACACTCTCTTTCCCTCTGTGGACCAGAGGTCTAGTAAAATACAGGGAAAGGAGGGATTAGTGTCTGCTTGCTTCATTTCAATGCCTCCAAAGAATCAGAGACTAATCCTGGCCTCAGTTGCCTGGATGCTTCTGCTCTGTTTGCACTCAAAGGCTGTGCCAGTGGGGAGCAAGTGTACCATGGAGATGCCTCAGAAACAGCCAAATAAGAGGCTTTGTCCTCACACATAGCGCTAATTTCTCCTCAATCCAGGTGTCCGTGCTGCCTTGTGTTTCTGGGGTTTAAGCCAGTTTGGCATTAGGAGAGTTAAACCCCAGGAACAGGGCCGTGAAATACACTCAGGGGATAAACACGGTCAGAGCATTGTCTCAATTCTCTGCAAAGACTTTAGAATATTTTGCTAATAAAATGCATTCTAGGCCCTTTGTAGAAGCTCGGTGTACATTTCAAGAACACCAAAATATGTTAATTTATTAGTACAGAAGCACATGTTGGAGTGGTAAAGTATGGTAATTATTATCAATGCAATCTCTAAAAACAACATGATTTAACCTCTTGAACCAGAAGCTGTTTTTCACTTTATTTCTCATTGTATGGCATAATCACTACATGACTCAGGGTTGGTTAAGCCAAATAACAAAAAAAATAAAATAAGGAAAACATTTTACTTATATTTCAAACTTGGCTCCAATTTCCAAGTGTGTGTGTGTGTGTGTGTGTGTGTGTGTGTGTGTGTGGAGTTCTGATTTTAGGATCTCCACACACACAAGATGGAAATAACGAGATGCGTAGAGCAGTAAAGCCAGTTGTGGCAGGCATGGGATGAGCGGATGGATGGTGTTTTGCAAACTAAGATTAAGAGATGGAGCAGGGGTGGAGGCTGCCTTGCGAGAGAGGGACAGAGCTTATGTACCCAAAGCCACTAGCCCACAGGTAGACAGGAGGGTGTCACATTTAGCTGTAGTGGCAGTCATGTGGATAATCTTGAATTTACTAGCACAGGTTTTGGGATATATGTCTCTGTGATTTTTGTTGCCACCTCATCACAATGGAAATGATAATGCAACGAGCAGCATCTCTTTGCAGAAACACTGTCTCCTCTACTCTGCGTAACCCCCCAGAACTCACTGTGAACTGTTCTAATTGAAACAACTTTCAACCAAAGACATTGTTTTCACTGAAATCTCTTGCCAGCATGTTGTGTGGATTACCCTGAGTAGGAGGGACGCTGTTTTAGCAGAGAGATTTTTCAGTGCTGTGACTACCACAACAAATACAATTCTATTCACTGCCACTGTGGTGAAATGGCAGTAGAAATGTCAGCGACAGAAATCTCAGAACCTGGGCAAATAAAACCTACACTGTCTGAATGGCTAGATACCTAGGTTTTGAAAATATTTTTGTTTGTAATAAGGATTAACTGACCCTTTTAGCCTGAAAGGTTTTACAGATTTTTATAGTAAAATTCCCATCGTTTTTCTTTTTGTCTTAAGAAGCCATACGAAATGTCCCCAGACAGCCAAAATGTGCTGCTTTTTATGCCTCAAGAAGAAAGTGGTCATTGCACTTTACAGTAAATTAGGTCCTCTTGTGTGCACAGCTAAGAAAATGCTTCTTGTAAACAGAGTAAAGAGAAAAAAAATGAAGGGAGAAAATACAAATGACCTGCTGTTTGCGCACCAGAGTGTGCTTAAGGAAACAATGGTGTTTTATGGCATTGAGGCAAAAATGAGTTCCGATTTGAGTACAAACAGCGAATACAATACAGTAATGACAAAAACTGTGGCACACAGCAGGAATGAAGTGCAACACAAATCACTCAAACAAAGGTAAAACATTCTTCAAGCAGGCACCTTTTGGCTAGTTTTCACTATGTTTGCATTCATACTTTCAAATAAAATTACTAAAGCTATATATTTTTTTTACCGTTATATCTTCCAGCAACTTTTGGGATTGTGGTGTTGCTAACCCTGATACCTTTTTTAAAACTGGAGTTTAACGTCAAGCTCACACCTTGGAGCTCTCTTTGACACTGATCTTTCATAAAAGTTTGTGTCAACCAATTAACGTCCCATTTTTGTGTGATCTAGAGATAAGACCATGGTCACCCATGGTGATGCATGGAGGCTGTGACTACGAAAGCAATACTTGACAATACTTGTTAGTAAAATAAATACATTGTGGGTTTTAGTCTCTTCAGGGGAATTGCTAATAGTAATAAAATCATGAAATAATGCCAGCTTCAGCCTTAAAGGTCATACATTTAAGATTACCTGATAACGTGTGTGGAGCAGCCTTATTTCACCCTGGTTTACCCTGTCTTGTAATTTGCCAGTGCTGTACACTGTCTGTGTGTGTGGGTGTCTGTGGGTGTATATGTGTGCACATGTCAGTGAATGCATGTTTGTTGTTCTGCAATCTCTGTTCACTTGTAGGCCTGGTTGGGTTAAGTGGATGATTGTGCGGAGAGATTGGGAGGAGAGGGCTCGTGCTCCCCGGACACACTGCTTGTTCAGCTCCTTTATTTATTTATTTTTTTTTCTTTCCTCCTCTTAAGCCAGAGTTTATTTCTTACAGAAGAACTGTACCTCTCCCAGCAATATATTGAGGGTGTGCTCAAGAACATTCACACACACATACACACACCCACACACACAGTATGTATCACAGTTTTTTTTTTTCTCTAGCACACAAGCCTGAGCAGCAGCCTTGTTTAATGGGGGGACTGTTGTGCAATTACCAACCATCTATGTGCTTGTTGCACTTATTTACTGGTCTGGAAGTCAGTAAAGTTCAAACCTGCTGATTGAACATATATATATATATATATATATATATATATATATATATATATATATATATATATGGGTGTTTCTGCAACTACGGTCACTTTTGACTCTCCCCAGTTGAAAAAAATCAACCTCTGTGAATTTTAATTTTAACCATCAGAGTCGGTAAAACATATAAACAGGTACACAAAATTGCATATAGTCGTTAAGATTTTAATCTGGAACATGTTTATTTTTTAGGGTTTTCATCACTTGTTATCACAAAATGTCCTTACCGCAAACATTACAATAACGTTCATTTTATACATTTTCCTTTTTGGAATTTCTATAAAATTTTAAGACATTTAAATTCATTTTCATCTAGCTTTGTGGATTATTGTAAATACTGATATAAAAATAATTTTAAAAAACAGGGGATTTTATGGTTTTCAGCTATGCATGGAAAATTTAGACAGTAACCTTAGATGTCAATTGTCTTCATACACACAAAAAATAAAATATTTTGCTTTTTATGGCAAATATTGCAATTTCAATGTGTAAATCATCTCCATTTAAGTGTTAAAATATTTTTTGCAAATAAAAATCATTATAATAATTGAAATAAAGAATTGCTGCGGTAATGACATCTTGTGTCGGTAAGGACACAATGTTAATTGTAAATGTTAATAATGTAACCTTAACAATGGGCTACTGTAGAGAACAACAGTAACAGACAAAAACAGAAGGTATTAGATGTGTCAAAGATAGTAGAGGTATTGCAGTAAAGACTGGGTAAAACTGATTTTCAGGTTTCAAAAATATTATGGCCTAAAGCTGGTGTGGCACGAACAAATACTAATATACTAACATAAACCCATAACACTAAGAGCATCTCATCACATTACATTTGTGTACCAAGTCCAGCTATTTCTCATTTCAGCCTGAGGAGTAAACTCATTGCAACTTTGAGGCTTTTGGTACATGTACAGGTAACTAATTACAACAAGAGCAGAGTTCCTACCACACCGAGTCAGTAAGAATCATGTGCCTTGATGTCACTGGTTTTGGTTCTGGCACAAGTCCAACCACACTCTCATGTGTGTACCAGATCACATCATCCTTCATTGGCCAATAAAATCTATTGACCCCGACCCTGTGCATTGTTTTGACCAAAGCACAACTCTCTGCATCAACATCTTGAATGATGCCTGGATAAGGGTCATTGTCGTACAGAACGACACACCATTTACCAATCAGCTCCTTGTTAACATCAGAAATTGGTAGTATTGCCTTGGTTTTCTGGAATATCTGAGGATGCTGATGGAGGGCACCCGTGGAAAGCTCTGATGCAGGAGCAAAGGTGACGCACTGTGTGCACAGCAACAAACTGATTTGAGGCCTCCAGTATTTTGTGTTTTGCCCTCTGGTTTCTTTTATTTATCTTCCACTGTTGTCTTTTCAGATTTCTCTCTCTTTTTGTTAGTTGGGAGACACTCTGTATCTGCCCATTCTCCTTTTTTTTTGTAACGCTCCTTTTCCTTCTGGAGATATGCTTCCTATCTGTCCAGGTCTTTTCTCATTTCCTCTCTGCATTTCCGTGATCTTATTGTAGATGAATTTGGTCTCATCTAGGGTTGCAAAAATGATATGTTTATGTTTCATTTACAATAGACTTAATATTTGCAATATAATACATAACTCGCCTTGAATTTGTCTTTACCGCAACACCTAAAGACATGTTGCGGAAATGACATTTTTGCTAATATTACAAATAAATGGCAGCTAGCAAGGTCTGCTACATTAGCTTTGACTCTTAGCACCTAATACACATGAATGCAACAGTAATAAAAATTTATTTTTAAAATGTAGTTCAAAATACACAATTACTGAGCTGTATGGTAAGGACACACAATAAATACTTCAGAAGAAAAGATGATCTTTAACTAGTTTTTCCTGATCTTGGGGGTCACCTAGCGTCGGTAGCCCAACCTGTCATCCATGTGCTCACTGGCTGACTTCTGTTTCCACAGAAACTAGATTTGTTTGGTTTTGAAAAAAACTTTCACTATGGCATTTCTTCAGCGTCGCGGTAAGGACTCAAAAATGTGGGACAGGCACATTTAGATGAAAAAATCATATAAATGATCAGTAAACCAAAAAAAGATTTATACGAAACAATTTAATATTTTAATTGAATTAGCTAATTTTACGTATCTCAACATTGAGAACACAGTTGTGGGACATGAACAAAAGTGGTGTTTGGACCCATAAAATGCTTCATAAATTGTATTAAATCACATTATTTAGTTATTATTGTTTATGTCCAGATGTGTAATAACACTGTGTATGTATTTATCAAGCATCATATGACAAATTTGAACATAAATCCAAAATTTCACTGCTGGGACTTAAAAATGCCCATAGTTGCAGAAATACCCATATATATATATGTATGTATGTATATATAATTTTATCTAACTCTGAAAGGCTTTTAAAGAAAAAATGTGGTTTCAACTGCTGACTTGATAAAAGACACAAAATAACTGCATAGAATACAAAATGTCAAAGGCCATGAAAAAAGTCCTTTATCTACACCAGTTAAACACTACCGATGCAATCTAATATAAACCCTTACAGTAATTATTACAAATAACTCTTGCCTCATGGCCATTAGCATTACAGTTAGCAATGCTAAAAGGCACTTGACTGCCCAACTGCTGCTCATTTTGAAATCAGCCTCAGTGTGTGTGTATATAGAGAGCAGCCTTCAGTCACTTGCTGCCAGATTGTCTCTGTTCCCTTGGTGAGTTAGTGGTCCTGCCAATTCCTGCCTGCTTGTTACTTGCATGGTATCTGTTACCTGTGTGTTTGGACCACCTGTCTGCTCTTTGACTGTCTCCTGCCTGCTTTTGTTCCTTTGGTTCCTTTGGTTCCACCTGTTTTGACTGTCTCTATTTATCCAACCTGCTGAGTCTCTGTTATGTAGAAATATACAGAAACAGTGGATTTACTTAAGGTACTTAAAGTTGCATTCATTTTTTTTTTTTGGCCACTTGGGGGCAATGGAACAAGCTGAAACCACAACATCTGACAAATTGTTATTGTGATCCAGCAGACACAGAGCAACATTAGCATTAATATGGAGACATATTTCTGGCCACCATGCAAGTCCAATATTACTCTTCTATAAGTCTGATATGGTCTCCACCAACAATAAAAACATGTGGCTCTTTAAATGCTAGATGTTAAACTTTTTTCACCAGCTAGCTGCTAACTTTGCCTGTCTGCTGTTTTGTGATTGGCAGGTAGTGTAGCATACAGAGGGTTTAGTAAAGCTTTTTTTCTGAGGCAAAATGGCAAAACAAAAATCATGAGAGTGGAGTTTATGGGCTGAAAAACCAAACACCTTGGGGGTGGTGGTGGTAGGGCTCTATTGAAAGCTTGAAATATGCTAGGGACAGAAAGTCAGGATGTCCTGGCCTCTGCTGCTTGACCATTCTTTTTTTAGTCTGTCTCTTGTGAGCCCCCAAACTTTACGAAAGTGCAACACTAAATTGCTGGAGTACCCCTTCAATATAAAAACATTGATTAGTGCAGCTTTACATTACTCTTTGACCACGTAAAGGCTTAATGTGTATGTGTCTGATGAGGTGGATAACTTCTAAAGTTAAATTTACTATAGACTATTCAATGGACGCAAACCAAATCTGGTTTGTCCTTGAGGACAATGAGCATTTTATAGAAATCGACAGTAACAATAGGAATACAAAGCCAATTTAAATTCCACTAAATATGGCCTTGATTTACCATCTAATAATCAATATGTCCATGTGGTGACATTTATTTACCTTGTGCTTTGTTTTGCACCATGTGCCACACCATAGTGCAGACATAAAAAATCACAGAAATTCAACAATTCCTTTTGTCTTTAGTTGAAAACAAGTGTATTTCCTCACTATTATTTGCAGAAATTTGCACTTGACAAACATAAATGACAAGATTATATTCTTTTCTAACAACTACAAGTCAAAACCTGTTCTACCCAGTTCAGTGAAACACACTCACAAAGTAACAAACAGGAACATCCTCACATCAAACTTGAAACACACAGGGTCCTCAGGTGGCAGGCAAGTTAGGAGGCCATGTCTCCAAATGTCCCACTGTAGTCTACCGTTTTGTTACAATACAACAAACAAATACTCTGTCCATTCTTCTTTAACTGTCTTTCATTATCCACAATTCTTTTGCTGCAGCATGATGTCATTTTGGGGGTAGCTAAACCTGGCTTTGACTGCAACTTAGCTTAGCGTGATTAATTAATCCTCCACATCTGCCATAACTTTGAGTCTTGGCATATTGCGGCAGCTCTACTGAGCAGGCCAGGACAGGCAGTGAAGCTGTGGCAAGAAGAATTCAAACATTAAGCAAACTGTTTTATTTATTTTAGTAATTGATTAATTAAAACATATTCAAAATAATGAAAGAGTCAAAACATAGGCATGTGTAGTGTCTCCACTGCCTCTGTGATAAACTATTCCCTCTGAATGCAAAATAAAAAAAGAACTGGTACAGTACAAAGTCCTGGTAGAGACTGAAGCAAAGGGCAAAGAGAACAGTTCCTCATTTCAAGTTTTTCACATAACTGACTTGAATACGCTTTATTCAATATCTCTTTAAATAGCACCACAATGGGCTTCAGCCACAACTACATTTCTTTACGCCTGAACAGATCTTAATTTCAATATATTTTACTCAGCTGTGGCTGATTGTGCTCTAAACCAATTAAGATGTCATACACCTTCGCAGGCAAGGTCATAGCGTCTGGAATCTGCATCGACAATACCAGATTTCTAAATCAATTTGCCGCTTTAGAAGCTAAATTACAAAAATGGAAATAGTCCATTCGCAGTAAGGGATTTAATAAGGCCAGCAGAAACTGCAGCCAGTAATTTAATTGTTGTTTCATTCAAATGAAGCACTTGCTGTCCTCCGGGCTTGGCTGATTATCAAAGGGTCCTTTCACTCCTCTAGCTTTACAGCTCAATGTGTGTCGGGCTAATGGGCATCGGCCAGACAGTTATTGTATATTGGCAATGTATCTATCTCAAGAAAAACCAGCTGCCTAACATACACCCACAGGCCGTATCCTCAGTGAAATGAAATGCGCCATTTTATAAATGTTTAGCTTGGTCTTACAAGCAAATGAGTTTCTCTCATCTAATTTCTTGCATAAAAACACTAAAGATAATTTGAGTCAGTCTTTAAAATAAGGAGCTAGGGGAGCAGAAATGATAATGAACAACTCTGTAGTGTAATAGTGTTTATGTCCTCTGACTTTCTGTGGTCCTTTTTCTCTCTGGTATTGTCTCCCACTCTCTCTGTCCCTCCCTTCTGACTCTCCAGCCCCTCTTCCATCCCTCTCACTGCAGCCCTCTGATCATGTTTAATTCCCCACCTGCTCTCCCTAGATTAACGTCTCCTTGTGTAATCCCATTAAGTACCCCGTGTTTCCGCCTGGTGCTCATTACTCCTCAACCACACCACAGCGGAGTCTGGAATTGACTCTGGCCTAACATCCAGCCCCACATGAGGCCATACTCAGTTCCTTCCCCCAGCATTCTGCAACCCCAGCTGCCCTTCAAACTTCACTTGCTTTGTCCTTATGACATGGAAAGTTTTGAGTCACACTCACATCTAAGGAAAAGTCTAGAGCAGGGATACAAAGGCTGAGGAGCTTCTCTCCATCACTATTACTTGCTGATATTTTTGTAGGGATGGTGTTGGTCTGTTGGTCGGTCAGTCCACCACTTTGGTCCAGACTGGAATATCTCAACAACTATAGAATGGATTGTATTGAAATTCAGTACAGATATCCAAGGAGCTCCTGATGAATCCTTTGATTTTCCCCTGACTTTTCCTCTAGCACTACCATGAGGTTGACATTTGGGGTTTTGAAGGAAATATCTCAACAACTATTCATCACATTCATGATCCCCTCAGGATAAATTGTAATAACTTCGGTAATCCCCTGACTTTGCATCTAGTGCCATCATCAGAACAACATTTTGTCCAATAATTTGTCCAATTTGGTTTATGATCAAAAACCTGCAAAACTAATGACATTAGCCTTAGGTATACTTGGTGTTCAGTGCTATTAAAAACAAGCTTAGCATACTAACAGGCTAAACTAAGATGGTAAACATGGCTAGTTTATTATCATTTGAAGAAGATGAAGGAAAGCAGCAAATCTTCACTTTTGAGAGGCTGGAAACAGCGAATTTCAGGCATTTTTGCTTGAAAATGCCAAATCAATTAATCAACTAATTGTTTCTCTGCCGGGAGGTGGTTAGCACTGTCGCCTCACATAAGGCTCTGGGTCCTGGGGTCTTTCTGTGTGGAGTTTGCATGTTCTCCCCCGTGTCTGCGTGGAGTCCCTCACACAGTCCAAAGACATGCTGGTTAGGTTAACTGGCGAATCTAAATTGCCCGCAGGTGTAAGTGTGAATGTGAGCGTAAATGATTCTCTGTCTCTATGTGTCAGCCCTGTGTTTGACTGGCGACCTGTCCAGGGTGTACCTGTGCATAAGCAGGTATAGCTAATGGATGTATGGATGTTTAAGCTCTACTCTTGAGCGTATGTTTTGTCACACCATAACAAGCTGACTATCCCACAGATTCTCTCTTTGATTTTTTAGAATGTCAATACTTTCTGTCGTACAGGGAGAGGAAATTGCCTGTGCTCGATCATTCGGCCTTGCTTATTGAATCAATGGATAATCAACAAAATTTGCTTTTGGGGGGCAATGAAGAAGGTGATAAATTGTTGTCATAAACAACTTTAGTGGATGCTGCTGCTGGTGACCACACAGCCGGGGGACGGGTAGCATTCAAACCGTTATTTTAAAAGAAAGATTGGGATGTGGGTATGGAAGCCACCTCCACGACTTCAATAAACTCCCCATTGTGTAATATAATAAGAATTTATCAGCTTGTTTTCTCCACCACTCTCTCTAATAGCTGACTGTCAACTCCCATTATCTCTCCCATATATCTGTCTATCTGTCTGTGGTGTTTTTCCCCACAGTCTGAGTAAGAATTTAATGTGGACACACCAAGACGAGTGACACAAACATATCTCTCGGATGTGTGGGAGTACGATTGAGATGCTATCACGGCTCTCAGTTTGCACTTGGCGGGGTCATGAAGGAATGTTCTGTTGGCTCAATATTATCAGCATGGCAAAATGTTTACATCTCTGCACCATTAACACAACCCATCCACTGTTTCATTTAATATTCTCTGTGTGGCCTGGTTGCTGTTGTGGCTTCTCGTCTGATCAGGACAGATACAAGCACTCCGGAATAAAGTTACTGTGGACTGCAGTTTGAGTTTGGTGGCCTCCTCCTCAGACTCAGCAGCGTGCCTGCTTGGCAGTCTAGCAACATCATGCGGGCACTGTGGAGTGAACCATGCTGGGAAAATGAGTCTCCCCTGCAGGGCCAGCCCTAAGCATAGGCCGTATAGGCGGTCGCATAGGGCGCCGATCCACTAAGCGATGGTACAAAACTTTGAACTATCAGCAGCATCCAAAGGGGAAAAAAAGATTGTAAAAAGATCTTGAACAGATTTCGCCTAGGGCCGGCCCTGCTGCCCTGCACCTGAGTGTGATTTATGTGCAGCAAGAGACCAGTGAGAAGTTCCTAAAACCTGACAAAATGTCTCCTTCTATGATCCATTCAAGGTTGGCAGACAGTAGAAGAAATAGTCTTCGGGGGTCAGTCGCTCACCTTAAACACTTCTGCTGACATCAGTCTTGTACTGTATATATCCGGGGTGATGAGAGTATGCCTCCTCTGCCTGGGATCCAACACAGCTCTTTGAATGTTTTTTAATGGGAAGATGCCGGAAACACATCCCTGCTGGACCAGCAGCCAGTAACTAACTCCCGCTGTCTTTAAAGTCTGGGCCAGCAGGAGCACTCGTTTACCCAAGCATCATTAATCTTACTTTTCCTCGGCCTGTCCTCCTACCACCTCCTCTTCTCCCAGGGTGGTCTCCCTCGGGCACTCGTTTACCTCCCCGGCTACTTTTGCTTCTGTAAAACACACACACATGCATGCAGCTGCACACACACACACACACACACACACACACACACACACACACACACACACACACACACACACACACACACACTTATGACCTCTCTCTCTCTCTCTCTCTCTCTCTCACTCTCTCTCTCACACAGCCCAGCAGTTGGGTAGGGAGTACATGAGCGGAAAGCATCCTGAGATACTGTAGATCAGAAAGGGCCGGGCCAGAGGAGAGCTCCCACAGACACATACTGTGATTAGATGAAAACAGGGAGGGAGCACGTCTTATAATGACTCAGCACGTCAGCTACGGTCAAACATGCACATTACAACCCTATTTCCTATAAAATACATTTATATACGACTAATTAACTCTGAAAAAAGTTATTTCTGCCTGGCTACATTTTTTCCCCCAAAAACCAGGAAGTTTGACATTCTTATACTGCACAGAAGTCATAGGAAGGAAGTTGGGGGGAAGCTGGGGGGGATGGTTGGCTGTACAAAGCACAGGACTTCGACATTGGAGACCGACTTCTTTTTAGGTTTAGGCAAATAAAACACTTCAGAGATGCTTTTATACAATATTTAAAGAGAACGTGATCTTTCCCTAACATTAACCAAGTACATAAAAAGTGTTACGTAATCATGCTTTAGTCGCCAGTAATGGACATTATAGGGATACAAATGAAATGTGTTGACAGTGATCATTTTGCAAATATGTTAAGTAGGAGCGTTTTGCGTAGGCAGTGAACTGTTCAACATTCAATATTAATTTCCCCATTATCCCTTCTCTGTTCCTCTTCAGGGAAGACAGTGAAGTCTACATCAAGTTGCACCTGCTGTTTGAGACAGTATGCTTTTGTTTCAAAGATAAGTCTGTGTCAAAATAAGTTCACAGCATCTGCAAATGTACTTTCTCTCATCACTTTGCTCTCTCTCCTCCTCCTGCATAGCAGATGAAGAAAAACGGCCTGCACGTTGAAATCAAATGTCAAGAATTACATAACTGCGGGGCTGTTCAAACAAACTGGTTTCATGAGTTTTATTAGAGCTAATATAAGGAGATTTAGCTTCTTTGCTTCACAATGTCGCACGACTTGTCCTTGCACTCACTCACAGAGCCAAGTTGAAGCTTTTATTGGATTAAGCCCAGCTAATGCAGACGTGCTGGTAGACAGGCGGCAGACATTTGCTTCGGCACCTCGGTTGGAAGCTACATGGCGTGTATCCTTTCATGTCATGGACATTGTAGATATACTTTTTTGTAGCGATAGTTGGAGCAAGTGTGCACTGTTAGATTAAGTGTTTGGTCTAAGGACTTGATGCTGCAACTGACATGTGTGCTGGAGAAGGAAAGGACTCAAGATGCCATGACAACCAAAAACACTTACATAAAATACCCCTCTTGCAATTAAGGCTGTGGCGTAAGGACCCATTCAGGACTACTTAACCAATAAAACACGAACAGATGTCATCATCGGATTTGATGGACATCAAAGCAAAAAAGGGGCATCTAAGTTTGCATACTCACTCACATACATCAGAAAAGTTTATGTGGCCCTTTGTGGTATAAAAAAACCCCCATGTCCAGTAGATAAAGCTGCAGCATTCTGAGAGAAGGGTCTGCCTCTGTTAAGTGCTTTCATACAGGCAACAATGACAAAAGTGAGGACTGAATAAACCTAGCACCCAGGTTTGGGGGGAAACTTCAAAGGCCTGGGCTGTTTGAATGCATTTCTTTGACCGCCCTTGCATGAAACAACGGTGGATAAAAGAGGTTGCTTTGATGTGAATAGGTGAAGCTCATGTCCACTCGATGCAGAGGAGGAGAGGACAACTTTGCATATTAGTGAGCTTATTGAGCCTGAGTTTGAGGAGCTCTTCATCGGTACACTATTGTATTTGAAAACAAGTACTGATTCAGTCCTGTTTTGCTGCCCGGCATTAACTGTTGTTGTGATTAAAGTTACTGGAATAATCCAGATAGCCACATCATTGTGTTGGCAAGAATAGATGATCCACTTCACTGCTGTGTTATGCTGCTGTGCTGGCTTATCTGTCTTTTATTATCACTAGTCAAGATGTTTTCTCACTCTGCTCCAACCCTGTTCTGCAGCTCAGTGCAACTGCATTTCAAATGTCGGGAGAGCTTTTATTTATTTATTTATCAGTCGCTCTTAGCCAGTGCAGCTGCAAAGCTTCAACACATTTACGTGACTGTAAGACTGGATGAGCGAGCATCTTTCGCTACAAGGTGAGAAAGCACCATGGAGACCAACTGTGAATACATGTTTGCGTGATTTCCTGTAGGCGAATGGCTGATTTTTTTGTTAAAGGCATGTTTTTAGTACATTGAAAATAGATGAATGCTTCTTCTAGATGAATGAATCACTGAACTTTTATTTTGATATCTGGTAAAGAAATTTTCAACCCAACTTGCAACCTTAGTAATGCACAGAATACTAATGAAACACTGTGTTTGTGTTCTCATACATATATCGGTGATATTCCCATTAATGCAGATCTATTTCCTTAATCTAAGATATTCATGAGTGATGTTTGGCTAGTCATATTAATGTTAATTAATATAATATCTCCCTTTTTACATTAGGTTTTGTCATGTCATCTGATAGACGCTAGAATACAAATACTTTGTGTCAAAGGAACAAATACAGATACAAATAGAGAAGCATGTGAATGTGCGTTTAACATTTCATCTATCTGTGCAGGATCATCATATTCACGTGGTTTTATTGTAAAAAGCACTTTCCCAGTCCTAGTGTTTTTTATAGGAATCAATCCCTTTAAATCATGACATTACTGCTCAAGTACTGTGCTTAAATACAATTTTGAGGTACTTCTACTTTACTTGAGTATTTCCAATTTATGCTATTTTATACTTTATACTATTTACTATTACTGACTATGTTTCAGTTGTCTGTGAGTTGATAGCCGTTCCACCATAACTTGTCAGATAGTTTGTGTTTGAGGCCTATAGAGGTAAAATTATCCAATAAACAGAAAAATATTAGAGAAAAGTCAAAAAGATGAATACATATTTGTGTAGCAACTTTTATTTCTTCTTTCCTACCCCATGAACCATCTCATGGCCCCTAAGATTTATTTTGTGACCCTTAGATTGGCAACAACTGGACTTGGATTGATGCATCATTACTAACAATCCAATAATGTATTATATAATAATATATCAGTCACAGGAGTCATTTTTCTTCAGAAGGAGTACAGTTTGCTGATGATACTTCTGTACTTGTAATTGTAATGGAGTATTTTTACACTGTTTTAATGTTACTTTTACTTCAGTAAAGGATGTGAGCACTTCTTCCACTGCTACAGCAGATCCAGCTATCTACTGTACCATGTGTCAGTGTTTATCCCTGCACATTCTTGCTCCCATTAGCACACATCATATAGTTGAAGGGAAATGAAGGGGCAGCACTATGTTATTATTTTTTTATCCATTTTAAGACATGACTCTGATAAACGGAGATGAAATTATAAGAAAACATACCAGTTTAATGACAGTTGATGTTGCTGATAATGAATTGCAGCGAATATGTTCAAATACGCAGCTAATAGGAGTGTTGTTGGCATCACTGACCTTTAAGTTCAGTCTATTCTCTGTTTTTTATTTTTTATTTTGGTAGTACTCCTTTGTTGATAAAATGTTCTTATGTACAATTACAATATAGACAAAGATTAAAAAAAAATTGGATTCAGGGTTTAATTTCCAATTACCACCCATATACATATATAAAGAGTGAGAATGGACATTTTTGTTTATTGTCATGTTCTGACTAAAAAAGAAAAGAGTCCTTTCATTATTGTACAGGATACTGTCCCCAGCAGGTGGTGGCAGTGATTTGGCTTTATTTGGATCATAACTCCCATGCTAATTACCTCAATGACTTCTGTGGCCCGGAGTCATGCTACCAATAACACACACACACACACACACACACACACACACACACACACACACACTACCCTATGGTTTAAAACATCTGGGTTGTTTTTTATTTCAGGGCCATTTCTAAGGCTAGTTGATGCATGCATCTATGCACTGTTTGGTTAGCACAGAGCTGAGAAATGGATTTTAATGGTGTCCTCGGGGCGGAAAAGTCAGTTAGAGCTCCACAATAACTGTAATTATTAAAGATAGTGAAGGTCACCAGGAGGGACGCCAGACTACTGAATGTTTCCTAGGTAGAACAATAAAAAATGTGTTTTTAAGGTGCAGAAATTGATCCTGACGTCGATCACACGTAACAAAAAAGTACATGGTGTCATCCAGAAGATAGCACACCTTTTATTTAGTTGAGGATTAGGATAAACCATGATGCATGGAATTAGTTTATCATATTTATCAGTTTGATTTTCACAAACCTGGGATTATTCCGCGTCAAAAACAGGTAAAACCAATGTATTAATAAAAGCATCTCTCTGTTTTGTCTTTATCTTCAATAATTCAAGAAGTTCAGATATTTGCTGTTTCGCAACCTGTGAGTCACTGACAACACTGGCCAAGACGAGGGGGGGGAGACTTGGCTCACATTGCGCAACTTTAAACTGAAACATCATGTGAGAAGTTTTTAGTCACATTCTCTGCCACGCCACTATATTAGCACTTAAAGGTTCTCAAGGACAGCCTAGTGCAGAAAAGAAACTCACCAAATCTACGTCTGTAGAACCAAGCAACTCTTTAACTGTAGAGATATGCTTACATTCTTGCCTTTTCTTTGGTAGTTTAATAAGCGTATCACCCTGGTCAGTTTCTGAATGCTCAATGAAAGGCGAACCAACAGGGCAGGAAGACATTTCACAGTGCCCTGCATTAGGTTACCATTGTAATTTCAATAGCTGAATTTAACCTTTCCAAACTAACAGTATTTAGCAACATCCACCCTTTTCATTAATTGGTCTACTTTTTTTCTTTTTAAGTGCGTTGATTGATTTGTTGCTCTCATTAACAACTGCTTCTCCGATTATGGGGGGCAGTTGAGTGGGGTGATCATTAAAAATCCATTGTTTGAGAGAACAAGCAACTTCAAAAGCTTGGCAAGACTAACTCCCCCTCTCCCAATGAGCGCAATTAATGCTCCCAATGGCTCCTAATAATAACGTGGTGGAGTGCAGCAAACGAGAGAGAAAGATTCAGACAGAAGCAGATCTTCAGCATGGAACCAGAAAGAAAGAGAAAGAGAGAGAGAGAAATAGCTCTTTATGGATTCCGCCCTAATTGACTGCCTTATTATGAGTGATTCACAGCAGTCTTTTGGGAAACATCCTCCTGTGGTGCTTTATAAAGACCAGAGCTTGATTGCCCAAGAGGACAAGAACCACAGGTGACATCAGTCCCAAACTACTGCACTGTAGTGCTACTGAAGTCTGCCACTTCAAAGCCTGTAGTTCTGTGCAGCTAATCTGCAAATAAGGGAGAAAATACAGTTTCTTGTTTATCACTAGATGGCCAGGATCCAAGATATGTTACTCTTTGCTAAGATAAGACTAATTGCCTGACTTGTGCTTGAGATTAGATGCAGTTTATCAAAAAACTATTGTTGGTTAGTGTTCTCAGTCAGGGGCTACCTGCACTGACTGAATTAAACTTTCCTAAATTGTTGTCTAATTAAACTTTCCTAAGTTGTTGTCTATGTTATGTTGTTTTCTAGTCGAAAATCATTGAGAATGAATGAGCCCGGCAGGTGATACAAAGCTGATTAAATATATCAGTGCGGTCATGTTCAGAATTAACTCAGGAAATATAAAACATATAAAATGGTAGCGCTGTTGTAGATCTGTCACTGAAAATTGCAAACAGCAATTATGTTTGTCTTAGAAGACTCTTACAATATGAATTTGTTCTGCGGTCACACCTGAACTGTTAACATCTGTCTCTTTATTTTACAACTTAATAAACCAGAAATGAAATATACTTGTATGCAATAAATAACACTGTATTCCATGTGTACTGGCAGCTACCATAGGGCTAGAAAAATGAGAGCCTCCACACACCATAATAAGGCAGTCAATTAGGGCGGATATACAGCACACCACGATTTCTGAGAAATATTTGTTAACAACTTGCCATGAGTCATGATGAACCATCTGCAGTTTCTTCTAGCAGTCTTTTCCAACTGTTGCAGGTAGTTCATGCTGAATCATACTAAGGTATGTAAATGATTTTGGCAGTTTCGGTCCTCCACAGAAGACTGTCTACAACTTGCAGCTAGCCCCTACACAACAATCCACCAAATCAAGTGGACAAAATAAGAGGATATGTCTCCAGCCAGTGATAAGCCCTTTTACTACTTAATTTGGTTTAGTTTGACATTTGTCTTTTTACTATGTAATATGTGTTTATAATCAAAATTTTGGATCTGCTTTAGTTGAACATATTTTCTTTATTTAGGATATTTTCATTGAAGTATTAGGTGCTCTCATGTACATACGCCCAACATGGTCGAATGTGTCTGAAGGGTCAAAGTGTCCATTGAATTAAAAAGATAAAGAGCTAAAAATACGAAGCAAGGGTTATGCCAAAACAGGATGTACTAAATGGCAACCCATCAGTAGTTCTTACTAATGGCAAGTTATGGATCTATAATGAAAAAAACCTATTAAACAGTTTAGTCAGCCTTAAGTTAAAACCTAATAGAAAGTGATGTCAAGGGATGTAAAGAGTCTGAGGTACAAGATGTAAAGGGGTGGTGGGGGACAGGTTTGGAGGGAGAGGATCAGGATGTGTAGGTGAGTACACGTGTATGAGTATGTGTGCTGGTGGGATTGGTTTGCAGAGCAGGGAACACTACCTAATTGGCTGAATTAACAAGGTGCTTTACGGTGTTCACTGCAGACAGGAGGGGGACTTCTTAAAGTAAATAACACCCGAGGCTCAACCGCAGGGATATAGCAAGCGATGAGCACAAATGACTGGAATAATTGGTAGATAGTGACACAGAGCTTAAGTAACAGTGTTAGTACTCCCTGACAGGCAAGGGTGGATGACATGAAACGGAAGTGAGCAATTCAGCCAGTAAGAGTCCCCCCTCTTTCCTGAAAACCCTTGTATCTGCGTCTTGTGTAACTATTGTGAGGGACTTGGCTGACAGTGAAACATTTCTTTTGAGTGCTGCTCAAAAGAATGAATTGACTTTGCCATGTTCCTAACTGTCATTCATTATTAAACCCTCTTGTTTGCTCTTCGCCTCAGGGGCAAAGCTTTCCTTGCCTTTAATAACCTTTGTGCTGGTGCTCCAAGTCTCACTGTTGTTTTGTTTCGTACAATGGTGGAATGATGGTGGGGATGAATAAATGAAGAGGAGTACTGACTGCTCCTCTCATTCTTGCCTCTCCTCCAGCTGTGGTTATCTCACCTCTGACTAGGAAATCTCATTCTAAGTGACTGACAAGTAAAGGTTTGGAAAAACAGACTTCAGACTGTCTCAATGCACAGCACATAACCCCCAGGGTGAGGACCAGGTTAAGGAATAAAGAGATGGAGGTAGGAAGGAGGGATGGAAGGAAGGTAGGGGCAAGATGATGAAAAAAAGAAGTCTGTCTTGCCTGTCTTTCTCTCTTTATTCCTGTCTTCAGTCTCTCAGGAACAGGAAGGTTCTGGCCATAGTCCGTGCTCATTTGGCTGAAACATCCATTACTAAACACAACATCTATAAGGGGTTATTTGCTTGTACAGCCACTAGCTTTGTTCCCTGTCAACTGATGTTGGATTACTGGTATCTTAGCACCGCTAATGCTATGTTCAGTCAGCTGATGTTTGATCACCTGTATAGCACCACCAATGCTGTGTTGGCTTTGTGAACTGTTTGCTGATGATGAATCACCTGCAGCTTAGCTATGTGTTAGCTTTTAGCTTATCTTGGTTTGCCCGTAGTTTGAGTCCGGTAATGTTAGCACATACTAGGCAAGCCAGGAATGGGAATAAATGATCTTGTAACTCTCAGCGGCCCCCACATCGTGATGCTGTGCGACACCTCTTCCAACAAATTAGTCTGGACACATCCCTGATAAAGCAGTGTGCATGTCCTTTTAATACATTTTGGATTGAAACACCACAAAATAAATGATTACTGATTTCAAATTGTGCTACAGCACAATTTATGATTATTATTAGTTATGGATGTATACATAAAACATGTTGCTGATAAATTCTGTGTTCTGTCTAATTGAGTAATTGATTAATCAACTAATTGTTTCTTTTTTCTTTAGTCCCATTTATGTACTGTATAAGATAAACACCCTACCTTTCCCATTTCACAGTTTATCTGGTCCACTATATTTTACAGCATGGCGTCAACAGACTCAACAGCACTCCACCAGCACTCTCTCTTCATTTCACCCATCCAAAAATCTCATCACACATACTTTACTTCATCTACCTTTCTACCCCCTCTCCTGCTCCAACACAACACAAACAACCAACCTCCTTCTCTGCCCCATATCTGGTTATGGGTGTGCTGTGCAGCCCTTGGCCCTCCTGCCGCTGATGTTGATGTTCATGGAAGAATGGGTGAACAGGCAGAGCAGGCAGGAGGGTCCCCATGGTGTGGAGGCCCACGCTGGCTGCACCGATGCTCATTGAAGCCAGCAGGTTAAACAAAGTCACCCAAAACTACTGCATTGGTTTGCTCTAAATGCAACCATATTTTCTTCAGCTTCATTTCATGTCTTGAACCATGAAATAAAGTTCTAAAATGGTTGGAATAGCCAACAAATAACCCAATCTTCGGAGGATTTTAAGAATAAAAGAGCCAGGAAAAGAGCCTTTTTGAATGGAAAAGATGCATAATAGTAAAGCAAACTCATTAACTGTTTGACTGAGACGCAGATGAAGTAGGGATGAAAGAGAAGAGGCTAACACACAGTGAACAAGGGCTCTGTCACTACAGTAAGTTCCAATTATCTGCTCATGGTCACGACAGGTGTCAGACGAGTCGTGCCTTTGTCAAGACAGAAGAGGAGTCAGAGAGGAGGAGAAGCTGACTCATTCAGAACATTTTATTTTAATGCAGAGAGGTTGAGGGGGTCAGTGCAAATGGCTGGCCCACAAGTGCAGATGAATGGCACAGAGAGGAGGCAGCTGCAAAACATTATGGTCTAGTGGTGTGAATATTTATGATAAGAAAATAGGATACTGCTGAAAATTAAAAAAAGAAAAACACATTATTAACTGGCTTCCTAGCCTAAATGATGAAGGTTACATTCCAGAAATTTCAATTAAATTTCCATTATGGTTACGTTTCGGCTCTTTCGGCTATATTTTTTTTTTTTCTACCACTTTCTGTTTTCATTCCACAAACCAGTGACTTCACTTGCCCAGGGCTTGATGGTTCAGTGTGATCCTATTTTTTGCTCCTTTCCTCTTCTCACTCCTCTTCCTCATGTAAACTGGGTTTGACCCCGGGGACTCATGTCTCTGTGTATCTTAAACAGTAAGCTTGAGTTTATTTGTATTCTGGGCAGTTAACATAAGATAAGCGTGTGTATGAGTGTTACCATCATTGTTTGCATTTTAAAATGTTTTCCAAGTTGTTGTGTGTTTGCATGAAGAGTGAATCTTGCTGGTGTACTAGAAATGCGCTGAACACTCCAGGTTTGCAACTTGCATGAAAAGCATGTGAGACACTTGATTTACACTAAGGACACGTATTGGACAGCACAATCCAAACACACTCACACACAAACACAAACACAAACACAAAAGAATAGGAACTCACACCCACAAACAGCAGACATAGGTAAAGAGAGCAATGACCTGCTTGGAGGCTGTCTAATTTAGATCGGCCTACTGTATAAGACACACCACTGCCTTTCGTGTCTTCACTGAGGAGCAAAAAATGGAAATGAAGAGGATCATTATGCATGATGCATCATTAATGAAAGCATTTTGTTACACTTGTGCAAAAAACCTATAAAAACAAAGCTGAGGTGTGCCAGAGGGCAAAAGAGAAGAGAATAGGGCAGTAGCATAGTATTCCCCACCCTGCTATTCATCCTTACACTATTAATTCTATATGTGCATCCATTTGTTCTTCCATAATTCTGGCACACTCTAACCAGATACCGGTCTTCTTCGATGGACTGAAGGTGTTTCGTGGAGCCAACACTAACTGAAAACCTCTGAATGGTTATTTATGGCACAGCCTCTGGTGATTCCATATTATTTGTTTTTCAAAGGTTTTTACATTGACAATTCTTACTTCCATCAAACAGGATGCAGGAACAAGCTTTTGTACTCTAAAAGCGCACATCAAAAGTTGTTTCTCTGTACACGTGTAAAAAATCTTGAGAGATACAGTAGATGTGTTTAAAAGAACACGCTCAGTCCATGCCTTAGTTCAAAAATATAAGAATAAATTACTCAATAAATAAATCAATATGCCATTAAATGCACCAAAAATAATATTAAAAATAAATGTAGGCATTAATTATTTGATAAAATGTGACATAAACTGATATTTCTGTAATTTGCTTCTGTATTTATTTACCTTTGCATAAATTAACCTATTTATTTACTTTTCTATTTTATTTATTCATTTATTCATTTTTAAATCCATTTATTTATTTATGTATTTATTTTTGATTTTGGCAGTTTCGCTTCTCCATAGAAGACTGTCCACTACTCGCAGCTAGCCCCTACACAACAATCCACCAAAATAAGAGGATATGCCAAAAATAGAAGATCAATATTCTGCATAGTTGGTATTGTTATTATTTCTACAAACATAGGAATTGGTTTACCAAATTTTTTAATAATTTTATTTCAAAAATGAGAATAAACAACATTTTCTGCATAATTATTTGACATTGCACTTTCCTGGTAAAGGAGTAATATATTTTCAGGAAAACACTCAACCCTAATTCTAAAACAGCTTAAGTGTAATAAGTAGACTGACATAAATGTCACGCCATACTGCTGTCTAAACAGGGACTGTGTGGCACGTGGAGAACTGGCAAAGGCAATAGTGTGAGATCAAGCCTCAGATCAAGAAAAGCTAGGGTGACGTTGTTCAACACTGTGGTGTGTGTGTGTGTGCTGTTGGGAGACAGTGAATCAGATTGGGGGAATATTTTTATTCCTGAGGAGGACGGGGAGAGGGAGAGGTGAGCCACTGTCATAGACCCTTCTGTATCCCCGCTGTCACAGACACCAGTGGCAGTGATTAATGAGATGGGGTGTGCAAACATGCTTCAGAGAAAAATATGTGTTTGCGTATAGTATGAGGGTGTCTGTGTACGTGTGTGCAAGAATGGGCAGTATATTAGATACATGTATGTGAAATACATAGTTAAAGTGGCTATAATCAATATTTTTATATGAACAATGAATCACATCACACATGCCCAACCCACAGATAATTATCATGTGACTTTTCCAGTTTTCCAGCCCACAACTTTACTGTTAATTCACTCTCACCACTCTCATTAGTATTGTTTCCAGACGCAGCAGCTTGTTTTTCCTGCCCCCAAGAGGCCAAAAAAATCGGTTATTGCATTACTATTTTGTAAAATGTATTCAATATGCTTGGAACAATATACGTTTGTCTTTGGCCAGAAACATCCCTCATCATGCTACAAAGCATTGTTCTCTGGGCTGCAATCAGGCAGACTTCTGCCAACAGAGAGGACAACCTCTGTGATGCATATACACTTCTACCGGTACTTTTTATTCAAGCATAGATAATATTTATTAAATTAATTATATTGTACGCAGGTACAGAGATGCGGTTTCCACACAAGTCCCTGCTGCTACACTTGATGTATTTTGCATTCAAGAGACATTATTCAGCTGATGAAGGACTTCAGGACTTCCTTGGTGACTAGCAATCACACATGCTGGTACAAGAATAGATCTAAAATATGGAGTTGAGATTTGTGAACCAGTAGTCTGCTCATAACCAAATGTAGTAAAATTCAAAATACTGTATTTTAATCATTTTAGTCTTGCATTATTTTTGTTGTTGTTATTTTTGCCTCTCCTTCTGTGTATGTAAAGACGTTTATTGTACATGTTGCATTTAGTATTATTAAAAACTTACAGACATTTGTTTACATACAATATTTAAATTTAGAGCAGTTGAGGACTGATTTGCGCGCGTGTGTGTGTGTGTGTGTGTGTGTGTGTGTGTGTAATCACTACCTGAGTCCCTGTTCAGCTTTCAAATGGTCTGATTTACATGTACACTTTGTGATGCTGTGCTGCCAAATTACCTGTCAGGGGTGGTTTATTGGTACTTAAACAATCATTTTCACAAGCCTCCTGCATTTTCCTGCTATTAATGTAGCATCACTCATACCTCACATTCATCTTTATCATCTTGGTACCTTCTCACCTTTGCTGCAACGCAAACCAGCTGCAAAGAGCGAATGTGAGCACAATGGAAAGCGGAAGAGAATCAGGTGAACAATCTCAAATGAAAGCGTGCGTTTATGTTCAAAGCAAGGCCTCTTGTCCTTGCTGCAGATATTTTCACAGTTAAATCACTTTGTCTTCAGAAGCCTCTATGCGCTATAACTGGCTTGAGAGAAAAATTCTGTAGAAAGCGCTATATTTTCAATGTGTACCAATACAATCTGATTGTTCTAGGAAACATCCAGCAAATACTTTCTCCCTCTGCTTTGCTTATGATGCAATAGTAAACCCTCAACAGATCTTTTATAGGTTGGTCTGTAGCAATTGCTTTTCATGTATGAAACTTTAAGCTGAGCAACCTAACGTCCGATCATAATCACCATGACATACTAAACATAACCAGTTATGCTTATTAAGTCCCTCATTTAGCTAATTAACAAATGAATTCACTTCGTCTTCACACAGTTGAGCCAATTAAAGTCAATCAATCAGCCTCGCTAACCCCTGCCCCCACCCCATGCATTTTCTTTATACTGTATTTAGCCAATGTACTTGAACCCAGCATCCACGTTCTTTCAGTGTATGTGAAGGATGACCTATATGTTCCTCTTCACAGAGATGCTCCTTCAGTCCCAGTGTCATTGCAGAAGTGGATTCTCATCCCACTTGCTAGGTGTGATCAGAATCATCTGATCATGAGGACCAAGCGCTGCTGTCCTTACACATGGTTGTGTCTGTTTATAGCACCTACAGTGTCATTAATTCATCAGCAAAAAACAGCAAAATGATGCCTCAGATGTAAATATATAATTGGACTCGTCAATAAAATTAATGAGACTATCATCCCAAAAAACACGTCCATAGGTCCTCTGTGCAGCAGCTTATTACTACCTATATTCACATTTGCATGTACGGGAACCTCTAGTGGCCGTAGTAATTATGACAGGAGCAAAGGCGGAAGTCCGGTGCGGTAGCATAAAGAGCGACAAAGTGTAAGGATCCGAAGGACTCTCAGTTGGACTTGTGTGTGTTTTGTGTGCTTCCTGTTTTATTTTGAAGTTCTCTGGTCTTGTCTCTTGTGTATTATTTACTTCCTGTCTTTGTTCTATTTCCCGCCTTTTTTGATTGTTTGCACCTGTGTCTAGTTCCCCACCTGTGTCTACTTCCCTCGTTGTCTCCACCTCTATATATACCGGTCCCTTTCCCTTTGTTCCTTGTTGGGTCATTAGTTTGCATTTGCCTGACTTGTGTTCCATGCGTTCTGTTCCTCATTAAGCTATGTTCTAGTGATTCCCTGAGTGTGTGCTCCTATGTGTTGACAAGTGGATATTCGTGACTTTTTGTTGTTAAATAAACCTTTGGACATCCTCAACCTTCCTGCCTGTCTGCATTTGGGTCCTCTCCCTGTTGCCAGCATGGCAAACCGTAACACAAAGTCTGTGTAGGACTTTCACCCAGGAGACTGCTGTGTGTACCATGTGAAACCAAAAGTAAACCTTGACTTATTTTAATACTTTATTTTGACGTAAGTCACGTCACGTAACTTAACTTCCTAAACTTAACTTACTAACGTACTTATTTTAACCCAAACCATGATCTTTTCCTAAACCTAACCAAGTAGTTTTGGTGCCTAAACCTAACCAAACTGAGACCGCTCCACAATATTAACCACGCATTTATCACTGTTACCATGACGACGAAGGTCCCGTATGCCTATTCTGTCATTTTTGGAGTCATACCTCCTGCCACCGGTAGAGGCGCTAATTTAGGAAACACTCCTGTGGGTCGTATTAGAGGTAAGAACAAACAACCTATGTGGTGGTATGGGCTGGAGGACTTGAAATTAATTGCAACAGTGTTTATGATGCTGATTTTCTTCAGTACTGGTTGATGAACAGGAACCAGTACAGGCCCAGACTTTGTTTTCAGGAACTGATAAGTGGAATCAAGAGGAAAACACTTTTCCTACTGAACACAGCCAATATGGAATTCTTGATACCTAACCCTACTAATGACTGACACTCTCTTGGCCAAGGCACCATCTGAGAAGGCCTGTTTCCTCTTCTCCTACATTCTTCTCCATCTCTCTACCTGTCTGTCCCTTTTGCCCTATTGTCTCATTTCTCACCCTCTCCATCTCACCTGTCTTCCCCCTCATCGTCTGTTCCAATCCTCCCACTCTCTCTTATCCATCTCCATCGTTACCTTTATCTCCCTTGCACTCTGTCTGTTCTATTTTTCACTCAAAGAGAACATTCAAGATGCAGATAAATGTATTGGTCCACTGGCTGGGAGCCCTCTGCAGCTGGGACTTGGCAGACACCTCTCATACTGTATAAATCCACCAGGCCTTTTTCCCTTTGCCTTTTCCCCTCATGCAGCTGGAGGATGCTAATTCCCAGAGGAGCGGTCACCATCCACTGGGGCTCTGAAAGTTTGAGTGACAGCTGTGGACCCGTAGGTTCCACTTTGATGAGAGGCAAGAGACTCAGACCCTCTCAGCCCTTGTGTCAAATATATAGAGACAGGATGTTTTAAGAGTAAGTTGGGAAATCGGAGAAGGAAGTAGCACTTTTTCCATTTTTGAGGCTAAAATATCGATGTCTCAGACAGCTATAGGATGAGTTTTACTGAGTTTTCAGATTGAGTTTGTATGTGTGTGAAATCCTCTTGGATTTCAGATTGTGTGTGCACAAAGAATGGTGAAGAATAATGTCAGCCAAGATGCAATTTCCTCTTCCTCGTTTTGTTTTATTTTTTTTTTGATTAATTTGATCATTTGATTTCTAAAGACTTGGCAACCACCAGCAGCAGCCTGTCACCTTTATGGACTTTCATGGAGCGAGTAGGAGTAGTTCACATTGATCTTTTGCAACTGATCGCTAGTGGGTGTGCACTGATAGCTGGCACCACCGTTAGTCTTCGTCTGTGAAAGCCATGGCAAAAGAGTGGGAGGCACATTGGATCCACTCCATGTCCCCTTATTGACCTTTAGTCTGTCGATGCTTAATGCACCTTGGCGGGGTTTAAATGTACCTTTTATAATGTCAGTCCCTTGGTTGAGCTGCAGCTTTTCCAGGGGTCTTACTGTAGTCTGTGAGTATAGATGTGGTGCCTTTTTGCTTCTAAAGCACTATATTCAGCTATATTCACAGTCTTAAATCAGCCAAAGGGAGGGAAGGCACTCTAAGGTAAAAGCAAAACGGCTCATTCAGTTGATGTGAGCTTTACCAAAAGCACCCTCACACACTAAAACACTAGCATAACAATCGCCTCTGTCTTTAATTGCACCAGCATGACAAATTGGGTCACACAGTTAGCCACAAATGGACAAAGACACACCCTGAATCACCCTGAATTTGCATATCAATGCTTCCATGTGCTCTACCAATCGTTAGACCTCTCTATGAAAAGGACGGCAAAGGAGAAACGCAATTTTACTTTCACAGCAGACATTTTGACCTGTCATAGCAGGAAAAGCAGTGTTAATGATGACTCTGTAATATTTAAGTGTCCCCAGTAAGCCAGGCCAGTGAGCAAGTGTGCACAGTACCTGGACCCTGAAACTGAAACATATAAATGGAATGCAGCCATTATTAATGCTATTAATTCCACATTGTGTTTTTCCTACTATGACATGTCAAAATGTCTGGTGTGAAGAAGGCTTACTGTGCCACATCAGTATCAACAATGCCAGAGCAGCCGTCATTACACGCCACCTATTGAACATCAGAAAGATAATCAATGATTAATAGCGATGTTACCAAACACATGCAAACAAGGTGCGTCACAATAAAGGATCAAATGAAAAGAACAATAACAGACAAAATCATGCCTCCAATGTAAATAAAAAGAATGATAAAAATGGATCATGCAAAATTAATTCATTAAAATTCAGTTTGTGAATGCACATTTGATGGGTGTTTTACAAATGTAGACTGCAAAAAAAGACCTGAAACAAGCTGTGTTTTATAATTTAGATTCTGTCTCTCGCCTTATTAGATCACCCTCATTAAGCTTTAGATAAACATATGTACCTTCTCACATTGTCACCACACATACTGCTTTTTTAAATACCAGTTTATGTGTGACATTTGGTGTATACATGGTTTTTGAGCAGACGGATTGTTTATACATCTGGACCCTGGTTGATGACTTTAACACCTTCCCACTTGATGCTGGGACCGGTTTTGGTCTGGTGCTCACAGCTGATGTTGTCCAGAGTCCCTGGTGTTTCACAGATGTACAGCTGTTGCAGGTGATGTAATACACAGCCCCAGTCTTCCTCTCAGGGTGTCCCAGCAGAGATCTTAAGGTGTTGAATGGTTTGTGGGTTAAGTGCTGAGTTGTTCAGTTTTTTTTCTTCTATGTTCTATGTGTTCTGCATCTGTTTGCAGCCTGATCACACCCAGGGTTGATTAAGCATTTAAGTCAAAACTAAGCTTCAAAAATCATCCTCCTAATTTCTACAGGCTACATTTGTACTTAGTTGAATAACGCTGACACTGAACAGATGGCAAATTAAGAAATTCTGGAAAGAGAAATAATGTAAGAAAAATCATTAAATTTTTGCCTTATGCTGCAGTGACCCTGTAAGTCACCCCTCGTCTCCCTGCCTCACTTTCCATCACACTCATCCAATCATAGTTATCACCTAGACGGATTTATTCCTGTCACCATGCCCAGTGAATACAACAACAAAAGAACAAGTGGCTTTGTTCCAGTAAATGAAATGTCTCACTGATAGGAGGGAGAGAATCAATTGCTGTTAGTTTTACTGTGCGTAGGCAACGCGGAGACAATGTGACCGGGGCTATGGAAGAGCTATCATGGAATGCTTCAGATCAATAGCGTCAGGATTCAGACAAGCACTCCATCAGCGACAGACCGAAGTAGGAAGGGGAGTGTGTGTGTACGTTTGTGCCTGTGTGAGCAAGATATCTCCTGATCTGCCTCCTAAAAGCACTACGGGATGAGGCATGACATTCTGACTACAACATAACAACCATATCCTCCTGGCTGTAGGCGCTCAAGAATGTCTGTTTTTCTTCCTGTTTTTCTGTACACTGTGAGTGCTGAGACTCAGCAATCTTGGCTTTAGTGCAGCTTGATCTCATTTTGGTGAAGAAATGAGCTTCAGGGGCCAAACAAACGTGGAGATCTATCATTTAGCTCATGACCTTGAGGGCCTTGAGGCTGGACCCATCCACTGTAAGCTCTCTGTGCGTTTGTGTGTATTCGTATTTTTATGTTAGTTTTGTGACTTATCTAGGCAGAGGTGTGCTGTATCTAAGTCTTGCTTTCAGAGAAGTGTGTGCACCCTGTCGGTGACACTGATGGAGACGTGACTAGAGCCTCAGTTGGCCACTAGACTCTCATTATGCAGGATTAGCTTGGGCCCTCACACTCAATTGCCTATCACCCTTTCAAACATACACACAAATACACACACATGCTTGGCCCCTGCATTTAAAGCACACACGCAAACACAGAAACAGGCGCAGGTACTAAAAGCTTTAAACATGAAAGCAAGAATTGTAAAAGCACTTAAGGATAAATAAGCATGCCTATACAAATGCAGGTGCACACATACACACACAAAACCATGTACTCATCTTCACTAGCCGTTTTATTTGCCTGAATATTTTAACAAACATGCTTCCTCTCTGCTTGCCCTTACCCCCAATTTCTCAAATGCTCTGCCCCGCGGCTCTTCAGCAGCGTCTCATCTCTCTTCTCAGCGCTGTCTACACTATGCATGCTTTAGTAGAATTAATAGAAGTCTCCCAGGCTCATCCCAGTGAAATGGGTGCCATGTGCTGTGCTGTCTGCCAGCCTGTAATTCATGTATAATGCATCCTGTCTTCCCCTCGCTCTTATTCAGCCGAGGTGAAGAGATGCTTACTGAGTGGATGCCAAGTATGGCCGCGCAGCAAAGGAGCAGGGGTCAGCCAGTGAGACACATACTGTACTGTATATTGAGAAAATGAGAAAGAAAGAGAGAGGAGAGGTGGACAGGTAAAGGACAAACAACAGAGGATAATGATGTATAAGTAAACGGAGGAAGAAGAGTGTATGAGGAGCTGAAAAATAAATTATACAAGTACTGTTATCGAGTATAATTTTATTGTACTGTATTGTATTGTATGAAATATGATGGATATAATGATATTTACTATCCAGCATGACCAGCTACAAAACCTCTACATAATGGGTACTCTATTTCACACTTACAGTTGGTACATTTTGCAAATAATACAAATGTGTTTTTACTTAAAGTTGCACTAATCAGTATTTTTATATTAATAATGGATTCAGTTGTCTTGTATTTTGACAGGTGTCGCTCATAGAGAAAGCTTCTATAGCATAGCTTGTTGTACTGCCCTAAGGTGGCCAAAAACCACTGTATGCAGGGTTAAAGTCAAAACAGCCAGTGTAACCACAAGTGACAATTACAGGATAATACATATACAATATAGGAAAGAACTAAAATGTAGGAAACAGTAGCAGAAGTGGAAGAAGAGTCATAAGCAAATTGACTCAGTAATGTCAGAAGTATCAGAAATCTAGTAGTATACTACAGTTTTAGGAAACACGGCTGGTACAAACCCTCTGGATTTGTTTGCTTGTTTGGACTGCCTTCTCACACCTGACTGTAAGCTTGTTAATTTGAACATTGATTTAGTAAAGTTGTTTTTTTTTCTTCAGCCTGTTCTACCTCAGTGTATGCATTTGGGTCCTCAATCCTATTACCTCATATACACATTCGTACACACATTCATGACAGTCTGCTAACATAAGGCATCATGAGCTACTACCAGACAAGGAAAGGCTATAGCAACAAAACCCTGGAGTGTATCATATTGAGCAAGGATGGGCTTTATTGCTTATAAACTCAACTCTTTATTTGTAAGAGGAACGTGTTATTTCTTTTTTCAAAAGTTACATAAGTTTCAATCTAAGTAAAACTCTGAAAGCCGGACATTTTTTTTCCTCCACCACTAACAATACAAGTAATTGTAGTACTGTAAATTATTACAGTCAGAGTGCTTGATTGTGATAGCTAAGGTAGAGGAATGAGAGAACATACAAGCAGAGATGCTGAGGCACCAGCACTGTCAAACATGAAGAAAATAAGATACAAGAATAAAAATGCTTTAAAATTCTCTGTCAAGGTAACCAGGAGAGGTGTGGCTATCATCAGGGTCATCATCACAGATGACCTCTTCAGACTTCTTCCCTTCTTCGTGCACCTTGGAAGTAGGTGAAGTTGAAAAACTGAAAATCCCTACTCTGCTTCTACTGTAAAGGTAACTAGAAACGTTGTAAGAAGGAGAACGTTATATCTATAGTCTCGCTGAGTTTTAATCCTATCTTCAGTTATTGAACATACAATGTCTCTGTGTGAGCTGATTATCATGGTACTAAGCCTAAATGCTGCTATAACCAGGTCAGCAACAACTTTCATAAACTGTAAGTTTGTTGTCTAAACAAGAGCAAAATGACTGCTAAACTGGGACATTGTTGACTCCTCCGCACAAATCCCACGTCAGCGCTCTTTGACCCTTGCAAATGGTCTGTTTAAAGCACACTATGAAAAACAGCAGAGGGCTGGAGTGAATGCACACATGCGCCGTGATATTCAATCATTTACTCATGTTTTTAGTGCTAGTAAATGCAATACATATTTCTATTCACTTCAATCTGCAACATTTCTTTTATATTTGATATCTAGAGACAGAATGGATCACTTGTGAGGGGAGGAAAAAAGGTTAGTTCAGAGTCAAGAACTTGTACTTGACTATATAGTCCAAATCTGAATGCTTTTTACTTTTTAGTATTTGCCAATGTATATAATTAATACATTTACCTGGACTTTCTCACAGAACAATGTGTATCCATATGTCCAACGCTGAACATTTCGCATGAAGACGATAGATTAATGTTTTCTCAAATGACCTTGCCTCATCACAGTTTACAATTTACTTTGCTGTATTTTCATCACAATACACAGTTCATTAGATCATTGTTGGTTTTCATTGATTTCAGGCAGTATATATGGCGGCATTCCTTGATTTTTTTTTTTTTACCATTATAGGAGCAGTGCAGTTTATAACAGTCGAAATTGTGAAATGTACCTTTAAGACATACTGTGTTGCCTATTCGAGAGAAGCAAGGTCATCAGACAGGGCCTCGTAATTCTTGAGTTAGTTGGGCGGCACGCCTGCTACGGAGTGATGCATATTGCTGAGCTCCTGTTCCGTTTGCCTCTCAACTCAAGTGTAACGTGTAGGTTACGTGTGGCCTCTGTTTTTGTTCATGTATGATAAAATAGTAGCCGTACAACTGGGCTTGGTAAGGTCGATGTGTATGTTAGTAGTAGACGACGAGCATTGTGGAAACCCCAGCACCAGTGTGGCTGAGTTTTTTTTTTTTTTTTTTTTAAATGTCTTCTGCGCTCTCCAAGCTACCTCAATCAAAAAACACAGACCCACATTATTACAAGTCGAAAGCTCAGACTCTTTTTAAAGTCTGTCAGGTTTGGTGTATTCAAGTGCTCTTAGGTAATGGCAACCTTTTTATAACACTACAAAAACCAGTGGAATAAAGAATTCTGAAAGAAGAGTGACAAAGCATTACATGAAGATTACAAAGAGGCCAAAGTACTTTCTCTTTCTCTGAAGCTCTAAAAACACTAGTTAGTTACAGCATTGTATACCATAAATATTTTATGGTTAGCTTTGCTCTCACCTCCAGTTTACCACGGTTGTCGCCAAACCAACCAGGGATGAAGTCTTAAACATAAGAATAGAATGTTAATCAACTAGAAAAGAGAAAAGAACAAACACGTGCCAGCAGCGAATCAGGAGGCGAAGAAGTCAACATTACTCATAGAACTACACAAGTTTTGAAAAGAACATAAAGAAGCCTCCGATCTTTCTTTGGTTAAGTGAGGCCAACTTTATTTTCAGTTCAGTGTAAGCAATGTAAGCAATACACCATCACATCATTATCTTTACTTAAAGCATCTAAAATGCCTGGTCTTTGTTTGCTCTTGTCCTTGCCTATCGTAATTATCATAGTTAAGTACATTCACAAAAGTCTTTGCAACCACCTACAGTATATTTTCTCTTTGTTTGTTACTGATACACCCTGATCATGTTTTTTCTTATGTACCATCTCCTACTGGTGGTGTTCTTCTCATCACCACATGTTCCCTATACTGTATGTTTTCAGTCCTGCTTTGAACAGCTTTGCCACGTTTCCCTGTTCATCAAGAAGCTCCCTCCTTCTTCAGCCTGCCTTTCCTTTTAGGAACTTGTTAAGTGAGTGTATTGCCTTGAGAGTTAGAGTATCCTGGCCCCCATGATGCACCTTCAACAAACTGTAAAACTAGCATTCTCTTCTCCTGAATTTACTTCACCTCTTTTCTCCCTATATATTCTTTCTTTCACCAAGAAATGTATTAAAGTAGTTTATTGGGTGAAGGATTATTTTTCCAATGATTTGTGCTGGTTTGACCCGTTTTTTGCACAATATAGTACTGACTGCAGCCTTGAGGGGAGGGGAGAGGACAGGGACAGCTACAGTACATTGATTTTGCCAAGCATTTGTTCCATATAAATGCAAAAGTTTTGCTAGAGAAACTCATGTGGCCTCTTTGACTTCCACAACATCTCAAATACTGCTGTAACTGTATTACAAACTGTACATTTGGTTAATATTTTAAACTTAGAATTGTTCCTATATTTATTAGATAGTGTAATATGTGTGTGATAGTGTAATGTGTAATATGACAGCAGCAGGGAAATATAATGGGGAATGTGACAATGAAAATGAACCTAGCAATGAACGTGGACAAATTATTCTCACAGAATGCAATTTATTCCATCATGCTCAGAAATAGCTTTCACCACATGAGCTAATCAGAATAAATAATATGAGACCAAACCAACAAGCAGCTCAAGAGGTGTGACAAAATGATTACCCATCAACTCTATTGAGCAGTGTTCCATTTCAAATGTAGTTTAACTTTGTGGCCACAAGATGAATCACAAATTGTCTTGATCTGCCTGAGATGTGAGCCACCAAAAAAAGTATTTCATGTAATGTAATTTGGATGACTTGGGTATTTTTACTCCATTTATAATTTACATTATGTTCCAACAAAACTGCTGTTGAATGAAATGCTATGAAAAATCACTGAGGTCATTTATTGAAAAACTTCTGAGAACAGTTGTATTTTTTTGGTCCAGACTTAAATATCTTTACAACTATTGGATGGATTGCCATGACATTTGGAACAGACATCCATGTCCCTGTCGGGATGAATTTTAATAACTTTGGTGATCCCCTGACTTTTCATGTAGCGCCATCATCAGGTCAAAATATAAATGTGTCCAATACTTTTGTTAATGACCAAATAACTGCAAAACTAATGACATTGCTATCAGCAACTGTACTTCATGTTTAGTGCTAATTAGGAAAAGTGGTAATGGTAAAGTAAAATAATGAACATGGTAAACATTACTGTATATCAGCATGTTACATGTCATTGTGAGCATGCTGACATTAGCATTTAGCTGTGCCTAAGTACAACCTTACAGAGCTGCTAGCGTAGCGTATCATGAAACTGAAAAAAAGCAACTCTTTTTCAAGATATTTCAATGCATACAGAGAAAGGGGCATATGGGTGTGTAGGTGCATTTTGTGTATTCTGAAACGTCTCTTCTTAGTTCGGCTCATACAGTGTTCAGTTTTGCTCACGTAGACCTCTGACATGTGCTGCCTCTTTCCCTGCTGTGAACCAAACTGATTTCTATACAGTTTCTTTTAGTCTTATACCAAATATGCCTTGAAATAAGGCATACTGTATTATGTATAAAGTGGTGAACTATTGATTCGTGTGTGTACAAAGTTTCGGAGGAGAGAAGGATGCAGTGGTAATTTGTGGTCTGCCATTTTATAAAGTGCATTTGGGTTTTATAGTACAGCTAAATGCTGCCTTGTCATACAGACTGACACAAGTTTAAAAGCGAATAAGCACACTTCCATACTCTCTCACTGTTGACATATCTTCTGTAGGCACAATAATGAAAATGTATTTAAAGAGACAGACAGGCTTTCCAAATAACTCATGCAGTTCTAACAGAAACAAAGATTGGAAAAACAGCTCTGTCTGAATGTGTTTACTGCAGCAGAATACTGTATGTGCATCACCAGGGTCAAAGAAGCATATGGTGACTTCATCTGTTTTCTCCATCAAAACCTCTTGCAACACATCTAACTCAGTGCAGATCAACAATAAATTAGACAATTTGTCAGAGAGAAATATAGTTTGTGTTCTAATAGCTCCAGACGGTAGCTTGGCACAGTTTTACTAGAAATGAATGAATTAGCATCTCTGGGAAAGTTTAAGCTGACCTTCAAACAACTAAACTTCAGAACAGACACCTACACACACATATGCACACACATGGACAGTTTACACTAGGCTGTCAGAAGCTATTCCTTTGCATATTCATTCTATTTATACAAATTCAATGAATACCAATTAATCAGTGTTTAAAGTGAGCATCTTGAATCTAGCAATGAAAAACAGGTTACAAAGTTTGTTTTTTTTTAGTTTTTTTAAGTGTCATTAACATGATTGAAACGGTGCGAAACAAGATAAAATAACATAAGAACACATGGAGGAAGCAAAAACAAGATCAGAAAATGTAGTAAAAGCACATACGTAAAAACCATGTGTAAAAAGTAAGGTTTTAAGACGTTTTTAGATTTCGAAGTTAAAAACTGGATTGGTAAGTAAGAGTGGGAGCCTGATCCTGAGTATGGTGGCCTTCACTGAAAAAAGTTTGAAATAAGTTGGGGAAATAACACACTTTTTGGATAATCAATGGGTGCACATCATAGACTGCATATAAAGATGGACGACGTGACAGCTCCCCAAAAGTGAAGCCAAAACATCTGGATCGCCCCCTGGTGGCTGGCTGCAGTATAGGTCATAAGCCCCGCCTCCTCCATGTTAGCGGATGGGACATGGGCCAAACTGAAAAGTCAAAATAAACATCAAATAAATTTTTCCCAAAGATGGTTTGTCATTTTAGGAAGTTCTTATCATGCTGATGTTTGTTCAAGTGTTCATTTTGCTGATAACTTTGGTTTTAATTAGTTATTTGATGCTATAAAAAGGGGGATGTGACGTCATGATTGACAACTGTGAGTGTGCTCACGATTGGTTTGGGCGGGTGTATGGGCGGGACTTCAATCACTACTGCGCAGACTCTGGCTCCACGTGAAGTCACCAGCGCAAGATGGCAGTGCCTGTATCCGGAAAATGTGGTACAGTGAGAGGAAGTGGAGACGCGCCGTCCATCTTTAGTCTATGGTGTACACTAGCATTTAAGGGTAAGACGTTTGCAAATATAAACCAGAGCCAGACCAGTGGTTCCTACAGGTGATAAGCTGAATTTCAAAATGAATTATGAATGGTAGTACAAGTATGAGAGTGATGTAAGGCAGTATAAGATGTTTTTTTCTTTGTGCCTGTTAAGTGTCAAGCAGTTACATTTGGAACAAGCTGTAACCAGGAGTTGTTTGACTGATTTACTGAGTGCAGATCCAGGGTAGTTAAAAATGACTTTTTTGTAGGTCAGATATAACAGCAAGATTATGACAATGTGAATTGCTATACTGGAATAAATGTCGAAGTTGTTTCTGTAGGAGAGTAAAAGGTTCCAAAAAGTAGAACATCTTCTCCTGCTTTTGTTTAGCTGCAGAAAGTGCAAATGACATCCAGCTTTTAATGTCAGCAAGAAAGAGGTTCATAGAGGAGAATTATATATCATACGTGTATATAAAATACAGTATATTATGATTGTTCTTTTGTTTGTTTTTTTGGCTAATGCAGCCAACTTTTCAGAATTAACCAGAAACAAATGTCACCTGGATTATTTGAGTTTCTCTCTGCCTCCCTAAAAGAGGCGACTTAACAGAAATTAAAAATAAAAGTGGATTAGAGGAAAAAATATATAACAACAATATCTGAAATAAAGGTTGGAGAAATGCCACCATTATCAAAAACAAAATCAGTTGGTATTTATGCAGGATGCTATCGTCCTCCCACTCACACACACCTGGGGACCCAGAAAACGGTTGCACACCCACACATTCTACACAAATACACACACATTTACTGCTGTGACTACACATCCCACCACATGCTTATACTAGAGATAACTAAAGATTATAGAAAACACATGGAACTAGTTGTGATTCATTTTTGTTTGACAATGCACCTCTGCAATAATTGCACAGTGGAGAAGAGACAGGACTGTACATGAACTGAAAATACATGTGTGGTGCTGAATGTTTAGAAATGTCTGGTGCATCTGGCTTCACCCTCTTAGCACTCCTTTGATTGGATGCCATCTTTTTCCCCCTAAATGGCTTCCATTGATGGAGGATAGTTACTTCAGGCAGAACACTGATTGGCATCAGCTGCTTCATTTATGCTTCACCACCACTGGCTCATTCACAGCTGTGTGGCTATCAGCTGACTAGTAACGTCCAGTCATTCTTACAGGAGTACAGGGCAGCTATAACAACCCAACACTTCCTGTTCCTCTGCTGATACACTCATGCCAATGCCATTTGCTGCCCAAGCTCCCTCCAGCACCCCAGCCTCCTTTTTTTGTGTGTGCTAAGCTTTTGGCATTGCTGATTTAAGACTAGTGTGTCATGTGTGTGTTTGTTGATTAGTCCTTCCAGCAAAATCCTTGCTGCTTCTATGAGGAGTTCCACAAAAAGCAGAGCCTTTTTCCACCAACTCTAACTCGATAACCATTTGCTGTAAAATAGTCAATTCCTTGACGCAAGTGTCTCTGGGTGAATTGTTTTTTGGGAATTTTGAAGCCTTAAAGCTGGGGTAGGGAAAATCTGTGCAACCTATGCAAAACCTTCCGCCTCTCTCTCTGCTGCCTCGTATCCCTCCGCTAAGCCCCGCCCACCAAACCCACAAGTTGGACCAGCAGCAGGAGGAGTCGGTTGCCCCTGCGATACACCTCATGCCTCGTAAGGCCAAAGTCTCCCGTCACGGGCCAAGAGGAGGGGCAGAAGTAGACGTTTTCTCTCAGACCACTTGAATTACAATAGTTATTATGGATTTTTTTCCCAATGACGCCAAAGAAAATACTGCCTACCCCACCTTTTAAGAGAGTACAAATGCAGCTCCATGAGATAGGAAAATCCTGTGGACATAGTGATTCTGGTTTCTTTTTTTTGACCTTCAAAAGAAAAATGCCAAAACTGACATGGTCCTGTTGTGTTAGATTGTAAAGGTGTACCTTTTTATAAACTGCTAAGTCATACATACAGTCAAATGTGCTGTATTTGGTCAGTATTTATCTGACTTATACATGTTTGTCTCTGGCCTCAAGTCCTGCATTCCAGTGCCTGCTTAGTTGCCAGTTGGAGCTGCCAAAAGGAGAACATTTTGAAATGACACAAGAAGTGTCCCTCAGTGTGCTCCATCTCCATTCCAGATTTTCACCTATGAAAATCTGTGTTAGGTTGTTTATTGAAATGTACCTATTAGAAAAGACATTTGACATCACTTGGTGTAAAAAAGATGGAAGAGCAGAGAGAAGAGGTGTCCCTAATAAACTGATAACATGTTGTATAACCTGTATGTATGATCTACATGTATTCTTATACAATCACAAAGTAAACTTGAGGTTCTAAGTGAATAGGTAACAAAAGGAACAGCTTGGCTAACCAAGAGAGGGTGAATTAATAAGAATTCAGGCAATCTAAATGTCAGCACCAAACACAGCACACCTTTCACTCTTACATGTGCTTTTCCTTTCCTGTCGTCCTTCTCTCTCTCCGTTTCTCATTTTCTTACCTGCTCATGTTCATGACGTCTGTAGAAATGCACACTCGGATTATAATAAATGCCTGTTTCAAGTTGAAATAGAGACATTTAATAGACACTTGTCTCCAGAAGGTGCACTTTCCTGTCAATATGGAAAAAAAAAACAACTACTCGGCACTCCATCCTTAATTGAAAAGCTCTTTGCCTGAAACGATTTCCGCAAAAATCATGAATTATTGAAATGAATGAAGAGATGGAGGTAAAGTGGACCAACATGTCGGATCTTTGATACTAGCAAAAAAAAAAAAACACACTTTGCAGCTGCTCAGATATGAATGCTTTCTTTTTCTCACTGTCAAGAAGTGGCAAAATACATTTAAGTAATTAGACATTTTGTGCTCAACCACTCTCTGGTTTTTCATTAAGCTGTGAGCCAAATGCCTGAGACAAATGGACAACATTTCCAGTTGAAACCGATCCAGTTTCAGTGTGGTGATAATACTGATAAAAGGTATTGAATCCATGGAAGCATCAAAGATCCATATTTCACCTAATTGTTTCTGTATCTTCTTAATTCAGTTTTCTCTCTGGAAGGTGCAGTTGGGTCAGTTGGGTTCCTATAAAGCTCAGCTGGATCCACTGATTGAGCTGCCTCTCTTATGCCATTGTGAATTCTATTGAGTTGTGAAGTGGGAGGAGTTGTTTCCACTGTCCCGGAGTCTCATTCATTTTCTGTGATTGGCAGTTGGAGCACTTTCAAGGCTTGGATGAACATGAAACTGCATTGGAAAATACCTGGTCCTTTGTACATAAAAACGTAAGGAGAGAAGCTAAATAGAACTTCAAAGGTACATTTTGGTATGAAACATCCAATCACCAAGCTTAAAATTCTGTTGGGTGATACAACAAAGCTAAAGTTTATGAACTGTAGAAAACCAGTAACACATTCAGCAGCTTAAATCAGTTTACTTCTGGATTTTGGGTCGATTTTGGAGGAACTGGGCAATGATGGCTCGACCTCTTGTTCCCAACCGCAGTGACGACTACAATTGCTACAATTCCAGTTGGCTACTTCCCAATGGCAGCGCTCGCTGAGGCTCATGGGATTGTAGTTAGAACCATTCGCCATACCTAAGTAATGGAAAAAAACCAAAATAAAATAAGTAAAACTGATAAGATAAACCTGTACTATTAAATTATCCAGGAGACACCAGTGTTTCTATGTCAATGAGGCTGCCATTAAAATAACGAAAAAATACTACTCCAACTCTACATATCCTGTGCAGAATTTACAAACAAAACAGTTGCATTTCATGTTTCATCAAGCAAATAATGAGAGAGAGAGAGAGAGAGAGAGAGAGAGCGCTGGAGCTGAGAGCTGGAACAGAGAAGCAGAGCTGATGTGTTGTCAGATGGACCCATAACCTGGTTAAGGCAGATCAGAAAGGGAGAGCGAGGGAGAGAGAGAAGGCGGGTATGTCATGCACAGCACGGAGCCTTTTCTTCTCCTGTTTTCAATTAAAGCAGGCGGCTCTGCACCTGCATGTGCATGCCAGGCCCGGCACTTCTAGCCAGCATTCACCTCGGCGCTGGGCTCGCTGTCCAACCAGCTCTTAATGAGGGGCTTTGTGTAGATAAAGGGGGTTGGCGCGTACACTCAGGCGCCCATATATGGCAATTAGGGTGAACCAATCCTGCGGAGATCAAGGACTCGTGCTTCTCTCCCTCTCTCTCTCTCTTTCTCTCTCTCTCATCAAGAGTTCGTACTCTTGATGCTTTGCTTAAAGGCAGAATGAGTAGGATTTGTCGGTTGCGGTTTGTAAACACAGCATTCAAAGTTGGCCCCTCCTCCCCGGCTAATTTTTTCGGCGCTGTGTCCGCCATTTTCGTAGATTCCTCTTGGATGCGCGCTTACAATCTGGCACCTGGTCTCTACGTTTTTATAGAGTCCCACCCTCGCACCCTGTGCGCTGATATTGGCTGGGGGCTACACACCAACTGCCCAAAGGTTGACACCCAGAAACATCCCGAAAACAGCAAAATAAAGACAGGGCGCAATTAAGTCCTGCCCAAACCGGTGGGGAAAACAATTCATCGCTCTTCATTGACTTTGTATTGCGTGAAGGTGCCTCCTTGTCACTTCAGTCAGCTAGCAAACAACAGAAACGTGCCTACAAGGTGCTGTGTGGTGGAATGCACTACCAACAGGGTCAAGAACCCAGAACTAAGTTTTTATAGCTGCCGAACTGAAAAACTGAACCTTTAAGAAGATAAAAGTGGATCCAGATGTGAGGCATCAGCATGAAGACACATGTGCAGCAAGCATTTTGTTACTGGTAGCCAAATGTCAGTTTTAGGCTAACTATATTGCTGTAAGTTAAGCTAACACATTTTGACAGTATGCAACTTGTGTAGTGGAATGTGGCTAAATCAGAAAGCTATGCAGTATTATGTTTGCAAGTGCCTTAGTTAACTACAGTAGCTTAGCTTGAGAAGGGACACTGAGATAGACCCACAATACTGAGTTTGTCCTCTCAGGTAGACATAGGGTGCTAAAATAATCCTTTGACATGCTGAAATTGAATGTTTTTAATTAGCTACAGGCATTTCGTTTCGTTTCAGCCCTTGGTTGCATATTGTGGCACCGATTGTTTTCCCCTCCGGTGGGCATGGAGTGTGACGCGTCTCTATAAGAAAATACAGGCAGAGGGCAGGGGCTCTGCAGAAACAGACACTGCCACACACTTCTAGTGGGTCATAAGTGGCGATTGAGAGGGATTATTTTTGTATGAGTTTAGACGTAGTTTTTTTGGGTTTTTTTTAGGAAAATCCTACACATTCTGCCTTTAAGTAAGACTGATGGACGGACATATGGATATGGGACTGCAAGATTTTCAAAGGCGTGGGTTTGGAAATGACTAACTGTAATCCTCACAGGATGAATCATAGCTGATGTCTTCCTCTCTGGAAATGTTAAAGCAAAATTCATTCTAACATGGATTACATATTCCATGTAGGAATGAAGCTGCGTATTTGAGGTTTTCTGTGAGGCCCACTTTATCTTGACGGTTATGGGATTCAACACAATTTTATTGGGATACATTTTACAGTTCGCACTAGTCTGCACGACAGTGAAAAACCATTTGAATCCTAATGCTCAAACAAACATTGTATGAGTCGATCAAATGAATTGCCAATAACTTGACAGTTGAGTCGGTTCCAAGATATAAACTCTAGAAACCTTGATTATTTGATTTAAAGCTTTAGGAGAGAAGTGCAGGGCGCAAACAGGGACACATATTAGGTGAGCTGTCATAGATTACAGCAATGAAATGCAAATTCAGTTTAAGTGTGGCTTTTCACTTCAAACAGTGCCACCCACAAAAGTCTTATTGTGTTTCTTCTGAGATTTATTTTAACCTCAGAAATGTGGGCATTACCTACATTATGGGAATATAACTAATGGAAACACACGTAGCAGAGACTGATATGTGGAATGTCTCAACTGCAAGCGACTGCTGGAACAGACAAGTCAAAGCCGACATTCAGAAGTGATAAGGCTGACAAATGCAGTCACACTGAGGTTTGTTTCTTTTAGTCCTCCTACAGTCATGAGATTGGCTTCAAGTCACTTCTTATATTTTTTTTTCTGTACTGATCAACATCGGAGATTTGTACTGCAGCAAGATAAATGAAAGAAAAACTGCGCGGTTTTGGCAGGTACATTAGAAAGTAACAAGAACAGAGAGAACAGCTCTTGAACCCTCATGTGAAGTAAACGATTTTGCTCTTCAACAGGTCTGAGGACAACGCTTAGTGAGCTTGAAGAGACAGTGGGAGTGCAGGAAGAGAAAGCGTCAGTATGAAGTTAAAGATACATTTGACAAAGAACTTTGAAAGAACTGATCGCTCATCAATCACAGCTGAGTTGGGGGAAGAAGATGATGAAAATCTCTCTCGATTTGAAAGGTAGACTCTTCTATCTCCCCAGTAAAGCAAAGGGGATTTTCTAAAGTCATTCCTGAGATGCAGAAAAGTCAAACTAGAGGTCTTGTCACTCACAGGTCTTACGTGAATGGCATGTCAGCTGCTGCTGAAAGCAAACGTCTTTACAGGATCATTCCAGCATGGCAGAAATTGTACCCTAATTTTTTTGCATTTTGCATGCCTGAGAGGAATCGCATTTAATGTTATCTTGGAGGCTATTTTTACATACATACACCATGATGAACAATATATTCTTTTTAAAATCAGTTTTGCCATATCTGTCAGACTACAAAATGACTCCTAACATGTCTAATTCAGTCAGCGAAGGTGATCCATCACTGTGATTGAAAAGATAACAAACATGTTTTGCCAAGTTGCACTAGAAGAGCACAGTGTATCATGGTGCACTATGGTAATCATGTTTCTAACCAAGCATGCAATTGTGCAATTGCCGCCAAGCTGCAATGACACTGTGTTCTCTTTGCTCTTTAATTTTCTTCTTCCATATATGTTTTCAGTACATAAAGACATGCTCAGTTGCTCTTATTGCACATGCTAAATCAATCTTAGCTGTATTTATAGAAGCAAACATTTTTTAATATTTGCTTGGGAGAAACATTCCTACAATAGTGTTTATTCACTAAGAACACTGTGTACAGAGATGCAGCCCACACACCATGACACACATGCTCCAACCCCGACTAGGTCTGATATTTTAGTATGCTAACATTTGATTCAGGAGGTCCTTGCCCCACTAAATTTAACTGTAACCCTCCTAACAAGTAGGATAGAAATCCCAGAAGCGTGTCATCACCTATACATGCTCTTACAAATAAAACATTTGATGCCAAAAATCAAATTTTCTAAACTTTTAACTGAAACTTATGTGGACTTCAACAAAACTCTATCTAGAGAAACAGGAAATCTCACAGGAAACTGCACATAAGGGCCTATTGCTACTAACTCTGTGGTGCTGTATTCAACATGTTATTATTGATGCCATGTCATGTTTGAAATTATGTCATCTTGTCTGTCTCATCTGTCTGCCCCTCAGAATCAGCCCATGCCAGAGCTTTTTCTGCACAGTTTGTTTTTTTAATCTCCTGATAGTTTCTATATTGTACATCCTATCAAATAAGTTCATTCCATTATAACTCCATTAATGCTTTAAATGTGAAAGCAGCCAATTGCAGAGTTGGGCAATTTGACGATAGAGAGGGACAGAGGGAAAATACAGCTGCCTTTGTTTGGAGAACGGTGAAATAACTTCCTGGTGAAGGGCTGGTTGGACCACACGCTACAGCTGTGTCAGTCACTCTAGTATTGCTGTGCCCCACCAAGATTGTGTTCTGTTGTCGCCAGAGAAAAAGACACTTTTTAGTGAAATGTGAAAACAATGATCAGGTAGCTATTTCAGTAATTCCAATAGACAAAAAGGAGGTTCTCTATTTTGGTTATGTTCTGGTCTCCAAAACAATTCCAAGAATAGACCCGAACTCCTTCACACTGCTTGCCAGGCTATGTGAGAACAGATATGTATATCATCCAACAGGTTCAACAAGTGCAATGTGGGTTCGTGGTATCAGGAGTCTTACCTCTGAGTCTTAGGGCGTTTTCAAACCTATAGTTGGTTTGCTCTGTACCAAATCAATTGATGACTTTGTAAACTTGGTTTGGTTTCTTTTCACATAAGACAAAAATCCAGGCCAACCAAAATGCATCACTACAAACTACGTGAGAACGTTCACTCCGCTTATCGGTCAGATGTGTCTTGCTTGCTCTGCCGCATCCCAGAATGCAAAGCACACCTGACTACAGGAGCTGTTTAGCTCAAACTTGCGGAGTATACCGTGTAGTTGGGTCGGATCGAGGTCGGGTCACGTTCCATGTTTCCACCACAAACGAACTCTGGAGCGGTTCATTTGTGGTGGAAACATGAGCCATTCGTTGTTTTGGTCTGCACCTGAGTGTGATTACTGTGTTCACACATGCCCAAACAAACCGCACTAACTGGGCAAACGCACCAGGGTTCTTTTTCAGTGAACCAAACAGGTTAGGTGTGAAAACGCCCTTACAAGATATATACTTGCAGTGAATTTAACTGAGGTTCATGCACGTGAGCCTACTATATTGATGCAACCTCCAACATTTCCTGAGTGCTGGCCTACAATGAAAAGCAAGGTGAAGTTTGGTCCAGCTCGCTATGGAAGGCTGCAGAGAATCTGTGGATATGGGCCAAAGAGGACCTTCGCTACGTGAAAGGTCCCCACGTCCCTGACATTCAAAACGTCAATGCTGATGTCACGGCAATTCGTGGCTGCCACCAGGAGAGTGACATCTGCACCTCGGCATCATGAGCCAGATCTACACTCTGGGTGGGTGGAAGTGGATTTGTTTGCCTCAAATCAGACTAATCACTGACTCCTGTAACTCTCCCTCAATCGCCATAACAATCCACCCCCGTGGATGGACACATGGTGCACATGAAGCATGGCTAAATAAAGCTGCTTTATGCTTTTCTCCTCAATTAGTCCACAACACAATCAGTCTGTCATTGTGTAAAGCACTGTAGAATAGATGCAGAGGAAGCAAGATGGAGTGTGTAGGACTACTGAACAGCATGCCACATTTTAAATCATTTCATATTTTCAGTGTTATTAGACTCACCTTGACTTATACTAACTGCTGCTCAAGCCTAAAAATGTTGCATTCACATTTAGAAGAGAAAAAAAATCAAAATCTTTAGATGGATTATGATTCATGAATCTGTCACTTGCTGAGAAGAGAACGTCAGGATTTTTATGATTGTCGGTAATAACTTTACAAGTTTAGAAATAAGACCTCCCAGCAATTTCGACTTCTTAATGGAAAGTTCCGCAGTGCTCACTCAAGTTCTCATAATAAATTTGTTTTTCTCTAATTTGCACTCAATTCTTCTCCAGGCTCCCTTAAAGGATTCCTCCAGCGTTGGTGAAAATTACCCTCATTTCTCAGATGAGAATTTCTCCCTGTGAAATTCACTGCTGTTTTTATTTTATTTATTTATTTTTTTACCTTTAGAGAGAACAAATAAAGTTGGTTGTCCTGCATTTTTGTGCCTAACTTACATCATGACCCAAACTAGCTTGTTGCTCTAATTTGCTCCAGGTAATGCATAGAATTTTAATAGATGAAGATAAAGCTTACTTACTAAAGTTATAGCAACATCTATGGCAGAACTGGATGGCTTACAGAAAATCTTTTTATTTTATTTTATTTTTTACCATCATTAGACAAGCTGTTTTCAACTTATTAGGCTTGGTGACATTTAAAGCCCCTAAAGGTAATACTGGGCATGCAGGTTCATTCAAAAATATTTTATTGAATTTCAAGATGATGGACAAGAATCACTGTGTTTGTTCATAATCATTGAACATCTATGGGCCAGAGCAAAATATGACAAGGACAGATAGGATTCAAATAGGATTCCAAATTGAATGATATGCCATGTATATTAATGGACAGGAGTTCAGTGCACTTAAACACAATTCAAGCGTGTGATTGATAGAATGACACAAAAAACACATAATTAAGGCAAGGCTACCACACGAAAGCTCTATGGCAAAACGAGGCAATGACTAGAATTATTGTGTACAGAAGAAGTCCAACAGTGAATCCATCATGTGTCCTTGCACCTCCACTTCCTGAGAGAATATCATTATCTCCTCTGAGGTGCACAGAAGGAAAAAAAAAAATCTCCCCACAAGCCATTAAATATGACAGGGGCAGGTCTTAGGATGAATTTGAAAAGGTAATAGCTGCTTATCTACGTGCACGAGCTGGCACACATTGAGCATTGTGTGCGGTCTTTGTGCATGCACTTTCTTGTTCACTATCTCATACCGCCCACATGGACAGGTAGGCATGATGAACAGATACATAAAGGCGCACATAATATTTCATTAGATATGGTTAACCTTCAATAAACACTGAAAATGTAATATTCCTAATAGAGAACAAAGCATGCTCCATTGGTCACATTTGGCGGAGTTCAACCTGTTTCACACGTAACAATCTGAGCGCAAACAACACAACTGGAAAAGAAAATTGTTCTTCAGAGAAAACCTAATGAGTAAATTACCTCTTGTAACTGTTGTAATTATTATTTACATAATTTACATAAGTTATAGTTATAAAGACAAATTATCATTCCTAAGACCAAGTGAGAGGTTTAATGTAAATTGTATTCGTTTATTTATCATTTCATTTGATACAATAGTACTTTTATTTTGAAGTCAAGTTCAGAGGTCACATTGGGCTGCTCTCCTGAGCAGTTGGAATCTGGCAAGCAAGGAGCAAGAACATATGTGGCGTCAAAGTTTGTCAAACCAAAGTGGATTTCAAGATAATTCCCTTTGTTGCATGCAGCCAACGAGGTGTCGTTTGTTTTCTGTATTTTACGTTATTTGCTTTGCTAAAAGGTATTGTACATTCCGTTTTATGCTAGGTTAATGTTGTCTTTTATGTTCTCGTCATTGCCTAGTTTTCACGGTGGATTTGAAGTAACACAAAGCTTCAAATAAATCAGTACAAAGGAAACCTCTTGTGTCTGCTTGTGCTTGGAAGGAATTACACCTCTTTTAGGACACCTTACCATTAGACAAAGAGAGTCTTCTTTTAGAGAGAAGTACAGCTTCAGCTTAGCACCACCGCCTTCTACACTATGAGGGCGTGAGGGTCGAGACTCCAACGTGGAGGACGGAGCAGCGTTCTACCGTTGTAGCAGCGAGTTGGGCAGTGAATGCCTTTTCTGACTCCAGGCTCAATGACACATGCATTGACCTACATGCATATCAGTGGGTGGAGGAACATTAAAGCTCCATCTGATATAGGTGCCCAAGGTTTTACGTTTGCACCAATTACAGCTCTGCGTTATCTGATGTTTGAACCAATGGGGGCAGAGTGTGTCTGTGTGTTCATTTATAGTATATTAGTTCTGGTGGACATACCCTAATTCATGTATGTACTGTATGTATATGCATATGTGTTCATGTGTCCATATAATATACTAAAGGCAGGGCTCAAATGGCTTGCATACAAGGGTGAGTGCGGAACCATCACTGATTCAGATGGTGTCAGTGTTTGGCATCTTTTCAACACAGAGCAGGTTTTAGGCAGAATGTCTGGGTCATTCAGAGTGACACCGGATCCATCAGATGGGCTTATAGCCCAGAATTCAATCAGGACTAACAGAATGATGCTCTATTCCAGCTTTGACGTGGCTTTATAGTCATTTTCCCCAGCCAGTGATAAAAGTGAAGGAGGATTCTCAAGCTATGTGGTGGCTGCACCTCTGTGGCCCAGGTAGTCTGTCAGTCGCAGTCTCGGCTGTGTTTGCTTATGTGTCTGTACATGCTTGTATGATGCATGTGTGTCCACAGCCGGATAGAGAATCATCTGCTAGAGTTGGATTTATCTAAATACTTTTAGCCTAACTTTCTAGCCTTTAGCCAGTGTCAAGGCAGGCAGATTTTCAAGTATTGTGTTGTCAGCTCTCTTAGTACATTTCTAAGGCTCCAATTCTGTACAAGAATTAACTTTCACAGTGAAGCCAACATACAGTACCTGCTATGATTTAGACCTGATAGAGAAATGTATAGCTCACACCGAAAAGCTAAAAGAGCCGTTCACAGTACCATACCCTGCATTTACATTCTGTTCATACTATTTTTAGCACACACTGTGTCAGCTCTTCTCCAATATTCATTAAAGCGCTGCCAGGGTCTGAATAGCATCTTCAAATCACCGCACTGCAACATTAAAAAATAAAACATTCATATTTGGAGGGATCCTTCAAATAAAATAAAAAAAGTTACACTCCTGGGACAACAAGAAAGATGTCGACACCTACCACTGAAATGAAACATATGAAACTAACTTCCAGATAATTGGTCCAAGCATGTCAACAATTCAAAAGATGGACTAAGGTTAAAACCTCAGTCTGTCCTCATTCTTACCGCATGTACCGATTGTATACATTTATATGTGGGGAATGGTGTATCTATGTTTTTTGTGCCTACGCATTATTTATTCATTTGACCCTTCCTGTTGATCCACTTCTTACGTCTTTATAATGTTACAGTTCCTCTGAGTTTTTGGGGTATCAAGCAAGGAGGTGTCAGAAAATTTAGGAAAGAATTAACAGCCAGAAAAGCATTTCACTAGCAAGGACCACACCATCAACAAGACACGTTTAAACAATTTATTAGAAAATAACTGATGTATGAGGCTGGAAATGCTTGTGCTCTTCCGTTGCTGACTGCAGCGTGGGGAAGCTTTGGTGGGGAATCTGGCATAGCACCTGGGTATGACGGTGAAAGAGGAGAAGAGGGTTAGGAGGGAATTTATGGAATGCTGGAAGTGGCGCAAATGAGGTGTGGTCATGCTCCTGAAATTCTGCTAGATAGCTTCAATTAAAAATGCAACAGCAACATCTCTTTCCAGAAACAATGTTCTTGATCTCTATGAAAACCTACATTGAGTTTCATGCGTTTTATTTTTGTCTCAAAGCTGTTAGCACCACAAAGTTCCAAATTTGGGTGAACCAACCCTTTAAGATAAGTACTGATGTTGCTCAAAGCTTCGTGATCTATTTTGTAGTCTCTTGAATGTGTGAGAAAAGGAGCGAGATGCGTATGTGAATCAGAGGATGATGCAGTCAGGTGCAATCGCTGCTCGAGTGGAATATTTAGTGCGGGGTGTTAAAATGGATTTATAGGCAAATCAGAAACAACAAGAGGGCTGATGAGTTATTAGTGCACTTCCCCTGTTTCATGTGTTTGTATCTATAGCTACTTTACACCCTAAAACAGTTTTATTTCCTCATTCTTTCTTTCCTAACTCCTACACCTACCCCTTTTACCTTTCTTTCTACGTTAAAGGCCTTCCTTTGCCAAGGTTGGCGCAGTTCCGCTCAACATATTTCTTTTCTGTTTTGACCATCTGTCTCACTTACACAAACAGTTCTGCTCCTCTTTCCTCTCCCTGCTTCTTGACTGATCTCTCTCGCTCTCTCTGATGAATACTATTGGATTTTTTTTTTACTCATCTCCATCTGCCGAAGGCCTACAATAAAAGATCCTCACATAAATTAAACTGTCCATCAGGATTTAAAAAAAAAAAACTTTTTTTTTTAAACAAATTGAATGCAATTTAGCCTCCTTGCTGTGAATATGACAGTGAAGTACCATGGCGTTGTACCATAGAAAATATTCCTCAAGGTTACCCAGTCTAGTTGTTGAGCATAGCTAACCCTGCTCATACTAACGCTCTTATAAGCTCCAAGAAGTAAACTGACCTAAACTTGTGAATAAACAATGCTGCATAAATATCCTGCTAAATGAGGCTGTTTTCAGTTCAGTGTGTTTGCGTTGACTGAGGTTCAAATGGTCAGCGAAGCCCCATGGGAGACCATTACTCTTTCTCTATCAGAGTGAGACTATGACAGATCTTGATTGTAATTGGCCTTGGAGGTGATAAGCAACGCTCATCACCCCATCGGCCTCCCACTGAGCCCCCGTTCCCATTATCCCCTGCTCGTTCCGATTCATTAAACCTCCAGTGAGATTGGTCAGAGTGGTGGAAGAGAGGATGGAGCATTCATTTTGGTTAAGAGGATCCCTGTTTCTTTGATGTCTCTCCTCAAATGGGCGCTAACTGACACAGAAATGTTAATGGTGTGAGAAATGTTTGATAAATAGTAGTGAGCCTTTCATCTAATAAGACCTGTGTGTTCTTCTACTCCAGCTTTTTCCAGGCAGATTATGGCCACACTATCCTGTAGAAAAATATCACTGGAGGTGAAGGCATCCACTGTTACCCTCAAGTTGTCATTGGGGTCAGTTTTGCATCAGGGCATCAGAGCATCAGAGTGATGTGTGTGTGTGTGTGTGGAGGAGGTGAACTTCACAAATCTCTCTGAAGCACTCAAGAGTCTTCCCTCAGGTCTTTCTTCCTCTTGGAGTTCTGACCTCCGTCTATCTCTCTGGACAGCCAGCACACTATTTCTCTGATAATATTTCACTTTTGCAACTATTGGCATGTTTGTGTGTGTGTGTGTGTGTGTGTGTGTGTCTATTTGTGATCTTACCTTATCTCAGGTAAAAATCCTCACAACCAAACCCAGGTGAGGATCCAAGCTGTTGATCGGGGCTTTGGTCTGAGCGTATCTCCGATGATTTCAAACATTGAGGCCCTTTGTTGTTCAAAGATGCCTCTCCTCCTCTCCTCTCTCCTCCTGTCTGTTGCTCGCCTCCAAGGCCTCAGAAAAAAACTGGGGGGGGGGGGTTTTACCTTTGAGTGCTTCTTTTACTTTGTTGATGGAAATAAAATGAGAGATGGATTTTATTGTCAGTGCTGCACTTCATGGTTGTAGATTCAGTCAATAAGCAGAGTCTGAATAAAAATCATGTTGTTTGGGAAGGTGTGGACAAGGGTTTTCATTGGAAATAGTGAGAGTGGTTTTCGAAGTCAGTGCAGTGGTAATGGTAGTGGATATAAATATCTCACGTTTTTTGCTTCAGTGACCATACCAGTATTTTTTGCAGGTGTTAGCCATTTTACTCCAAAGTGTATACTTTAAATCACAGCTAATCTGCATCGAAATCTACATTTCTACCAATCCAGGCAGCCGTTGATTTCCACTCTTTTTTGTATGAAAATGTATTAACAGACTCTTGATACTTGCATGTCTGCAGTGACTGATTTTTATTTCATACAGAAATTAATGGAAACCTATGGCTGCCAGGAACAACGGGAAAAACACATTCAACATCTAAACCTGTATAGCATGCATTTGAAGATGGAGAGCAAAATAAAAGATATGTTATTTGAAGTTAGAGAGCTAAAACTTGCAGAGATGCTGACATGGTCCTTCCAGGGGAAAGTACATGTGTATTCTCCAATTACTTTCAGATTTCTTTGCCATATTTCTGTCTCCTCCACTGTGCCAAAAATGGCATCCAATGGTCTGGTTTAAGGTGTTAAATATGGATGCCCAGGGCAAATGTCAGAATAACTTGAAATAATTGCAGTCTACTGCAGATAACTCCGAATCATCATTACCAGTTGTGTGGTTAATTCTAGGGCTGGAGAAAAGGAGTATCTCAGGCTGAAGTGAATACAGCTTGCAGTAAGCTGCTTTAGCACCTGTGATCACAGCTAGCCATTGCTCAACAACACCAAGGGCAAACACCTGGCGATGTTGGCATCTGCCAAGAAAAAAGCCACACAAACAAATGGCTTTGCCACCTGTGTCCAGAGCTACGGCTGAAAATACTGTGTCCAGGGATTTTCTAAATTACCCTCTTGCTGAGTTCAGTCACAGTAAGTACTTTGAAAAATCATAATCGGGTTCCTGAGCAGCCCTGGGGGTGGCCGAGGAAGCACTCTGTCTTGGTTTTCCTGATGTTAACTCCTATTATTAACTTTTGTGCAAGGTATCACATTTTTGGATAAGAGGGAGAAAGCCAACAGGAGCCTGAAAATCATGCTGAGAAACAACTGGAGCTATTACCATGGTGCATTATTTCCTTGCTGCCCTGTGGTGGCTTAGATGGGACTCGCCATTCGCAAAAACATTACAAACATTAAGCACTCCTGCGTTCTCCTGGAAAGGCACTGTCATTTTCAAGACAGGAACGTTTGCTCTGTCATGCTCTCTCATTCTCAGCCTCTACTTTACTGATACTGTCATTTCGGAAACAGCATTTGCTCAGTCACTCTATCACCCCCTCCTCTCTCTCTCTCTGTTTGCTCTTCCTCCTTCTGTCCTCCGCTCATTCATTTCTCGCCCTCTCCTCCTCCTTGTCCCCCTTCTTCTCCCACACAGGCGGAGCACAGACAAGATGGCATGCAGCAGTTTCAGTCCTGGCTGGTCAAAGACTTAGACATGTGTGTCTTTTTCTCTGCATGTCATGCACCTTGAACAGCGTGGGGAATTTCATCCCACAGCCTCAACAGAAAAGAACAATACAATCATGCTTAGAAGGGTGCTACACTAACGCTCAGTCGGTCTATCATCGCTGAAAGCATTAAAATGCAGCCAACATATAAATCCTTATAATGATGCAATGGGGGATAAAAAAATACTAGAAGGTCAATAAACTCACACATTATAAATCCCCACAGAAATATTACAATGATTTCTCCTCAGGCACCCTAAACACCACTCCTCTCCAAACCCTTGCAACACAACAAAGCACGTGTTCCCTAAATCATTTTAACAAAGGACTATATTCATTCCACCTTTTTGTGATGTGGAAAGCAATAAAATCCTCTCCTGGAAATCCTGTGCTTGGCTGTAGCCTATTGTAACGGGGAGTGTGTCTTTGCGCTTGGCCGCATGGTGGCAACCTGCGCTGCGCTGCCAGCACATCAGATCCAAATGTTTCCTCATAAAGAACCCGGGACTCGTCCTCATCCGACGCACACCGGCAGCCGGGCTCTCCTCCACGGTAGGCTCCGACCATGACAGTGTGACTGCGTGCAAGTTTCTGCCCCCGCTGCCCTCATTCTCTGCTCTCCGAGCTGCTCAACTTCTTCTCAGTGCTGCTGTCAAACTGAATTGCCGCCCTTGACAGTACGCTGTGGGGAGGATTCGAGTAAAAGTCTGTCCGCTTTTTTGGAAAAAACTGTAAGCACTCGGTTGCGGACAACCAGGGTGAAGTTTAAAGAAAGAGGCAGAAAAAGAAGAAAACAGCATCTCCAGGACGCAAGAAGTGTCGATGAAAAAGTATGAGGTGCAGCTTTGCTTCTTACAGGTGCAGCGAGAAATGGACTGTATTTGGATTTAACCTGGATTCAATAGGCTACTTCAAAAAAAACAACTAAGATAGGAAAATATCTTACTATCCTACGGGGTCTGTGGAACAGGAGCACATTTGAACTGTACAACAAACACAGACCGAATTTCTCCGGTCGCGATAGGCTGCAGCAGCGGCTCGGTTTTGCGCTCCCAGATCGGTGCGCTCTGCCCCGGCTCCAGTGGCCGCAGGTTCCCAGACAGAGAGACCCGACAGCAGGCGGACAACAGCAGAACCACACCGGGATCGGACACAGTAGCATGCTCCCAGCTCACCGGGCACTTGTTGTCCAGTCTGTCCGGTTTGGGACAATGTGTGAGGACTCCTGGAGCAGATCGATGTGGCGCGCCACATGGATTTTATTTTTTTCCTTACTCATCCACTCAACACAAGCTCAAGGTAAGAGGGACACTGGGGCACGGTGCCGATTAGTGTCTGTAGCTGCCCCTGCTAAATTGGATGTTTATGTGGTAGCGTTTCTGTTCTGGTCGTATCGGATCTTTGATGTGTTCATTATTCATTGCCTTTTACACTAGCCTATAATTTTCTCATTAGGCTACACATCACTGTGACACACACACACACAGTCTTAATTGCAGGCTAAGTGACACACTCACACATTGGCAATCCCCTGCTGCTCTTATTTCCTTGATTACACATTTCAGTGTCTCACATGTGTTCCTCATAGCCCTGAACTTCACCTAAATCTGAACTTTATTAAGTTCTGATCATGCTTGAGGTGTCTGTAGCATATATAATGTGGTTAATTTGGGGATGCTTAGGTTTTAATGGTTTATTATGAAGACCCAGTATTTTCTTTGCAAATGAATTTTCTAGCTTGAACATACCGTATGCAATGAATATGTCATTAGAAGCCCAACTGTCAAAAAGTGTTAATCTGATTAATAAGTACTAATTAATTAATCAACCCTCTCCCCCGGAAATGAAACATTGCGCGGCAAACAAGCGCAGTAAATAAACAGATACAGATTGATATGCAGCGATTAATGCGAGCGCGTTCACGTAGAGCATTTAAATGTTGAAAATTAATTGGTTCTCCGAGAATTATGCAGCCAGTTTCCCGTGAGCATGAGGGGAGCAACCGCCAAGTGTGGCAGTTTGCAGCCACTGGAATCGGTGACTGTGTGATTTTGACTTTTTTTATTTGCTTTTGTGTTTCTAATGAGTAATATTCCTGTGGACACTTGGGAGTGTATCTCTAGTGCCCAACAGTCTACTGTAACCTCAGGGCTCCTTCCTTTTATTTTTTTTACCAAACTATTATATCCCTGTAGGGTGTTAGTTTTTATTTGATATTTGTACAGTACACTGTTTATTTCAGAATGATGTTATCATTAATGACAGTTTTAAGAGAAAAGCCAGTTGCTCTGGGAAATGAAGCACATATTCCGAAGAGACAAAGCACAGAAGTTTCACTTTGATCCAAACATTTTTTTCCATATAGGCAACATTTAGAGCAGAGTGGGGTCTCTTACACCATGGGTCCTTGAGGGTGACCCAGGGGGTCCTTAGCAAAGTATAGCTTAATTGCCACCTCAATCAATGTTGAAGTAAGGTGATGGGAAATAATTGAAGGATGATGATCTTGATGAAAGGTTTTCCTCTCCTCTGTGTAATCTTCAAGCTTTTATCTCAGGGGGTGCAAAGTGGAACCCTTTTGTTTGTCTTTGGCATTTAGAGGTTTGAAAACCTCCAATTTAGACATATTCACAGTACATATACAAATCTTGCATTCACGTGAAGGTGCCTATTTCGGGTGACACTGACACTTGCATGGTGACCTCTGCTGCAACCTCTCCGCTCGCTTGGGATTCAGGTATTGCTGCCACTGTAAGGGGGGAGTATTACCTCTCTAGATAGACTCTAAGCCCTCGGTGGCGCTCACTCAATAATACAATGTAGAGAAGATGAAAAAAACAAACATGGCAGATATCCATCATTCATGAGGGCATATCCTGGTGCCTGACATTTACAGGAGATTGATAACTTGTGTGTCCTAGGGATTAAGAATCCTGACATTGTTGCTTCCTCTTTCTCTATAACTGTATCTCTCCCTGCTGTCCGTATCTGATTCTGTTTGCTTGTTCCCAGTCCACTCTCTTTCCCTCTTAATGCTTATTTAACCAAGAAAGTTAAATAAGAACACATTATTTACAGCAGTGGCCTTGTCTGTTTTTTTATTTTTATTTATTTTTTGGATGTGCATGGGTGCATAAAACAATATGCATGCGTGTGAAAGTTAGGGATGAAGATTGCTAGTCACTCTCAATCTCTTCCTGCTCAGTCCATCCAGCGATGGCCCTCAGATTTCATTACATAGTCGCTCCTGGGTCTGAAAATGTAGGATTTAATTGGAGTCTCTTCAGACCGTTCAGAGTGCGGCTCGTTGAAAATGACCCCAGTGTGGGCTGCTCTCTTTCCATGCGATGATTAAAGAACATGATGAGGCGAGTAGCATGCCTCTGGATGGACATGTCAGCCACTGCTTGCCACATTTTAATGACCAGTCTACTGAAACGGCTTTTTAACGACGGGAGAACGGCCTTCATCAGACCAAAGTGCTATGACGTCTTGCAGTAAGGCTTACTGAGCAGAGAGAGAGAATTTTCAGTTCTTGTATATTGTCATTCATCATCATTGTGTGCAGCAAGAAAAAGAAAAAAGTTTCAATAAATATACATCAGTACTTGACTGATGGCTAGAAGATGTACACTTGGTCTGTCAGTAGTTTTGACTGCATTTCAAACGAAGGCCCTGTAACACTTAAACACCCTATTTTTGGTAGCTGACACATAAGCACACTCTTGGATTTTCCTTAAATCATGTACAAAAAAAACAAACAAAACAGGCCATCCTCTCAACTCACCCTGGATATTTAGTTTGAAGTGACAGTTGGAGGAGCTGTCTGGTCTGTCCCACTGTTCACTTCCATTCATTTACTGAGGTCATGCCGAGACAATGCTGGGCTCGCCTGCTGCTTTTGTCATTTCTAACACGTCTATTTTGGAGCTCGGAGCAGCGGGGGAGGACTCTATTGGAATGTCATGTTTGGCATACATACTTCTGCATCACTCAGGGTCTGCAGATTAGCCTGACTGGCTACAGCTCGACTTTAGGAGCTTTAGAGGGAGTTGAGGACTTCATTCTGTCAGAGGCGTGGCACTCAGATTAACATCCATAAGGATGGTTATGACAGAATGTGTGTTTGTGGGGGGCACCGCCGAAACACTGCTGGCATAGGAATCAGCTATTTCATGCTGTTGTCTGGCGAGGATGCACAACATGTTTAGAGTGACAGGCTGTTTTTAGATTACTGTATTGGACATGGACCTTGACACAGTAATAGAAGTCAAGGATGTCATCTCCATTTAAAATCTGTTAGGCGATTGGATTGAAATTGCATGCCCTGAATGAAATGCATGCAGTTCAGGAGCACCTCTTGACTGCTTCAGAAGGAAGCAAAATTGGATGCATTCTTATCACAGGCGACAAAATAGGGGACATAATCATAGACATGCAGCAGAAATTTTCTGTGAACTAGTCGATGGCTTTCAGATGAAGAGGTGGAAGCTGCAGTTGCACGTGGCAGTATTAGACTGTTGTCATTCCAGTGTTTTTTATCTTATTTTGTTTACTTGATGTGACGCCTCTTCTCCACTGAATGGTCATACACTTGTGCCATCAAGACGTGTGTGTGTGTGTGTGTGTGTGTGTATACTTGAGACCTTGAAAAGCCATCAGATCTCCAATCCCATGGAGGTATATCACAGACAGCAGATGTCTGAAGCACTGTATTTAGATGAAGGGACACTTAAAATCAAGATTATTGATCAAATCTGCCTTTGATGTTTGATACGAGTCACTCTTTTATTAGGCAGCAGGCACAAGTGTTCATTTTAGGATTATTTGATCTGTCACGATGGATTTGGCCAAAGCTGAAGCGAGGTAAACCATAGAACAAGATCAGATTGTTTGTAGTGTGAGTGATACGTGGAAACAGGGGGGTTGAGAGAATGTCTCCAGACTACAAATGCCCTGATTTGTCACACATCTTAATTGACTGACTGGAGATTTCTGTTTCCTTGTAGCAGCTGGGCCCTGTGAAATAATTAGCAAAAAAAAAAAAGTGAGGCTGCCCTAGAACCCTGCAGCCAGCGCTTTGGCAAAAGGTCACAACATATCGCTTTTAGTATTCAGAGCTGGTGAGAAAACCCATGGTCAAAGTCCAGTGACAGATTTCTCAGAGGGATGTCTAGAGTTTCACTGCGCTAGGTTCAATAAAACAAAACTTCCCACCCAAGGTCTCTGGTAGTGGAAAGTCCAAGAGAGGTGTGGCTAAAAGACTTTTTTACTTTTCCTCTCAAGAAAGCACTTACAGAGTTTTTGCGAGTGGGGCTGTTTTTATTGATCTGGGCCCTGTTTCCCAATACCTGTCAATCCAAGAGGTTAAGAGTGTTTCTAAGTGGGACTCGGTCAGTGTTCTTAAATTTCTACATACAGGCTTTCCTTCATCTTGGCACATGTGTAGAAATAAGGGTTACATATTAAAACACTTAACCCCATCAGTGAGCTTCTCACCTATTAATATATACTCATAATCGTCGATACACTCTGCTTGTTATTACTTTAGTTACGTTCTATTATTATTCTGACAGCTTTGTTGAAATAACCCCCGAAAAAACCCAGATCAGAACTTAAAATCTGCAACACTGTGCATGGATAGCAGCATCATTTGTATTTGCATAAAAGACTCCTTTGTTCATTATTAATATGAATATATGTGACAAGAAAGTGTCATTGCATCTTTAGAGCTTCAACAACTTCTGTCAGGCCCTGCTGTGTCCTCATTTCCACTGTGTGAAGATGCCTGCTTTTGTGCAGCCATGTAAATGTGTGAGGAGGGAAGGGGGGTTGGTATAGAGATGTGTGAATATGTGTCAAGCATCTTTGTCTCGAGCTTTATTAAGGTTTAATAGACACTGCGACGTGCTGCCAAACTCAGTCTGATTTCCTGCATTTACTATGCTGCTTGACATTATCCAAGTCATCTGATTACATTGGATAATCCCCCATATTTAAGGTACCAAAAAGGCACCTTGTTAGAATGCCTGTATAAATTCTGCTGTAACCAGAGCTACTAGGATTGCACTCACTGCAAATGTAAACAGGCAAACACACAAACTTCCCTTTGATGACCTCTTAAGTGAGTGGTGTTGAAAAAGTTGAACCTGGCTCAACCTTTGCTGCAACTCAATGCGACGTCATCCGGCATGGTGCGGTGGCCAGTCAAATACGTGCAAGTGCACATTCCTGGTAGATTACTTTGTAATGTGAGCACTGCATTTCTACTGTTAACCTTGTGATCGTTGCAACAAAAATAAAATTGCTGCCACCGTGATAACTTTCTAGAGTTGTAAAATCCTGTCTCTGAGTATTATAAACCACTGTGCAGCTTTTTGGCATCTGAGAAGCCTTCACATTCATGGATCTGTTACTCAAACTGGACTTCCTGGAGTGTATTTCATGTTTCGCCGGTACCTGAAGCAACACGCCCCAATCGACCCCGACCAACGCAACCCCTTGTATTGTTTTAAGGCCGGGCTGATTTCGGTCTGAACGCCAGGTAAGGGAGTTAGCGGCACAAGCTAACACCATGCCAAAGTCAGCACTGACTGATTATACCCTTGTAGCTATGTGACTCCAGACCTATGCATACCAGAAAGAAAATGGCACACCTCTATACCATGAACAGCATCATGTATTGATGCAGACAAGCATAAAAGGCTTTTGGAAGGACTTTGTGGCTCTAAAATTAAAAAATCTCACTCTGGTGTAAATACTTCAATGCAGCAGGCAAAGATAAGGTCAGCCTAACTTGGGCGAGATGACATAAAAATGGTGCCACTAGCTATGGCTCGCTCCCCAGTGGGTGCTTCTAGGTGACAATGGTGCGGCATAATCAATGCAATTTCACAGCTATCTGTTCAGTGACCGCATTTGCCTTCAAATTCCCTCATTGGCTTGCCAGTCACTTTTCATTTTTCTCTCTCATCTCATGGAGTACATTCTAAGAACTTTAATCCTAAAATTTCAGCCAGTCCTGCTCTTTGAAACACCAGTTATGTAACCCCCCCAAAAAATGACTATTGGATTGAAAGAAAAAGATTTAGGATTTGTACTATTTCTTCTCTCTTCTAAGCGCTGTGCAGCCCAGACAGTTTGACCAGGACAAGAACTGTTGGGCTGAGGCGAAGATGTAGCAGCCTTATTCACAAATAGTCTCTTTTTAATCCCCTGCCATCTTGCCCGCTGTCTGGAACACGGCACAAAGGAGTCTGGTTAGTGTTTGCCAGGGCTGTTCTATTTGTCTTTGCATGGTTATTAATTTAGGTTCTGTTCACACTATACTGGGCGGACTGGAAAAAGAGGCCACCCAGGCCAGCTGGGAATTCTCACCATACACTCAGATGGACAGGGGTCAATGTCAAATGACCCGTTGGAATTCTGGTCAATAAAAACAGAGGGACCACTTGTCTCCCTTTTGGGTTTAGTAGTGACGGGCTAATTATCATTGTTTCGCAATATATCCTAATTGGGGCTCTGGCTGAAGTGGATTATACCGGTTTTGCTGATTATCTTATTTCTCTGACATAGTCTTAAACAGCTCCTTTGATCATTTTGCTATGCACTTGGGCAAGCTGGATTACTTGCTGCGGAATTCTAACTCTGACTTGTGTTTGTGCGTGTGTTTTCATGTACAGTAGGTCTTACATTCATGGAGGTGGTTTGAAGAATATATTTGTAAAGGCTACGCTTGTGTGTTTGTGCACCTGCGTTTACAGGTGGTAGTATTTACCCTTTGATGAACAGTAAGGAGAACACTGATAGCTTACACATGTACTGTACTTGGCTTTTCAGTAAGCGCAGTACAGCATTTTCCTTTTGAAGCTGCTGCTGCTTTCAATCTACTATGTGTGAGTCGCAGCGATAAAACTTTGGCCTGAACAAGATTTTGTGCTGAGAATGGATAGGAGGATTTACAGTAGGGCATTCCACCATGTTTTAATATCACTGTGGTGAAAGCGTGTCCTGTGTTTCCATATCTGCTGAGCCAAGCCAAGCCACAGTTCTGCACTCCCAAATTAGCACCTCGAGGCGCTCTGCACTTTTACATCACACATCAGATTCAGCTGCACAGTGCCTAGTAGTGAGCATTAACTGCTCCTGCACATGTCCTTTAAAGTGGGCTACAGAATGACCTCTAAAAAATAATAAGCCAGAGGTACAGATGCCATTATGGACTTGAACTTTTCCCTCGCTCTTAAAGAGGGCCATTATGCATGCAGCGACAGGCAGGGGGGAGCCAGAGTCAAGGCTTGTTTACCAGCATCATCCCTCATCTGGCTGGATGGAAATGAGCGTGGCCCGCAGAGTGACACTAGCTTCAGGAGGCCCCCAAACCTGACTCACTCATGCGGATCCTTGTGTGTTTATAATAGAAATGCACTCAGATTGGCTGGGGGCTTGGGAAACCACCTCTGAACCCCGTAATTGCTGTTCCCTGGGGGCGGTGTTTTGTGTGAGTGTGTGTGTGTGTGTGTGTGTCCGCAGGTGAACTGTGAATTTGTATGCATATATAAGTGTGTGTGTGTGTGTGTGTGTGCTTGTGGGTGTGGGTCTGTGTACAAGTGGACAGTCCAAGCCCATAGGCCAGTAAGCAGTCCTTTAGCTATCATCGCGTCCCTGACATGCTACCACGCACTGGGCTCCCCTGGGGCTATAACGATCTCCCTGCAGCGCTGGATGAACAAAAAGATGAGGGGGAAAAAACCCCTGCAACTCTAGTTCATGGAGTTCATGAAGGGGGCATTAAATTGAATGCCCAGAGCCATATATTTTGTGAATGAAAATGGATTCAGCCTAAACTGCCCCTCTTTTCTGCATAGTTCGGTAGCACTGGCATGATTCTCTCTTGAATAAGTCGGATGACAAGCAAATCAATTTAATGGCTTGGATAGGGATGGTAGAGGGCCTGATCGATTCTGACAATCAGGCCATCTTTAACAGACATCTCATCAAAGGCCCATTCCCTTTTTCAGCATCCCATTACCCATCTATCCAGCACTTGGATCCGCTGCCTATTTACCCATCGCATGCAGGAATAATGGGGCCTTCACCCCCAGTTGGATTAATCAGCCATAACCATATGCTACCGTGTGCAATTACGCTGCAATTTTGACCAAGGGAAACAGCTGTTGCCATTTGAAAGGGTGGAATAAGATTGTAATTGCCTTAACTTTGATTTGTGGGGTGCTTTGATTTGATGAGAGAACACATTTTTATGCTTTACATAATAATAACGTGGAATGAAGAGAACTATTAGAACATAAGAATTTTTCTGCTTCCGGCTTCCAGATGCATTCAAAGGATAACCTTGCTGTTATGAGTTGTTACTCACACATTATAGAAGGAATTAGTATGTTTAGTCATTTGGGTTTGAATGGGCTTTCTATTTCCTGAGGCTATGTTTTAGATTCAATCGTGTAATGACATTTGAATATATTTATGCGTGGCAGCGCCTTAACATTTCGATACAGGAGGCTCTCTCTCTAATCCCCCAGGTAAGGCAGGCTGAAATCCTTTATACCTCAACATCCTATACCTTTTATCTGCCTGTCTTCTTGTTTACACAGTCTTTTTATCAATTGGCTGTATTTGATGACAAAGCCTGTCCAATGATAGGGTCGGTGATACTTTCGTGATCGTGCACAGGAATCTTAGAATTATACTCTACAAGACATTTTTTTGTCCCAGGCTGTTGTAATGTTGACGTGGAGGTACACAAATGACGCAACTGATCTTGATTATTGAACGATTATTCCAGTTGGAGAGATCCATGACTGTCGAAAATGATTCTAGAATGATATCCAATGAAAATACATTTCCCAAAAAAGTCACCATGTGTGAGTCCATTGCCTCCCTCCTTCCCTTCCCCGGGATTCCTGTTGCACTCCCCTTGGATACTGCTCATCACCTGTCTCAGACTTGTCTCAGGTGTTCCAGCTTCTTGTTTTTCGGCTGCAATACAATCAAAAAACTCACAATGAGGTCAAGATGCGCCTCATAACCGCTTGAACTAGAAAACCCATCGTGATAGGCAGGAGCACAGATTCTGAGCCGTCTGGAGGGTTTTCGTCTCAGATCTTGCCTGTCCCAAACAAATCAAAATTTGTCTGGGACAGGCAAATTGCGGGGGAAAAAATATTATGTTGTCTGCACTAGGGTTTAGACGCACCATTCGTTGGACATTGACAAATGGATTTTCTTTAAATCCCAGTGATCGTATTCACAAGATAAACAGCAGATAGACTGAAGCTGGAGAGGAGAAGGGGCGGGGGGTGATAGTTGAAGTGGAAACACACGGAACATGAAATGAAATGCAGTATGACAGTTAAGTTGGAACTAGAGTGTTAGCCATAATGGAAGAGACTGGGCATCAGAGTCCGATATGTTGAATACTGTGAGGAGAATTCTAGGTGGATTTCTCAATTTTCCAGCCCCATTTTTGCACTTGTCAGTAGAGTAGACAGCACATGGGGCACTGTTTGAATATTTCATATGACTGGCAATTACTGGTTTTCTTTTCTGGAGCTTTTAAAGAAGGATATACTAAATGATACATCTCTTTCTCTGCAGTTATTAGTCTGTCTTTGTGTAATTAGCCAAAGAATGAACTTTGCACTGATTGAAAGCTACAAACAGGAGAAAGTAATAATGAGATGTCTTTTTAGTGCATCAACTGTGTGAGGCCAATATTTCCTCCTCTTTTAACAATATAATAAATGACTGCTCCCTGGCGCTGCTTTGAAAGCTGTTCTCATTTAAATTCCTTCTTTTTTTTTGTTACGCTGAAGGGCCAGTCTCGAGAGACATAAGGCATGGTTCCCTCAATAGAACACGTTTCACGTCTCCAAAAAAAGAATGTTCTCTTCTGGTATTTGCACATTGATCATGGACGCCTGTGATATTGCTTTTGAAGAGTTTCTTTTGACTCCTGCCAAGCACCATGTAAACACCAAGCACTGTTCAAATGATTTTTTTGTTAGCAGATGTACTTCACAAACGTCTTATGTGAGGAGAGTGACACGGAGAGGGAGAGATGCAGAAAGAAAAGAAAGAAGGTGATAGCAGCATTGCCAATTAACTGGAGGCTAATCAAAGGCTTCCTCTGAAACTTTTATTTTCTCACTTGAAGACTGACAAGCTCCTGATCACTTCCTTAGCTAGTTGCTCCTCCATCACCACATCCATCTCCCATATTGGTATCTGCTCATCCACATATGATCTGATATCACCTGCTAATTGAGATTCCTACTTTATGTGTGACTCTGAGAGGTGGAAGAACATTGCCCACTTTGAGAGAAAAGCATACATCCAGAGCTCTTTTTTACATTTTACACTTGAGCAGTTACCCACATGTAGATTTGTTAGATTAACATCTTGATTATCATTTGCTTGGTTGCACTTCACACATGACCAAGTCACTTAACACTCTTAACAGTCTACGTAATAAGAATGACCTGATGATAATGGAAGGTGACAGAGTGAGATGGATGTTTGGATGCAGGGCTTTCACCCGCAGCATTGCTTGCACTTGACCCCAACTCGAGCACACTAATGGGGAGCCTTGGTAGCACCTTGCTCACAATCAGATGCGGATGGAACGCTCGCTCACACAAACATGTACACCTTCGCATTTCTGTCTCTGATGTGTATTAGTCACACAAGGATAATCACTCTCTCAGAGCTGAGCAGAACAGGCAGGAAGTGCTCCATCCATCTTGATTTGTCAATAGTTACAATTTTAATTACACCTGAGTGCTGTCAGCCTGCCAAGCTGGGCGGGGAGTATTGATTCGCTTCAGCTAATTGATTAATTGCTGTGTTCAAGGGGGCAGTTTTCCCTTCACCCCCCATCTCTTATTTTGCCATACCCTTCATTTTCTCTTTTTGTATATTGTGTTTACTGGGTGTTAAAGGGAAACTCTGGTATTTTTAAGCCTGCGCCCTATTTTTACAAATTTCGTCTTTCTGCAACAACTCAACCTCTCGTGAGATTTCAGAGCGAGACTTTTCCTTGAGCGAGACTTCTGTTTTGTTAAACAAAAAGGATCTTACTCTTCAACAAAATGGTTAGTCTCTGTTGGGATCCTTTCCATAATGTTGCCAGACACTTCGAATAACAATCTGAGCCTGTCAGTGGCAGAAACGAGCACTTTTAGTGGACTTACTTTTCACGGGTGCAATTGCCCCAAAGGATTACGCAGCAACCATTGCAGCCTGTTCACGGATCCCAGTGGACGTGATCTACTGGACCAATTCCAGAACTTCTGGTAGTCATTTAGACCCCAAAATTTGTAAAAAACAAAAAACAAAAATAGGGCCCAGGTTTAAAAATACCAGAGTTTCCCTTTAAGGTTTCACCTGCAGGCAGAGAAGTGTTGTGTGGAATAAGTGGGAGGCTTGTAAAGAAGACCCGCCAAATTTTACTCTAGTGGGAGAGTGGCATATTAAGGAGAAAGGGGGCCTGTTGTTAGTGTAGAGCAATAGGTAACAGTTGAGTACATGGCAAGGGATGCCGTACATCACTGCAACCATTATGTGACAGTTAAAAGGGGGTGGCAGATTTGGAGGCACAGCTGTCAGAGACCTTTTACTCAAAACTATAGCTTACATTTGTGTGGCTGTTTTTCAAACGGCTCAGCTGTCTGGTGGAATGGGCTCCTGCCTTTTTAATGCCATTTTAGAAGACAATATACACCAGTTACCAAAGAAGTGTAGACAGCCCAGTGGATTGGCCAGCACCACTACCATCTCTAAATCTTCCTTCCTTCCTGGTAGAAGTCTTTAAAGCTCTCATAAAATGACAGAACTCTGGAGCTGCTCTGTATCACAGCCAGCCAGACTGCCTACCTCCCCAGCTTGAGTCTACATGAAATGGGCCCACTTTAAAAGGATAATTTTACCATTGTCTGTCAATGAATCCTCAGAGAATTGGTAGAGTTATAACCAGCGCTTGAAGTGGAAAAAAATAAGTGCCAGTACTCTCCTTATTCATGTTGCCATGTGTATCGGCCAGTATCAGCAAAATCATTAAGTATTACATTCTGAATTTCTACAGTGAATAAAAGATACTAGGAGATATTGCTGATGTTCACAACATGCATTTATTTAATCAAGGGGACTTTGTTTGACTCTGTTCGTGTTCGCTTTGTGCCCTTTCGGAGCCAGGAAAACATTATTGTAAGGTTAATGTAACGATACTTAGACTAGCTGCCGACAGAGAAAAGCAGGCAGGCGAGAACGGGAAAAGGTGAGCATCACATAGTGCCCCCTGGGTAATGCAGTTTATTTAGGGCTAAAACCAGATATATGGAGAGGGCTGAAAAGATTACCAGCGGCTTGTGAGAAGTGCCGGTACTGTGTACTGGTGAGTACCGGTGAGTACCGGCCCATTTCAAGCACTGGTTATAACAATATAAAACCTCAAACCTATTTTTGTATGTGACAATATTTGTAAAAGATTTGATGACATTGGTAAAATAAACAAAAGAAACAAAACCTGTTGGTTATGACAGTTGTAAAAAGCTACACTCCATTGACTTCAGTGACTGACTACTATGGTATTTATATGGTCATATTGTAAATTCCAGCTTGGTCTTTTAAATATTTATACTCAGTGTGTGGGCCGTGTTTAAATGAAGGAGTTAATGAGTGTTTGACAGTGGAGGGAGATGAGCAGAAACTAACAGACGGTCAACCAATCATGCGTCATCCTGAGTTTATATTGTATGACTGACTGTATTTGCTTGGAGCACACATGATTGGTTGACCCTCTGTTAGTTCCCGCTTTGGGTTGTTTAGAGCTGCCTTTTTTTCCCCCCGAGATTCAGATTTTCTCCCTGTCAGAAATCCCAGCATGCATAGCTGAAGGAGAATCTCTGAAAGGTGTTAAATCTCTGAAAGTGTGTTGATTCTCTGCATGATGTGGTTCTGAGATTTTAGGTTTTGTAACGTTGCACGCATCGCACTGCAGACATTATATGCGTACAAAGCTCTCTCTACAGTTTTGTGAATGGAGACAGTGACATGCATACCATAACCTCGTAGGTAATTTATATTCTAAAATAGTCAGGTACTCACAGGTAACGTTTTATAGCACATACAGAGAGAGAGTGTGTGATGGTAGTGGGGAGTGATTGACTCAGGGCAAGCTACAGGGGGCTCTGTAGATCCATAGTGTGTTCCAGTAATGGTTAGCATAGGTAGCCCTATTACTTATGATATCATGCAGGCAATTTCTGAGAAGTAACAGAAATAACGTTAATTGTACAACAGAGACAGAAAAGATTGAAGTATGGTAGTAAAATACAGCCACCATTTTAACAGGTGCGTTTCAGTGTGACTGCACACTGAAGAAAATGTTTCCTGTGATGGCCAATTACTTCCTCTTTCATTCCTTCTGGAAGATGTAGAAAACAACACAACCTACGCACAGGTTCGCTATCCCTCAGTCCCTCTTGGTTCTTACTCACACACACACACACACACACACACACACACACACACACACACACACACACATCGCTGCATGAAAAATGGCATTTTACGCCATGGGGTTTATTCTTGTAAACACTATCTAAAAAAAACAAACAAACAGACACACACAAAGGCAAGAGTGTTGCATGCTTAAGACCTCTCTCACACAGGCATGTACTACCACACACACACACTCCCCTCCATGGAACTGAGCAGAGACAAGCAGCACTGTTTCATTCCCCATCTGTTTCTTTCTTCTCCTGTGGGATCCAGAAAATGATTGTATGACGATGAAGCGGTCTTTACAGACCACGAAAAAAAGGCACACACTTACAGGGGCAGAAAAAACTGAGAAACACAGAAAAAGCTGTTTCTTCAAGTTGTCGGCAAAGCTGAAGTGTGTAACTCCAGCTGCCTGGTGTGAGACTTTTTTCATTTGATTGTTTTTTGTTTTTTTTGTAAGCTGTGAATGAACACTCTAAGATTTTGGGAAATATAATTCTTTGCTATTTTACCCACAGACATGAGAAGACTGATATCCAGCACAGAGGGTTGGGTTTATTACATAAATGTCCTACATAGAAAAGGTGCTGTCTACTGAAATATCACTGATATTTTGATATATTTAATATGATATATTTGCCGACAACTCGAAGATATATTTTTTGATATATTTAATAGAATTTAATAATTTAGAATCCCTTCGTACAAAAGTAGACAAACTGTGAGGTATGAGATTTTTAGGGCCTGAAAGAATCATAATGTAAGTGATAGGCCAATACATGTAGTTGTATGACTTAAAATGAGACTTTTGAAAGATGAAATAACACATTCTTCCTCTTACAAATGAAAAGTTAAATTCATAAGTGATAAAATGCACACTTTCTCAATTCAGTACACTCAGGGGTTTTGCTGCCACACCCTTACTTGTTCTAGTATGACCAGTAGCTTGTGGCTAATGTTAGCTAATTAAAACTTTAGATAGATATTGGTGTAACTGACATTAGTCAGTCAGTTTGCTGACTTTATCACTCTTCTCTGAATTAAAATGTGAACTGATACAAAATGCATATTTAAATAGTGTTCAAACAACAATGTTATTGCAAATATTTTGTGTATTTTCTTGGATTGGTCCATGTCATGTTTGTAATTGTAGGAAATAATTAGCTCAAAAGAAATCTGTTGGACATTTGAGATTTTGGGAAATACACGTATTTGCTTTCTTGCCTAGAGTTAAATGAGAAGATTGATACCACTCTCATGTCTATCTTTTAAACTGAAGCTGTGGCCAGGAGATGGTTAGCTCAGCTTACAGTATCTTAAAGACTAAGGAGGAAACAGCAAGGAGTCTTGTTGTCACTGTGAGGTTGTCAGGCAACCAGCAGAGACTCCAGGAAGTTATTGAATAAACAACCACCATATAACATGTTAATTAGTGAGCTTTAGAGGTTCTGGTAGGTAGATTTTTTTTTACCTTTAGACAGAGCCAGGCTAACCTTTCCCTGGTTTCCAGTCTTTATGCTAAGCTAAGCTAATTGCCTGCTGGCTGAGTCCCTCAAAACAAAGATCTTTTTTAAACAAATAAGAAAAACTCCCAATTCTTTAGTGTCTTACATTGTTGTACATTTTGCAAGGTTTCAACCTCTACTTTCTTATGTTTGAACATTGAAAACCGCACACACAAATTGAAATAGCACCAACTGCTGAAATACTCTGACTATATGCATTAACTAGCTGTCTCTTGCTGGAAAGGTAACCTGTCAACGTTTCTTGTTAAAGTGTCATATGTAACCTAAGTGTTACTGAAACAGAGCAGCAGGAGTTCATTGAAATTTGAAAATTCCTCTTCAGGTAAAACAGAATACTTTTTCAGTCTAAATACTGTAACTGTGGTTTGTGTTGTCGTTCGCAAATTTTTTTTCTTGCTGTCTGCACTCCAAGATGAAATCAGTATTGATCTTCTCATCTTACTCTTATCTTATTAAGACTGCAAAACAAAATTGCTGGAGTGTTCCTTTAAGATGATTTTGCAGGAGGATGACCACTCTGCTGTACTGAAGAAGTTGTCTTTATTCTTTATAAGCACAAATATTCCTTATCTGCTCTTTTTCAAACATTGCTGCTGGTAACCTTTGGTCCTACAGCCAAAGGAGATTGGAAACCATTTTGTTGTAGAATACTACCTGTAAATCTTAAAAGTGAATATTTTCTGCTGAGGAATGATTTCATTTCCTCATTGTGCACTCGGTGGGCCATGTACGGATTTAGATGCAGTGTCCTGGTCTGATAGATGTCATTCCGTGGCCTCTGCAGCTGCTGCCTTGCCCCTCAGGTGCAGACACACGTAGGCCTTGATCTTTTGACCTACCAAGCCTTGTCAGATCCCCAAAAATAGATCTGTACCCACGATCCGTCACGACCAGCAAAGTCAGACGTGCTTGCTAGGCCGGAAGACACGTCACGTCAATGATATGGTGGTTCACTACGATGATGTACCAACTGACAGACACAAACAAGTTGTTTGATGTTGTACTAACAGCGCCCTTACGGGACTCCCCCAATTCGCACCGCTCTCTTCTTGCCTGACTAACATTTTTTCTCTGATATCACTGGGAGAGGAGGCTTTGAAATCTGATTGACAGCCGTGATCAGAAACTGCCTCTCAGTCTGTTATGGGAGGAGGCAGACACGGGGTAGGTGCAGGTTTAATGCCTACAGCTTAGCAGCTGGACTGACAGACCAGACAGACATGCTGTATTTGTCTCAGAGAGACAATCTGTCGTACTGTGGCGGCTTCTCCGGCCAAATCCAGCCCTGTTGCTCAGCCAGGGCTTGAGGGGCAGCTGTGAGAGCGGTGGGCTGTCAACTGTCCATTGCCTCCTCCGCAGGTACAGCCAGGCGAGAAGAACAAGTTAGATTTTTTTTGCCTGAAGGCTCCACTCTCTTTCATCCCTCTTTTTCTTGTTTTATAATGGAGGTTGGCAATTCGTCCTGTTTTACTCTTTCTCTCTGTCTTTCTTGTTCTCTTTCTGCGCTGCTCGGCTTCTTTCTTTGCAACAAGCTTTGAGGGATGAGGAGGGAAAGAGGGAAGATCAAAGGGAGCCCGCACACTATGCCCTCCAATATCATTAGGCTATCTCTGATGGCATTATTAGAGTTTCTGCCATGGGTGTGTGTGTGATTTTTTTTTTTTTTTTTTTTTGAGGATTTTGTGGGTTTTTGTGCCTGTGTTTCTCTTTGTGTGCACACGTATGCGTGTACATGTACCGCGTACGTGCCTTACCTTCCTCTGGCACGGGGCCCGGTGCTGCCGTTGGGCCGCCCTGCCATCAGCCCTTTCATACTGAGCAAGACGTCCAAGCTCCCCTCCAGCGCAGTGCATGGGGGAACTGCCCTCTGTTTGATGTCACTTCTGTTTTGCTCTGATCTTCCTTCACCAAAGCCTCACAGCAGCGCAGTCATACACAGTAGCGGAGATAATGGAGAAGCACTATGATGGAAAAACATCTGGAGCATGCAGGAGCAAACCACATGCTGAATCAAAGCTCACCTCTGCTGCCTTTTGTGCACCACTTGGAAGATAAAGCTGGTGCTATTTTTATCTTTTAATTATCATCAACAATTCTCATTAAAAGATCCAAACCAACAATGGATGTACCATATATAGTATTGTTAACCAGAAACTATTAAGACACTTAAAAGAGCCATACTGTTGCATTTATGTGACATAAGTGTGGTTTATTCCTTTTAGCTCCTCAAACTGCTGAGATACTCTGAGATTGAAAATACAGTCTCAGTTGCTTCAGATTGTTTCAATGGCCATGTTAATTGTAATGAAGGAATATATCACCCACTGCAACAATTTTTGGACAACAATGGAGCTCTCAGGCACCAAAGCACAAGCTATATCAGGCTTTGTCTACACAGACAATACTGGTTAGGATCAATTCAGTGTTGGATTTGGTCTCTTTGGGTAATTTGTTGATAATAATAAAAACATAAAATAATGCCAGTGTTATCATTTGACAGTGAATCAATTCAAGAGGCGTCTAGCTCATCTGTTTGCACGCCTATACATGTTTCTTTCTTTCCTTATATACAGGTTACTATACATACAGTATACTTTTTGCATGGCCAAATCTGGCAGATGTCTTCCCTTTTATTTTTTTTTGTATGACTTTCAATTTTTTTTTATAGAATATGTATGTAGATGTAGTATGTGTGTGTAGATACGTTGTAGAGTTAAAAATTCTGTTTCTTTGTACCTTTTGCATTATGTATTATGCCAGCCCATATGAAATAGTTAACATTTTCCTTGCCGTTTCCTCTTGATCAAATGTATGCATTTGAAATGGCCTGCTGCTAGAGATGTCATTTTGATAAGACTACAGGCGAAATGTGCGAGTTAAAATGAAAGGCACTGTGTGCAAGCATTCACGGGGTTATTTGTCCAAGTGAACATCATGTGTGGCATGTGAAACACGTGATGGTACTACTTGCAGAACTTGTCACGTCACAGACCCACTTCCCACCACTGATCCTGTCTAGCTGGATGCAGAGCCCTCTCAGCAACACGCGGAGTCCTCACCTCCACCCACATACCTGCAGAATGTGTTGCTGTTCGGTGGTGGAGGAAGAGAGTGAGTTGGGAGATGGAGTAGAAGCCATATAAGGCAAACACTGACAATAGGTGTCAGTGGGGCCGTTAGTTCACACCTGAATTGCTACTGGAGGTCCATTTTGCCAGAAACTGAAGGTCCCTGCTGTGTGTTTCATTGCCTTTCAATTCTTCATATATAGTCTGTTGGATTGTTCATTTGGTCTGCAGTGGGCCTTGCGGCAACTCATGTGAGTTGAATTTTTCCTGTGTGTGTGTGCTCGCGTGCCTGTAATGCACAGTTGCTGCAACCCTGCAAGTACCACATAACTGGCCTGTGTGAGAAGGGGTGAGCGAGCATGCAAGATGGAGGGATTGAAAGATTGAGAGAGACAGGAGGAAGAGGGAGGGGGCAGGGGAGACGGAGCCTGCACAGTTACTGAATCCATAAAGGATGAAAAGGGCCTTGGCAGGAGTCTTAAGGGGCTAATAAAATAAAGTTCTCTCAGATTAGTTAGCTAATAGAGCTGTAACACAGTGTTGCGTCTTAATGCCGAGGGGAACACAGCCTCCTGTGTGCTGGCTGCGATGTGGGGGGAGTGATGAGGCAGGAGAGGGTGGGTGGGCGGATGGGCGTGGGGGGTTAGGCACTAACGGAGCACCTGCTGTGAAGAAGCCCTCTGGGTCTGGTTATTCAGTCAGGGGTGAGCAAGGAGACGAGGAGAAAAGAGGGGAACGTACCTGGCATGAAATTACTCTCCCAGCAGCTGTAGTAGTTACTGTATGAGATCAATGCACAGACTACAGTAGCTACATGTGTTTCTGTAAGCTCAAGGAAATTAGTGTGTTCTGTAAGGCATCATATATAGGATTTCTGCTCTACTGTTGGGGATCATATCGCATGGCTGGCAAGGACAGGAGTACAAGTTATAGTTACAAAGACTATTATGTGGTACATCAAACACCAAGGACTTGACTGAATTCTAGAGAAGTTGCCTAGTGTTAAGATTGTTGCAGCTTCAGATCTCTTGTAGCAATTCTTAACATTTGAGGAGAGCGCAATCATCCACAACCTTTTCATATAAGTAAATGTTTGTTTTGCTATTCTCTTGCTGTTAAAAAACTCACTTAGCGTGTTGGCGTGGGATAACACGTGCCAACATGGCTCATCAACAAGAAACCAAAGGAACAGGTCTGCAGAAAATGGAAGGGATTCTGTAAAGGAAAACAACCATATCTGAGCCAGCAGCAAAGTGCATGCATACGCTGACCTTAAGAGATTAAAAGCACTCTAGACAGAACAACCAGGAGCAGCTTTCTCTGAGGCTAAACTGAAGTAAGCATTGACACTGTGATGATACTGAAATAGGTGCCAATCATGGGGGGACAGGAGTCTACACATTCTACGAAGAAGAGAAAGTTTAAGCAGATGGCTAAAACATCTCCTGACTTTCCCTGATTATTGAATCCACCGTCTCTCTTATGCAGTTGCATCCTGTCTTGCAGTTCATTTTATACCCACAAAAAGTCAGTGTTCTTCTTTTGAACCATATTCCAGAAATCTGTGATCAGTCCTGGGTGTGGGTGCAGAAGTGACGCTTTCATCCGCCTTGAATCGGTAACCTCTTCTCAGATGACAGGACGGCCACTGTCTCTCTTTTGACGCCTCCTCTGCAAGGCAGCAGTGACCATGCCTCACCCTCTATCTTCCTCTGCCTCAGTGCTTATCAGAGTGAGGCATTGTAATGAGCGCAGACTGTATACAGAGTGGAAATAGGGAGTTGGCTGGAAGGCGGGAGAGAGAAAAACAGAGAGGAATATGAAGTTCTCTCCAGAGACTGAAGAGGGGAGAAAGAAAGTGTAGAGATGAGCGGAGAGAGGGAAGTACCTTGTCTCTAATTACAGAGCACGAGGAGCTTCCTCAGTGCTGTCATTATCAAGGGAATAGTAAATGAGAGGCCCCTCAGAGTGGAGACTGATTGAGTGCGTCATCTTCATTCTCATCTCACCCCCTACTTTACGGCCCTGCCCCCTCAGTATGATCCCACTCTTTTTATTCTCACATCTCATTCTCTCTAGATGTCTACTCTGGCTTCACTCTGAGAAAGCTCTCATTGCTCTGTGATGTCTTGCTAATGATTGTGTTCTTTTTTCAGCTTGTGGAAAATGGAGCTAGTTATCTTCTGAGCAAAAGGGTGCTTGTGTGTGCATGTCTTTTGCGCGGTAATGCACGTAATGTGTGGGCACAGAGGTGTGTGTACTGTACATCTTTGTACTTCCGTGGTTATAAGGTTATGTACACGCATTTCCTAACCTCAAACCATAAACTTTGTTTCTGTGCATAAACATAGTGTGTGTGATCTGGCAGGACCCTGTCGCTCTCATTAGACCCTACTTGAAGGCCTAATGTAGGCAACCATATGAGCCATATCTGCCCCTATACCAGAATGATTTAAACCCCAAATGAAACATGACATTTTCCCCTTATTGCGATCCAAAGTTTTAGGTACGTTTGACAAATCTGTTGTCGATCAAAAATAAAAACTTTAATTTAAAGCCCACTTACTGTATATCGCTCACTCACATTTTTGGTAGCCAGAGTTTTTTATGCACAGTTTTGAGAGACAGATGATGTCTTTTATCTGTAGTGTCCTAACTGTAGAACAAATCAATCGTTCAAATGGATCATGTAATTACGTTTACATATATTACAGGGGCTATAGGTCTAAGCTGGGCTACTGCAAAAGTCATTACTTGGACTGAAGGTACAGCACAAATAATTCAAACAGTTTGATCAATCTAGCAGATTTAATGCCACAATCTAAAAACATCATATCTAAATTAATGAAATAATTCAAAACATACAGGCCTATATCGTCACTGCAACTGTAAAACTGCCTCGGCCTCCCAAGGAGCAGTGCTATAAATGGACTTTAAAAAAACTGGTCCTGAGCGTAATTGCCAACCTCTGGTCCTGTAAGATGGACAGGCACCTGTGAGGCACTCAAATGATTGGGAACTCTTTGCTGAAACAGTAGCAGTTGTTTTATGTGCTGCACATGCATGCGCGCGAGCACACACACACACACACACACACACACACACACACACACACACACACACACACACACACACACACACACACACACACAAATTTGAGCAGAGTGGAACAGCAGCAATTTCAGCTCCATGCTCAAATCATTCTGTAATCACTCTGCTCCAGGCCACTCCAGGTTTTCTATTTTCCACTTCCCAATCGTTCTCTGCTCACAGTGAGAGGAAACCCGCTCTAGTTCACTCCTTTGCAATTATGATAAATGCTGCCCTTTAGTTGAATTATACAACACGAAGCAGCGTGATGGCATACAAAGTCGACAGAAAGACGTGAACAGAGGCGAGCAGACGGTGATTCGCCCCAGGCGTTGAAGATGCGTTGGGCTTAGGTTGAAAATGTTTCAACTTGAGCAAAGAAATTTCCTGTTATCTCCACTTTCCTAATGTACAGAGACAGTTGCAAAAACAGTGGGCCTAGAGGAAAATAAGAGAAACAACTGGAGTTCCTAGTATTACCACCTGTGTAATACCAAAACCAGATATTTTGTCTCATTGCTGAGCTACAGAGAAATATCATGAGTTGCTACAGCAATATTGTTTATTCATTCTTTTTTTTTTTTTGGGCATTATTATGCCTTTATTTTTGGAGAGTTGACAGGAAAGATGGGAGAGCACAGCCTATGGAATCAATTCACAACCTCAGAAATGACATAAATTGGGGGATTTAGCACCTGCATCCCAGAAACACAAACACGCTGAGTCTGTCTTTTAAATGTATTAACTGTACTGTTTCACTGTACTACAGCCCATGAAATGCCAAATAAAGTCCCCCAAACTCCTGAAATCTGTGTCAATGACATCTTTTTTGCATAATGAATTCACTGAGCAAGTGCACTCCCAAGATATTCTTTTTCTCCCTATATTTAGCTAATTCTTTATCTGAGAGAAAGAGAGAGATAGAGTCTTACTGTAGCGGATTACTTGGCGCCCGATTTGGAGGTCTTAAGCTGTTTTGTGCTTTTCAAAATGAAATGAATTGAGAGCATTTGTGTTAAGTAATAGTCATTTTATTAGTCATGTGGCCTTAATTTACCCATTCTGTTTTATTCTAGGGACCACTTGTTTGCTCCCCGTGCCTCTCTGGATTTCAATCTTTGCCATTTCGCAGCGCTGCAGATTGACCAGAAACAGAGGGAGTTAAAGTGGGGTACCATTAATAAAGACTAAAGCCATAGGCCCGTGCTGTAGCTGATGCTCTAATGATTAATGAGGACCGGGCTTTAGCCTCAGTGGTGGTATCTCTGTTGAATTAGGCTCTGATTACGCCTGGCTGGGTCACACATGACTAATGGCTCTTGGGCCTAATTCATCCTTCCTTGAGCCAAGCCATGGGGAATCTGTGTGTGATCTGATGTCTATTAAAAGGGCTGGCATGTATGTATGTGTGTTTACATCAATTTCCACAACAAATATTTCCTCCCTGTAATTTCATTGCCTTGATGATGGCTCCTTTGCCCCATGGGGTTGCACCATTTCTCCATAATTAAAATTTCACCATTAAAATATGGGATTATGGTGGCACCTACTTAACTACAATATATTTCCCCTTCCCTGAGGGCTGTTTTTTCCATTAGGTCTTCATGAAATGGCTTTTTGTTTACTCATTATTGTTTGGTTTTCATAGCTGGATTGTAATTTGATAGCCTGAGTAGGAGGAAAGAGGCAGGAGCTGTTGGTATGACACTGCGTAGGAGATTATTGTCATGCCCTCTGCCCTCAAAGACAGGTTCAGGAAATTGATGTATGAAGAGAAATGTAATGTACAGGAAGGTAAATCTGCAAAGTGACTAAGCTATGTCACTACCTAAGGAGTGATAATGGGACTGTCACTGGCAGACTGATTTACTGCATTGACTGATTATCTGAGGCTCTGACTGCTGTCTGAATACCTGAGTGCATGGAGGCCAGGGTTGCATTCACCATTTTTAAAATTCTCGTTTTCCACAACTTATGTGACGCCTGCAAGCTAGTTCAGGCAGTCAACTCAAGCTGCACTGCTAGACACACGTGACATACCTCACTCTCCACAACCATCTACCAAACACACCCTCCCAATTTGGCGGTCTATTTAAGCTGCAAAAACTTCCCATCTCTCCCTCTGCCTGTCAACGCCACTGCTGCCCTGCATCAGTATTGCTGCCTGTTCTTTCAGTCCCACCACCACCCCAGCATCCACCTGCAGGATCCGGCTAGAGGGGTTAAGATATTTGCTCATCACTACCCAATATCTCTATGTAAACATATCTGCGGGGAGTGATGAGGTCGGAGCCTAGACGCCAAACTCTAACTATCTTCTGCTGCTGTAATAAACATTTCTAACGTGACATGTCTGACTGGACTATGGTTAAGGTACAAATGCTAATTGCAAATCTTGATTATAGGCCTCCCAAACTCCGGTCTCCTGCATAAAAGTCACACATGCCTCACGCTCATCCGCCAGCTCGACCTCCACACCCTTACTTTCTGCCTCGCTACATAAAGGGCATACTACTTCCTGAACTGGCACTGAATGTTGGCATTGGATGCAAATTGTGACGTGTGGAATCGTCACATAATTCCAAGGATACTGGGCTGGGGTTGCAGGCTTGCCAAGGTAAAGCCAGTATGAATGATAACCCTTTATTCTTAGCTTGTGTGTTTGGTATGACTGGACAATAATTCAATATTGGCATTAAGCAACTTTCAGTAGAATCATGTTGTGACTAGATCATATAGTGTCGTAATTTAAAATAAGAGGTAAAAAATAATGTTCAATTTTTGTTTTATGTGTACAAAGACTTTTATCTCTAATCCTTTAACAGTGGAACAGTGCTTTGAGCGCGATATGTTTTGTGATTTTGCAGATTTGTCATTGTGACTGGCTGTGTGACTTTGTAATCCCTTTGACCTTTTCTTATTAAGTGTGTGTGTGTGTGGGGGGGGAGGTTATGGGAAAAGCCAATGCTCAATTATCACAAATTAAATAGTATTTTTGTCTGCTACAGCATACACATATTCTCTCCCTCAAAACAGTAGCTAATTTATACTGATGTCATGTCTGTTGTGTTATAGTATGTTAAGCTACGGTTCCTGATTCCTGCTTAACTTCCAAACCTGACAGAAAATATTACTGTTTCATTACCCAGTGATCGCCCACTCTCAGGCCTGTTGACTTGTCATTTTGGCTTCGCTAGTCACCATTCTGCTCCATTTCCTTAGCTGCAATCACACTGTCAGTGTCTGAGATGGTGTTAAGCTGTGGCTCATTGCACCATGGCTGTGCTTGCTGGGCACGAGCCATGTGGAAGCAGCGGGCATGCTCCTCAGGCTGGAGGGAGGCTGGAGCAGAGTGGTAGGAGGCACTATGGAGAGCAGTGGCAGTGAAAGGATCCTTTGCAGCTCCTAACCCTGTATTTTTCCACTCAGGCGAGCTTGTTGTTTACTGCTCAGCAATGGCAGCATGGTTCTCTACTGGGCTAATTTGTCACCCTATAAAAACAGGACAGCACTGGTACACACAGAGTGGGAGTCAGTGAGCTTGTTATGTTCTAGCAAGGATGGGGAAGATAAGAAGAAGGAGAGAGGCAGATACGGCGAAAGAGGGAGCATCTGTGAATAACAGCTTTGAGCAACAAAAGAGAGAAAAGAGAAGAAGATGTAGGCCAAAGACAGATGCGGAATAAGTAGAATAGAAGGAGAAAAGGTAAAAAAAAATAAATAAATAAAAAAAAAATAGAAAAAGTGAATGGATTCCAGCTTACCAGGCTTAGAGGAAGAAATGTAAAGACAGGGAACATTTATATGTTTGTGTGTATGCGTGTGTGTTTTGGGATGAAGGGCTGGCTCTTCTTCTTTCATCTTCCTCTCTGTTGTAGTATTCAAGAGTAAGCTTGTTTGCTATTCTGAGGGTCCGCTGCTCATTAGAGGGCCCTGCAGACTCTAACAGTGCGCGCTCAGCTGACCTGCGGACCGCCTGTGTGACAGTTCACTCCAAAATATGCTGCTGTCACACTGTGATGAAATCGCCGTAACGATGATATGCGACTGCATAAACATACCAAAATCTCAAATATTTTCTCTTTATCTGTTTTCCTGCTTCCATGTTTTTTCTCTTTGTGCTGCAGTATGTCTTCAACTTTTATTTCCCCCATCTCCTTCTCTCCTATGTGCTCGGGTCAGTAATGAGCTGGCTTGGTTTCCTTTTCCTGCCACAGGCATATTTTTCTTCCCATCTCCATCATCCTCCCATACCCCCCTCCCTCATCTGCTATGTTGTTTTTTCTCTCTCAATGCCTCTTCTCCCCCAAGGACTTTCCAGGTTGCTTTTACTCTGTTTTTCTCTTATCCTCTGCATTCACGTTCTTGCTTTCCTCCAGTTTTAAAGGAACTTCAATTATATTCCCATTTGACTGGAGAATCCAACACACTACACTACCATGGGCGGCGTACAGAAGTTGCTCGTGTTCGGCCTATGTGGTCCTCATCTGTCTTAAAGGTGTGAAAAATGTATGAGCACTTGTATCATTGCCCTCAGGCTAAACATAGACAGCATCACCCAGGGCTCTGTGGTAGAATGTTTAAATGAGAGGCATTCCCTCATGCTTGATTTATAACAAGGAAGCATGCATGTAAGCACATATGGTATAGAAAGTGGCTGATTTAAGGAAGAAAGCATCGGGCCATGAAGACATTTAGCATTGAGGTTGTGTCATAAATGTGTCATGCTAATGATTCATACAGTTAAAGCAAATGCACTAAATACACACATGAATTGGATCTGTCAGGCTAGGCAAGTTGTGTTTACACAAACTCCTCTTGAACGAAAAAAAAAAAAAGACAATGGGTTCATGGCCAAGTTTTTCAAGATTCCAGCATGAGACTGCCCTTTATTTTCTGTACTCCTGCCTTATTGAAAAAAAAAATCCTCTGTGGTTGATGGGTTTTAGAGTTCAGCATATCAGGCATAGTGGTGCACGCATGACTACCATAAAAACAACAAAACCTCTTGTCCTCAGAGGAAAAACAGTTTTTGTATGCAGTGCATCCGGGGACAAGCTCTGACTGTTGTCCTTTGGCCTTAAGTCCAACTTATTTTATAGTAACCTTGAACAAGCCTCTTCTTCGCAGCCAGTGGAAAAATTACTGCTTTAAAAGGAATACAACAAAATAGATAGATGGGGAACATGCAGGGAAAATAAGAGCAAATGACATGAGGGAGATAAAGTTGAAGAACTGAAGTAGCAAGGGAGGATTTCCATTAATCAATTCTGGCTCTTTTAACAATTGGGGTGAAGTGGCGAGTAGCTGCGGATTTACAGAGATACTGTCGGTTAGACCCCCTCCTGCTAATTGAAACAAGAGATGGGTAAAAGCTACATGAGGGATAAGGAGCTGCTGTTATAATTCATGCCTCTTCACCCCAATCAAACTTAAGCTCTCCTCTTGCTGTCACGCCCCAAAGAAGATTCTCACAAATCCTTTTTGTTTCCCAGCCCGATTCTAGCAGTGGTGGTTTGAAGTGACCCTGAGAAGTACTCACTCGAGAGAGGAGTTTGTACAATCCGCACACTGCGCGATTAAAACCCTGGTTCCATGGTATTTTTGATACAGGTGAATTCATTTTCATGGAGGAAGTGCCCGCAGTCAAAGAATTAGGGACGGTATTGTGTCGATTTGATAGAGGGGTCAGGTGAGCTAGCTGCACTTGTTCAGCATGCAGTGCAGAGGAACAAAGCCCTCACTGATTAACATTGTTATTCATTCATGAGATGGAGCCCTGCGAAGCAGATTCATTTGTCTTAGATACATTTAACAAGTGGGGGGGAGGGTAGGCAACACAAATCTGTGAGAAACAATTGAATAATTATGCCTCCTCAGCTCGAACCGGGCCGACAGTTCTAAGGCTGCCTGCCCCTTTTGTTTAATTATAGAGTTTTATTATGGCAGCATAAAGATTTGGGGATTTTAATTCGTCTCAAGACTGTGTACCTGTCAGATACTTCAACAGGTCTAAAGGCATGTCAGTACATGCAAAATTAACATAAAATAATCAGTACTTTGTTGCCAGCCAATACTGCTAAAAGTTTGCCTTGGTGGAAAAAGGTTGAGACAAGAGATAAGAAAAAGACAAGAGGAGACATCAGCGAAACATATGTAACCATCATCAATGACCACAATAAGTGCACAGTTTGCCAGTTTACAGATGCAATGTAAATGTCAATTGATGAATAACATCAATAAGGAAAGCAATCGATACGACCTAGTAGGCCTTCCTCCAGAGGGACAGAGAGAGGGATGCATGGATTTATTACAGCCTGTAATTATCACAGCATGATCTCATTATCAATATATTACAATATTTCCTAATATATTTAATATGGTTTAAAAAGTCTGTTATATTAAGTCAGATGTTTTTGTAGTGTTTTACCTAAGCGAAACTCCATAACTGTTCTTAGCGTTTCAATATCTCACCTTAACATTTTACTGTCAATCAAAATGGGAATTCTGTCATGATATAATTATATAAACTATACTATAAAATGAGTCAAACAGTTGCTGTGAAAATGTCATTGCGATTTCAGTCATCAGATCTTCAGTCTTTTTTTTTTATTTTTTATGTCACTTAACTGTCTCCTCTTCTCAGCGTTTCAAATCCAAACAGACTATTCCAAACAAATCTGTAGACGTCCTGTTTTGTCTCCCCCCCCCCGGAGTTAAATAAACACTTGATAATAGATGGTCACCAAGCCCTGGACCAAAGAGCTGTATTTGTGGCAGGGGAATGTACACACGGACTCCTCAGGATGGGGAGGGAAGTGGGAAGTTACACCAGCGGTTTTTGTTCTGTTTTGTTTGGATGACGCCAGCAACATCCATTTCAGTTATTTTAACTGCCTTCAAGGTTCATTTCACTGGAGAACACTGCCTTCTTTGTCTAAAACCTTTAAAGTTTTACCACACCATTGCAATATAGCACAATAAAATCTGCATTGTTTTTCATGCTGAAGCAATGGATATAAAATACGGGGAAAAAAGGATTCCACCTAATCTTCTATGTCGTAAAGTTCTTCATATTTTCAGTACTTTGCATATCAAGTTTGGGTCATTTTATAAAAGTTTCAATATGTTATATTAAATCTCTCATGTCCTTTAGAATCTACACCAGTAGGGATGCTGAATCTATCCAGCCCATAATGATAGCTGCTGTAACCTGAGGCTTATTTGGAGTTGGATATTCCCCTACTGGGTCAATGAGATGCATTGCCATGTACGGCATATTTGCAGGGCTTGGCACCTGTCCTGTCTGAGTGTATTTTTTGGTGCTGCTGCCCCAGCCAGCCCTCCTTAATGAGAGCAGAGGAACAACAGAAGCAGATGGAATTGCCTGTGGGATTGTGGGAAGACTCCGGAAGGGCTAGGACTAAGCTTGTGGGAGGAAGCTAGTGCCATGTGGTGGCGTGCCTACTCTGCCCTCTGGTCATCTCTGCTAGTCCTGCTTGGTGGTCATCCAGGCGCGCACTGGCCTGCCAATTAAAGATGGGCCCACAGTCAACCCTGAAGGTTCCTCCAAGCCCACAGGCCTCTCTCTTCCTTCCTTCATCTTTTTTCTCTCCTCTTTCTTTATATCACTCTCCAGCCAACACCCTGCCGCGCATTCTGCTTTGTTCTTGCTTTCTAACTCAAGGGGACTCACTGCACAGAATTCATTAGGCTGTTTTCCCATCTTTCCTCCTCAGCCAGATAACTCACCTCCAGTGAAGTGGCAGGTGCCACTCCCACAGTCTGTTCAACCATGTGATATGACAATGACAAAATCCTCTTTGGCTCTGACACGCTTGCAGTATTGCATGAAAAGCAGAATTAAGATGCAGATGAGGATGAACTGAAGATGTTCTCACTTGCTCCTCAGCATTAAGACCCCACATATGTGCTTTCAGGAGTAGTTTATCCAGAGAAGGCTCAGAGATCTTCACCCTGGGGTTTAAGCAGTCAATGCCAGAGGTCAGAGGTCACTGGTCTGGCTGGCTTTGTGTAAGCTGATAACTTATGAGAAAGAGATAGAGACATAGAGAGGAAGAGAGAGAAATTAGGACAGTACAGCAGTGCTTCAGTAGAGCAGTGAAAAAAGCTGACTGAGGAAGAATAGGTGGGATCACAGGGATTAGGAAGGCTTGTTAGCAAGCTCTAGAAGCCCAACCTCACTATCTACCACCTGCCTTAGAGTGTGATATAATTCACTATATAAAACCACTGTCGTTTACATCATCCCGTCACACTAAATGATGAAGAGATGTGTTTGAGTAACTGCTGCCGAATGTAAACTAAAAGGTGCAACTCTGACTTCCATATGGAGTGGACAGATGTGAAGAACAAATCAAGCACTCACATTTTTGATGTCAGGCGGCGTTTCCTCTTGGATCCTTCAGGAGGCCTTGCAGCTCTGTGTGTGATGGAAACGTCCACATTCCAGATTTCTGCAGTGCCTTTTCATTCTGATGGCACGCTGCTTTTGCCCACTGTCTTTTTTATTTTATTATTATTTTTTGTCTCTTAATGGAGTTGTTGCCAAGAACCACGGCCTGAATGTCTGTTTCTGGCATTCCAGGTATTGAAAAGTCCTAATGCTTCAACGGGCGAACAAAATGGTGCGTTTTGTGAGAGGATGCTGAATTTTGCAGCCAATCAATGCAGTACTGAATAAAACTGTCCACAGTGTTTCAGCTCCATTTCAGGGTCAATTATATTGATGTAGTCCTCCCTATATCCCTTTTTTAAAATGAGGATTTACAGTATTAGTCTCAAACAGTAGGAAAACAGTAGATTTTGTGACGTTTGTGAAGATATTTCACTATAAGCCTGTGGGCTGAACAAGTGGTGTTTGTTGTTTTCCTCACTGATCATATCCCAGAACATTTTCTTTCTCACAGGAGTGATTATTAATTTCAATCCCCATCAAACGACTGCCATTTTATTGCAAAAAATGTAAGGATGTGATCTCTAAAAACAGTAATGATCTAAAGCTTCCATTTGGAAATGCTTATTTATCGTTTTGCAGTTTATTGTCAGACCTTAGTTTGCACCTGCAGGAAAAAGCAGTAATGGCACAGTGGGCTGAACACATGCTGGGCCAGAACAGAAAAAGCATCTTCATAGAGCCATCCCCGTTTGCTCTCCGTATTCCTTTTTGTTTTCTCTTCAGGAGGTTATCTCAGGCAGAAATAATATATAGCAAAGAACATATATATTCTCCAAATGAATGTAGCATATTTGCTGTCTAACGTAGAAGTTCAGACAAAAGAAGCAGCTTCTCTGTGTGTGATTGTGTGCATTTACAAAGCTAGTTATCTAAATGTACTCAAGAATTCACCTGAATAGAAAACATCAAATTAAAATGCATAATTTCAATGACCAGTTATGTTACCAGCCAATCACGACACATCATCAGGTAGAGACAAAAGTGTTTTGCCGCTGTTAGCTAGCTAACGTTCCCTCCGATGCAGTGACACAAAATGGATCAGTTTTTGAAACAGAAAAAGTGATGTGGGGAGACAACCCTGCGCCAGTAAAAGCTCCAAAGCATGTGGTGAGGAAATATGACCCTGAATACATTAAATTTGGATTCATTCACATTGTTGAATGTGGTGAAATCCTGTAAAATGAGGCGCTAAAACCATCGAAGCTCCAGAGACACTTAATCACAAAGCACCCGGGATGTGTTGGAAGCCAAAAAAATATTTCCTAAGGAAAAGGGAGGTGCTTCAGGCACAACAGAAAGTCGTCACAACATTAACAACTCAGTCAAAAGCCACTTTGAAAGGTAGCTATATGGTTGCTGCTCGTGTAGCATGTAGCAAGAAACCCTGTACGGTGGCAGAGGAGCTTGTTTTGCCCAGTGCTTTGGGAAGGTGGTCCTCTGAAATGTTTCAACAATCAGAAGCAGGCCTTAAGTTACAAAAGGTTGAGAGCTCCTGCAGTAGGTGACAAATTACTTCACAGATTGAGTTTGTATTCTGGTAAAGTTAACACGACTTGGACCACATTATATTTTCACGTCATATCACATATCGTTTCAGGTAAGCTGCCACTAAGTGTGCTAAATTGACCTTTGTGTCTCTGTTAAATCGATGTAGCAATTGTTGCCTAATGAGCATATTTGTTGCAGTTTGATTCTGCTCAGGGACCCACAAATACATAACAAGCTCTCGTATTAGCTGATTGATTGACAGCCACTGCGGAAATTAGCAGGATTGTGAAGTAAAGGTCTACAATCAGGCTTAAAGTATACCACACTGTCATCAAATTTCATCTTGAATAACATGTAATGATGCCTTCCTTCTATTACTATTCTGCAGTGGTTGAGTCAGTGAGCCTGAGCACATACATTACACCCTTTGAACTTCCACTTGCATGTGCAACATACACGCACACACATTTGTATTTGGGTCCTATACTTATGAGGCAAGATTCTGAAAGCCCAGAGTGCTCCACACAACATCTAAAAGTCTAAGCAATACAATCTAAAAACATAGATTTATATAACAGCGATGTCAAGTCCACCCCAATTTATGGTTCTGAATGGAAACCAAAAATTATGCCTGGAAACCAAACCTGATATCTAAAGGATTTAGGCATTCCACAAGGGATGCCTGAGAAGGACATGTGGCATCTTCTGGCCTAACAAGATAACAACCTTGTAATTGTATAGAAAAACCAAAAGCAAGAACATCATCCCTGAAACCAGGCAGAGATGACTGAGATGGCTGGCTTCAAATGGAGGCAGATCGCATCCCAAAGGTTGTGCAGAGATGGACACATGCAAAAGAAAATCTGGGAGACCAGATTTACCTGGAGCAGAACTGTGATGGACGAGCTAGCCATCCATCACAGTTCATCACATTCCCGTCCATCAATGATGGAAGAAGGTCATTATAGCCTCATGTCCCAGCCTAACCTTAACTCTAAAATCAAGTCTTAACCCTGGAACAGCCTTTTGAAGAAGTGAGGACTGGCCAAAATGTCCACACATTTCAAAAATGTCCTCTTTCTCATTATCTAAAATTGGTCCTCACAAATAGAGAACACCCCCCCCCCCCATATCTCTTTTTTGAGTGAGACCTTTTGATGTCATTCATAGTGACAAATATGTCTCAGTGGAATTGCCTTGAATCAAACAACATTTCATCATTTGTGAAACAGTGGCAGCGGGATGGATTGTTGTCAATAATCAGCTTAAGTGTCCAACGTCTTAGTCAGAAAAAGCAAAGGCCAGTCTAACGCTGACAGACCACATACACAAAATCCTTTTTGAATGGTTCAAACCTCTATTTGTAAACCTGATCAAAAAGGCTTGTTCAGTCAAACACTGGTTTCTGAATTTTTGGATAGCTAAATTCTGGGATACACATCTGTCAGGCTCATCAACAGGCTTTTGACAGATGTTTTGTGTGCTTTGTTGTGCCCAAATATGTACACATAGATTTTCAAGTGCCAAAATGGTTTGGCGTTTGATTAGAAATTATTATCTCAAACAGTAATGCTCCATTCAGTTTGTGTTGTAAATTCTGTTTACTACCCGCAATAATTTTCTCTTTTTTAATTTCACTTGGGTACAGCATGTGGGAGCAGAAACTAGTTTTGAAAGTGAGAAAAGAAAGAGATTGTTCTCTGGAGAGCATCTGAAGATCAGGCCTTTGGTGCGATCTGCTCCCATTGTGCTTAGCACTCCAGAAGTTTCCCCTCACAAGGCAAAGATGCATCTTAAACTGGAGCACATATTTGTTTATGGATGAGGGGCCCAACATCATAGAGCAGCCTCTTACCCAATCAGAAAGCTCTGTGGCTTTCCTCCTCCATCAAAAGTTCCTGTCATCTTCACATGGCGCGTCTCTCCTGCAGCACTGTCGCTATGGTTAGAACTGGTGTTTTGGATCTAGTGTCACAGAAAATTACTCACAATGTCTTAAACAGTGAGATATCAGCAGAAAGCATCTGTGTGAGCTGTCACAAAAGCTACAAAGATTGTTTCATCGCAACGTAGCTGACAAACATTTTGAGATCTAATCCAAGGTGTCAAGAGGATAAATTAAAATTAATGAATAAGCTCACGGCAACAGATGCTGCCATTTTTAGGCCATATAACGGCTCTCTAGATGATTTTTTTTCCAACCACATGGAGAATCTGAACATCTGCCTAACATCTGCATAACCCTTTATTTGGTGAAGCCATCAATCAGTATAGTGAAACCGGCTGTTCAAGAGTATGGAGACAGGTTATGGTCCCATGAACATGACATGACTAGATTGAAAGAAACACCTGTACTCTGTCTGTCACACTTCAGTTATGGCAAGCAGAAATACCTGTATGTGTTAGTGCTAATGAATTAATTACACTTAGTGTATGTGTATGCATGTGGTAACATGAATCACACAGGGCATCATGCAGCAGTGACTGGATATTTGCTGCAGCGTAAGACACATTGAATGTAAGGGAAATCAATATAGTTGAGCTGTTAGACCTCTGTGGTAGGTCATGCCCCAACAGATTACACTGGACTCCTGCAGTGCTGTCCCAATAGCTGGCAGGATTTGTACACACAGACTGAGATGCATTAAAGAAGGATTGGGGGTCGTGGGGGTAGGGGGAGTTGTAGGTTTGGCAGGTCTGGATTGCTCCTGGTGGACTGTGCAAGCGGCAGGGGAGGTGTCGAGGCTTAGGAAGGGTCTTCCAGCTCAATACTTTTATAATTAAAATACAAACAAGATTATTGCACTGAAGACTGGGCAAGATTGAATTTAATCCTGTAAATAATAAGAGGTGAAATTTGCAACATGTTATTAGGAAGATAGAGGGGTGAATGGAGGCCTGAACTTGGGAGACAGAGGGTAAGATGGTGGAAACAAATAACAATATAATGTTTTAATAAGAGAAGAATGCATATCGACCCTCAATTCTCAAAAGATTCCCCCGAAAATCCTCAATCTCATTAGTGGAGACAGGGCAACTTGGATAGCTGTATAATATATGGCTGTACCAAATGATACCACAAGGGGCGACATGATTTGACAGGCAGAATGGTGAGTGTTTGATTTCTCCACTAGCAGTTTTGCTGCTTGTGCATGATGTGCAAATTTTTGTTGAAGCAACTTCATGAGTCAAAGCAATAATGTTCATGAAAGGGACGCAATTAATACCCCGCTGTGCTTGAATGAAGACCTTTTATCTCCAAATTGTTACTTTGGGCAGGAGCTTAGAAAAGACGGGGGAAAAAAACTATGAAAACACCTCATTCTAGCTTGGCCAAAATGCAAGTTTGTAAGTGGCTCATAAACTCAAGGGTCGTTAAGTTTGTGTCAACTCATGAGGGGCACATAATCCTTCAACTGAAGCTAATAAATGACAGTCACCCAAAGTTATAGTTACATGCAGTCACATTTTATTCTACCCTCTTTTATCTTCTTCCTTTAAACCAAAGTTGCCCTTTTTTTGCCCCTTTTAGAGACATTAAAAGTACATTTTTGTTAAAAAAAAAGAAGAGATACATGGGGGTAAATGCGTCTAGACCCCCCTTTAGTGTGATACCTTTCAATTAGTGACTCTGCCTCAGACACAGTGGCGATGGGACAACTTTACACCCCAATGGCCGCGGTGATGAGCGATTAAGCACCGAACTGGAATGAAAACTAGTGGACCTTGTAACATGGAAGCAGTGTTACTGCATCTTACTGCAACAGCATTTGACAGAGGTGTGAAATTTCAAATGTGTACGTGTCGGATTTTATGTGCGAGTCTGTGGGCGGTACTGTTTGTGTGTTGGAGGGATGGTCAGTGAAAGTGGAAAAAAAACAAAACAGCGCCAGAGAGAGACCAAGTGTACCTTACTCAATCACATGCTAAGTGGCTCTATTGATCACAAATCTTCATCAAGCATCAAGATGGTTTTATTGAATTGGAGAGGGCAAGGTAAAGTGATTTTCTGTGGATTTTTGCACATGCTCTTGTTTGAATAACGTTTTTTTTTAACCTTATGTTCAAGGAGAAAGTAACTGGTATAAAATCAGTGCTGTTACTTTGTTAACTATGTGGAATCTAAATGTCAGGAGGTTTTTTAATGACTGATGTGGAAGTTCAAAGGATGAGAAACCGAGGTCTATGGCTGAATGTTGACCCAGACATTGACCTCTTACAGGGTGCTATCCTTTCTCTATCGAACAATAGAAGACGAATACAAACTTAACACATTTACCCTGAATAACAGATTTGTCCTTCCAACTGTACCACATCTTTTCATTACCCAAATGTGGCTTCACGGAGTCAAACTCAGTGTAAGACTCCAACAATATTAAGATGCATGCAGGCACAGATACACACTGGGGGACCAATTGAATTTTCTCATTCCTGAGAAAAGGCCCAACAGTTAATGAGCAGGTTGAATCATTCGTTCATATTAGGCTGAACGAGCCTCATGGTTTGGTTCTGACAACAGATAGTCCTCCATGTGGACTGTGCTGCTATGCTATTCTGGAACAGTGTGAGAGCCCATTACTCAAATTGGAGGCACAGACAAAGGCCCGCTGCCACTGGTCCAGATGTCAAAGGCTTTTATGAAAATCCCTAATGTGATTCAACCTGATCCAACCAACAAAGACCTCTTGTATTCCACACGAACACAATCAGAGTCTCTGTGATTGCGGCTGCTGAGCCCCTCATTATTGATAAATAAACAGTGGAGAGAAACAGCTGACTGCAGCGCGATTATAACAAAATGCCTTGTGATAAGCATCAGAAATCCTCGCTTTATAACCTGCAGAGGTGCCGACATGGTTCAATCAAGTGTGGATGCTTTCTTTACTCATGTTTTGTCATTTGCATGGGGATCCTAATCATCAGTGTATTGTCTCTCAGAGCTCAGACGAGAGTGTGCTCTTATTCTGGCTTGTTAACTTTAAGCTTTTTGGTGCAGGCTGACATAACGGTGACTCACTGGATGGGGGGCTGTGAAGGCAGTTAAGCTCAGTTCTCTGGTGCAACCTTCAGGCCACACATATTTCTTTTCCTCTACTCGCCAAACCACCACTGGCCTATAAGTTATTTTTTTACAGGCTACAGGTGGGCTGCTGGCACAGCTTTTCCAGAGCGCTTACTGCTTATCCTCCATACAGCAGAAAGTCTTAACATGGCCTGACCTGACCATGTGTAGTACTCTTGTGTAGGGCAATTTTCTTTTGCCTTCCCTTCACCTTTTATTTTCCCGTCAGTCTCTGGCCACATCACCCAGCCACTGCCTGGTAGAAAACAACTTTCCAACTGCTGAGACAGAGACAAACGCAAACACAGGGACAGCACTCAGCACAAGGCCAGCTGTGGGGCTAAATGAGGGCCATTCATCATTGTAAACTGATTTAAGGAACTGAATGCATATGCTGACGCGGCTGATCTGCCGATTAGTTCAATAGTACCCAATACCACTAGGGCCCCTTTACTGAAATCTCTTTAATAGTAGAGCTGTGATTTTGAAGGAAAAATATGAGGAATCTTTTTATGTTGCAAATGGGTGTTAGTATCTCTATTATACAATATAAATGACGAGAAGAAAGCTGCAAATGTGTCTGCTGCTAAGTATATCAGAAAACCCCTTATTCATTCCTGGTTTTACATTCATTTTGCATTGTTGCATTGTTCTGGACTAAAATCATCTTGGCTCAGAGGAAGTGGCTTTTTACAAGCTGTTTTAAGGTTTCGGTTGGTTTTTGAGGCCTCTGCCCTGAAGGCCTTACAAGGGGGTGAAAGCTCAACCCTGCTATTTCAGCTCCATATATAGTCAGGCAGCTAGACCACAAAGTCAGGGCAGACTGCCTGTCTGGCGCTGGACTGGGTGTGGCCCACCCTGCCTGCATACAGTGGGCAGAAAGAAGGATGGAGAGTGCTTCGAGCTGCTGCACTTTCTCTTGTGTAAACTCTCACCGTGCTTATTTTACATGTCCTCAGAGCATGGGCTTAACATGGAAATACATGAGCATTTTACACCCTCTTCACGTGTCTCCTTCTGCCTAGACACACATATCTTATAACCTAGATGTTAGTATTAAAATTCACCCTGTTGAATATCAAACCCCCTGCTGCTTCTATTTTACAACCAGCCTATATGGAAGCCTTGCAGTTGCCCGTCTGCTCAGACACCTTTGCTGCATGTCACTGGCCCTGTTTTTGTGACTGCCTGGTCAAATGTATTTAAAGGGAGGAATTTAAGCACAACAGTATATCAAAGAAAAGCAAGCTCCCCTTTGCTGGAAGTAGATCAGGAGTGACAGCCGCATTTGCAAGGCTCTGTTGAAGAGAGCGGGAGAGAGGGGAGAGCACATCCCTGGAGACACGAGGCTCTTTGGGGCAGATGAGATGTTTCAACATATTTACTGTATGCACATGCATGCCCACAAAACCTTCCTTTCATCTCTCACCAATGACTCGCTTACACCGACTCTCCGAAAAGTCAAAAAATACACACATGCACACAGTCACATACAAAACATCCACGCACACACACACACACACACACACACACACACACAAACTCAGAGTTATATCAGCTGTTCATCCATGCCAGAGCATCAGGGGGAGGGGAGAAAAAAAGGAGAGAGAGAGAAAGATGGAGGGCACACATGAAAGTGACAGGGAAAAGAAAAAAAACATCACACATAAGGAAAAAGAAGTCAGAGAGATTGATGATGCAAAAAGGGAATTAAGTAGGCTTTCTCCCAGCATGCTTATCCTAAAAAAAATGGTTGACGTGTGAACTTGAGGTTCTATCTTTTTTACCCCACCCCTCTCAGGAGGCTCTTGCCATTGAAAGCTCTAGGAAGACAGGCATACACACAGCACCCGACAGCAGAGACAACTTTCATAAACTACTAAGAATTAGTGTGTTGACTTTCTCTATGCCACCGCTGATAAAAGTCCCTCATATCTTGACTTGTAAATGCTATCCTGTTCCAAAAAGGGATTAAAGAGTATGCCGAATTTAGGCTTTTGTGTTTTTCTTTTTTTAAGTGAGAAATGAGAATTGGCAGAGAGTGGTGGTTGTGTCGGGTGTGCGTGAGAGAAGGATAGGTAGATATAGACTGTGTCTGCAGGAGGGTAGTATTGGCTGAAATTGGCTATTTTCTCCTCACACTCCTGACATCTAGAGGTGCGCGTGAGAGGCATTATGAATTCATAGGCTCCAGGGAACCAAATGAGCTCCTGTCACCTGGAATTTACACGAGACAGAAATCACTTATTCTCAATGTATTATTTTTTCGTGGCACTTCCACGATAGGTTGCCAATTTTTTTCTATGCCTCTTCCTTCTCTACACTCCCCCCCCCATATAATCTTCTCCACTAGGGCACAATTTCCGTGGCAACTTGGTCACACATTTGATTCAGTATTCTATAGCCTCAATTTATTCAAAATCTAGTTTTCCTGTGCTGTCCTTTTCCTAAGTAGGTCGCCTATCTAACAGTACCACAAGCAAGCTGTAACCCTCTCCATTTAAATACCAGGGCCTGTACTGTAAGAGATGGGGATGTGTCCATAGCGTCGGTGAAGCAGACACACGTGAAGCACTTTGAACAGTGGACCTCTGGGGACTTCACTGGCCCACTTCATGGGAGTCAACATCAGGCCTCATGTGGCATCAAGTGCCAACTGGGTATTGAGACAGGATGGATGAACTGGGGGTAGAATGGCGCCCTGAGAGAGGCACCATTGAGACTTACCTCTATTCGTCTCTGGCGTGTTTTTGGGGGCCATCTTGGAGCCCAGAGCAGCCTGTGCTTGTCATTCTCAGCCTATTCCTGTTGCAACAGCTGGGGTATTAATGTGGCTCTTGTGTGTCTGACCCCCCCCCCCCATGTGATCCCATATTCGCAGTCACAAAGGCCGTATCATTTTACTTATAGTCTGCGTGACTTCTTTCACAGGCTAACAATTCCAGACCCATAGCCGTCATCTGATGTATGTATATCATTCCATTAAACCCACAACCCATATTCCACGCTAACCCAATCAACCATTCCTCCATTCTGCTGTTCATTCCTCCATGGCTTCCTTCTATTCCCCTTGTGCCTTCCCTCCATCCCCTCATTCCTCACACTTCAGTCACCTGATACCCTTGATGGAGGTTTTCCCTCAGTCCCAAGGCCAATCGGTTGTCCCTGTGGGCCCAAGGCCTCGCTAGCACCACATGGCCCAGAGAGCTCGGCTGCACCACCGGGGCCGTGGCCCCTCATATTCAGGAGGTCACACTCTCTGACACAGATGTTTCCTGTTGGTACATTTGTGTTTTCTCTTCAAACATAACTAATCCCTCAAGCAGCTCCTCCTCTGGAAAGGCAATTCTTGACCAAATTTACTCAGGTGCTCCTTCAGTTTATTCATTTACTGTGTGGAATGCAGTTGAAATTCCACCTTAACACGGCGCCTGTATTTCATCAGGGAAATGGCAAAGTTGGATTCCAGCTTGGATTGCTTTTTTAGGGGCTCAGGGTTAAACATGGTTTGAAGAGACATGCTTTTGAAATGTAAATCTTCATGTTACTGCTGCCTGGGCAGTGAGTTCTCTACAACTGGAAGCAGCGATCATGAAGTCCTCTCTAGCTTGGGAGGAGATATAAATCAGCCGCTACTCACTTTCTGCTGACGGTCATAATCACTTTGTTAAACCCACAAATTACATTGCCAATGGACAGACAAAGATGGCTGGTTTTCAGTGATAGCAAGATAAAATATGATTTTAGAAATTTAAATAACAATCAGAAACTGGTTTAGATTTCTTTTGTCTTGATTAGACCCTCTTGTGGTGTTGTTTAGTGTAGTTGCACTATAGTTTGACATCAATAAAATATAAAACTGTCAATAAGAAGTCACTGAACCAGTTTAGCAAACACATGTCTCACTGATAATATGAATTCCCGAATGTACACTGCATGATTAATCGAAACACTAGAAAGCAGCTACTAATTACTCCTGAGTGCTTATGAAACATTATGTCCATAAATAAACATATTTATTTATACATAATTTGATTTCATTATTCATTGTTTATAGCCTATTGTTAATGTGTTTGTTTTTCCTCAGCTGTACTTGCAGTAATTATATTTCTCATCAACATTTCAGTGGGGCTCTTTTTTACTTTTCTCAGGTTACAGGCCTTTCATAATTGATGTGCTTAAGCCTGGATGATGAATCTATTAATATCCTCATGTAAATTACTCTTGTGTCGAGCAAGCCACATTTATTTATCACCCCGATGCTTTTCTAATGAGCGAAGTTAAATTAAAACATTTTATCAGACAAAAATTGGGACCACACAGTTTTTATGTGAGCTGTCGCTCGCTGTCATCTCTCTGCTAAAGCTGTGTAAACACGCAAAGTTTGAAGAAAGCAAGAAACAAAGAAATACAGAGAGAATAATATTGTTTAATCATTTAAAGACTCAGAATGGAATGAAATGAAATATCTGGGACAAATGAAAAATCAATCAAAAAAGCTGTCAGGGGGGCCGTTTGAGCATTTCCACAACCGTTTCAAGGCTTCGTTATCCACTTCAAAGAGAAGCCTCTGATCCGCTGAGAGGGGTTGGAAACACATTTTGATCCATTTGGCTAATTTCTAACGTTTTTAAGGTTCCAGATACAACTACAAACCATTCCTGTAGCACTGTGATGGGTGAGAACAAGGATTATTGTTTTTATACAGTACATTATGCATGAAAAATTACAAACAAGCATTAACAAATTGGCAGAATTGTTGCGCTCTGCACAAGCAGTCATGTTAATTGATGTCACAAGAATGTGTTTCATTAGGAAGGCTCTTGAAAAGAATGCATTGCTCAAGCTACTTTGTATTTTATATGTAGCCCCTCTTTCTCTCTTACTGATTCCTGTCCCATGGCCAGTGTGCACTCAATGTATATGTTTCATGTGGTCAGCTCCCAGTAGCTTGACCCAGACTTTTGTTAGTGATTTCCGACCTGCCTCTCTTTGCTTCAGCAGTGTGCAACTGGACAGGAATGTTGCTACTCTGGCCCCAACTCAATCAATTACCAGCCGAGCCCTGCTGACCTTTGTTACTCTTTAACCTCCACGCAGGAGTCCCACACAGTTCATGTTGTCATTGGGCAATTGCACATAGATCTTATTTGTATTTTTAGATATGTGTATATATTTTAAGAAGTTCCAACTCTGGGAAGCGTCCCCTCAAGAATTTATGCAGCCCAGTCAATACCTACTTAACCAATCATTGAACATATATATTATTACATAAATGGCAACATAAAATGGGTGTTCTATTTTGGAATGAAGCACAATTCTGCAACTGCATGGCCTATTTTTTTTTTTACCTCAAAGTCACCAAACTTTTTTTTTGGTTTTCGGTGCATAGTTTAGGAGAAATGTGACATTTCCAGAACAGGATTGCGAGAGAGAGAGAGAGAGAGAGAGAGAGAGAGAGAGAGAGAGAGAGAGAGAGAGAGAGAGAGAGAGAGAGAGAGAGAGAGAGAGAGAGGCGTTGGCTCTTGATGCTGTGATATCAGGAGCAGTGGAAAAGGGAGTTACTATTTAAACAGAAAGAACAAACGTATTTACTTTAATTACACCTGCCTTTCAGTACATTCAGCACAGCACTGGTGTTAAAAACAGAAACGTCCATGTCTGAACAAGGATAACTTTTTATAACCTCATCTAGATGTAATCATTTCAACCAGCCTAATAATCCATTGAAACCTACAGTCGCCTGCTTGGCTGTGGAGACCACATGCACAGAGTGGTGCTTTGCATTAATGCATGTGAGGAATGATACCCTAACATGTGATTATTCTTGGCCTATAATTAACCAGAGAGCACTTGAACTTTCCACTTTTGTATTAATTTCATTCTGTCTTTCTATGAGGCCCTTCACATCAAACTGGGCAAAAAGGTAAGACTTAGCACATACTTTAACTTTGGTCACCTGGTTGTCAGGGTCACTGTGAAGGAGAATGCAGGTTTAATCGACAAGTGTACAATTAGAGACAATACAGTAATTACACACTCAGGATACATGGGAAGAATTCTGCCATGCTAGACAGCCTAGACAGCCTTGAACATGGGTGTCTCAGTTTACTGTTTAACATGGCACCAGCCCTGTGAATATTAATCAGCGCACAATGTGATAAATACATTTCTATGGCTATTTCTGTTGAATGGCAAATCTTCACAGAATGGGGACATTGGAGTCCTATAGGGTTGATTGTGCCCTAGAGAAGCAAAACTGTGTTTGTGTCCTGTTTTATGGTCATTATTACATGTTGTTACGGGTGTAAACAGGATGATCACTGTTAAGGATGGCACACAAATAAATGTTTTTCTGGCAGGGTATCTGATTGAGTCCGGGGGATATTTTTTGGCATCCTTGGTCAATCTGTTTGGCAAGACATGAAAGACCAGAGGCAACAGAAAGAACAAGGAAAGCTTCAATCAAGTGCAGACCTCTGTGCCAAGGCCTAATAATCTCCCCAGGTGCAGTAGCTGTTACTTTTACGGTCAACATTACACTAGATGATAGGATAGTTATTTAAGGCAAGTTTTGGTCTGATGGTGGCTGTGTGGGAAGGGGTGACCAAAATCAATAGGTTTCTTCTTGAAAGCATGAATGTGTGCAGTAAACTTTATGCAAATCCAGCCATTAGTTATCCACATATGTTGGTCACAAACAAACAAACAGAGAGGCTGAGAGGAGTTGTTAGCAGATATATATATATAAAAGAAGTCAGTGATTTAAGAAGATAAACTGGTGAGAGGGAAATAGACATTGGTGAAAGATGAAAGAGATAAGACGATCAATACGAGGAGGATACGTTCAAACAGAAACATAGCCAACACAAATCTAAGAAAGACAACATAGGAGTAAAGGGTGTTCAAAAAAGCAGCAAAAGAAGCGCCGAAGGCTTTGCGGTGGGAACAACAGCAACAGATATGCTTTGAATTAGCCTGGCCCGAGGAATGCAGCCCGTGAAGGAGGCCAGAGATGGTGACCCTCAGCCTCGCAACCTGATCCCCTGTGACACAAGCATCTCTTTTGTGGTCTCTCACCCCCCGCCACAACCTCGGCACAGTGAGCTTGCTGGGTGCTTCAGACCACTCCAATCCGACCAGAATAGCAGGCAGCAGGAATCCGTCGGCCCTTGCTCCCAGAAATGCTCAGTAAAAGCTAGCTCAGCTCCCCAGTGCTCTGCTCTGTGCTCTGGTTCACCCTTCATTAGCCAATGCCTGGCATTCAGCTAATGATCACTGTTTCCTTTTTCTTCCTTTAACTCAAGTGAAGTGGTTCTGCTCCTTTGTCTTCTCTCTGCTAGCTGAAACTGGATGACCATGACATTTAAAGAGTATAGCATGCATACACCACCTCTCTCTTTCACTCTTTGCTCATAGAATTACAATGTGACACCTTTTGACCTTCTGAACAGACCGGGGACTTTTTTTTTCACCTTCTGTCTCACCTTATCTTCTTTTCTGCATGAGCTAATCACATCTCTCATTCTGTGTTAATTCACTATACACCTCTTTTTCTTTCTTCTTCACCGCCTCATACAGACCACATTCTTCATCAGTCACACTCATGCAGCTGTCCTCTGCCCTTGTATTTTGCACCTGTTTTCTCTATGCGGTCCCCTGTGTGTCATGATCTCATCTCCCTATAGCCTTGTGGTCGAACAAAGCTGTTGTTAGTTGTACTGTATGTCTGGATTCTGTCTTGCTGTGTGTTTGTGGGGCTAGGAAGGGATGTCCCACATCCCCTCTCTATTCTTTTTTTTAAACTTATGCTTGATATTTAATGTGATGCAATTTTAGTTTCAGTTTTTATCATTTGAGTTTTGCGTTTTGAGTGTTGTTCTTGAACAAGAATGCTCAAGAAGAGGAACACTTATGCATTTCAGCTGACACACACACACACACACACACACACACACACACACTCTCTGTGCCTCAGCTCTGCCTGGCAGGATGTGTATTGTTGCACACTATTAGCATAATGGTCATTTACATAGGGCAAAACTGTTCCAGGTAATTCAATCTATATGTAAAACACTGTTGCTAGTGAGGCAGGGGCCCAGTGACAGCTCAGCTAACCCATGCTGCCTGGAGCACCTGTGTTGCCATAACTATAGCCGGCAATCAGACCCATTCCACGCTTAAAAACTAAAAGTCAGTGTGTTTTGATATTTGCCACTTTCCAAAATCTGGCTGTTGGGTTACCTTGGGACATCACCAAGCATTCATAGCCTTCTCTACCAGTTGCTATACTTGCCACTTGTTAGTTTCATATAGAATCCTTGCAGATCTATCTAATGAATTCAGTAAAAGCTGGGATTACACTAATGAGCTCAGAATTACTTCCTGACCCATGTAATTTGCTATATATAGGCAAGACATTGTGGCGCAGCGAATGGGCAGCAGACTGCTGTTCTACAAATATCTCTCAATGGCCCCCACAAACACACACACGCAGACATATACACTCTTATACACCATCTCTCTCGCCTTCACTTTTTGTCTGCCAATCACATTATCATCCTGTAACACTGCACTGACTGCTGATCCGTCATGCATGCAAGCCGTCACCATAATGTTATCATCATAATAAGCCTCCATTCATCCATGAATGACAGCCGACTCAATTTGAATTGACTGACTCATTCTGATTTGCCAAGTTCACGAGCTTCCACCAAACAGACGCAACTCAGCCTTTTACAGAGCATTTATTTTTACTCCCTTTGTTCCATTTACAGTCCATTGTTTTATTTTCAACTCTTCCTTTTTTTTCTTCTTATTTGCCATCGCCGTCTTCCTCTTCCACTTCCTCTTTATGAATAATTCATTGACTCATACATAATTTAGGGGAAGCAGCCAGAGATTTACACAGCTCTTTGTGTCACTGAGTTTTGTTTGGTGGCATATTCAATAATTGTTTAATATATCAAATTGACTGGGAGTTGGGAGCCCGGGCCCTGCGTGCAGCAGTGCCTGATATGTCTGATTATGGTAGGGGTGAGCGCCAAATACTTCCCTACAGTAGGAGACTCCACATGACTGCCAGGGGAACTTCTTGCTCGCCTTCAACACCCATAATTCTTCATTTCCTTATTGGCTGCAATGCTTCTTGGAATACTTCGCTGCGTGAAGTCCACACTAATGAAGTACAGAGTCAGTTTATTGTCAGTCATTGTGTGAGGGATTCTGCATCGACCTCATACTGCGTCTGCTTCAGATTAGCTCTGCTGTGGGGTGTTTGCCTGCCATAAATGTGTCTGAGAATGTCCTATTTGGTTTAGTTCTTTCCTTCCTTACATTCACAGCAGTGGAAGGAGAATTCAAATCTTAGAAAAACATTAATAATTTCACAGAGGACCCAGCATGACATTTGCTAGTCCATTCCTATTCTATATAGTAAAATATGGGCTTTTAGTCCGTTCTATTCATCCCGGTGGAATTGCTAGAAACTGTGATATTCTGCTCCACTTTCATTGTGTATTTCAAAAGGTTTATGCACTCCACTAGATCCATCTAGCATGTTATTATTTCTGTGTCTAGCTTTCAAAATGTATAGTTTTGGGATACACCTTTGCATTATTTGTCTGAATAATGATCAGTTGAGATAATCCAGTGTTTGGTTTCTGGCTACATCAACAAACAAAATCAACAACAATACACACACAAAAAACAAAAAAGCAATGCAATAAAATCTGATCCTCCGGCAGCTTTACCTAACATTCAAACATCAATTGCTGTACCCCCTGGGAGTGGGTTTATGACTGACGTGAATGTCTTTTCCGAGTCCTTTTTAATGAACGACTTCTTTCAACCAGTTCCCTTCTTTCATAAAGTGACTTGTCAATTCTCCTTATCTGCTGTTTTTTTCCCCCAGGGGAACCTAAGTCAGGTATTTGTGAATGGTGCCAATTTTATTTTGATTATTCACTGGGAAAATGTCAATTTACTCCCTCCTCCTCATACTGATAGACACTGTGACAAGTTTTGTAATTAAATCAGAAAATGAATTCAGATGTGGGCTGGGTCAATGCATCAGCTTTAAACTGGCCTGAGATCATAACTACATGTACATTCAGAAACTATAGAGCTCACCTGGTATCTATAGGTCACTTCTCCAACCTCTGAGTCTGGAACTATGCTGTCACTCCTGGAAGTCAGTGACGCCATAAAAGAACCTAGACTGCCATTTAATGTCCTTTGTAGCCAACCAGTGCGCCTTTCAACTTTTCTTTTTCTCCTTGCAGACTGATTAAAAAGCAGTCACGGTTTACACTTTAATGTCCTGTATGTATGCAGAGTTAAATATTTCATTTGGAACCAGTGAAGAGAGAACTGGAAACCAACATTCTGCGTTAAAGTACGTCCAGCCCTTCCTTTTAAAAGGGAACCATTACTGATATCCTCAGCAGGGAGCATTCAGGCTACCAGGCAGTGTGTTGTGTCCTGACCTGGCCTCAAAGCCATTAAAAAATAACTACTCATTTTCATTGTTTTCATATCATACAGTTGGTTGACTGTCAACCCTAATTGGCTTGATGCAGTAATTCATTTCAATACTGCATCCTTGGAATAAAAATGTCTTCATGTTCTATGGCTACAGTGTGACATCAAAGCAGTGTTGGATCATATATGCAGAAATTGATTACTGAATGAAACAACCCGATTGGCTCGTTTGCTAGCCTTGGAGCTGAATTTTAATAAGAAATGGTTTTAATGAAATTAAATATTCATATTCAATGAATGGGGATATATTATGTCTGTGACACCAGTGATAATTGTAGACCGCAATTATTTTAGTCAGAATTCTGCCTATGCTCTTTGTACTAATTACAGTAGTGTGATGACATTTTATCCAGGTTCGTCCTCTCTGCTCTGCAACAGCACTGTGTGTTTTTGTTTTCAGTTTTGCTCATGAGCTGGAGATGAAATGTAGCCGTTTCTCTCCCATTTCATTGTTACAGTAAATGAATTTAATGCATCAGGACAAATCCAGAAGAAAAGACGTACCAGGTTTGACATCAGCTGCTCTTCTGAACAAAGTCACATGGCATGTCACTGTCAGCCGCCACTGATGTGCCTTGGTATAGAGACACTGTTTCCTCTGGCTTTGTTCCCAAAAGGTGTCACTCAACATCTGCCATTGAGAATCAAAGTGAGAACACCTCGCTACAGGAAAACGCCATCCGTTGCTCGTTGCACACTGCCATCTTGAGTTCTTTTACGCCGTGCAGTGAGCCAAGGCAGACGACACAGCTCTTGCTCCAGGCGCCACCAGACAAATTGGACCCCGGGAGGAGCATGAAACACTTGGCCGTGGAAAACAATCGGACATTTGGAGACTTCTGCTACCTCTTTGCTTGTGTGAGACTGGCGAAGGCAACTTCTGAGGGAAGGAGACAGGTGGGAGGATAGAGAGCGGCAATGTGGATGGATCTTTCAAGCAGAGCAAGCAGCAGGTGTGCAAACATGTCATTTTAGAAAGAGAGACAGGAAGGGGAGGGATAATATTTAGCTACATTGTTAGAGATAGAGACAACATTGTATTTCCAGTTGTACAGAAAGAGGAATGATTAAAAGTCCATAGGTGCTATAGGAGTAAGTCCTAATCCTTGCCCCATGAGGAAGAAAAGAAAAACAACAACAAAGCACAAAGTTACCTGTAACAGGAAAGGAAGGAAACACAGAGTGCAATGTGTCAAAATAAATGAGAGAGCGGTTGAAAAACAGAAGAAGGGAGGCAGGGAGGAAGGTCTGAGGAGAGATCAAAGGAGCGTGAGGGATGTGCATGCAGCAGTGGAAAGAGCGTTGGGAGAGTGAGCAGTGATAAGTCCGTGACAGCTGCAGCATCATTAGTGTATTAGGATCAATCCTCAAGACTCTTGTTTGCAGTCTTTGCCCATACAGAGGGATTTTACAGTGTATGGGTATGCAGCTGCTGCAGCAACTTACAGATAGCCTGCCTCACTTTTCCCACATCTGTGATCTCTCTCTCTCTCTCCCCTCCACCTCCACATCTCACCAGCAGCATCGTGGGTATTTCTCTCATGCTCTGTGTGCCTTTGTATGAACGTGGCTTCACTGATGTAAAGCCAGAGGCCAACCATAAGTCATGTTGCTCTGTTGAGGTTCATCTTTCTTCAGCTTTTCCCATGTTGACATGAGAAATACAGATTTCTAAGATTAGGTTTCTTAACTATGACCCTTTCTTTCCTCTACAGCTCCACCCAGGTGGTTCTGCTTCACCGATGGCTTTGGCTCCCCCGTTGTTGTGGCTATTGGTTTATCAATTCCAGTCAGCAGGCAGTAATTTGCCAGAGACTGTGGGTGTGTGATTAAAGATCCCTTACCACCCTGAGCCAGGCAGCTGGTACACTGTGACAGCCGAGCATGGTGGCAAGTCGTAGGCATGCTGCCAGATTTACAGTGCTCAGTCACACAAAAGAACTTGTTATATATTGCACATTATTGACGATGCTGTGCGTTCCAATCTCTGCATGAGTTTGTGTGTACTCACATGCATGCAGTGTGCATGTTAGCCCACCTACTGCTGCGCAAACCTGTCCTTGAATGAGGCTGATTCCACTTGGAGCTCATTTGAAACCAACTTTATGGGCTGTGTTGAGGCCATCGCATGTGGATAATAAAAAAATTCACGATTGATTGCTTGTATCATTATAGTAGCATGGCCATTCCTTCCAGATCATTATGCGTCCCTGGTATACAGCCCTTTCTCACTCTACTGAGCACTCTGTTTGACTTTCTAATTTGGGGCTTTAAACAATAATTGGAACAATGCTCATGTCAAAAGAGACATCTCATCTATTTCGGGGCACAATGTTTTTAATCTACACAGAGAAATAGTCTATGATTTCCTTATCGGGTTCCCTCAATTAATCTGGGCTTCCCCTTTTTTGTTTGCATTTCCAGTCTTTAGAATTATCTTCATTTCGGCGGCGGCAAGTTTGCACAGGGCCACAAAAGCCGTGTCACAACAGGAGAAGAAAGTCTTTGAATGTAATACTTGTGCTGTCTTTCAAGGAAGGGAAAAGGAGAGAGAGAGAGAGAGAGAGAGAGAGAGAGAGAGAGAGAGAGAGAGAGAGAGAGATTTTTTGATTTTGATTTTTACAAAAACACTTTATTTACATTCTTTTAATTTACAATCAGATCAATAAAGTGCAACATTGTGCATATAGTACAAATAAGTTAGTTAATAAAAACATGTGCAAACTGCAGCTGATCTTCAATAATAAAACAGATGACGTCTTTGTAGCACCAGCGCTGTTTAAAAGTGTCTAAATCACCAATGTGTTTAAAAAACCTGTATTCGAGCCAGAGTCTGGCCCTGATGTTGCAGAGCCAGACTGACTTGGCATCCTGTCCTTCTCTGTTCTCCACCCTGTTCTTTCTGCTCACGTAGACGGCCATTTTTGCCTCTCCTGTGAGGAAGTTCAGGAGCTGCCACTTTTCTTTATCTGTTTTGTTGTAACCCGCTCCCATGATAAAAACCCGCTTAGTAAAAACCACTCCAAAGAGACTAAAAACCAATGTTAAAAGAGTGAAGAGCTCCGTGAGTCTCTCGCACTCAGTAAAAACATGGTAAACAGTCTCGCGGCTTTCACAGAACGGACATCTGCTAGAAACAACAGGGTTAAGAACAGAGATAAAAGCATTGGAGGCAATGGCACCATGTAAAATCCTCCACTGGAGGTCGGCAGTCCGTTTTTTGAGGGGAGGTTTGTATAAAATCCTCCACTGTGGGCTGGGGTTGGTTTCCCCAGACAGTCTTTGAGTCCACACAGTGGGGGGCCTGTTGCTCAGTCCATTCCTGTTGATAACTTTGACAGTTGAAGTAGATAGTCTTTTTATCAGCTCTGTGCAGAGTCATCTTGTTCGGGTTATTGACATTGAGCAGGGGGCCGGTCAGGTCTCCCAACCCTGGGCTCAGGTAGATCTCTGGAAAAGGGTCTGTTGGATCCGGTGTGGCCCCTCCCTGGCTGTAGTTCATCAGGAGGCTCCTCTCCTTTCCTGAAAGCCTCTGCCTCCAGAGCTCCAGGATCCTCTGGGCCACCCGGACCGAGTGCAGACCCAGCAGAGAGCCCAGGGCCACAGCATCGTTCAGCGCCGGCCCCACTGCATCTACCAGCTGCTGGAGGCACAGGGTCCTGGACCTGCAGAGCGCCACCGTCAGGCCAGGAATGACGCTACCTGCGATGTCCAGCCTGGCCCCGTGTATCAGTGGCTCTTTTAACAACCAGTGCAGAGAGGAAGATTTTTGACACCTTTTTTTATCTAAAAGGGCCCAGGACTTAAAAACACCCTGATAAAACGGAGGCAGCCCACTTAACTTTAAAAGTTTACAATCAGTTAAAAACAGAGCAGCATCCAGCCCCAGGTTATTTGCACGTCTGAGAATGCAGCTGGCCACATCTCTCCAGACTAAATCCGCTGGACCTGTCAGGTACTTTTGGACAAACTGCAGCCTGAATGTAGCGGTTCGGCTGGCCAGGTGGACGAGGGCCCTGTCCCCCCTCCTCTCTGGTTAAAAACAGCACCCCCTGTGGCACCCAGTGTAGACCATCCCAAAAAAAATCCACCATTTTCCTCTGAATTTGTGCTAGTAAGTTTAAGGGGGGGTCTAGGCATGCCAGGCGGTGCCAGAGCTGGGATGCCACGAGGTTGTTTAAAACCAGAACCCTACCTTTAAAAGACATTTGGGGGAGCAGCCATTTCCATTTTAAAAGCTTTCCCTCAATCTTTTCTGTGACGCCCTCCCAGTTCCTCTGGACCATTGTGTCTTTCCGTAGGAACACCCCCAGGTATTTAATGCCACCTGTTTTCCAGGCCAGGCTTTGGGGAAGAACCGGGAGACCGCCACGCCACTCACCGACAGCGAGGGCCTCACTTTTCTTCCAATTCACCCTCGCTGCCGATGCAATGGAGAATCTGCTCACAGTTTCGGTTAAAATGTCTGCATCTTTCTGGCCTCCAATAAAAACAATGATGTCATCGGCGTATGCCGATAAAACAATGCCTCTATTAAAACCAGGTAAAAGCAGTCCTTGAATACTGGAGCGTATTTTTATCAACAGGGGTTCAAGGGAGAGTGCATAGAGCATCCCTGACAGAGCACAGCCCTGCCGGACGCCTCTACACACTCTGAAAGGAGCACACAGACTACCGTTAAACTTCAGCACACTCTCAATGTCACTGTACAACACCTTTTATCTTAGCTACGAAACCTGCGCTGAACCCAAACCTCTCCATGACTTTCCAGAGGAAGTTGTGTTCAACGCGGTCAAAAGCCTTTTCCTGATCTAGAGAAATCAGACCAGTGTCTATGCCCAATGAACTGGAGACCTCCAAAACATCTCGAATCAGGTAGACATTGTCTACCATGGACCTGCCGGGCACACAGTAGGTCTGATCCCGGTGGATGACCTGCTCCATAGCCCCCCTCAGCCTGTTGGCCAAGGCCTTGGACAGAAGTTTGTAATCCACACACAGCAATGACACAGGGCGCCAGTTTTTGATGTCCCGCAGGTTACCCTTCTTGGGCAGAAGCGTGAGGACCGCTCTGCGGCAGGACATCGGCATGGAACCAGAGGCCAGACTTTCATTAAAAACATCTAAAATATCTGTAGAGAAAATGTCCCAGAAGGCTTTAAAAAACTCCACCGTTAGGCCGTCCATACCCGGAGCCCTCCGTCCCTGCATGCTTTGCAGGGCGGCCTGAAGCTCCCGCATCTGCAGCGGCTCCTCGAGCCGGGAGTTGGTCTCCGCAGAGACCTGAGGTAGTCCACTGCAGAACTCCTCCTGCAGTGTGGCCTGCTCCTCGTACTCCGAGGAGTAAAGGGAGGAATAAAACTGGACGGCCCGCCTTCTGATCTGGCTTGGTTCCATGAGCTCCTGCCCTGTGTCTGAAAGCAAGCATTTTTCTTTTCCAGGCTGAAGAAGAAGCTAGAGGGAGCATCCATCTCTGCGATGTTCTGAAACCGGGACCTGACCAGTGCACCTTGTACCTTGCCTTCCAGCAGGTTGGCTAAAGCCAATTTTTTTACTTTGAGGACTTCAATATATCCTCGCTCTCCTGTGGACTCACTCATTTTCTCAAGTTCCACTATATCACTCTCCAGGTCCTCTATAGATCTGGTGATGTCTCGTGTGACGTTGAGGGTGTGCTGTTGACAAAGAAGTTTAATCTCAGCCTTACCATGGTCCCACCACTGCCTAAGACTGCTAAAATCACCCTTCCTCCGCCTAAAAACACCCCAGAAATAAATAAGGACCTCCCTGAACTTTTTGTCAAGTGTTAAAACAGAATTAAAATGCCAATATGCACTTTTTGGCTTAATATCTCTAATAAAAACATGACACAAAAGCAGGGAATGATCTGTAAAACCGGCAGGTATGATTTTGCACATTTTAAACATATTAAAATGATGCTTAAAACAATAAAACCGGTCAAGTCTGGCTGAGGAGATCGTGCTCTCTCTGAGGTGGGACCATGTATACTGTCTGGTGTCTGCGTGCATCCTCCTCCACACGTCCACCAGGCCATGAGAGTGGACCAGCTGCCTCAGAGCATGCTGGGAGGCTGGATGCGGCTCTGCATGGTTGCGATCTAAAGATGCATTTTCAGTACAATTAAAATCCCCACCCAAGAATAAAAAATCCTCCGAGGCACAGCTATTTAAAACATCGTTCACCTTCTGCAGAAACTGCTTCCTCTCTGCACCGTTTGTTGGAGCGTACACGTTGATAAAAGCAGCGGTAAAATGTTCAAAACGAGCTTTAGTTAAAAGTAACCTCCCCTCGATAAAATGCTCGACTCCAGCGAGACTGGAGAGAAATTCCTGGAGAAGAGGAAGCCCACTCCTCCACTGAGTGTGGTGTTGTGACTTAAAATGGCTTCCCCTTCCCACTCTCTCCTCCAGTCTGCCTCATTGTCAGCGTCACTGTGGGTTTCTTGTAAAAACAGGACATCAACATGCTTCGTTCTGGCAGTTTCATAAATTAGTGCCCTTTTTTTTGCCTCTCTTGCTCCGTTAACATTTAAACTTCCCACTTTAAAAATGTCCATATTAAGTGAGATGTTAAAACCCAAATTCAAAACCAATAAGTTAATTAAAACACACATTGGAGTTTTTTGACATCATAACTGTTCATTTGTTTTTTCACTTTAAGCACAAGTTTCTTTAATCTAAAACCTTCTTGGTCAGTGAGGCCAGACTCTTCTTTTTGGCTCATGTGGAGTCTGGCCGATGTGTAAAACACTGACAAGTCAGGAAAATATTCTTCAATTTTAACCCCGTGCTGGTTCTTAGTTTGCTGTAAAAAACTCTTTATTTCCTCTGCAGAGTACATTTTTTTCTGCTGGCTGCTGCTCAATTTAAAACCGGGTATGTCGCTGCTGTCCGACACACACTCCTCCTCGCTCCCACTGTCATCTGTCTGCACCGACCTCCTCACTGTGTCCTCCCCTACTTTACTTGTTTTAACCTCATTTGATGCACTCCTCGTTCGTCTTCTGCGTTTGTGAGCAGGCTTTGGTTTGGCTGCTGCCTCCTCCACCTGCTCACTCCATAAAACCCCTTCCTTCCCTGTCCTACCTGACTGTGCTTGTCCCTGCTCACCTGTCTGACCCTCTTGTGTTTCACTGACCTCACCTATTTTGTTTATTTTTACAACACACACCCTTCTCACCTGTTTCTTTCACCTGCTCTCCACCCACCTCACCTGTTTCTTTCACCTGTTCTCCACCCACCTCACTTTCCACTGCCTCACCTACACCCTCCTCACCCCCCCTCACACTGTGTATATCACCCTCCAACACCTCGTGTACCGGCACGGACACAGCAGCCACGCGGCGCGGCACGGCGCTCGGCCCCGTGGCCCCCCCTGGCGGGGAGGCCGCTGCCGGAAGGCCGGCGACCGAATCCGCAACCGGCCGCGCGGATGCCGCCGCGGGGAGGCCGACGGCCGACGGCTCCTCACGGCAACCGAAGCACTTCATCACCGATGAGGTTGCAAATATCACGTAGTCATAATCATCTACTTTGACATGGAAACGAAGGTTGAGCTCCTCGTCCCGGTGGTTCAGTGTCTCTGCTCAGGAACTCATCGGTGATGAACGGAGGGACATTGGATAGTACCACTTTGGTTGCGGGCTGCGATAACGGCAGCACCGGCACAAACATCTCATTCACCGTGATAACTGTCTCGATGACGACGGCGCTGTTCATCCTGGTGGCCGATCTGACGCTGCTGTGTCCGACCTTCTCCCCCACAGCCAGCCCGATGTCCTCCACACTGCACGGGAAACTGGCAGAGATCTTAATGCCATGTTTCCTCGTCAGTTTGCTGAAGTCTCCATTTACCTGCATGGCGTCTGCGCCGCAGACCGGCAGAGACACCGGCAGGAGAAAAACCCCAACAAGCCCAAAACTACCCCCCCAAAGTGCTCCAACTGTTAACTAAATTAAACCACCACCAATAAACTACGTTAAAGTAAAACACATTACTAAGAAAAGAAAACGAAAAAAGTTCGAAAACTCAAACGCTCCGCGTCTCACTCACACGCCACAATCTCCCAGCATGCACTCAGAGAGAGAGAGAGAGAGAGAGAACAATTAGCTGAGCCTGCCGTCTCACTTACTAAATGAGGACTTTGGCCGCCTTGTCTAGCCGAGACAACTGTGCATTGTGGCATACAGGATCTCATTGGTTCCCTTGTTTCAGGAGTTGATTAGTTAACCTGCTGAACCTAACTATGATAGATTACTCATATTATTGCACATGACAGCACATGCGTGTTTTCATATGAGCTCTTTGTGAGTGTTACTGAAACCCTCTGTCTTCTTCTGTTGTCCCTGAAAAAACTAAAGTAATGATCTTTTTCACACACATAAAGAAAGAAAGAAACAGTATCCTATGGGTTATCATGTTTAATTCCCCCCCCCCCCCCTCCTGTTACATGCAAGCAGCGCTTCAAATGTATTCAGTACGTACAGCACAATACTTTGAACGCACACGAGAAATATCTGCTGTGTCAATGCATTTATCAGAAGTGGTAAAGCGAGAGGCTCGTCTTGGTGGACAAACAGAAACCCTACTCGCAGGTGACTCATACCATTTCCCACGGGCACGTCTAAATCATTGTAATGGCCTTAACAGCAGCTGTGTCTGTGTCTGGTGCTTGTGCCTGTGCATTAGTATGTGCTGGCGAGAGTGTGCATGCGTTTTAAAAAATACAAAAAAAAATCTCTGCTTTTCTCCTCTTCTCTCTAGCAGACATGTACAGCCCTCCATCCGTCTCTAATTGCCTCCACCTCACACATCATTTGTGTTTCTGCCGTAAAAAGAAACATTGAAACTCCACCACTGGGGATCCATAACCATTTTCCAGCCTATATGCTTTTTATTGCTGTATTTAGAGCCTTCATAAATATAGAGCAAAGCATTAGGGAAAAGAGAACTACTGAAGAATCACCGCCAAGTCACCTGCTGCTATTTCTGTAGATAATCGGGCAGACGGACCAATAGAATGGTAGTCAGGCGGGCACTCAGACACACAAAAAGCAGGAAACATAAGTGATAGCAAAAACAGCATTCAGGAATGTACATACCATCACTCACAGTGGGTAAAAATCACAGATTAGATCGCATATTTAAACGCACAATAGAAACACAGAAAACTGTCTGTATCCAAACAAAACAAGTCAGTCCAGGTGTGTGTGTGTGTGTGTGTATTTATGCGCTCTCAACCTGCAGGTATTAAAAATACATAGTCATCTGCTATTGAAAAACACACAAACATTCTCTCTCACACACACACACACACACACACACACACACACACACACACACACACACACACACATTATGCCTTTCTTTGTCTTCCCCTCGCGGTCCAGCTCTTCTAGCCCTTGCTGATTATGCACAGCCAGGTTCATACACACACACACACACACACACACACACACACACACACACACACACACACACACACACACACACACAGCCATACGCCTCCAGATTGTTTAGCATACAGCAGGCATTCGCTCATTGTTCTCCGGGAGTCTCAAGGTCAACAAGTTCCCTCCCTGATAGACTCAACTTGGAGAGGATGGAGGGTGAACAAAGCCAGTGATGCATCCACAGACATCACCCTGACATGTACACAAAGACACAAACACACTTTACATACACACATATTCAGAGGTGCACTCACATCTTCAGCTGTTTTTTTCCCCCTTGCAAACAGAGTGAACATAAATTCATCACAACAAAGTAGGCATTTACAAGGGATGTACTCTGACCCCAACAACAACTATCCAATAATAAATGTATATACCCTCCTGCCTCATGCACTGTGCACCGCCATACAGCTGAATATTGTAATGCTCCATCATGGTAATGCTTGAATCTATTTTGTTACAGAAATTAGTCGAGTATTTTGCATTCAGTATATTGAATTATTTCAGTTGTTTTTATTTGGCTTTGCTAACTTTTAAGTTTTATTTTGCAGAACCTTTTTAACATTGACATACACACATATGACATACATTTATACCATAAATCACAATGAAAAGTATATGTTAGTCATTTTAAATGAAAAAATCTAGACTAAATTAATGTTTAAGCAGAAAATGTACAATATTTTAGTTGCGGACGATTGTTGCTTCTTGAAAAAATAAAATACTAACAAATGGTTACAGTTCATAGTTTACTCACCTTTTATTTATTTTTTCGTGTTACACGTCTGACTTTCATGCCAGAGACTGATGTTCATGTCTTGTCTCAGACCAACAATTAATGACCCTGATCTTTCCCTAACATTGACCAAGTAGTTTTTCCTCACCTCACACCGTAATTACCTTAAAAAGATATTCTAAGATTACTTTGGCATTGAACCTGTCTGTGTTTTGCAGAATTATCAGCGTTTTGTCGGTTGGGTAAAAAGAACAGGAGGATATTGATTTTCTCAGCTTCTGGTTCATATTTTTGGTCGCTGCTGAGCTGAGTAACAGTTCTCCAGCCCTGCAATTAAATGACTGGAATGTTCTCCGTGACAGAGATGAGAACAAATCAATCAGTGAAGGATTCAGATTCTAGGGCCAAGTTGCAGGTTTAGAAAATATTACATTTAGGGCCCAGTCAGCGTCGTATTACGTAGCATATTATTTTTTTGATTGCTTTAATCGATAGATGATGTGTACTTTTCAGTCTGCACAAGCTTTTAGCTCTTTAACTGATTATGGGTGTCTCTCCACTTCAAGTTCAGTATGATGCTGTCTTCACTTATCTTCACTTAGCCAGATGGTGGACTGAACACTGTGACAGGAAAAAGAGAAGAAGGAAAAAAAAAAGAGAGGGTGAGGAAGATAAAGAGATGGCTTTTATCATGACTCATTTAAAAGTTTCTTTTCTTCTACTGGCAACACAGATAAAGATTGAATTCTGTGTGTGTGTATCTGTGTGTGTTGGAGATGAGATGTGGCTTTATTGCTCAGAGAGTTAGCAGCAAGGGAACTGGTTGAAGTCTCATCTCTTCTCACTGTCAAAAGGCAGTCAACCACAGTTACACTACACCTCAGAGCTAACACATTCCACAGCTCTCCTTCTTCTTCTTTTTCTTAATAAAACAATTTTCCACAAACATGTTGGTATGGTATTAGTATGGAATGTGAGTAATCCGTAATGCAGGAATTTAACAATAGGTCTAGATTGAAAGATTGATCAATTGATTGATCTTGCATCTCAGTGTGAAATAGTGAGCTTAAGCTACTTCAAAGCCTCAAGGGCCATGAGTTATTGGCACCTGCTGTGCTTTTTTTGTCTATTCCAATTAATTAATTTTTTTTTTTTTCATTGTCCCTCACTTTCTTTCTCAGTTACTTCCCGTAATTCCTTCACGTCCCGTCCATTTATTTCTTGCCCTCCAACCCTCCAGTGCCCTCTTATTTTCCTCTTTTTCTCTCTCTCATTCGCTCTCTTTCTCCCTTTCACTCAATTCCCCCTTTGCTAATTCTAATTAAAGACAAGAAACGTCATCTTTTATTAATGACGGTGTTAATGAAACAGGGACTGCTTTTGTCAGGGACAAAAGTTTCCACCAATTAATTCCCCGCAATTAAAGTTGGAGAAAAAGATTCTCCCGGAAGAGTGTTTTGCTCAGACTCCCCTGGTGCGGTGTGTTTTTTTTTTTTTTTTTTTTTTTACCCATATGCTAAAAGCCTGAAATCCTTGTTGGGTTTTATGCCTAGAGGCTAACATCTACAAAAGGTATGCAGGGCAGAAGGGAATTCAGATTACACTTCTCTTTGTATTGGTATTAGTATTTCCCTAGGCTAAATCATTTAGAGTAACTAAGCAATTTTTCTTGTGGTAAGGTTAACATGTTTGTTTCTTCTTCTTACATATACTCTGGATTTTACATGCGTTATGGAGTCATTTCTCTTCAACAAGCAAAGAGATGTTTTTTCCTCTCATGCCTAGTGCAAAGCAACAAAGCCACAATATTGTTGAGTTTATTTTTAATTTTTAATTTATTTTTTATGTGAAGTTCAGGGTGTACTTAGTCGACAGATAACTCAATTCAATTCAGTTTTATTTATATAGCGAAGTTATCTCAGGGCACTTTTCATATAGAGCAGGTCTAGACTGTACTCTTTATATTTACAGAGACCCAACAATTCCCACCATGAGCGGCACTAGGCGACAGTGGCTAGGAAAAACTCCCTTTTAACAGGCAGAAACGTCAAGCAGAACCAGAACCAGGCTCCGGCTCTCGACCGGTTGGGTTGAGAGAGAAAGAGAGAGAGAGAGAGAGAGAGAGAGAGACGCAAGCTGGCGGGAGCCCGTCCCCACATCCTCCTTCTCTCAAAACCCTCCCCAAACAACTCAAACGCTACAGAAACAAAATGAGTAGGAAATAGAAATGTGTTATACTGATTTCTTTACTACCGATACCAAAGCATTACCTTCTTTTGGTACCACTTAATGAGGTTTAAATTGAGCTTTTGAATCACATCACGTGATCTTTTTGCCCAGTTGTCATTGTAGATGTTTCCATTTTTTTCACTTTTACTAAAAGGACCTTGTGGTTAGGGTGTTTTCTCAACTGCTGCTTCCAAGGTCAAGAATCAACTTTAAACCATGGCTTTTAAACCCACATGGATGAGAAGTCCTTCAAGTGCTCAGGAAAAAAAAAGGAAATTTGAACATCTACAGTTACATTACAACAGTGAAAACTCCATCTGTTGATGGAGATCATGTGATATGATTGAAAGCTCCAGAATAACTAGGCTAGTAGATGGACATTGTGTTGAAAATTATTTTCTCAGTCTCTGTTTCCAAGGTCAAGCATGTCCACATTTGAACCTCAGTTTTATGTTGTAGCTAATAATGTTAATAAAATATTTACTATTGTTTACTAATGTGTAAAACATTTACAAATATTTTATAGATCAGTTATAAGTCATAAGAACAACTTTTGGGTTGCCATGTAGTGAAGACTCCCTTTGGCTGGTGTTTATTCAGCTCCAGCATGACACTTGTTGGGGCAACTCAACTGTTCTTCTTAACAATGGCTTATAACAGATCTAAATGGCAGTAGTACATTTTATTACTATTAATTAATTTCAATAAAGCCAGTAGTTACCACTTATAATCCCTCTACAAAGGATGTCTTATTAGAAAGGGGTACCCTTTTCCAATACCTAATTTTAAGGAATATAGACATGCTTTTCTGCAAAAACCTTTTTTTCACTTAAAATATGCCAAATGTGCCTTGCATCAGTGTTTAATATCTTGCAGATGTACAAGAACTTTGCTCAAATAAAATAGTTAGCTAAGTTTACTGATTTCCAGATTTAGATCAGAAATTATCTGATGTAAGAACAAGACTAAGAATCTAACCAAGCATCCAACTATTGATATGTTTTGATATTTGATGCTACAGACCCATTTTGATCTTTACTCAAAACGCACTGAGGTTTGACATCCAGCCCTAATAATGAGCCAGTCAGCCAGAAAGCCCATTATCCATACCTTAAGTCAGACAGCAGACTGGATTTTTATTGGTTTCAAAAGGTGTAAACAACAGTAAATTCAGCCATTGCTGGTGGATATCTAGCATAGCCAGGCCATTTTCCACGCTTTGTTTTCATTGCACCTGCAAAGAGGAATGACGGGGGACGATCCATTGCGCATACAAATTCACAGGTCCTTACGAAAGTGATTGGAACCACAGAATACACCAGTGATGCCCCAATTAGCTGGAGAGGTGCTGAGAGTTAAAGCCATCTGTCTCCCTTGAGTGTTGCGTTATTGACAAAACTGCTGAAAAAAAATTAAATTTTAAATTTCAATGTAGGTTTGAGTGTGAGTGCGTTCTCGCCAGCGTACGAGGAAACAAGCCATTAAATTGAGCCCACACCACAAATGGGCCGTAGACAGAAACACACACGAAAACACGTAGCCCTCGCTCACCCTCCTCCCTCCACTCAGCATGTCAGGGTTTTTTCATTTGTGCCAGCAGTGTGCTGTATTCTTCTGAGTGGATGCTCAATCGCCTCACGTGGAAAGAAAAGACTGGACAGGCCCATAGAGAGCCTAATTAACCCTAATTAAAGACTAAAAATGGTAATAGTTGCTGTGCCGTGCTGCTGGAGCTGCTACATGCCATTGCGTCTTCTTTCTTTCTTTCTTTTGGTTGCTCAGTTCCATGGAAAATATGCGTCTTCATATGCATGTATGCATGGCTGTGTGTGACGTGTGTGTGACGACAGAGAAAAGCCAATTTCAGAGTGTTTTTAATGTGTAGGTATTTCTTTCTATTCCTTTCTGCCGCACATACTATCACTTGTATATCTGTTATGAAGCTGACAGCCATGCTGTGGAGGATATGGCAGCCTCATTATTTAGCAGCCTTATAGGCCCTGATAAGGTTCCTTGTTTTGGGGCTGTGATTCATAGAGCCTGTTCTCCACCTTGCTCTTCATCCTATCCTCCATGTAAGAGGCAGATTATAGGGCAGACTAATGAATGTCACTCTAAATGAATGACCAGAGCTGCCAATTGTACCGCTGCCACCACCACCCCGCAGGCCTATCTCCCCTTACTAATGATTAAATACCATACATTTGCTCCTTCCTTCCCTCTTCTCATTCCCTTGTGGCTACACTTCCACCTCACCTTCTCCATACTTTCAAACTAGCTCGTTACCGTCCCAGATGAGAGGAAAAATTGGAAATGGTATCCTATCCTCTCTCTGGATGGATGGATGGGTGCTTTTTTGATTGTTTTCTTGAGCAGGCACAACACAGTTCTGAGGAGCGGTGTAATGGCGTTCTCAGAGGTTTGACAAGGTGGATCTGGCTGCTGCATTGTGCTTATTGCGGATTGGGGTAGCGGAGGTAATGTGATTTCTGAGTGAAGCGTGGCGAGGGTGGGTTGAAAATTTGATGTCTACAGACCGTTGGGCATTTCTCGGTGTGTGTGGGTGACTTTCTGTGTGTGTAAAGGGAAGAGGAAAGAAAGAGATGGCATTGCTCATGTGTCAGTTTTGCACCATTGCAATATATAGAACAATAATGATTGTGATTGTTGTGTGTTATGTTCGTCTGTATCTCTGTGTATGCGGGGCCCGTGTAAGTGTGCTTTTTGTTTTGCCCAGGACTTCATGTCATTCCTCGACTGTTTCATCCCCTGAGGCTAGTTTTGATGTGCTGATATCTGATTTGGCACCCTTCCACACTACCTCATAACCCCCCTCGCCCTGAAGGAAACAGAAATTTTACAGCCTCTCCTTTCTGTCTATCCATTGCCTTTTCCTTCGGGGTCCTGATCTGGCGGGTGTCCTTCCATCACAATGCCTGAATGAATGTCCAGAGATGCTTTGTTTCATCCCTACAGGCACCAAGACCTATCTGATGAGATGGGAGACAGCTACAGTACAAACATGCCCTTTTTGAAATTATTTTAGCACATTGTTGCCAAGTTTGGATCTTCCTCTTTTTATGCTGCAGAAAAGAGTCAGATTATTTTAATCTGTGATTGGTTGATATCATTTGCTGTGATCTGATATGATAGAGCACGTCACTTCTGCTATCTTTATACCTGTGTTTGCCATATTCTTGTCCGTGGTATAATAGACAGTTTTCAATCCCCGTCTCTGAACAGGGAAAACCTCTGCTCAAGTCTAATCCTGTTAATGCTACAATCTGATGGCTGTGGCCTACAGCACAAAGGCAATATGTGTGTGAGTGTGTGTTTGTTTGAGAGAGTAGGTGTGGTGCTATATAGAGCATAAAAAGAGGAAAGAAAGACAAAGACCAAGTCCTCCAACCCAAACGGCCACATAGGTCCTTTGTTCCTAACCTCTAATACGATCCACAGAAGCGTTTCCGAAATTAGCGCCTCTACCACAGTTTGGTTAGGATTATGCACCAAAACTACTTAGTTAGGTTTAGGAAAAGATCATGGTTTGGGTTAAAATAAGTACGTTAGTAAGTTAAGTTACGTGACGTGACTTATGTCTTGTTAAAATAAGTTAAGATTGACTTTCGGGTTTCAAACGGGACACAAACGGCGGTCTCCTGGGTGAAAGTCCTGTGTTGTTTGACCCAAGCATCCACCCCAACCTCCTCCCTACATGGACTTTGTCGCTCATTATGCTACCTCACCGGACTTCCGCCCTTTACTCCTGTCAAAATTACTACGGCTACTAGAGGTCGCCGTACATGCAAATGTAAATATTGGTCGTAATAAGCTGCTGCACAGACGACCTATACAGATGTATATTTGGGTAGGACATTCTCCAAAGACAGTATGATAGAGGCACACTCAGAGGAATAAACTCGCATGTGCACAATATGTGTGCGTCTGGATATCAAACTCTTGTTCCCGCAGAATTATGGCTGGTAAGAAATTAAATGCATTTTGAAGGAAAAAGGGCGCACTGAGAATCAAATCAGCTAGAACATTTTAACATTGACTGATGAAATATTGATTGATAAACATCAAGAAATATTTTGAATGTAATTCAATATCTGACCTTTTCTTCGAGACCCATGTCAGCAGTATAGAACACAGCCAATCTCATGGCAGCAAACATCCTTAGAATGTTAATTCTTAAACCAAGAAAATGGTTATCATTATGTGATCAGTTTTATTCTGAGGTTTTTAAAGTATTCCAGTGAGGTCCTAATGCTGGACTCAATTACTGTTATCAGCCTCCCACTCAGATACAATCTGTCAAGTTGTCACATACGTCTGCACACCATTGATAAAACATCATATTTCCAGTTTTTGATCGTGGAACACTGGTGTAATGAATTAAAATGCATAATGGCACAGCTTTTCACACATTATTCCTTTCTCTGCAGTAATTTAAAACTTTCTGGTGAACAGCTCTCCCTCTCTCTCAGAAAGTTGGCTTTCTCCATCCAGGTCAGAGCTGTACGGGATTGTGGTTGTAAAGACGAAGCCAAACCATTTCTGCAGTTTACCAGTTGAGCTATGTTCCAGTCTTCAACCATGATCATGAGCTGTGGGTAACATTTGGGTAATAAGAATCTCCTATGACCCAATTTGTGTGGGACCAGTGACGGGCCAGTGGACCATTGAGTGAAATCAGTGAGAAAAATCAAATACAGAATGTTTTCAGAGGAAATTTAAAAAATAAAAAACATCTCAACATGTTGCCAAGATGCTTACATGCTTTAATATAACCCCCAAGTGTGGGGTCCATCCACATACTGAAAATAATAGTAACTTATGCGGAGAAGCCTACTGACTGATAAATAGTGGTTTTATGCAGGGATGGATGAGAAATATCCAAAATGGTTAGAATTATCAGGTCAGTCAGTTGGATAATTGATGAGTATGTGCATATTCAGGTCATGAAATATTCTCTCACATTGCTGGGATTGCTGGTTGAAGTTCTATTAATGGATAGATAATAAAACAAAAAGTGCTCTCAGTATTTGGCTGATTCAGTAATATGAGGGAAGGCAGTTTGACCTTACTGTAGTATTTTACAACACTTAGGGGTCATTGAAGTCAGCACCTGTGTATCACACTTACTTAGCTGGTAGCTAAGTGTGAAGTGTGAAGTAGCTTTGACTTCTTTATACAAAGCCTCTAGGTGCTACTTTTTGCTAACAATTGTTTGGCACAAAAGTTAAATTCTAAACCTTTCTTTGAAGTTTGCTAGTCCGGCTCTTTTTAATTTCTTTTTTCCCTTTTTACCTTTGCCACAGTGCAACAGAAGAGAGATTCATACAGTGTAATGGAATTGAAAGCACCTGTATTTCAACCAAAGTGATATTGCGACGTGTCAGTCTTTGTTCATCACAGAGAGAGTGACACAGAGAAACACAGAGAAAATGATGAAACAACTGGGAGACATTTTGTTCCCTTAAAACAAGACACGTGAAAGGGCTACGGTGACCCGGGTGCCCCCTTTGCGAGTGTATGTGTGTATGCGATGGTGTATTTGTTTGTGACTAGCTGATTGGGCTGCATACGATTGCTCCAAGGGCTTTTATCCAAGTGGGAGGCAGGAATGGATGCAAAGGAACAAACAGATGATCAGCTAAGCATAACATCCGTAGTAGTAGTCACAAAGTATTTTATCTCACCACTAGGAGTTTTTCTTAATGGCACTAAGACTTCTGAGTAAAGAGTTTCACAAAGCTGTGTGAGCAACTTTTACTGAAGGAATAGAGCGAATTCTTCAGCTTAGAGACAGAGCCGGGTTGACCCTGTTGCTAAGGATGACATAGTGTCCACACAGTGATGAGTTGATAGGGGACCAGTCTTTGCTGGTGTATTCATCATAACAATACAACAGCAGGATGTACTTTAATGTTGCCACATTTATAATGGCGACATATTCAGCGCCGACGTGTTGTGAGCTTACATGTTGTTGTTTGCAAGGACAGACCCTGTCCCTGAACCAAATGACATCCAGCTATGTGTTGAGTAAAATGGATATTTATTCCAGTTGACAAATACATCTTCTTTTGACGCTGCAGTTTTCCGGACAATTATCATGAAGCTGGCTGTTTTAGAAAGTTTGGAAAAAGTTCTACCAACAGCTTTGCAGAACTAGCTCTGCTCTCATTGAAATACTCTCACATTTAAAGCAATATATATTTTTTAAAAAGTCTGTCAATAACTCTATCAAACACGTTATAATAATAACTTTATTTATAGAGCACCTTTAAAAACAGTTTACAAAGTGCTTTGACAGACAAAGCAAAAGCAGAATACTCAGAAAGCAATAAAACACCAGAAAGCCAAATAGTAAGGGAAAAAAAAGTGAGATAAAATTAATGATGGATAAATACAAATAAAAAAAATAATAAAAACAGTAAAAGCAATAAAAAGACGATGAAAAGCGACATCACATAAAAGCAAGTCTATAAAAATGGGTTTTAAGAAGTGATTTAAAAGAAGTTACTGATTCTGCGAGCCTTATCTCCTCGGGCAGGTCGTTCCAAAGCCGAGGGGCCCTGATGGCAAAAGCACGGTCGCCTTTAGATTTAAGCCTCGACTTTGGAAAGGCCAGAAGGGCCCCAGTCGAGGATCTAAGGCTGCGAACTGGCTCACATGGGGTCAACATTTCTGCTATATAGCTTGGGGCCAGACCCAGACATGCATTAAAAGTGATTTAAAAAAAATCTTAAAATCAACAGGGAGCCAATGGAGAGAAGCCGGGAATGGGGCGATGTGATGTCCTGTTAAAACCAGTAAGAAGCCGAGCTGTTGGAGGCGAGAGAGTTGACATGGTTATGAGGTAGACTGCCGACAGTAGACTCTTTAAGGACTGGTTGTGATTAGGTCTTTTTAATTGATTTGAATTGGTGGAGTTCCCCTTTTATTTAGGACTGACAAGAGTTTCTCCCCTGAAATGCAAGACAAGAAAACTTAAAAGACAAAGACAACGGTGAGAGGAGGGGAGCGAGAGACATCAATTAACCATGAATGCCAACCAGGACGAGGGTTTCACTCTGTTTGTAATTTTAAATATTTGATAAGGCAAAAGACAACTCACTTAGCACACAACCATATGCTAACAATGGCATTATGAGCTGCCAGGCTTGTGAAACGCGTGACAGGGCCTCCCCTAGGCTCCGACTGCTGGGCATGCTGGCGTTGCACACACACACACACGCAAACAAATACACACACACGGTTGCATACTGCTGTTATGTCAGTGGAGTTTAGCCCTGTGTAGGATGACACTTCAGCTCTCGGAGCCAAAACAACATCAAGCTGCCATAATACTAGCTGCTGGGACGGGACCCCTGTCTGCCCCGCTGCTCTCAAGAGGGACCACATACCAGGCCTCTGCATCACTCACACTTCACCTCACCGCCACCTGCTAACTAAAGGGTTGGATGCCCTTCAATGTCCCTGTCCCTCTCTTTATCCTCTCCCTCTTTTGGTTCCATTTCCTTTTCCTGCTTAAAGGGAAAGTAAGGGTAATTTCAATTTTTGGTGGATTATTTTTAGCCACGCCAAGTGGCTCTAGAGATGGCAATGTTAGTTGGTCGGTCACTCCATTACCTTGGTGCAGACTGAAATATCTTAGCAACTAGTCTGTCGGATAAATAGCCATGAAGTTTTGTACAGATATCCATGGTGCCCAGAGGATGAGTCTAATGACTTTGGTGATGCCCTGACTTTTCATCTAGCGCCACCAGCAGGTTGACATTTGCGGTTTTGAGTGAAATGTCTCGCCAGCTATTGGATGGATTGCCATGACGGTCATGTCCCCCACAGGATGAATTGTTTTAACTTTGGTGATCCCTTAACTTTTCATCTAGCGCTATCATCAGGTACTTTGGTTTATGCCCAAACATTGCTCAACTAATGACATTTCCCTTAACTAAAAAATGGTGAAAATGTAAACATTATACCAGCTAAATATCAGCATTTGCATTATCATTGTAACAATGTTAGCGTACTTTTGTTAGCATTTAGCTCAAAGCACCAATGCCGCTAGTGTGGCTGTAGTCTCTCAGTTTTGGCCATCATTCCTATCACTACTAGCATTGTGACATTGCTAAAAAAGGAGTCAGACAGGGCAAGGAACAGTCAGGCAATTAGAAAGACACAAAGCCCCAGGTTGGCACACTTATTTGTGAGAGAAAACAAAGGCAAACTGTGAAATTACAACCCACACTGTCCGACGTAAACATTCTTCCTGGGTGTGCTCAATTTCAGTTTTCAGTCAATAATCTAGCTAAACCGTTGCTTTGTTTAAAACCTGTCTGATTGTCTTAACTCCTTTTTGAACTTTTTCCACTTGTTCAACTCTCTCCTCTTTTTTTCGCTGCGGTTTCATTTCCTCACCCAGCCTTCGTGTCACTCCTCTCATCTCCCTTTCACTGTCATCCTTTCTTTCTCTCCCTCTCCCTCTCTCCCACTGGTATTTTTCTTCTCCCTTGCTGCCATTTCTCCCCGTCTGTTAAACCACTTCTCACTAATTACTTCTTTCTCATGTCTCCTCCCTGTGACTAAATGACAGTAGATGTCTGGTCTTTTGATTCTCCTCCCCTGCACACCCCTCACAGTTACAACGGCAGCATTGTCTGACATTAAGCTGCTTGCACTTACAGGGCCCCCAAGTTGAAACTGTCACTTCTTTTAAGGGGAGCTGACTAAGGAGCGTCTTCCACTGCATTCCCGACTCCTGCTGTCTGCTTCTTACGTGACTTTGCACCAGAGACAAAATGCCTTAAACAGGAAATCAGTATGGAACAGAACGAAGAGGCTTGCTGGTGATGAGGATGGTCAAGGTGGGGGTAGGGTGGTCATTAAGCAGGCAGCAATAAGATGTATGAGGCACCTGCTGGTTTTCATGCTGATTATTGTTTTGTATTCAGAATTGCTTATTTCATGCTTGTCTGTTTTAGCCTGGTGTGTGTGTTTCTTTAATGGCCTTCCATAAATATTACATGCGTGGCGGCAGACGAAAGGGATAACTGAGAGGAGAGGAGAGGAAAATATGACAATACATCAGAACAGAAAGAAAAGAAGAGATAGGAGGGGAAATAGAAGCAGAGAATAAAAAGAATTGAATTGAAGAGACTTGAATAGAAGCGAGTTAAAGAGAGGAGAGCAGAACAGAGGAGATGAGTGGAGAGAAGAGGATGAAAGATGACAATGGAACAAAACAACAGGAAGAAGAGAGGAGGAGAGTGGGGGAAGAAGAGCTCGGAATAAAACAATTGAGTTGGATTGAAATGACTTGAATTGGGCTGAATTAAACTGAAGAGAGGCAAGGAAAGGAAAGCAAAGAGGAGGAGAGGAGAGGAGAGTCACTGGCCAGTGTGTATGCAGTATGAATGTTGATCAGGCGATTTTGCTGGCTTACCTATGCATGCTCAAATAGGCTGCCCTGTTCAGACTGAGGGAGCCTTGTTTATGGAGAGAAGACCAAATCCTCCAATCAATCATGTATGAGGCAGCACACACACACACACACACACACACACACACGTTTCTTTCTGTCTCTGACACCGACACATCTCCACACAAACACAAGCCACTCTGGAGACATCACAGTGGCACAAAAGGCACACATGACGGAATATCCTAAAACACACATGCACACACGCTATCTCGCACACACACTAGGGGATCCAGATTATTTACTTACAGTACAGTACCTGCATTGTAGGGCCTTGGGGGGTCTCCGGTGTGCGTAGGTGTGTGCGTAATAACACCACACTCCACCTCTCTGCCTCTCCCTTAACCATACCCAACAAAACACACACAAACCAACAGAGAGATGATGTACATCTCAGCAGACGCTTACGCCGCATATTCCCACCGCTGGTCTGTTTGGTATTAACTGTAGCACTCCTCTCTCCTGATGGAGTTTTGCAGTTGCCTGCCTAAGGAGACCTGCTGCTTTCAGCTTTAATTTAAAGAAGGAAAAATGGTCTGTGCTAGAAAAAACCCTTCAAGCTTACTTCTTCTCCCCCCCCCCCCCAAGTTTTCTTTTAATTATTTTATTATGCAGGAGATACAGAAGTTAGTCATATCATATCAGCTTTTATTTAGCCAATGAGTCAGCCCATGGGATGACCCAGACTGCAGATGAAATGGATTCCAGTGTACTCCAAACAGCAATAGTCATTATTCATATTAGTAGTTAAAACAGGATGAAAATTAGACTTATTCATGTGTGATGCTGAAGTGAGAAGAAATGAGGCATTTGGTGCGTGCGAGTTACTGAGAGGATCTATGTGTATGTGTGTCTTTCTGTTTGTCACATGCTTGTATGTTTCTGTGTAGGATTGAAGGCGTGTGTGTTGACGTGTGTGTTGGTGTTCTAAGGTTCAGCTTGTTAAGGCTGGACAAAGAAGTCAGGGATGAATCCACTGCCAGTGAAAATTCCCCTCGCTGTTTTTTACCCGCTGATTTAAATTACCTTGATCTACGGTAATTTAAAATGTTGCCGTGAGCGAGACACCCGAACGAGGAACGCCACGAAGGGACAAAAATTATGCTGAAGTTGATTTTTAATTTTTAAAACTTTGGAGCTAAAAACAGCCTGTACAAATCCAATATTCGGATTACTCATGGTGTGCTGGTTTAGTCTGATAGTTTAAGGCCGATGAGTGTCTTGTGGTACTGCTTCCCATTCTTAATTCCTTTTTAGGTATGAGTATTTTTCTTCTTGACTGCTAAAAAACGTTGTGGATTTTGAAACAATTCATTTTGCATATGTACACCATGCACATGTTGTAATTGCAGATGGGATATATACAGTATAGGATGACAATTATTTGAGGAGGACACGGTATGACTAAGGGTCAGCGTCCTTTTCCAATTTGCCTTGAAAAATAACCAGATTTTAAAAGAAGCAGATCGTTTTAAACTGATTTTCACACGGATTTTATGTCCCCATATCCATTAAAATGTAGTTGTGTTTATTGCTGCAAAAAGACAGAAAATGCTTCCAATAATTGAAAGTGAAAAGAAAAATTGGGAGAGAACTCATGTGAGTTCCTGATACACCAGGGTATCTCTTAATAAATAAATTGAAATCTGTTTTTTGTGTTTCTGTTTTTCTGATTTTCACATAAATGGCCACAATTTCAAGGATTTTTCAAATAATAAAAAGTGAAAACAATGATCCAAGTATAACCCAAATGCAATGACATACTGTGTATATAAGGGTCACTGCTCCTTTATTGCTCCTTCTATCAAGGGGAATGGGACATGACCAGAAATACCTTATTGTTGCTCCTCGCTATCAAATTCCGGTGCATCGCTGTGTGACAGAGCGAAATCACAGCCTGTCACACACTCTACAGCCACAACCAACACTCACTCTTTGGTCCCTGCTGCTTGGAGGTTCCGCTCTGTGCATGCAGTTGTGTGTATGTTTCAGATGGACTCTAGTGGTTTTGGATGGTTTCATCTGAGCACCCTTGTGCAGTGTACAGTAGGACCAAGGTGTCAAAAACAGTGACCGCTCTGCTCTTTCTATTTTTACCCTCCATCCATACATCAACATAAACAGCATAAACTGCAGTTAAGCTTCTATTTACAAGTTTGCACAGTATTTAAACATGTGCTTGAGGACTCACATGCATACGTTGTACTACTGGCTTCCTCTTGTGCCTGCCTTACTCCAGACTGGCAATTAAAAACAAGCCATTCACTTATCAGGAGCGTCTGTTCCCGCCCACTCAAATCACATCTCATCTGCTTCCCACTACCAGTACCACAGTTGTGTGTGTGTGTGTGTGTGTGTGTGTGTGTGTGTGTGTGTGTAAGAGAGAGAGAGAGATGAGGAGAGGGGCACTTCTCAATCTGACACTTCACAGCATGTGAAATTTAATTAAACACGCCTCACAACCATCACAGTACACAAATATACACACACTGAAAATCTCATGCAAATATAATACAAATATGCAGTACACATTTTTCATTATATGCACATTTTCTCATACACAGGCCGCATTCCTTTTCCTATTATCACCTTTTCAGAGGCAGTTAATATAACTTTTCCAGTAAAAACACATTATTGGCCTCTCTGCATGAGGTAAGGTATACAACTGTGGGAGTCAAGTGGCTTCAGTGAAGACTAAAACATGGATCAGTTCTGTAAACAGTCTTAAACAGACTGAAGACTTGGGGCCAAATAAATTCTGGGCCCTCATGACCACCCCAAGGTGCCCCTTGAGCAAGGCACTTAACGCCCAGCTGTTCCAGAGGAGCTTCTCAGTAGCCAACAGATCAGACAGCCAACAGATGATTGAGCTGGGCAGCTTCCAGGTGTGTATCTGTGATACTGTGGCGTAGAGTCCTGGGTGGTTTGGGTGGTTTGATTCAGACCAGCAGACTCAACTGTTTGGCCTATACTTGTTCAGACTTATACTAAGTTTAAAAATCCAAGAGTCAAGAATTTGGATGAGTGTGGTTCTGGGACATGGAACCTGGGTCTTTCTCAAGTTGTTCTGGGCTTAATTAAACAAAACCAATCTTGATTAAAGGTGTTCAATTAATAACTCCCCCATTTCCATTTAGAAAACCATGTGGAACTTTTAATGTTAGAGGCCATTAGCTACAAATTGTAAATGTTTGATGAGTCACTATTGGCTCTATCTGAGACTTTTTTTCTTCTTCTATTGTTAGCCAGTGATGCTCTCTGAAGCATTGCTTTAAGTGATTGGAAGATCCTGTTACATGTACTCCTGAATAGCTATTGCATACACCAGTTGGTGTCACATTTTAAGTCTGCTGGCATGGTACACATCTAAAGCCTTCCTGAGGACTTCCTCTTCCTGTGAGGAAATATGCACATGGACTGAAACATTTGCACTGTATTTCAATTTTGCATTATATACTTTTAAAGAGGTACTTCAACAATTTAGTATTGCACCTTCATAAAGTTAGGCGACTTGTGAGAGACAGATTAAAGAAGTCAAAAACACTGGATCCTACATTTCCCATAATGCAACTCAGCAGGGTCTGTCATTAGTTGCCCTCTGCCTCCTTAACGCCCACTTCTTTTAAACCCTGCACCTCCAGTTTATAACACAGGCTTTCTGTTAAAAATGTCTCAAGCCCAAACCGAGATAACCCTGATGTCAGTAAAATGACCTACATGTGTAAAATCAGTGGAGTGCCCCTTTAAGAAAATACAACATTTGTCTAAAACATTGTATTTTGAGTGTGTTTTTCAAGTACTGGGGCTCTATTTTTGTGCTAAGACTGCTGCAAACAACTCTATGACATGTTACTTACCTGACTATGAAATGTGCTTTGCCCTTTAATTTAATATTTTTGTGCCCTATGCAGTGAGCACTGTGCGAATGTGGAAGAAGAGGTGCCACAAAAATGCATGCAAATGAGGCTGCAGGGCAAGGTGTTGGCACAGGCATTTAAGTAAAAAAACAGGTAATCTCACTTGTGTTAAAAATAGATGTTCAAGGCTGGTCCTGGAATGTCTATTTTCAACTACAATTTGATTCTAAAAGTAGGTGTTAGAAAGAGAAGGCTGTGTGGAGCCTTATAAAATAGTTAGCAGTACTGTAAATGCACATATACAACGTGTATTGTTGAAACATCATTGGAATGAATCAACATTAGAATGATCTTGTAACATCCATGCTAAAATCCTGCCTTGTGTTGGGTAATCACAAATTGCAGCTATGAACAAAATAATCAACAATATTCAACAAAAGCGAGCATGGAAATGACGGCACAGAATGGTCTCTATTTTTTCAAAGTAGGCTGAAAACTTACTCACCTTGGCATGGCCCGCATATCATTTTAACAGAATTTCATCCAAGTGAGATTTGGAGCAATCTTAGCTTGCGGTAATGCTGACTGGTTCATTTTTGGTACTGATGTGACACCGTGCAGAGATGCTGCCTTCATGGCACAAATGGGAAATGACACAAGAAGGAAACGCATCACATCCTCCACACTGGTGCTGAATGACAAGGCTGTAATTATTTGTGTACTTCAGCGTTGATGAGCGTGATGTTTGTGACCTACTTCCATGTGAGGGTTCTCATTAAGCACTGAGAAATACAGTAACCAGCTAGTAGTACTATTAATGTACAGTATACGTGGGTGTTTATGCTTCTAAATTGAGCTGCAGTGTTTTCTCTTTCATGTTCTACCAAATACCCACTTTTACCGTTTACCGTTTACCATCTGTCACCTACTTAGTCTTTCCACTTGGCTTTTTTTGATACAGATGTTGACATCTCTGTTTGATGATGAACTTCTGGATGACAGTCGCCTCACACAGTACACTTGATTCCTCCCCATGGGGCATTATTTCAACCTATCACCTCCCTAGTCTTCTCTAAGGTTCAGATGTGAGTGCTGGTCGACCCGCTGGGATTCTCTGCAGTGTGGTGTGAAGGAGGAGATAGTGGGAGAGGAAGAGGAAAGAAATGAGAGTTCAACTCAGGTTCTTTCCCTTTTGCAAGTTCTGCAAAGCTTGCAGGAGAGGCTGAGTGGTTTTAGGTGATAGTGGGCTAACCCGCACACAACTTAAACCCCTTGCCCACTTCTTTGAAGAGTTTGGCGACCGGTGATTGAACCGGCAACCTTTCTTAGTCACTGCTCCCTGAAACCACCTTTTCAGCCAGCCCACTTCTGTTTCTGCACACTATCAATGCCATTACTCTTTTTGCCTGTTCTTGCCCACTGTTTTCATTTTCTACATTCTTATTTTTCTACTGTCACAATTTCTGCTCATTGCTGATGTTGCCACAATCCAGCATTTAAAACATTATAAGAAAAAAAAATGTTTGAGAAAGAAGTGATCATATTTCCTGCAGGCTTTACGTAGCCCTGCCAGTGCTTTCCCTCTAGCCTATGGCAGTTTCATCAGCCACTCACTCGTCACCCACTTGTCCAAAGTTTCATGTCAGGAAGCCAGTCAGATTTAACCAATTCGCTGACTGCCCACAGCCCACAGCCCGGGCCTTTTGCCGATGGGGTAATTCTAGATTAGGACCCTTTTAGGGCTTGTAATTTCCTGAGGCTTTTTCCTTTAAAATTCCCCTTAGGGACTTCACACTCACTTCTTACACTCAGTGTCACGAATGGCAGGATCGGCTTTAGGTGGCTTATGTAACAGTCCATTAAGTTTACCGTAGAAATGGCCTGTATTGCCTGAGAGGCTGCAGCAGACACCTAGAGATAAGTAATGTCAGAAACAGACAGCGATACGGATGGGGCCTCTTACATCTTTTATGGAACATTAGACTGAGTGAAGAGATGACCTAATTTGAATTGATTTGGCATATGTGTGCTCAGGAGAGCACATACAGAGACACGCAGACACAAAGAGACACACATAGTTATGCAGCCCCCACACACACACACACACACCAAGAAACACAGACACACACACTCAATCACAGCTAATCTAGGTCTCTCTGCTTGTATGCTACCCAGCTGTAGCTGCATATCTTTGGCAAAATCTTAGATGTTTTCAGCTGAATAAGCTCCAGCTTGATTACACTGCTCCCCTCCCCATATGTATTAATGAGGTTGTTCCTACTTGCTGAAATCTCCCTCCATATTGTTGTTTTGCAGTTCATGGTCCAGTGGGCTACTGGCCCGCAGATGTAATTGTTTTAATTTGCTAACACTGTACACTCACTCAATTAGGACGAAAGCAGAATTCTGTTTTATTTTCTCTGCCCAGTGCAGAATAGGAAAGTAGACATCTTTTTGAAACAGCAATTATTGTAGCGTGCACAACACAATACAACACACCCACCCACCCACCCACACACACACACACACACACACACACACACACACACACACACACAAGGACTTGAGGAATGTACATGTTTCAGTTTTTTGTTTGCGGCGTTCAAGATGACATGCTGTGTTCATCTCTAATCCAATCTTCTTTCTTTTCATGAGTATTTTCTGCTCTCCTGCTTAGTCAAGGTTTCTCTGTGTGCATTCTGTTTAATTAGAGTGCTTTGATACTGGCCTTTGGCAGATGACTGCTTATTACTGCATTGTGTGTGTTTGTGTGTGTGTTTTTTCTACTTTTTTGGACACACTATTTTCTGCCTTCATGTTTACCCTCTCTCTATTTTAGGGCATTGGCAACTCACACATAATTGTTATTTCATCACACATAGTGGTGAACTCAAAATGCTTTTAAATGACTGTTCTTTACTTTTACTATCTTTACCAAGACGTGAGGATATTTCTGGCGATATGCACCTTTATTGTTTGGTGCAGTTATTAGGAGTCAATAGTATTAGTCTCTAAGTTCCATGTCAGTTTTCACTCATTTGGTTAAAGGGTAACTACACCCTCAAATTGTGCTAGATCTCTCTCTCACAGGTTATTTTAAAAATGCAACAAAGGAGTGAGGGAGCAACGACGACTCCTATAGTTGTTGCGTGACCTCCTACAGCTAATGTGTTGTTGGGCTAGCGTCTACTACGAGAGGGTCTCTAGTGTGTGTTTCTGTGGGGTAGTGTCAGTATATAGCCACAGCTATGCTGTTTATTATGGTAACAGCAGCTATGTGTGAGAGGCACAAACTGGGGATACAGTTAGCCAGTGTTCTGCTTTTTATACTTGACGCCGCAACTGCTACCACAGTCTGTGGGGGGAGTCTTGTCTATTTTGTCAGAAAAGGCAGTTTTTTTACACACAATATGAATTTTGTTGGAAAAATAACCTGTATTAACTTCATATACCAACAAGAATCTATGTAATTATGTGTACAGTGAAAAAATAATAATTGAGCATGCTCCAACCAAGTTTGGGCTGGTTTTGGTACTTATCGCTATAGTAGCCTGTAGGCGCTGGGAAAGGTTCTTTTCAACATGTAAACATCAACACTCGTGTTCTCTGTTGGGACTTTTTTTGTGTTGATAGCCAAGCCTACCAAGGAAACAGCATGGTAGTTATTTCACAATCAGGTCAGGGAAAAAGGCTGTGGCTGAAATCTACCAGCAGACATTGACCCAGCTAATTCTCACCAGAAATGAAAACACAGTATTGACGTGCTACAGCATGAAAGCTAACAGAACAGCCAACTGACCTAACAACCGGGCATCACATGGAGATGAAAAAACAAGTTGCTAACTGAAATGCTATCTAATTTTATATTTAAAAAAAACTTCTTGACAGTGGCAATGCCAAGTTCGCAGGGTTCAGCCTGTCAATCAACTTGCCCTCTGCCAACCACTGGAATGTACCCAATAGAACAGTGAGCTTAGGCTAAGCTCTGACCTGGCCGCTGCCGAACGTTCGTAAAGGAGGAAAGCACATAGAGACAGAACGTCCTTGTCTGCGCAGAGAGTGAGTAGTATGTAGCTGTTAGTAAAATAAATTGATTTAAAAAGTAATCTGGTCGAGTTTGGAGTCAAAGAATTTATTAGGCTTTGGCAATTTTACCACCATGTTATTTCCTGCTTTGCATCAGGAGGGGGGAGGGGGTGTTGACATATATCAGAGACTTGGGCTTATTCTTGAGCTTGTGTGAGCCCTGGCAAGTCTGTTGTTTTTGTATATTTTAACACCTTGGAGTATTTTATCATACTTATACCATGGCCACTGGTCAGATTAAACAAACTGCAGGAGGCATTGTGCCTATATTCTGCACTGTTATGGTTGAACGTTAATTATCTATGTAAACAGCAAACTGTTGTCATGGTAACACCGTTCTAGCTCAAGAAGATATTATTGAAGAACTAAAGTAATAAATATGATATGTAACAATTATCCACAGAGCAGCTAATCACTAAAGAAAATACCAAGGACCAGAAGTGATAATGCAAGGTAATAATTATCCACACAGCATCTAATCACTGAAGAAAATGTCAAAGAACCAAAGCAATATTAAATACTGTTCATACAACAGCTAATGCTATTGAACCATTGATTGGAGGCCTGGAAAATACACATTTCAATTTTTTTTTTTTTAAGGAGGTATGGGCGGTTTCCTCACAGGGATCAGAATAACAAGAAATCTAAGGATGGGAGACTTGAAATTAATTTAACATTCCCATTATGAGCAAGATTTGACATTGTAATAGGAAGATCAGTTGTTCGTATGAGAAAGATTGTCAGGTTGTAATCTTGAAAGACTTATGGAAAGATGGCTGATAACTTTAGATTTTTCCACTGTAGGAAGTTCATAGACAGAGGAGAGAGGAGAAGGACCTCTCAAGGCCCTGAAGGCAGTCATTGTGAGATACTTTATTGTTAATCCTTTGCAGGTTAAACAAGAAGTAAAACTGTGTGTCATCTACATAACAGTAAAACCAGGTATTGTGTTTGTGAGTAAGGTTTACCACCTTAGAGGTAGCATATTGATAAAAACAAAATTGGGCCCAGAACAGACACCTGAGGTACCCCATGAGTCATTTTTGCAGATGAGGAAATGCAGGTAGGATAAGAAGAAATTACAAGTATTACCGGCACCAGGCCTAGGGGAAACCTGGACCGGTAGTAAGGGCTACACAGGCTAGGGAGCACTGTGCAGCCAAGGCATAAATACTGTGGACCGATAGAGAGAAGACCAACATTAGTGTCTTGCCCATGCCGGAGCTTATTTATTTCTGAGCTCAACTATGTTCAGTTCTCAGTCATACTCTAACCAGGTTTGCAAAATACATGTTAAATTAATACCAAAACATTTCACAAATTAATTAACACATAAGGTTAACTACTGACAATAAATCACATGAAACAGTAACCATAAAGGAAAGTAAGTGCACATAAATTCAACATATATTCCACACAATTACACGAAACTCAATCACCACATTAACATAAGACATACAAAATCCTTAGACACATATTTCACGTTACATTCTCTCACGCACTTGCACACAGAAACATGGCGGGACCCTAAAAGTAAAACTAGTCTAAACATAGCATCTCTCATGGCTTAACTTTCTCACCACTGGCTGGCTACTATGCTTACAACTTTTAAACACATTTCCTTTATAGTATCAAAAGCTAACGTCTGTTACAAGGACTCAGAAAACTACTGTATAAACCGGTATTCATGAAAAAAACGTCTCAACATGGCGTCACTGATCGAGGCGATTAGTTACAAAATACAGCTCGCTAGTTAAACACACACATCTCAAAATCATCTTAAAACAGTTGTAACCGTTAATACCGCATTCACATTAGACTCTGACAAGAGCTACAACATAGAAAAATAAGCCTTTTCAGTACCTGTGGACCGATAGAGAGAAGACCAACATTAGTGTCTTGCCCATGCCGGAGCTTATTTATTTCTGAGCTGCGCATGAGTGGTGCCTCTAGCTTTAGTCTCCCTAATAGATCCACAGTGGAACCACAGCACCATCTACTGACATAAAAGTGTATGACCTTGATATGAAAACTGTATAAAGAAAAGATTAGAATAGTTCAATAACTGACAAAAAATGGGGGGGTGCCTGTTTAAATAAAAACTAAACATGTGGCATTTCCAACCTACTACACAAGCATTACCTGAGATGCCAAGTTGATCAAATATATCAAGTGCTTCTATAACAGTGTAAAAGCAAATAATTAATCACTTAAAGTAGAGCTGTCTTGATGTAACATAGAACTCTAAACCCACATAGAAGCTTCCTAAAGACCATCCAATATGTATAAGCAATAGTCTTGTCAATTTAGAACGCATCTTAGACCAATTATATGACTACAAATGACTCCTTAGTAGTGGTTGTATGATGGGATGCTTAAAATAGGCAGGGATAGTACCAGATGTTAATAATAATTGATAGGATATGTGTACAAATGGAATCTTATACTTGTGTTAGAAATCTTGTGAGCAGTCTGTCAAGAGGATAGAAAGAAGACTTCATTTAAATCACAGTCTTCAGTGGAAACCGAATCGAAACACTCAAGAGAGACACGGGCTTTCATCTCGACTGTTACATCTTGAGTTGGATGGGTGATCTGCCTGTGAATGTTTGACACTTTAACAAAATCTGAGGAAGTCTCGCTTGGCAAAGGCTCACGGAAAATCTCGGAGTGTAGCTGTTTCACAAGGATTATGAGGATGTTTCTCGATGAGGTCAGTGAAAAACTCTGGACTTCAACATTGTAGTATCTCATTGAATCTTTCAGAATTTCTCAGCATATGGTCAGCAATTTGACATTCTCTATTCAATTTTTCTGTTAACTTCATTTGGGGCCACGTGAAGAGTAAATACTTTACAAAAATGGAGAATTGACTTAAAACACACATTAATTCATTGGCTTTGTTCCAATTACCTTCTTTTCTTCTTCCCCCCTCACCCCACCTCTGTGCTCCCTCCCCCTCTTCTCCTTTCTATCTCTATACTGTATCATCTACCTTTTTCTCTTTATAGCGGGATTAATTGCCCTTGAATTATTTTATAATTGAGAGATGTTGTTATCCCGGTCGACAGCGAGGTAGATGCAATAATAGCCCTTGAAAGTCTTGAGATGAAAATAAAGGAAGGTGGCAGAGCACCGCGTCAGTCAGTGTTAATAGTAGGAGGCTGTGTGAGTGGGTTTGTTGTGCATTTGTGTGTTGGCCCGCTGACAAACGTGCTGTAATTGCAAACAAACTGATGAATGCACACACAAATACTTAATGAAATCCACGCAGCTTTTGACTCAAATTTGTGTTGAGACTCTCCCCTTATACAGACACACATAGACAAACAAGCTACGTGCGCGCACACACACAAACACACACACACACACACACTTATACATTTGTTATCCACTACACAAGCCGTGCACTTAAACAGATGTTCACTTGAAATGCATAACTTCCTCATAAAAAGTACTTGTGAATGCTCTACAGTAGGTGTTCAAACATGAATAATTAATGACACATTTATGGGTATGAGGTCAAAGAAGTTCCCTGAGCTTTATGCAGATGTTGGTTTGTTTGCTTATGACTATGGTCAGGCTTTCTTATCTCTTTTAACTCAGGTCATACTGACACATTCCAACCTTGATACTGATCTAGATTGGAATCTTGGATCAGAATTGGGGGCTGGGGGGGCTAATGCAGATTATCTGGGGGTGCAAATAGGCCTTTCCATTGAGTCTGGCTGTTCGGCCCAACTTAGGCCTTTAAGCCTGTGTGATTTCATCAGGCCCAATCCGTCTGGGCTTGCAAAGACAGAAGCAGTCGAGACCTGCCAAAAGTGAAATCTGAGGAAAACAACTGAAATCTGGTAAAAACAAACTGGAGCTGACCACAAGGGCCACTTGCTCAGCTCTTAAAATAAATAATTGCTTTACAATGCAGTTTAGAGAAGCAAGTCACTATACTATATACGTTAGTGAAGGGCATTCCATGAACTGCAGTAACTCCTTTTCAAATTTGTGATTTGTAATGGAAATGTATATTTTGCTGATGTGCCATGAAGCAAGAAGTTAAAGAATATCTGCTTTGCAATTATGAAAATTTTAAATGTATTTTGTGTGAGCATGTATTTGTGGTGATTCATATTTTTGGCATTGAACAGTGTGAACAGCGTCCTGACTGAATGGCATAGAGACCAGTTATTTGTCTGACCTGATCTGCTTGCATGAACTGTGGTTCACTGTGACAGACACATTCAAACACACACACACACACACACACACACACACACACACACACACACACACAAAGCAAAGGCCTTTAAAATAAACCACCTACACTCACTCCATCTTGTTAATACTTTGGAGAAAGAAAAAAAACATTGGACAGTCTATACATTCTCCTTTGTCCATGTGCATAAAACCACATGGGCCATTTCGAAACATTTTATGTGAGGAGAGGAACCCAGCAGTGTCTGGCTGCACTTTGAGGGCCCGGGAGGCCATCTTTACTTTGACACCAGCCTACTGTTTTGAGCTAAAAGCCAAAAAATGTGGTGAGCCACACTTTCATTCCACAAGATCTTCACTTAATGTGAAACCAAGACTTTGAAAGACTTCTGTGACCTCTCATGTCTAAGAAGCATTAGCTAACGGAGTCGGCAGAGTGAAAGCAGCGGCATATCCACGTCTCTTTTGCCTTCTTTGCTTGTGTCCAAATAGCCGAGTGGCTTTATATCGGGCCAAATTGAGCAATCACAAAGCTTTTTTCTCTGTGTGTGTGTGTGTGGGGGGGGGGAGCTAGTTGGATATGGTAGACATGAGCAGCCTTAATAAAAATAGGAATGATGGGATCAATAAAGCTGGATTGCCACCATGAGGGGAATTGGCAGAGTGCTTCACTGGCCGGCATTAACAGAGAAACTGAGCTAAGTAGAGACCTTCTTTACAGCCCAAGCTGTCCCAATTACTCTCTGATAGACTAGTGCTCCAGACCTGACCACAGATGACACTGTTAAGACGAAGACTGAAATTGTCTTCTGTTCCAATGTGGCAAAGAGGTAAAGAGGGTGAATTATTTGCAGAAAGATACATGCAATTCATAGCAGTTAACTTCATGTTGTGGGGGCTTCTCTCAGAGCGATTGTTTCCTTATTATCTGCATGGCCAGCCCTAATGCAATGTAATCACTCTGGCTGACAGTGAAAATTAAAAACTGTAGTGTATGCATTATGCATAAGGGTTTGAAGAAGAAGAGGAAGAAGAAGAAGAAGGAAAATAGTTTTTTTATTTTTATTTTACCTGTAATGTTTTTTGTTAATTATGTAGCTGGAGGGAGGAGACAGTGACTCTTTTTTAACTGAATGAACAAAACATAGCCAAATGTATTAAAGTGAAAACCTGCATCACCTTTTTTAAATAGATATGAATGTACACTAGGATAATGTGTAAGAACTTTTTATGAAATACGGGTGTAAATGGATGCTAATGAGTCAGATGCGGTTCACTGAGTCAGATTTGTAGGAATGGGTGAACAGCAAAATATTTGATACTATTTGTCAGTGCAGCCGGACAGAGATAACATATCTGGAACACAGCTCACCTCTCACTTCTCTTCCTTCTCAATAGCTGAAAATTGAAAACGCCTTATTTAGAGCTGCCAGTAGTTTCTCATCATGTACTTTCCTCTGAGTTTTGCAGATGTTCTCCTCCCTTTTCCCCGTTCATCTATTTTCTGAACACCATAGCCCTCATTTCCCTTATTTTTCTCACTCTTTAGCTTCCGTCTGTCTTCTTCTGACTGGCTCTCAATCCATGGGTGATGATAGTTGTGAAGTATGGGTTGGGCTTGTTCTTTACTCCTTCAGTTTGCAGAGCACGAGTCTTCCTTAGAGCTGACAAGATGAAAGAACCATTTTTCCCCTCCTTGTATGCTTTTCAGCTCATCATTTTCTAGCTCTCTCCACCCTCTCAACTTCCCCTGCTTCTTTCTCATCTTCAATTATCGTCCTTGGGATTTTTATTCTCCCTCCCCCTTGCCCCTCCTTCTCTTTTTTCCCTCTCAGCTAATGGAACTATAATGGAACCATAAGTCTAGAGTGTTCGGTTGTTTAGCAAATGTCAGTGCATGCTCCAGCCTGTTGCCTGCTAAACACCTAAATATAGCCATAAAAGTATGGCACCCTTTCCTTTTTGTCTCTGGCAAATGCCATTGAAGTGCTTTGATTGTCAGAATTTCAGTTTTATTTAATTTTTTTTTAAATGTATTGATAAAGAAAGGATATTGGGATTCCTGTAAAGAAGTTAGACAGAAAAAGTGCAACAAGGCAACATATGGGAGTGGAGTCTGTTGAACTGGTTCACACAGACAGTCATGCTGCTACACTCACATGTGACACCCAATTTTATTTTTTTCACCCAATCATCGTTTGCATTGTTGCAAACTTTCTTGCTGCTGCTCCCTGCAATACCTCATATACTACACTCTACTACTCTAATCTCATCATATAGGCAAATAGAGCAGGTTGCAGCTTAAAATAGAGAAAATGGTTAGCAATATGATACGATTAATATAGCAAGTTTTGCTAAACAATGTCATAAAGGAAAATGAAACTGCTCCCCCCTGACCGTTTCTCATCATTGATATGTTAGTTCATTGCTGCTGAAGAGGTGTGTAATTCAGGCAACTCAGATACCAGTGAAATTAGTTCCTGCATCAATTCCCTCAGTGTAATGTCTGTGGTTGCCATGTTGGCATGGTGAGCCATGATAGCAAGTTCAAAAAGCAGCCGCCCTCTCTTCCACTGCTGCCGCCGCTGACTTCGGCAGCAACCTCTCGCTATCTGAAAGTACCTTCTGTCATGGCTGCTGCTCACTGTGTTGCTGCTACAGTCGTTGCTGTTGTGACCATTCCAGCATTTCATCAGCCCCACTCCCCAGCTCCAAGTAATTAAGCATATAATTTAGCCAACAAAGCAGTCAATCCCAACAAAACCAGAATAGAAAATGATAAACGATACAAAACAAACTTGTTCAGATCGAAAACCTGAAGCCAGAGCTTATTATGACGAGCCCTCTTACAATGCAAAATTTATTTGGCATATACCCATGCTCTCTCGGGTCCATAACTGTGCTAAGTGTATTGTTGCAGGAAGTGATGAGGTCAGGCTCTGTATATACTCTATACATGCTTACATTGGTTTCACTGAGTTGTATTATATTGAACTGTGGGATTTGTTAATTTACCACAGTGCCTATTCTAATCTTGTGTTTCTCTTTCTTTTTTCCCCCTGGTGCTCTTCACTCTGAATGGTTGCAAATAAAGGTAAGAGCCCTATTTTATTATGCATGTATTTCGTGTATTATGACGCTTGAGCAGAAATTTAGCAGTGGCTTTTGGGACTTCCTAAGACCTCTTTGGATAATTACTTTAAGAAAGCAATTAGCAAAACTCTTAAATTGGAAAGTAAGTAAACAACCTTGTGGCATACATCAAAGTAAATGAAGAAATATTTAAAGTATAGTAAACATCTACAGACAACTGTTGTGTTTTTCTCCTTGAATTTAACTCTTCTTCTCACAGCTTGGGGCAACTGAGAAAATATGATATGCCTTGTAGACTTATGAGGCTTTCTGCTTTTAAATGTATTTGTTTTTTATCTGCAAATGTTGTACACAAGAAGCTGGGTGAATTGTACTGGTTTTGGCACGTTTTACCAGATACCTTAATATATCATAACAGGTTGAAGAATAGTCCACAGTGGAGGTATTTCATTTTTAATATCAACCACTTGCTGATTCTTTTTTGAAGTAGACACTCTGGTTTGCAGGAAGACTGTGGGGTTGCTGTTAGCAAAGAGACCCCTGACTGCTTCTGTCTGTTGACATTTCTCTCCAGCTATCAGTCCAATGCTATTGATTGCAGAGACAATCTAGATTGGACTTTTTCAACGGAAAAGAGGCCGAAAATCAAAAGAAGCCGGTGCACAAAATTCAAGGAGATGAATCAATAATTTCTTGCACTGTTGAAAGTTTATTTTCTTTAGCCGGTCTTGTGGTGTACATTCTTTTAGAGGTCTGCATCAATTACCGTGAATAAACAAAAAAATCCAACTTTTGTTTGGGGAAATGTTTTCAAATGCTGTGGTTTCCCTTGGATAATTTCCCCTCGTATTGTACAGTGTCACGCTGATGAAAGATGACTCCACAATAACATTAGCTGACCACAGCAATTACAGAACTCCATGGTTAAGCCTAATAAAAGAACAATTATGTTGTTCCCAATCGGAGTATATAAGCGCTGAAAATGTCATTGCAGCCACTCAGCATACAAAGTTTTTTCCTCTTGTCTTCAGTTCTCTAATCTTCAGTTCACTTCTGTTCTTTCCCTTTCTTCTCTTGACCTAAAGCTAAAAGCATTTTGTTAACATTAGCAGCTAACGTATATTTGAGCACAGTTTTAATATTTTTACAGAAAGTCTAACTTTCCGGCTTTCAGATTACTTACTACCCATACCTACTTATTATCTTCAGCGCATTCCAATTTCAGCCTGGCAAATGTGTTAGAACAGTACGTCATTCTAGCCCCTGCCAGCTCTAATAGGCCGTGCCATGATGCCTAGACCAGGCGCTGGACCCATAATCCTTCACTCTGCCTGCTTTCTTATACTGTTATGAGTGGAAATGGAAGTTGCAGGCCTGGGGTGGATCACAGTACGCAGAGACTCGCATATAGCCGCGAGTTGGTACAGGCTGGGCTTTAATAATGCCGTGCAAGGCGAGTGGGTGGCAAAGCTTTGAGGCTAAGCCCCCCCATACAGGCAAGGACGATCTGTCACTGCACTGCCAGAGACAATAAGTCACTCTGGCACAATAAGAGAAGGGTCCCCAGCTCTCGATGAGGCGTTCCATATGGGATGAATAGCACCTCTAATGACCATCCCTCTGCTTATTACCGCTGTGATTACGAGCCATTTGTTTGCTTTATCATGGCCCTAAACCTCAGGGGATTTAATGAGTGTTGGGATGTAAAACCGTCTCCCCCAAGGATGGGAAGGTCACAGGGATTGTTTGATGTGGCACAGAGGGTGTTGTGCTGAGGTGTTTTTTTAAATTTTTTTATTTTTTTACACATTCCTCTTTGCTGTTTGTGACTTGGTACTCATCACACCCTCAACTACTGTCAGAATTATTCACGGCCTCTGCTGGGATGACAATGCAAGTTGGGGTTTGTAAAACCAGCAGGGAAAAAAACATGGGTGAATATAGCTTTTAGTGTTGATTAAGGCTTTTGGGTAAAGTGGTTTAGCTGTTGATAAAAATGACGTCTGGGACGAAGAAAAGATCATACAGAAATAGACTCCCTAAAATGGCAGAATGAGTTGTATTGTTGTGGCTGTCGACGGTATACTCGTGAAATTGTTCGCATTACAGCACCATCATGACTTGTATTGTTATTATGTCTGACTGCATCAGTTTGCCATTTCCCCTTCATCTTTCGCTGCAGTCTCAGTGGGCTTCATTATCAATAATTAAGAAATGGCAGGCACACCCGCGTCTGTTGCAGCCACCTGACGGGATGCGCGCATACACACAAACACGCACACAAACACACATATAAATACGAGACGTACCAGAGGAATGGCAGGAGGTTTGGGCGGCCTTCATATCTCTCCGTTCTTCATTAACCTTTCAGTAAGACTCACAAGGCAGCTGGTGATACGCAGTAAATAATGAGTGAGTGGAGAATCAGCGTATGAGTAATTAATGTTTGTTTGGTCGCACCCATCTCCAAAGAATCAGCAGATAATTCGCACTCTCCGTGTTTGCCACCTGCAGGTCAAACAATATGGCTGACATTTGGGTTGATGTATTCGTCAAGCAATCTCCTGAAGGGATTAGGTCGCACATCCAGTCCTGATTATCAGTATCAAAGATCCATTACAGCTTCCTGTTTCAAATTATGACTAGGAGGATCCACATGCTTTTGACAGCGAAATTACAGCACTGATGTAAGAGATAGTAATAGAGATAATATTTATGGTTAGATCAAGAATTCAGAACTCAAATAAGGAGTTTGCAGCTTCCCCGTGAGTGCGATCAGGATCAAAATTAAATCATGGCTACGATTAAGTTTTGTCTTGAGCTCCTGGTTCTGTAAAGTTCACGGTGAACCCTCTCATCTGGCTCCTTGGCCCACTCATTAAAATGACTAATTGATTATGGGCCAAGACCACGGCCAAAGAGGCAGTGTATCAATTATTAAGCTGCATTAATAGATTAAACGGGAAGAATGTGCAGAGCATTTAACTTCTGTAACCCACTGAAAGTGGAAGCAATTATGAAGTACTACTTTGACCGGTCAAAAAAAAAAAAAAAAAAAAATCTCTCTGTAGTGAAACCAACACTCCGGCTATTCTCCCTAAGGGCTACAGGTCTGACCCCGCTAATGGCATTTGACATAATTAACAACACTGGTCCGGATTTTTTCCCCTTTTATGTTTCTTAATTGATATTCTGTGTTTGCTTGTGTAATGATGACAGGCAAAGGCTGGGCCCACCCAAAGTGACATATCATTTCTCCCCATATTGAAGCACCAGATAATCACCCATCTAATAAATGAAGTTATGAATATTGTCAGCCCTAATGGCTGCTCTTTTGGTGGCCTTTCAAAGCAGAGTAGTATTTCGATCCAGGCCAATGCTCCCAAAACACGATGAAGAATGTGACCAAATAAAAATTCTTCATTGTGCCTCTCTTGGAAACTTGCAAGGATAATTTTGCCATTGTTGAATGCTTTTGCGGAAATTATCAAAGGTGATTGATGGGAGTCCTTGCATTTGCATTTATCATGGACAAAGTCAACACAATTCAACAGATTAGGTCCCACAGAGGAATATACTCATGCCATAATGTAACCTCAGTGGAGCTTAGAAGTTTGAATTGCTTCTTTGGTAGAGCAGGACTCTACAGTAAGAAAGAAATGCAGGAAATAGCCTCGTCTTTAGCAGGTACAGGAAAGCAAGCAGACCTCTTATGACAAATGGCACGTCAGTCAGTTGGGCAGCCTATTGATTGGGCAGCTTCTGGCTGCGATTTATGCCTGCCATTCCTCTGCCATTTGAAGGGGGAGGTGTCAGGAAGTGACAGAGTTATGTACAAGTCCTCCACATGATTGGTGACCCCAAGGTGGGCTCTTTACCAACCCTCTGGTCTGTCCTCTTGCAAAAAGCTACACAGGAAGAGATGGTATTTGATGTAAAATGATGGAGAGGGGATATACTGTGCTGAACTGTAGGGCAAAAAACAGCATGAATATAATAACCCTCTCAACTCTGATTAGGAAGAAACTTGCCTTGCCATTGCCTTGATTAAATCTCACATCTTAAAACGGCCTCTGTGGCATTGCAATGCAGAGGTACAGGATGAAATGAAAGTTTGCCATTTTTCAGCGATGATTGCTTTATTGAACCTGGCAATGATGACCATCAGCAGGCGTGTGTTTGCTGCTGTCGCTTACAAAATGAAAATAAAATAAAAGAATGGAATGGGAAGAAAAAGAGCTACACCGCCTGCCACTTCCAATCTGACTCCTCTCCATCAGTCGCTTAACTGACATGAATAAATCAGCAGAATGAATCCCAATAAATGTTTCGTCCTATTGCAGTAATCAGCACTCCTTCCCGTACACACTATAAATGGATGCCGACTGTTTTTTTCTTCCTTCCCTTTCTCTCTATCCAATTCATTTCAGGTTGCGTATAGCAGTCAAAGCTGGAAGGTTGTGCAGAGTGAGAGTGATCAGGGTTTAGATGCATTTGGCAGACATTTCCTGTAATTCAGTGGCTGATGGAGAGAGCTGATAAGTGAATTGGTTTCCTGGTTCAGGCTGTGGAAGCTTCTGAGCTCTCTTTTGGTACCTTGGCACGAGGGCAGCTGTGTTTTTGTGGTTAGGGCACATTGCTGTTTCAAGAAGAATTGGAGTCGAGATGAAAAGTGAACATTTCAGTCTGGTTTAGTGTTGAGGCTAATGGTGCAGGGCCAGGGCTCTAAAAAGTTTGGGACCAAGTAGGAAGTCTGGCACCCAAGACCTTAATGCATGCTCAATAAAACTTTCTTCTGTCATATGGTAACCAAGTATAATGTGACCCATTTCAGCTTCTGACCCAAGCTTTAAGTTCAACAAGCTAAGATCTGAAGTTTTTATTAGACAACCAATGACACATAGGACATTGGATTTTATATCCCATCTACCACAGACCTGGTCAGGGTCAGTTGAAAGCATCGGTTGCAGAAATGCTTTACAATAGGACTACTTTACAATAGGAATCTTGTCATGCTGCAACATCACTAATGTGCACTTGTTACATCATGGCTCCTGAGCCCTTTGTTGAGGCGAGAACCATTTGCAGCAGGGTGGATTTTACCTGGGCATGCTGGTGGGGAAAAGGCCATTTAGGAGTGTTGAAAATGATTTGATTCAAATAAGAAAAATATTTGGTCTCTAATATTTATTGAACAGCCTACACATATGAATATATGGTCCACACAAAATAGGGAACAAAGCTCCGACTATTTTGTGTTATGTTTTTCTTTGAATGATGTTGCTTTTCATTGTTAATGCTTAGAGATGAACAGAGTCCCACTCTGCTGTTAGCCTTTTGAATATGCTCTCTGTGACTAAGCCACCATGTCATGGAGTGTACACCTTTATCCACCCAATCAGGCGTGTCCACTTTAAACGTTAAGCCAATTAGCAGCGTGTGGGCTGCAGTATTTCACTCTCCCCACTGCCATTTGTTCTGGTAAAAGTCAATACATAGACACTTGATCTGTGAGTGTTTGGTCACATTGCATAAGTGCTCTCTCACTGTCAGTGACAAAAGCCTGTCATCCCTGTGAGACTTGTTGACGAGGGTTTGTCAGTACATAACCTCTACACTCTCACACACATGAAGGCACACACAATGTCCCGCTCACCTTCATTAGCCTAACTTTGTGAGCTCTGGTCTTAATGAGAACTTAGAGAGAGCAAAACAAATCCAATAAGACTTGCTAGGCACACAGCACAAACTAGGTTGCTTCTGCCCCTTCTCCCATTTCTCCTCTCCTCTTTCCCATTTTGACTAATGTAATTTATGCAAAAAGAAATTATAAATAGCATATCAATACCGCCACAGTTTTCCGGGCCGGGCATGCAACACCACTCCCGGCTGTCAGGGTAAGTAGGTCGGGGTGTGTATCTGAGAATGCACTGACTAGTCAACCTCCCCAGTGCTGTGAGTGTGCGTGTGTTTATGTGTGTGTCTGAACAGAAGATTTAACAACAGTATACTCCAGGTCACATCCAGCGAGAGACAAAAGGCAGAAGGGAAGGCATGGCGTGTGGTTTTAATCATGAACCAGAAGTTCCTTTCCATGAGCTCAGAGAGTTCAGAGGAATGAGTTCGAGTGAGTCTGGGTTCAAGTCTGTTATGGGTTGGAGGTTTCCTATATTTTGTCCATAGCTACAGTAAATCAGGGGAAAAAACAAGTCTGGTGTCTCGCATCTTTTATTTAAAATGCTTTTTTTTTTTCTTTTTTTTTATCCTGCAGTTCTTTTTCAGAAAGAGAACACGTCAAAGCACTTTGAGGGAGACAGATAGCCTAAAGCACTGTCGCCTCTTCGATGACCTCCAGAACGCAGGGTTCACATCCTCAAGTTGATGATGGCCAGTGATATGTGGGTGATCATTATGGCTATCCTCCCACAAGTACTTTTGTAAAGTAGACCTGTTGCTAATGAGCGTCTGTCCTCTCCCTGAGTCTCTTGAACCAGAGAAGTTTGTGTGTTTCTTCAAATTTGTCTCCCTTAATTAAAATCGTGTTGAGCCGCTGAGTGTGTTGATGCAGCCGCCTTCTCATCCAGACATCCTTCCTCTGGTGTCTCAACTCAATAGCCTGTCCCCCCGTTTGCCCTACCTGTGCTGCACTCCTTATATTAATACCTAGATGAATATTAATGTCCTTACAGCTGTTGTGTTGTTTACCGGGCCACGCCATTGCCTCTAATCTCTCAGTGTAATTAGTCAGGTAGAGCACGGAGAGACGCAAGATAAGTGTGGAAAAAAATACAAGGATGCAGTTGAAAAAAGGGAGAGAAGAGTTGGTGGTGTAAAAACGGATGACAGGAGGTGTGTGTGGTGGTGGGGGGAGGACATGTGAGCCTCGCAGGCTTTTCTAATTAAGTGGTTTTCAAAAGGGGATCAGTGAGGGAACACAGTGGTGAGTAAATAAGCTTGTATATATATGTGAGAGAGGGGGAGGGAGGAAGAAAAGGAGAGCAAGTTAGGAGAAACAGATGTAAACAAGCTGCAGCAAAAGAGAGAGAAATGTAAATAAATCTGCATAAGAAAAAAGGATGAGAAAGGGAAGTATGTGTGTGTGTGAGGGAAAGAAATGGAGAGTAAACAGTTGGTTTTCCAAGTGGCTCACGCATAACTGCTGATTGCAGTTACGAGGCAGTCCTTTGGGGAGTAGGGGAGAAAAAGTGAAGTCTTGACATTATTTTCTTCTATCCGCCATCAATCCTTATACAGCCCTATGTCTCCTGAGAGCAGGAACATGATTTCTTTCTTTAATTAGCACCTCCCCACCAGATTCTGAGCAACAGTTTTTAGGGTTAATGAATAGATGAAAACTTATCTTCCCAAACCAGTGTTTTATATTTAGACGTATTTTATAATTAAAGGCACGAGCCGAGATCCAAATGTAAACAAAAGCGCCAACCAACACCAGCATTAAATAGAAAGGACTGGAGCATTCTTTCGCTCTCAAGTTGATTGACGGGTCTTTTATTACAGGGATGAGCGGAGCTTAAACTTGCACACACAAACAAATTATTTTCATTATTAATGTCTCTAAAACATAGTAAAAACAAACTTATATTTTCAATTATGATCAGTTTAAAGGACACAAAAAGCAGATTTTTAATCATTAAGACAGATTCTGCAGTTGTGTGTGTGAATTTAGCTCAAATCTATATGGCCAGTGTATAAGGACTGGCCAATTAAATATGAGAGATCCTTAATGGAAAGTATGCAAACCATGCACACATAGTCAATAAACATTCATTACTGGCAAGCTGAGGTATATCAACTGAGTCCAGTATGTTTTGGTCACCTGAGCATGACTACAGTTAGCAAAGCAATGGCCTCGTCAGTGATAATGCTGACAGTCAGTCAGTCTGTTTGTGTATATACAGCGTGTGTGTGTGTGTGTGTGTGTGTGTGTACTGTGCTACTTTATTCAGTGCCAAACAGGATGGATGAGAGCAGAGGAACATTGCTTGTCATTGCTGGATGACTGAACCCTTTCAGCCCCCCTCCTGAATGCAAAGATCAAACCACAGATGGTAGTCAGCGCTGTGTGATGGAGGTCGAGGATGTTACAGTGGGCCGGGCCAGTGGGCCGTGGGTGTGTTTTTTTTTTTTTAACTTGTTTTCACCCCGGGTCTGGAATCTGTCAAGTCAGGACAAATGGTGGCATTTTGTGGGGTAAAAACTGGCCGTGTGCCAGGCAGCATCGTTATCAACAACAGGGCTGGTTGAGTTTTAGAGGACACAAGCAGGACTCTGTCTGTGCCCACAACAATATGGAGTAAGTATACGTCTTCTGATGCCCTTATTGCTGTAGCATTGTACTCTTGTCATTTTGAAAGTGGAATTTGCACTCTTGCCCTCTTGTTTACATTCTTCAAGCCACAATGGAAAGTTATTAACTCTTCAGTAATTGTTTTCTGGGCCATTTAAGCAATATACAGCTCATTCCATTGAGCTTATTTTTCCTCGTATGTCTAATGAGTTAAGACGAATCACGTTACGGTCAGGCAGCAATTGAACTGAATCTATCGTTTATTTTAGGATTTGCTTGATGCAGCACTGAGTTTTGGTAAATGCCTTGGTTAAATTCTTCCCCTCTTTAGCACTCTTCAGTGGTCTGGAATAACGCCCCGCAGTGTTCAGTTCCAGCGCTTGATATACAGAAAATTACCCGTTGCCAAAAATATATCTGGACTCAACTGTCCCCACTCTTTTTGTTTGTTCATCTTGAATGAGGGACAGGGGACTGAGGTTAAGAGACTGAGGTTTGCCAGGCATCTCAGCTGTGGGCGGACAACTGTGCAAATCCACCAGATGCATACAAACCCTGAAAGGAAGAAGGGGTAAAACAATAGACTTTGCCGGATGAAGGGAGTGGGACAACAGCAGATTAAGAGGGCAACAGGAGTCAGGGGAGATGGAGATGATGGGGGTTTCTCTGCTGAGTGATGGCCAACAGGGATCACTGTCAAAACAGCAGATATCAATGCTGCCCTGTTCAATCCCCCCCCCCCCTCCCCACACCCCTATCCATCAGCTTAAGCAGAGGGGAACACTGTAGGAAGGCAGGAGCGAAGGGAACGCTGGTGGTAGTGGGGTCAGACAGTGGGGTCTAACCTCGTCACAAGGCCTAAACCCTGCAGTCAGTCATTGTTGACCCGGACCCACCCCTGCAGCCATTGTTATCCCAGAATCTCATCTCTCCAGCCGACCTCGGGGAGGTGATAGAGACGACGGTTAACAGACTGCTGTGAGACTTTGATGTATGAGCCCACACAGAGGATTGACATGGGAGAGATGGTGAATAGCAGGTTCCATCAGACGCAGCAGGAGTCTGGAAGCCTGAACTGTTTTTTTGTTTTATGGAGTTGTCGCATCTGGCCATTTGGGTCAAAAAGCCCCAGAGTGAAAGATGTGGGTGTGTTTTTTTTGTCTGCTCGAGGCATGCTTGTTTTCCTGTCGGCGACATTTTAAACTCTTTAATGTCGTGTTTGAAGTGAAGCCAAAGACAGAAGGTTTGGATGCTTTATTCTCCTTTTGGCCTGAGGGGTTTTATACCATACACTCTTTTGCTTGTTTTAATTTCTCTTGCCCACTGGCTATACAGCAGTATTAACTGGAGATGGATCCACTTTATCACTTACCCAGCCTACAGTTAAAACACCAGATAATATTTCCTCCCATATACTTTAGTTGGGTCCTGACAATTCATTATTTATGATCTATTCCAAATTACATTATCTTTCACCAGGCTTCAATTACACCCTACCCTGAGGCTGGGAAAATGACTCACGGTCTGTGCACAAGACTGTACAAGAGACAGAGAGAGAGGCTGATCATTTGTGTGTGCGCTCATATCCACCACAATGAAGTGGAACGTCATTTTTTCCAATTTTCAGACGTCTGATCTGACAAGTTAATTGATTAGACATAACGAATTAAATATCTATGCAGTGATGCAAAAATATCTTCTGCAAATTGTGATCATTATTGATGATACTGTAGAGAGGAGGGTGATAACACACTATAATCAACCAGAATCAGCTGAATATGTGCCATAGCGTCTATAATTAGGAGCAGAGGGAACTAGTAACCACTGAGGGAAGCAAAATATGTTACATTTAAAAATATTGTGTGTATCATGAAAAATTTATAATCATTTAATTAGGTACTTTAGAAGCAGGCTCATCAGAGTGAAATTCATTTTTATTTATTTAACTTTACTGCCAATCAGCTGCTTTACACTTCAGTCCAGTAGGAGGCGGTAATGCACGTATAAACTGGCTTGGCTACTGCCAAAAGTGAGCCGGAACTTCCAGGTTTTGTTCCAGAAGCAAGTCCAAACCCCACTGACATTTGTAGGAACACAAATTACTAATAATCCAGCCATACAACTAACCTTAGTCAACAGCATGTCTTGTGGTTTACCCCATTTGTCCAGACAGTGATGAAAACAAAACAAAAAAAAAAGTCCAACTGTCTGTTTAATATTTCTGTTTTCAGCTGCTTTTAAGGAACACCATTTGCCACAGGCCCAAGACAGCTTGACAGACTGAGGCCAGTCAAGTGGCAGGCTATTAGAATGGAGTCAAACTCCCTAGTCCAGACATGGCAATACAATAGCACACCTTACCTGTTTAAAAGACTATCCCCATGAAGACGAAGGATAAACAAGGATAATGTGCATGCTGCTACGCTTGAAACATCATGGGAGTGGAAGTTTTTTAAATAACAAATTAGCCATTGTGAAACCCACAAAGAGTTCTAATTCTAATAGCAAGTATGGCAGTAAATATTAATTTATCTTAGAATATGGATAGTAAACCCCAGGAACACATTTCACTTTTTCACAGAGACTGATAAAACCTTCAATCAGAAATTGCACTGACCAACAGAAGCTATTGCAACAGCGGCTAGCCCAGAAGTGATGTCAGGACTTCGGCTTTGCATTAAAATGAAAAAGGAACTTTAAAGTTCAGTTCAGAGCAAAGATTCGCGACGAGACGAGTTGAAACTTGCAACTACTTGCAATGCGCCGGGTGTGCGACGTTTTGAAACCTGCCAGTTTACACCAGTGTGACTAGACGAGACAGTGCTTTCATAGTAACGACTCTCTGTACTTCTGTTCTATCTGCTGGCTTTTCAGGCGTTTTTTGTAGCTGGACATAATTTGTAGCTGTAGAGTTTCTTCCTACAGTTGCATTTCTAGTATGGATGAAATGGCAAACGCATAAAAAGAAAAAAATGGGCAGGTCGAGATGACTACCTGACTTTACTATGAACTGATTGGCTGTTGAAACAGGTACCTTAGAGCCGCTAGTGACTTGACAAGCTGAGTCGCAGCAGGCGACACCATCTGCCGGCTTGAGTCGAGCTGAGACGGGCCAGTTCACACAGCTGCAACATTTTCCTATGACGTTTTCGTCTTGTCACGAATCTTTGGTCTGGACTGGCCGTAAGAGAATATTGTATTTTGGGTTATTGGTAGCCTTAATGTTGCTAGGCTAGTGAGTTTCTACCCGCCCATCTACAGCGCATCGGCTAGGGCTCGTCAGCCCCCAAAAGTGTCCTGTAACCAACAGGATCTGCCGGCTCATGTTCCCCGTTTTGGAAAGCATCTCCCAGTGTGATTACTGCAGAAATGGACTGAACAGAGTCACGTGCCAAGCAGTCAGAGAAAATCTTCCCGTGCTCCCAAAACTGACCGCCTCTTAGAGATTGATGGGAAGAGTATGCGAGTACGTGACTGAAAAACAGAATGAAGGAATGCCCATTAATAGCTGCACTCGCATCACATTTGCTTGTAATTCAGTCTGACATATTTGACTAGAATTTGATCTTGAGTAGAATTTATAATGGCGTTTACAACACTTGTCAACACAATTAGATTGGAGTTTTGGGTCCGAAGGGGTAGAAGAGGTTAAAATCACAGTTTCATTCTGAAGCTGCGGTTCTACATGATTTCAATACATTTAGTTGTTCTAATATCTTATTGCTGGCTTGAACAATTATTTCCCCTGAACACATCAGATTAGTAAAGCTTTACCCTCCACTCTTCTTTTTTCTTTTACTCTAGTGTGAGTAAATGTGTGCTATTAGCCATCTGAGAGAGAGGAAGCGAGCTGACAGAGACAGAACGAGAGGGAATGAGAAGGAGGGAGAGAGGAGCGGGAAAAAGCTGAGAGAGAGAGAGGGAGCATGTTTAACATGACATCTAAGTATCTAATTACCTCTGTGGCTATGTTAGCCTCCCAGACCAGGATGCCGTTTTCACACATACACCAGCTCCGGGTCTCTGAGCCTGCCTCAGTGTCCTCTTGTTCCCTCTGTGTGCTCTCCTAAAGCTCATAGCACATTTAATGTGGTACAGCAGTGACTACATGTGAATCACAACTTAAAAAATAGAAGCTGCATCATGGAAATGTGGTGGAGGAAGTCAGGAAGAGAAGATGACAACTGCTATCCTGTTCGAACATTTTTGTTTAAATCCTTGCTAACAGAGCATTGCGTCTCATGAATACAGTGTGTTAAAGGTCATGGAGCAAGATGTCATGTACAGTATGCAGAGTAAATATTAATAACCTCCTAAATTGTCTGATAGCTTGTTCTCCTGGAATTTATAGTTCACTGACATACATACAGTCCTTCAGTCCTAGAAGAAGCAATATAAATATTTGACTTTATGCAATTGGTATCACTGGTGGAGTGCTCGCTAAAGAGTGCTCCCATTCCCGTCTCCATCATCTTCACTGTATCCTTTTTGTCAAGCTTATTTTTGGAGAATGATAAATGAAGGAGAACGATAACCTCTTGCATGAGTGTGTTTGAAGACGTGCTGCAGAATGTACGCAGATGATCGCAGCGGAGGGCGGTGTCTGTTGGGACAGAGTTCAACAAAGGGAATCGTTAATACACAGCTGACAATTTTATGGATGTGCAGGCTGATGTCTTCCCATATAGTCATCTATAATTCACTCCCCTCTTTAACTTTTTATTAAGTCGAAAGAGCAGCATAGTGTCCATTGTCATCAACTTTTCCTGGCTCAGTCCTTGTCATTTTTTTTTTTTTCTCCACTGTCCTTTTCTTTGTAATGCAAAAGAAGACGGGGCAAATCTGAAAACTGAAAAGTGCCTCCCAGTCAATTTCACCCAGAGTGGATACTGTTGGTAACTATATACTGTTTTCAGTTCCTTACATCCTACCTGAACCTTGGCCATGGGTCCTAAACCTTTTGTTGTTCTGTTAGTCTTATCCTTGTGTGCCTTTGTGGGAATCTCACCTTCTTTTGCCCGTGTCTGTGGCTTTAGCAGTATACAACAGTGTATTTGTTACAGCTGCAATCAGACGCTGAAGAATGCCGCAAAAGCAGCCTGCTTCACAGAATACAACATCACAGCATAGCCTAGGTGCAGTCCTTTCCATAGTAACTATGGGCTGCATGTCGCCATCCCCTCCTTCACCGACTTTGTCTCTCTGGCTTTGTTTGTCCCAGTGGTGACATTTCATGCCTGTCATAGCCGCTTGTCTCAGTGGTAGGGCAGCGTAGAGGTGTAACTGTTAGCATAGTCACCAGCAGAGTCTATTAAAGGCAAAGTGCTGTAATTCTTCCTTTCATGCCGAGGGCCTGCCTTCACTTTCAATGACACGCACAGTGATATGTGGAGAAAACCCAGCAGCATGTGGCAGCATCCGATTTACCACTTTAGGGTTGAGGTGCCCAATATAGAGCGTTCTAATTTTCCAGTCTGCTGCGTAGGATGCACTGTTTCAAGTTGTGTAATGGGATGGTTCTCATTTTGTAGTGCCTTTTTATACATATATAATTCTACTTATCCAGGTTTAACTCTGTTAATTGTAGGTGATAGCATCTGAAGGCACTGCAGTAACTTCAAACTCTACACACTGTACTCACAATTAGTCAACGCTATCCCTCCATGGTATTCTGTATATGATTGATTCATGCAGAAATTACCTTCACAGCTGACAATTTCATGGAATTACCTTGCCCCGTTTCTTCTCACTACTCTCACCACTGTAGCAACACGGGAGAGAATACAATATGAAGGTACACACACTTTCTCAAGCATTTTGTCAGAAAGTCCAAAGGCCCCAGCTGCAAACAAAGAAGCTCCTGTGGATGTTTATTATGTATAGGTTTCTTTCCCATATACCAGAGATTATATCCTTCGGGGGAACAGAGTGAGCGAGATGGACTGTGGAGTGTGCATATTTGCAGAACGAAGGAGGAGGAGGCTTTTTCTGACGTTTCAGCGAGATGCACTGCCTTCATGGGAGTGCATTACAATCCCTTTGCCCCTGTGTTGTTTTTCTCTTCACATTATTGCATCAGCGACGTGATGCAGACTTTGGGTTAAGAATGAGCTGGATTCAAACATTTCACCCAAGGATGTAATACATCTCTTTGGCCTTTATGCACCTTAGAAGACCAACTGTGTTATAGAAAGACATTAACTTGTTTATGTTTTACACTTTTATTGCATGCTGCCAAGGATGCTATTGTTGCGGGTGGAGTAATTGAGTCTGGGACTCCCGTTGGGAGAGAAGAGTGCAGTGTGGCTGGAAACCATCATGTTTTTGGTAAACCTTTGACGCCAGAGTACTTCATCTCTCCCACTACTGTATGTCTGTAGATTTCCGGGAGCGCTTAACGCAAGATTCTTGTCATCATCTTGGTGTGTGATACAAGCACAAAAGTACTGCATTTCCCTTTTTGCTCAACATGAGAAGCTTAACATTTCAGCGGTGTGTTCACATTGACGAGCTTCACCTTTTTCTGCAGTCACGCTTTTAACTCAGCCTCATACCAGTGTGGCTTATCCTGTGAAAGTGAGCCAGTTGCTTTTTCTCTGTGTAAGAAATGCATAATCTGTGCTTTCCCCCCCTCCTTACAAGCCCTTTTATGCTAATTATATGTCTATTTACTTTGTGGCTCCTAGGGAGCATTTTTCTAATTCTCTATTTCACTTTGAATGCAGTGCACACTCAGATTCTCACATGGGTATGAAAGGTAGGGGAGTGACTCGTGAAAAGGGAATAGATTTCGTATTTCTGGGGTGGTGGCAGCAGGTGGGAGAGTAATAGCAGGATGGGTTGTGTAAAGAAAAGAACAGTGCTGTACCAGGTTGTAGCTCCTTGGGGATTTTGTAGCATGTGTGGCTCAAGGAAGGGTCTTATGTTGTTTGTGTATTTCAATCCCACTGTAAAATATGACTTAAAGCAGGCACACAATGTGGACTTTTTTTCCGCATGCATGCACAGTACATGCTTTTGTAGGTATTAAATCACTTCAGAAACTTAAGAGCCTGAAAGCTCATAAATCATTGCACCTGTGAACAGAATGGCTCATTCTGAACGCCCAAACATACTCACAGACACAAAGGCACTGCCTACTCATAGTCATATTAACACCTGGATCCCAGTAGAACCACAGATCTTTGGAAAAAAAAATCCCACTTTTGGCTTACAGTATCACATTCTGTCTGGTAGTTTAACCATCGAGCCATCAACAGGTGCATGCCCAGAATGCTGCATCCGCTCATAGAAACGGCATGAGTAAGATCTTCTTCAGCACAGAATTATTACCTTATCTGATTGAGAGCTGCCGGACAGGACAGATAATCAATTTAACCAAATTTGTTTTCCTTCCACCACCTTGTTTTCTGTGTTGCACACCTTAGATGGAACACTTACGAGGGCAGGGAAGTATAAAGAATAGCATGAAATTGTTTCCATAATTAGCTCCTAATTAAATTGTGTGTGCGCTTGTGTGTTAGGCAGCAAATGTGTCCATGTATTTGTATATGGCGGTGAAAGACGCACTAAATCAAAGATGAAGGGAGCAAGGAGAGTGAGAATAAGAAATCATTATGGTACGGTTGAACCTAAAAGAAGAGATGGAAGCCCATTAATTATTAATCCGCCTTCTCTTATCTTTTAATCAAGTCGATAAGAGTCAGAAAATGAATTAAGAAAAAAAGAAAGGGGGAATCGGTGTAATGAGAATGGTCTCTTGTGGTTTTCCTGTTAGTACAAAAGCATTGGAGTCTATTGCTCAGGCTGAGGGGAGATTATTCTTCCATGGTTTTGATGATAGATGGCATCCTCAAAATGCTCTTGTGCAGGACAGATAGCGATAAAGAAGATTAATTTAGAAGCTAATTTTCGAGTTGTAATTATTATGTATCCTTCCACATATTCTTACCAGATACACCTAGGGTCCTGCCCACACCCGATGTAGTGCAACATCCCCAGGGCAATTTCAAATTCATCATCTTGCTAAAGCTTTCTGCAACAGCGAGTATTTACATGGCACATCTAGCAGCAGCCACAGCTGGACTAAACCCTAAACCCTCTCAACGCCAGAGGCAGAAGCAGAAACCCAAAGGCTTGTAGCTTTTCTTTGTCCAAGCCAACCTGCCAACATCACAGGTAAGCAAAAAATGAAAAAAAAACAACAAAAGCTTGCAGAATTATTTAGCTCAGTCTCTATACTGTCTCTTGGTATCTTACAGAATGAAAACATCTTTAATTTTGCCCTTTTTATTTTTACTTTAACTGACAGCTGGCATTTCCGGCCATGTGTTGAAGTGTTTTATGACCTACTTGCACCAAAACCTTTTCTTGGAAAAGGTTAAAAATGCGTTTGAGAATCAACTATCTTGTCCAGTTTCCTAAAAAGTTTACTTTTGTGCCACATTTTCATCCAGGATAATAACAATAGGCCTATATTTGACCCTGTTTGACATTTATAAACATCTGGCGATTGCCCAGAATGTTTGAATGTTTGCTTCGACATCAAGTCAGATCTCAGATCCACACTGTTTGGTTTGATATGGATGTTAGAGTGCACTGTCAGTTAGAGAGGATTCTGGCTCTGGCAGTTCAATTCTGACTCATATCATTTTGCATTTAATAATTGAAGCTGAAATCTCTTGCTCTCAGCCACACCAGGCTCCTGGCTGTAATTTTACATTCATTAGTTTAAAGATATTTTTGTTTTCAAATGGTCTGACTGAGGTTTTATTGAACTGCTGACAATATAAGATTGCTAAACATTGGTATTTTTCTTGTTGTATATCTCTAGTTTGCATTGTTGAAGATTAAACATCCTTACATGGGATTAAAAAGAGAAAACAGTTCCTTGCATTTTCAAGTACAGTAAATCCAACCACATTTTCTGCACACAATGTTGAAACTGTTTTTTCACGTTCTAATTTCTGTAATCACAGCAGTAAACAGTAGACTTGGTGTTTTCTTTTCCTCCTCACTTTGTCTCCTCCTCTTCTTCCCTTTTCCTCTTCACTTCCATTTATCTTCTCTCGGTCCATCCAGCCTTGCACCATGTCAGCCATTTAATCTGAGTGATTATTTTACCACCAGATGCTGAAATATTTATGCCTTCTAACCGCAACCTGGCATTTAACAAGTACGAAAATGGACCTGATCTCAGATGCCCACAAAAGCACACGCAACACTCCTCGCGGGTTTAATGCACACGTCAAGGATACACTGGTAACAGTAACAGCTGCTAACCTCAACACCTGACCATGTAACCACATCTAACCTCAGTGGGTTTTGTGCTTGTGCATATGTGTGTCTCTGTGAGTGTATATTTGTGATTTGTTGGAAAGGGGACGCCGGGGTTCAGAATCTCAGCCATAATCAGCCCAGTCAGCAGGGTGTCAGTCTGCACAGTGATTGGTCAGCATTTAGTGAGGAGCCCTCAAGGTGAGAGGTTGAGGTTCCTGGCAGGATGCTGGCTCCCTGGATGTTAGGGTCGGTACATCGGTATACAACTCATGCCTGATGAACAAAGTCACATACTGCATACACAACTCACTTTACAGTAAGCTTGGTTTGTGCAGCACAGTTAAATTAATCAACATAATGTGACTCTGGATGAATTGTTTCATTTTCACAGTGCCAATGGCATTCTTTTATCTTACAATGTACAGGGGCAATGATTAATATTGAATTGCTTGGTTGGCGTGAAACATGCTATAAAGAGATTTGTGAAGTGGGAGGATTTACTGTACTTTAGGCATCCAGGGTCACACAGCAAGAAGTGGGTGTGAATGTCGGATTTTCGGTTTTGGACAGTTAAAGAAATTGTCAGACACAGTGTCACCCTGTTCACTGTAGTGTAGTTTTTAGAACCCATCGCCATACCAAACTGATCACCAAACTCAGAAAACTGAAGGCTATAACATAAACCTATCATATGTGAGATTTCAGTGTTATGAACACTGAGAATATCTTTCAAAGAAGTGGAAATTTACAGTGGCAAAAAGTACCTGGAACAAGTAGCTCCTCATCACAGCTCTACAGAATCACTAATTAAATTAAAAGGTTCCCAAAAAAGCACAACAACTGCTATATCAAAGCAGCAAGAGTGATTTAGCAGACAATGTCAGCTGTCATGGAGAGATAAAAAAGATTCAATTGGAAGTACTGTTGGTGCTCTGGCCGCATGTGAAACAATCACACTTATCTAATGTTACCAGTGAGTAGAAACCAATTTCTTGTAGCTATTTAAAGAGATAGACAGAATAGAGGGAAACTCCCATGAGACAAAGATCTCCGCCCAGTACTCAGGACCACTTCCTGACTGTCCAATTTCCTGTCAGCCTCACCAAGACCAGTCAAACCATGTGTGTGTGTGTGTGTGTGTGTGTGTGTGCATGCTTGTGTTCCTGTGCGTGCACATTTGTGTGTGTGTGTGTTTGCCAGCTTTTCTCTAATTTCCTCTCTACCTGTGCCAGGCTGAATTGCTTCCTGTATGTGATTGATTTACACTTAATGGGGACACCTCTTTGTCTCTCTGGCTCTCTTTCTGTCTCGCCATCTCCATCTCGTCCGCCCTTGTGTACACGCGTGATAGTAGAAACAAAACATAATCATATGATATGATAAGGGGGCCGAGACCTGGCACCTCAACTTATCAAAAAAACGTGTTATTACAGAAAGAAATGAACCAACAGCTAATGGCTGTATTCATTTCAGCAGAAATGAGTCATCAGTGGGTCAGAATGAAACTCGGCACCATTAGTCTGGTAGTTTTGTCTCTGATCTATGCACACGCTCTGACATTAATTGCACCCATCAGTTATTGCTGAACCACACACTTGCCTATGAAACGGCTCTGCTTTCATTTAGTCTATTGCCCAAAATGTATTAACGCCTTTTTTCCCCAAGATAAAGCCAAAGCAATAAGATTCTTTCACAGACTTTGTATCAAAGTGTGAATAGTGGCGAATAGGACACACAAAACAAAACAAATCACCAATGAAACTCTACTTATATAATAGAAATGAAAAACAGTCCACAGTCAGCTGAAATTTCACTTCCATCCAATTTTCCTTTTCTAATTTATATTTCCTTCTGTAATGGCACTGGCAAGAAAGAAATAGGTACCTTACAGTGAAATGTGGAAAGCAGTAAGACATCCAACTGACATGGGTATCTCAATGAAATGCTTTCCTTTCCATTATCCAAGTTCATTCTTCAAGGTGGAGCAAGTTTATGGGTAAAGGCTTATTAAGAACATGTTCTAAGGTTTTTTAAGTGCATTTTTTAGTCATTCCTTAGTACATTTTCTCTTGTCATCAGGCATCACAACTGTACAGAGTGTTCAAGAGGACCTTAAACGGCTGCAGGATTTAGCCACTGACAGTAAGAGAGTTCTGGGCCCACACTCAGAGGAGCCTCAGTTGAAAGGCTGCACTATTACAAAGATATTAGACTTTTACCCTGAAACCCTGGGATTGGGGGAGCTGCTAAACCAGAGTTCCAGACAGGTCTCCCCTATGAAAACTCTTCAAAAATTCATTAGTGCTCTCCGTTTCATTCGGATTATTCCATTCGGTCCCCATTTTTCTGTCCTTCCATCCGTCCAGTCTGTGGCTGTCTACTGGCCTCTCTTCCTCCCGCTTTAGTTGCTGGGCAGCCAGAAGTGCTAGTCCCCTCTCTCTCTACTTGTAGCCAGCAGAGCCAGTCTCAAAGGACTTCTAAAAGCAGCCTGCGAACAGTATGACGAATGTGTTGCTTACCGTCGCTGTCACTGTCACCGTCACCGTCACCGGCGTACAATTTGAAAGGTTTGTGAAAAAGACACTGCAAAAAAAAACAGCAAAGACTTTCGGACTCTGTGGGGAGCAGGTGACATCAGAGGAAGCAAGTCACCCCTCCCTGCGCCTCTGTTTGCCGTCTCATCTCTCCCTCTGTCACTCCCTTCTTCCCAGCGGCCTTTGAGCTCACCCTTTTTAACCGGCTCTGCCGTTCAGCTGCTGACCTATAAAATGTGGAGCCTGTCAACATCTGTTGAAAGACACGCGAGTGATGGTGATGATGGGATTTACATACTATTAATGATTTGGAAGGGGGAAGAGTGCGCTGGGGGGAGGGGGGGGGGGGGGATGGGTTGTTTAATGGATGATGTGGGGATGTTCTCCAAATGTTAATGTGCCATTTTAGGACCAAAGACAAGGTCTGTGAATGGAAAGGGAAATAGTTTCAGTGGTCAAGCTGACAGGGATGTGTACATGTGGACCAACATTACCATGAAGTACTATACTTTTTCCTCAGCCTCTAATCACTCTCTTCACACTAAACCCGCATTAACATAATCTCCTTTTAAGTTGATATGAGAAGCTTGTTAGCGAACAGTTGCTTATTTACACATCCAGCAGTTAGGGAGCAACATTATCATTCATTTGGAGTCAGAGCTAAAAGAGAGTGAATATTAGACCGCTTGTGGAAAATATCTGGCTCTTTAGCTGCTAAATGCTTCACTATGTTCACCAGCTAGTCACTACCTGTGTCTGTCTGCAGCTTGGTGCTGAGCAGGTAGTGTACAGTGGGTTTTTAGGGATTTTTCACTGAAAACTGCAGCCGAAAACAGTAAAGTGGACAGCTAAACAGTGAGCTGAGACTCACTATTAAGCTTTGTAAAGCCAAGGGAAGCTGCACATTCAGGTGATAGTCACATTGTCATTTGATACATTGCTAGAATAGGAAAAAAACTCCTTACTTTCTGCTCCACTACAAAACACACTGCTCCATGCATTGGCACTGAACATTGGCATTGGACAAGAATGTTGCACTGCAGAATCATCTATTATGAATGTAATTCATATGGATACTGTAGGACACTTTTACACCTCCACTGATAATTGGTTCCTCCGCTGATAATTATCAGTGGAGTTCTGACATGACTGTCAGAATTTGATATTCTACAGTTAAGCTCAGACGTGCAAGTAAAACACAAAAGCTTTGCACTTGTGCGTCTGCTGTGTTTTGCGAGTACGTTTTCATTCCACTCTTGTGTTGTCACATCAGGTGGTGACATTAACAGCCAAACAGGCTGAAATAGACAAAAGACAGATGTGGAAACTCAGTATATCCATTTCTTTCCCTTTGTCTCTCTTCTGCTCCGCATTTTTTTCTCTGTCTCTCATTCTCTATAAAATCATGACTCTAAGTGAAGGCTTAAATTGGATGTGATTTCAAGAGTGTCTTCTAGTAGTCTAGACACCACAGACACGCTGACTGAAAGGTGTGAATGCACATCGTGACACTGTGACAAATGTTTTCTTTTACTGAAGCAGTGGAACAGTGACGTTTGTCCTATTTGCAAAATACATGGCAGCTTTACATCACAGCTACATGGAAACTTGTATATGTGTATGTGTGTGTGTGTGTGTGTACATGCATGTGTGATGGTGAGTATGACAAGGCAAGTGTGTGTGAATGTTTGTCTTAATGTATGAAAGTGTAAAGACCTCATGTGTTTTTTTCTTTTTTTCTCCCTTGTGTCTGTACTCTATTAGTGTTCATGTGTGTGTATCTGTATAAATGCATTTGTACGTGGGTGCGGTATGTTGCTGCATGTGCCTGTGTGTGTGTGTGTGTGTGTGTGTGTATGTGTTGTTATGTACCTTGAAAGAGTAAAAGCCCCTCTCACCTCCTGGTCAGCAGAGTGAGGCGGAGAAGCCGTCCCGGTGGAGTGACATGGCCATTTTTCACCTGACTCAACATATTACCTCATTTCCCCTGGTACAGACGCCCCCTCTCCCCACTGGCCTTACTGCTCTGACCTCCAGACCTAACCCGCAAAACTCTCTGCCATCCGCCTCCATCCCTCCCTCCAGCTCTTTATCCGCCTCTTTCTCCTCCCTCAGTCCGTCTGGGGCCAGCAGCTGATGGATGGGCCCTCAGGAGAGGGTTGCAGGAAGGGTCAGGTCTGCTTTCTGGAACTTTTCAGAGGTACAGCACAGAGATGGAGTGAGACGAATTGAGGCAAGATTGGCATAGATTTGAGGAAAGAGAGAAATAAAGGAAAAACATGTTCGGGGCAGAGGAAGTACTGAAGAAAATACTAAAAATTGTCAGTCCGTACAAACAATTCCTCCCCTGTGTTGCGCCTGCGGTCTCCACCCCCTCTTCCCATCTCTCCCCTGCCATCACCACATCCTTATTTTTCATCACCTGCATCTTCCCTAGCCCCATTCTGCCTGTGTTGTCTGCTGTCAGTAAAATCGACTGGGGACTGCTGTGTATTCTGGTACATGTTGGTATGGTGTGCTCACTAAGTATTTGTTTGGGCTGTCAAGGTGTCTCCTGAGTGCATGCTCACCTTCTGTTGAATATTTATCACTCACTTAATGTCGTTGCTCCCCCCCAGAGAGTTGGACTCTGCTTCTAATACCTCCCTTCTTTACTTTCTTTCTCATTCTTCCTTTTTTACACACCTTTTCTGCCGTTACCCTTGCTTTTTTCTGTTTCTCTGTGGTGCTCAGCATGCAGTATTTTCTGGTACACACTGTCTGTGTCACACTTTGTCTCTGGCATTCTCGGCTCTCGTCCTTAAACCCCACTCACACGTGGGCTTAAACACGTGCACATCCACGTCTGCTGTTACCTTTTTGTATTAATCGCCCCTGAACGTCCAGGCTAAAACTGTTGCATCATAACCATCCACGGATATTCCCCAATCGATGTTTTAAAAGCTGTACGCTTCCTTTAACATCATCATGAGACCAATGCTGGAAAGATCGGCTGAGAACAAAAGTTAGAACAAGATGTTGAGGGAGAAGGTGTACCTATACCTGGAAGGAGAGAGGAAAAAAGAGTTGGAAAGAGTGAAACTTCGTAGATGAAATAGTCCCCGGTGTGTGTTCCTCCTCTCCTTTCAGTCCCACTATTTATTGTCATCACTCACACAAACTTGGAGAGTGGTGCACAGGAAAAAAAAAAGTATTCCTTTTAAAGTGCGATTCATCCCCAAAAGAGTTCGATTTCACACAGGTACTGCACTTTGGAAATGTCAGCTGACAAAACGTGTTATGGACAATAAGAAAGCGAGGAAAGACGGGGGGAGAATGTTGCAAGGAGAATATAGGTAAGAGTGTAAAGAGAGAGCGTGCGGGAAATTTGATTCAATAAAAGAGCGATAGAGGCGGTGAGTTGGCAGCGGTAGAGAAAACAATGGAGCTGTGTGAGGCTCTCTCTGTTATTGCAATTCTAAGACAACACTCAGATATTGCTCTTTCTCTTTCTTCTCACTTGCTCTCTCTTTCGGCGGTCACTCGTGTCATCTCGCCTGCTTTGTTTTCTCAGATCAAAGTCTCATATCCATCAAAAATCACATGTTTCTGTTGTTACATCATTCTGTTCATATCACAGTCACTGTTTTGAAAGGCATACTTCTGGCGCTCGGTCATAGCCTTAAATAAGAAACTGTGCTGGGCCAGCTATTGATATCTGGCATACAGACAGCCCACAAAGCCCTGGCAAAACAGGGACACAAAACCTCAAATAAAACACATATTAGCACATGTACCTGAGCCAGGGCTGAACAATTAATCATTTTATATCAAAATATCAAAATGTGACTTTTGGTGCAATTTTAAAATTGCAAGAGCTACACGATTTTAACTATAACTTTAACATTATTAACAATGCCTTTAAGGCAGAAACGGTGAAAATTTTAGTTGGTGACCCCCCATTTCGCTGTCCATAAAAATCTAGCCAGCTGTGGCTAATTCATGTTAATTCCATGAAATGGCCAAACTACAAAATGAAATTCTCGGCTGTTCTAGTTAATTGCACTATTAATGCTCGGGTAAAAATCGTAGAGAAATTTGTGGAGAAAGAAGCAGGACTCTGTATCATTTTAATGTTTAAAAAATACCAACTGTTTTGCTGTTCAAACAAAGACAGACACAGTGGTGTCTTTCTCTAGATAAGTAGTACCTAGCTAATTGCATCACATCGTTTTCGAACAGATAGCTTACATCTAACTGGTTAGAAAGCGAGAGTAAATTAGTTGTCCCAATGTCCCACTTTTAAGCATATCATATAATTGTTTAAAACCTTAAAAGCTCTGAATCAGGACACTATGGACAAAAAGCTTGTCCTGTCAGCCTGTGAAGCTAACGTTCACTCAGGCTTCGGTGCAGAGCTGTCAGTGAGAAATCTAACCCTGTAGGTCATGTTGTTAAGTGCTTTGTCAGATGTCACTTTCCAGAAGTTTCTCATTATTGCCAGTAAATGGGCAACTATGTAGCTGTTATCAATAAATACCACCCCACAAACCACCACTGAATGCCATAATTGTATTTGAAAATGATTGGGTAATAGCAAGTACACACACGTAACATCTCTAAACTGAATTTGTGTATTTTTGTTTGTTAGAAAAATAGCTTAAGTTTACTTGACTTTTTTTGACTAGTTTAAAAAAAACAACTTATGTGTCTTGTTTAATACAATGTGGACCACAAATACAGGCCTGGAGTACACTTTATAGAACATAATCAAAGAATTGCAATTACATATTTTCCTCAAATCGTTTAGCCGTACTCTGAGCACACTAGTGTGGGTACTGCACTGTGCACAAACACTCACACACTACCCCCTGCTGTGTTGCATCCCCACAACCAGCCCCCCCCCCCCCCCCTGCAATCTGAAGTTCTTTAATTCCCATCGGCTCTATTAGAAGTCAGGACGGTAGCGCTGTCCCCCATATTGAAGCCATTTTGTCAGGAAATGGTATAATTCCCTCATCTGGATCCCATTACAGCCAGGCGGACTGCTATTTCTGTGATGCCTGTACAGTGTAATTAAGGGCTTTGTGTCTCACAGCCAGCCAGCTTTCTTTCTCTCACTACCTCCCTGTCCTCTATCGCCTTTTACCCTGCTCCTCTGGAGACTCACTCACATGCCCAGCGGCAAATATATGCTATAACATATATCTCTTTATCATTCACATAGAGTACAGAGACATTACGGTAAAGCCTTTCAGCCAGAGTGTTCTGCTTGGCCTGGCAAAGCGTTATTTCAAAAACATCTGACCCAGAATGCACTGCAGCTAGCTACCACTGTAAATATTCTTGTATTTTACAGCCATGCCGGATATGTTCCCTTTACCACAGACTAACCTACTTCCTTAGAGAAGAAAATGCATGGAAACGTAGAATTTGAATGCACAGTTTCCTGAAATCTGGGCACAAGACAAGTCCTCATACCTACAAAGGATCTGCTGCCTCCATAGTCAAGGTATAGTTAAGTTTAAGCAACCAAAACGTCTTGGTTAAACGAACAGAAAGATCACCTTCATGTTTGAAAGAAACCAACAATGTCACAATCAGTGGATTCGCTCATGCAGGCAAAGTAAATTTCCGCTCTGCTTTCGAAGTTAAACTTTCTTAGCTTTGTCGCAAGTAGTCGCTGCATCACCAAACTTACAGCACCACCTATGTTTGAGAGGATGCACAAATAAATTTTGTTCTGCCACTTTTTGGACTTTGTATGGTATAACATCAGAACATACTTGCACATTTGTTCCTGAGAGAGGACATTAATTGGCGTGACCACAAGAGGTCGCTTGTCCAGTGAGGACATTATCAGATCTTTCTCCAGGTCACAAGCAAGAGAAACTTAACAAGTTTTCTTAACTTTAGCATAAAAGTATGATTAGAGCAAGTATGATTGTTTAAGGATGTGTGAATGGCACACATGAGTCTGATTTCCAGGGTGCATTTTTACTTTATCCTGCATCACTTCTCTGCCAAAGAACTATAAGAGGGAGCCACTTTTAAAAATGACGTCATGGAATCTCATTAAAATACCTCACTGGCTAGACCTCCCCAGCACTTCAGCTCTCAAAGTGGAGTGAACAGGGAGACCGGATGGCATCAGTCCTGAAACTCGTGTGTGTGTGTGTGTGTGTGTGTTTGAGGGGGTCATTTTATGGACATGACACCGTGCATTCCCAGAGCCCAAACATGGACATGAAGGGTGGCTGTCCCAGATAACACACATATACTGTACACACCACTGTGCATACACAAACAAACACACAGGCTCACACACATGCTGAGCACACACACTCACACTCACACACACACACAGTTCTGCCTGCGCTGTGATCTTGAAACCCTGAGCCCGTGTCATTGGAAAATCAATATGCCTTGCTTTTTCATCCAATTAATTAGTGACTGGTGGATGGAGCTGTATGTGTGTGTATGTCTATGGGGTATATGTGTGTACAGTGTGTGTATTGTGTGTTTGTATATCTATCTATCTATCTATCTATCTATCTATCCATCCATCTATCCATCCATCCGTCCAATCTATGTAATTAGCATTATGTATGTGTATTTACTCTTGCCTTGTTACCATAGTTTCACAATTTTACAACATTAAGCTGGTCTGTATTTACTTCCAGCAATATAAACAAGCTGTATTGTAATCCTGTGAACACTGGACAGCTTGCGATGATGTCACTAATACCGTGTCAAGCTAGCAGCACTTAAACGACTCTGTGACAAACAATAGTGTTGTCGTCTAACCAGATTAGCCCAAAGCCCTGTGTCCTGGAGGCCCACTTCTGGCACCTCTTCTGAGGATGAGTGTAATCCTTCAGGCCTTTTATACACCTGCTTGGTGACAACACAATGCAAGGATAGGTAATGAAACACTGTGCAGTGCTAGACAGCGCATAAAAAAAACACCGAGACAATGCACACCTTCCAAGGCACAGCAGACACAGTGACACGTAACGTATTACAGCCAAACACAATGCAGTACAGTAACGTGTAAAACAACATAATATAAATTGATGCAATGCTATGAAATAAAACACAAGAAAATCCAGGACAAGACAATGTAACATTTGTATCTCTCAATACATAAACACCCAGTGGCCACTTTATAAGGTACACCTGTGCAATCTAATGCAATCCAATACAACAGTTGTAAAGTCTATTTTTACAGGGGCATAGAAATGCATAAAACATAAGAGGTTTTAGAAAACAATTAAAATTGAGTTCAAGAGACATTTAAGACAAAAAGCAAAAGAAAGCCGGTAAATAGTTACAGATTAAAAAGAAGTCATGTATCTATTTTTATTGGAAACAATAATGTTTTAAGCCCTGAATTAAATGAGCTGACAGTTTTACAGTACAACACTACCTTTAACTGTGACCTCAGTAATAAAGATATCATTTAACTTACACATTCACAACAAAGTCAACAAAAACTGAATATTATAAACTTTGTAAAGGTAGAATTTATGGCAGAGCTGTTGTGTTGAATTGCAATTGTATTTCAGTGTCCTCCATTTTTCTTTCTTACATCAAATCTTGTTTGCTGGCTGGAACAACAAGCCTTAAAGAATCTAGCTGTCATTCCCATCTTTCCTAACCCCAAAGGCCCTATATCCTGCCTCAGGCATCCATCTAAGATAAGCAAAGGTCAGTTTTCGGGCTGGAGGGGGACTTACAATACATTGCACAGATTCACAAGTCTTGAAATTCCTAGCTCAATTAATGTATATGACCTGATCCATAAAGGGTCACTAGTCAGATGTAACCTGTGTTCAAATACTGGATGGGAATCAATTTTAAGCCTTCAGTGATGGAAGGATTAGTAGTTATTAGGTGCGCTTTAAGGTCAGAGTGTGTCAGTGTAGGGTTGTATAACTGATGTCAACAATGATACCTTCAGGGGCAAAGGCTAAGGAAAGGTCACTTCACTGAGGAGGAATAAATAGCGATGACAGCAGAGAGTGATTGTCAGGGCCTTCCTCTCAGGGTACCTTTACATTCTCACCTGGGAAGGAGACTGCTTGCAGGTTTGTTTCATTAAAATAGTCCTTGTACATTATTGGGTAAAGGTTTATTGTAAATCAAAGGTCTTCAAGCCAAAGACATACTTTTAATGCTGCCAATTTGCCAAGGTACAAACATATATGTTAAAAATGGTGGTCATGTTGTAGCCCACAGCTGACTGACTCCACTGCATTATACTTATTGTTTATCCCCAACTTACGTGTTCTTTATCTTGATGCTCTTTCTCATTATCTGTTCTTCTCTCCCACATGATGGTCATGCTCATTTTCTACTTATTTTTCCCTGTCACTGGTAACGTCACCCTCCTGAAAGCCACCGCTGTCTCGTTTGCCCGTCCGTCCTGGCTAGTGATGAAGATAACACGCAATTTCCAATCAGTTCCACTGCCATCCAGAGTGGACAGCCTCCACAGCTCCAAAGTATATGAAATTAATTTGTAATAACTTCAAATATTAGATGAAGTCTGCGCATGCAGAACGGGTTACAGATGACAGGGAGAATTGAGAAGTCCAAATATTTTTCCTTCATGTGGAAAGATGGCAGTTAACAGAGGATTTCATCCCTTGTAAAATATAATTAAGTTCACAATGAGAGAATCATGGTACATTTCAAGCCCATTTGAGCAAAGAATTAATCTTGTCTCCACGTACATGCTGTGTCTGTTTGGGCGTATGTGTGGCTTTTCTTTTTTTTCTTTTTTTTTTTCTTTTTTGGTGAATCTTGTTTAATATAAGCTAGAAGTTAGTCAAATAGTTTTAATGTCAGCAGTTGGGGAAAAAAAAAAAACTTTTGTAATTTAAATTGTGTTATTTTAAACCTTCTTCCTTCCACTCTGAAGACAGCACAGTCATTACTTATTGTAGATACTTAACCCAGCCTTGGCTCCATCAGTATTATTGAATGACAGACCTTACAGTATCTGTCTATATCCAGTTATACTTCTCTGAGCTGTAACAGTATCACCTTACCCCTGTTTCCTCTATCAGATTACTATTGACCTATTATTGGAGCAGCAGCATCAGAGTCTGCTTCTAACACTGTGTTATAGGGTCTTTAGAGCAGCAAACTTCATTTCTAGGGTTCCATGTTGTCAAAACTTTCACTAGAGCTTAATGTGACACACTGACACAGTCATTAGCCTTGGTTATCAATATGGGTATCCATTTTTATCTCCCTGTTCACCCCAGGTCAGTATTTGAAAACTGCTACATTGCAGTCATTATTGACGGTGGATGGAGACTGGGTGGAGTGTGTCCCTGGCTCACGTTACTGTAGCCTGTGCTACCAAATGGCATATTAGAGTTAGAAAATCAATGGGAGTCTGGGAATATAGAGCACAGTGTCCAGTGCCACTCCCTGTCCTGGTGAAGTATGTCACTCTATATACTATAGGATGGTGGGCAAATTTGAGTCTGAGTGAAGTTGCAGACGTTTCAGCTTTTTTTTATTTTGCAGATTTCAGATTTGTCAGATTTGACAGGTGTCATCTTAAGTCCTAGAAATTGCTGGACTTTTGTGGGGGGAGGTTATTTCCAGTCAGCGACCTCAGCCCGCCACCGACTTTCTCTCTCATTCCCCAATTTCCGCACATTGATGTGGCTTTGCAAGAAATTAGGCTACTAGGAGAGCACAGGACTGTTAAAAACGACCACCTATCTCTGGCACTCAAACATTTATTTTGCACCAAATATACCGTGCTGTCATGTGAATACAGAGATTTAAAAAGCCGAGCCTTCACTCTCCTTCAACTTTTCCCTCCTTTCACTTGGCGGCTGTTTCCCTCTCTAACTATGCTACATCCTCTGCTCTCCATCAGAAGCATCCATTTGTGCCAGATTGACTATGGGCGTCTTGAGGCACTTTTATATTGCTAATTACATTTAAGGCATTTAAGGACCTGAAGGTAGTTCCATTTCTTACATCCTGTAATGTGAACTCAGTCTCTGGCCTCTGCAGGCCAGTGAAGCAGGTGTTGCCTGTATCTTATTTATCAGAATGAATTAATGCATAGTGATTGTGAAAATGATTGTCCTTGCCCAGCTAATGAGTTTAACAGCTGGAATATGTGTTACAGGAGGAAATATTGGAGTACATTAGTCTCTGCTTTGGGATAAACAATCACTCACACACACACACACACACACACACACACACACACACACACACACACACACACATACAGGCAGATGTTCTCTTGGTCCCTTGAATGACAGAATGGAAATTGATATTCCCACCTTACGGGAATGCCAATTTCCCCCACTGTGTTTAATTGGCAGCCATGCTATTACCGAGCCCACACAGTTAAGCCTAAAGTCCGATTTTGTATCTTTTAACTGTAATTTAAAATACACATCTCCCACAAAATGAAATCTTTCCTCTGTCTCCGTGTTGAATACTTCTGCCTGCTCTCCTTCAGCTTTTCTTTCAGATGTCTTAAGATTTTCCACCAGCTAAGGCTTGTGAAAATCTTTAGTCGGGCTGTCAGTGTTCTGAGCCATGCCTGCCAGACAGCAGCCTTTGATTCAGACTATAACACTTGGGAATACCTACAATATGTGGATTTGTGTCTCTCATGGGACTGCCATTTCATTACTTCCTTCAGCCGTCATATAGACTCAAGTTTATTTCCCTCCCCCAGGCAGAGTAAATCTGGTCCGGGGCCAGGCAGCCACACCATGGAACAGTGCTATAAAATGAAGCCTAATCGTCCCGGCCCCTGTAAGTGGTTTTACCTTCAGGGAGCCATTTTGCTCCGGACAGACATGATCAGGCGCTATGGCCATGACCAATAGCAGCTCTGCAGTGTCATCTAAGAGGAATAGAAGTCTGAGGTGCCAGTGACCCCCTTGCCTTTCAAGCCACATTTCCCACCCCACCAAACCCTGGCCCATAAAAGGGGAATTGTAAATACATAACTCTTTTATAGGGACAAGTCACTTAGTGCATGAAATGTAGTTATATTTCTTTGTGGAAGGTAACCTCTGGCTCCTTTATATCAGGCCAAAGGGAGCATCTTTACTTATACCCTGACATGTTGCAGCTTTGTTGTGCACTTCTGCAGTAGTAGTGGCTGAAAGAAATATACTGAGATTTAATAGAAGACAGATTTTGGGTATTGACCTCTGTCTACCAATTTATTTTTTGGGAAAATGTAATTATCACATCAATTGGAGTGACAGAAGAATTTTAACACCTGTTAAAAATTAAAAGCATGTCAAATGTTTAACAGATCCTTGTTAAAAATGTTTCTAGTTTGCAACAGAAGAATAACGTTATGGGATTGAGACCTTTAGTATTAGGTATTGCTTGAAAATCTGCTTTACTAATGCCGATATGGTACATGAATTTCAGTTACCAAATGATCATTTTTTTACTTTGAGAAATATAAAAAGAAAAGTTACAAATGTTTTTTTCTTTTTAACAGTAAGCCAAACTTCTTGAATGCATCAGTTTTTAGTTTTGTCTAAAATGATTATGTAGCTAGGGAAATATCTGATCAAAGAATAAACAAGGCTACGAATCCCACCAGGCATTCACTGCCAACTTTTTGCACTTGTGTTGAGTGTTCAGTACTCAGTGCTACAGACATATTTTGGTGAGTACCCAAGTTTTAATACCCTGTCCTTGTATCTGCATACTGTAGATATCCACTATGTTTGCACAAAATGATCTAGCATGTTTATATTCCACATATAGTGCTTGTTTCACCTTCCTTCTTAGGTATTTGGCATAATGAAGTCTATTAGAAGCCAGCCTATGTGTTGCAACTGAATGCCAGTGTTAATTACACCTTTAATGGGCTTGGTGTTCCTGTGGCTTCGTCTCTGACGGCAACCTTCACAACATTAATTGAAACCCCCCCACCTTCACAAGTGGGAACGCCTCAATTAACCTCTCCCAGTGGCTATAACTGGTCAATTACACCCCACCACCCCCCTCCGTTCTGCATGTCAGCAAACACAGTCACAGTTCGCGTGGTGTGTCATCTAAAGGCCACACTTCAGGAGTCATGTGGTCTTTAATCTAAGGTCGTAAGGAGTACGCAGCACTGTATGTTTGTGTCTTTGTTCTTGTGTGATGCCATGCATCCACGTGAGCATTTGTTCTCACAGGGGTGTGTTTCATTTTGAGCAAATGTGAGTCTATTCACATAAATAGGTGAATAGAGTTGTGCCCTTATTAAAGCGGCTTTCATTTCCTATACAGTCTGACACTGATCCCGATTGGCATTCTGACATTGAGTGCCAGTCGATTTCAATTCCCTTTGCATCTCAACCCCCCTCCTCCCCCCGTAACCACTTATGCAGCAAAGTTTGATTTGCCTCCAGTTCCTTGTATTGAATGAGACCAATTGTCCTTCAGAGGGAGACTGAGGAAGAGAAAGCGAAGAGAGAGAGAGAAAAAGGGAGGCCATCAGAGAAGCTGACAGAAAATTGGACAGAGAGAGAGCTAAACAGTGGGAGAGAGGAATCAGACAAGCGGAATAGACATGGGTCAGTCTACTGTCCTATCACACTGTTAGACTTTCAGAAAGCAGAGAGGAAAAAGAGAAGCCAGAAGAGAAGCCATGTGACTGATGTCAATTGTTCCCTTACAGTTATCTCTCTCCTTTCCTTCTTTCCTTTCCAGTCTCCTTCCTCGTCCTCTGTTCTTTGTTCTCTAGTCCTCATGTTTGTCCTTCTGTCCATCGTGCGAGAGTGGCTTGTTATCAGTTAGTGGAGAGCTGCTACATCCCACCACACACCCCCACCCCACCCCATTCCAGCACAGGCACACACAGACACACAAATGCACATATGCACACCGACAAACACTCGCACAAGCTGGCTGGTTGCCAGAAAGAGAGTGTCCTGCCAGAGTCAGGAGAGCGAGGAGAGAGAGAGAGAAAAAAAAAAAAAACGCAACAAGCCACCTCATCTAAAGCTGCTCCACAGATAATTCACAATACACCTGCAAGTAGTAGGTCTGGGAAGATAATGATGACTGGAAAAAGTGAGTGTATGTTGGGGGTGTAAGGTGTACAGGAAGGGAAACAGAAGTAGCAAGGGCAGATAAGAGAGACAAGACAGAACATCGCAGCCCTCCACCTACAAACTACCTCCAGGTTTTTTTCCCTCCTTTTTGCACAGTTCAGATCTCAGCAGACAGTTTCTAGTCTTCTTGTTGAAGAGCAACATGTTGTTGTCGTTAACTTCCATCAAAAAAAAAATTTCCCGATAAATGTGAAGTCCGTGAAGAGCAAGAAAATAGATTTCCCAATGCCCAACGTAGAATCTTCAACTTCCTTGATTTGTTCGGCCAACAATCCAAAACCTAAACAATATGGATGTAACAAAGAGAAAAGCAGCAAAGCTTTACATTTGAAAAGCTGGAGCCAACAAAGGACCCCTACCATTAAAGCTTATATGTTCATACTTGGCGAATATATTCTTTTGTCCTCAGATAATCCATGTCAGTGTTGGGTGTTGCCAGCATACAAAGAATTCGATCTGATATTAGCTTGACTGGTTCCTGATAGTACAGGGAGAGAAAGAGAGCTATCAAGGAGAGTTATTTGAGCATGCTGCCTTGGCAGTGGATGTGGGCCAGCTATCTGGAGGACATCTCGGTGATCTATGAAGGGGACAGTTCGAGCTGGGGAAGCCAATTTTCAACCATTCCCCACAATGCACAGCTCCAAGACAAATGTGGTGCAGAGTGACACTCTATGGAGGAGTTAGATGAACTTGGATCTGAGGAGATCAGTGGTTATCTGCCTAATCTGCGACACCTCCACAGGGGCACATGGAGGGAAGACGGTGAGGGGCAGGGAGGAAAAGAGTCATGAGGAGATGGAGATGAATGCAGAGAGAGAAAAGAATTGCTGTTGGTTTTTAAGATCTCTTCCTCAGTGAAACTCAGGGAAGGCAGGATTCAAAAGTGAACCTTAAATTTCCTTATTTGGCTGCAGAGATTGTTATTCACAGTGTGAGGTGGTCCAAAGTGTTGACATTTTCACTTGATGGGTTGTTTTACACCTTGTTGGCTGGAACACAGTGGGTGGCTATTGGAATATCAATGTCTTCCATTTCAAGGTCTGCTAAGCTACGAAACCTGCAGACAAGGCACAGCTCTTCCTCACAACTCGCTCTTTAATGGAACCGAGTGTGCTTCATTTCCAAGCATAGAAAGTGTCAGAGACTTCTTTAGGCTGCATTCAGACCAAATCAGGTGCTGTCACGACAACGGCGGTCCTCCCATTCATTTGAACAGAATCAATTTTTGGAGCAATGCAACCGACGTCACGCTGTGGTGGCCAATCACGCTGGTGCAAGAAGATGCAAGAAGAACTTTGTTTAGCATGTAGCATTGTAGCATACCACTGTTTATCGAGCAACTATGAAGATGGAGGAGAGACTGATCGATCGGCCCCGTGATGACTGTAGTTCAGCTGTTCAACACTGCCACAAGGGAGCACAAAGACATTAATCGCATTGTAGTCGCTTGGCTTGTTGCTCTTCAAGCTGGGATTGCTGGTTAGTATGTGACACTCCCACACCCTGCGCTAATCGCCGCAATGCTGGATTTGGTCTGAATGCCGCCTTAGAGTTCATTGTGCTGTGACAGTCACAATAGCAATAATAATGCTGTTCATGTAATAAGAAAATATTTATGTATTTGTCATAATTAATTAATTGTTACAGCTTCTTTTTTAGCTCAATGCTATAGGGACAATATTATAAAGCCTGTGATCATCATACTTTATTTTAATCCCATCCACAGTCATGTTGTGGTGCCGTGTGTTGGTGCCAAATCCCCAGCAAGTTGAAACCAGTTTAGCGCATCCCAACAGCCTCAAATTGGTGCCCATGAATCACAGCTTTGCAGACTTTACAGACTGCAATTATTCTAACTTTAAAATAAAGAATTTCACCTAGCTGAATATCAGTCCCTGTTTTTATTCCTGCAGTGTTTCAAACTAATGTGGTTCCTTGCCAGTCTTTATCGCACGCAGGGAACACACATTGGACTCACACTGAGATGAAACGCTGCACTAGTAAAGCTTACCGGGAGAAAAATTTGTATGCTGGTGTTGTTTTTCCCTTCGTTTTGGAACTGGAGATATTTGCAAAATTAGATAGCCAGTGTTGTGATACTTACTCTTATTGAATGATTGCTGGTAGGAAAATAAAATGTGATGTGATGTCCCTTGATGTCTCTGTACCTGATGAAGAACCAATCTGTGCTCGAGACGTTGTACTCTTTCTAAAAAATAAATGTAAAGAAAAATATTTTTAAAAGGATGCATTCTACTGTGTTGTGAGTCCTTGTGATGTGTGTTTGGCAAACTGACCGCCAGGGAAATAAAATGTGCAAGTTTCCTTAAGGGGTTTGGTGTGAAAACCTACATTATTTTTTTCCAATTTTTAATTTGCTTTAATCTGATAAATGGATCTGTTCTGATTGTAACATTTAGTTGTTTTTTCTTTCTCTCTCCCTGCTGCTGCCCCTCACTGATGGACACACAAACAGGTAATAAACACATTTTATTATTTCTTCTCTGATTTTCTCTTCTTTGAATGGTGAATTTATGGGTTATCACTCGAGTGACCTACTTCCTCTACTTAAAGGCATTGCTACTTGTTATATATCTGTTTTTTTCTAAGCAATAACAGGTGCCAGTATATTTATGCCTGCATTTCTGACACTTCAGGCCACCCACATCTGCAAAAATACACACACAGGATGACTACTGACTGGAATGATAATGAATATTTGCTATTTAGCAATTAGAGCCAGCAGCTTAACATCTAAGGCACACAAATAGCAGGCAGTTATCAGAGCTTTTGACCTCTGTCTCTTGCTTCCTGTCTCACTTTCATCTCCCTCGCTTGGCTCTCCTCACTCTGAGGTGTTCGCTCAGGAACTTTCCCCAGGGACCAGGGTCTAAATTAAGTTCCAGGGACATTATTCTACCCCCCAAAAAGTCCGTGCTCGAGGGGTAGTTCTTTCCAAAAGAACAGGAACTTTGGGGGTGGGGCTTGCAGCACTGAACATTTCTGATTGGCCAAGTACTTGCAGCAATTTATTTCAGCCACCATTTTTAAAATTCTGCAGCCGCAAACCAGTTTGCTTTTTGTTCATTGTGCTCCGACACAATGTAGTTACAGAAGAAAGCATACGACAGATGGGCCAAATCGGTATCTTAGGCAAAGACCTTTCTTGTTTTCCCCTGTATTTAAGAAAAGGAGTCCTCAATCAAACTGGGGATCACGTACATTCACCTCTGCTGAGTCAGCTCTTTTGGCTTGTTCGCACACAGAAAAAGAGAAAATCACATAAAAGCAGCGAGCGCATGATGCTTATAAAATGCCAACCCAGCAGTCTGCGGACTCCATGCAGAGACTGCGAGGCGACAGGCCTTTTACCACACAGTACATTTATTTGAAGCCTTTATCCAAAGTACCTTACAGTGCCATAACTGCCTACCCTGTACACTTCTCTCTCAGACACAGTAGTGCACTTTCATTGTGATGTTCAGAGATTTCTTTTTTTTGACAAAATGTTGAAATGTACCTTTTGTTGCAACAGCCTTTTCTCAGAGTGCCTTCTGCTTGAGTTAGTCACTTCCCAGAATGGCTTTTGACACCTGCAGGTTCCCACGTTTTTGTTTTTTTTTTAGCTTGGAAGCCTTTGGTTCCAATCAAAGCCTGCTCGCTACCCTCGTCACAGGTAGCATATCTATAAGCTGTGAGCAGTACAACCAAGGAGCGACGTTCCCTTGTCAGATTGTTTCTTTCTAATAGTTTTAAGAGCTCTGAAGAAGTGAACCTCTCCAGTATTTGAAAGGAAAAAAGCAAAGCTTTGACAAATGTCAGAAAAAATATAACTTTGTGTGTTGTGTTTCCTTTGCATCCTTTTATGAATGCTCTAGACAACAGGACTGAACTTACAGAATTAAGCAGTGTTTTGTACATATTTATCTGGTCATACATGAGTACATTTAGCTGGTTACTGGAAATTAAATCAGTAGTAATTCAGTAATCAGTAGGCTGTTTGTGTCAGAACCTTTGGTGGATTTGGACTGTAACAGACGGAGTGTGTGACTAACATACCTTGATTTGGGGCTCAGTTGCCATGCCACCCATGGTAAAAACACTGAGGCTCAATCTCCTGTCTCATACTGCCATGATGTACCTATATACAAGCACTGGGTTTGTTTTACAGAGGTTCTTGTGGACTGGGACACAGGCCAACATGCTGCGTTAAACAACAGTGGCAAAATGTTAACGAACCCAGCTGTTCCCACGGTGAGCTCACTCAACGGTTCCCAAGACAGTGTCATTTGTCTCAGACAAGTTAACGAACATCGACGTTTGCTCCATTCTCCTAATGTCTCAGTAACCTTTGTGTCAGCTCTGATGAGTAATTGTTAGCAAGGAGAAGTAGTGTGATGGAGACGTAAATAGTGAGTGGGACGTGGTTCACTGTCTCAATAACTATTATGTCATCTCTGACCAATAGAGAGAGAAGAGGAGAGAGCTTAATGAGCTTGATTACACTAAAGTTTTTGTCTCATTTAACCTTTGTGACAACTTTGCCCAAAGAATAGTTAGGAGGTCAGAGAAAGAGACTTTGTAAAGAAGTGCTGCCCACATCTCTGGTTAGATAGTGTAACTTCTCACTAACTACTGAGACACAGCTTTGTCAAAGAGCAGGACATTGTTGTGATGTGTCCTCTTCTGACCCAGTGAGCTATATATGAAAGACAGGGGAACCATTTGACAGTGATATGTGAGACTTCCAACAAGTCTCAAATGCAACCAGAAACGCAGCCAAGATTACTATCTAGTCTATCCAGAGCCAGAATCCGCCAAAGTAAAGGGGATAATTGTCATGCTTCGGCTGGAGCACCCCACCCCTCTGTGCCCTGGAGTAATTGCCCTGATGCATCCCACCTGTGTCTTGTTTGCACCTTTCCCCTCTGTGTATATAGTCTCAGTTCTCCCTAGTGTGTCTGCCAGTTCGTCTTTGTCCTCTCAGCCAAGCGTTCCAGGCCTTTCTTGAATATCTTTCCCTAGTGACCTGTGGGAGTTTTATTTTTCTTAGTTGCCTCTCTTAGCCTTCCTCTAGCGAAGCGATTTTTGTTCTGATAAAGCTGCCTAGCATCCAGCGTTTTTGTTTAAAATAAATTCTTGTTTTTTACCTACGTTTACCTACGTTTTTTGTGGTCTGCTTCTGAGTCCGTGCCTCACGTTCTTACTTGTGAAAATAATGACTAATACAATTAACTTTCTTAAATTGTGCTTTTCATAATCAAGTCTGCTTCCCTGTGAAAGAAGTGAATGTTTAACTCCCAGTTAGGCCTGCAGTTTTTATGTTTTTTTTTTCAAAAATTAAATTTAGTGTATAAAATGTTAGAATAGCGAAAAAATGCCCATCAGTTTCCCAGAGTCCAAGGTGACGTCTTCGTTCAAATCCTGACATTTTAGAAGAAAATGCAACCAGCAAATTAGAGGCATTTTTGCTTAAATAAATAAAATTAATGAATGAAATGATTAATTGATTATCAAAATTATTGTCACTAAAAGGAATAGTTTAACATTTGGGAAAAACACTCTCTCTTTGTTGCAGAGAGTGACACGAGAAGATGGATACCAGTCTCATGTCTGTGCAGAGCTGGGAAGTGATTAGCTTAGCTTAGCGTAAAGACTGGATGAACGGGGAACACAACTAGCTTTGCTCTGTCCAAAGTTAAATAATACGCCTACCACACCTAGCACTAACAAGATCTACTGTATCTTGTTTAATTCGTACACAACTTGGCAACTTCACAGTCATGACAAGAAGTGTTGATCCAGTTCAGACCAAAGATTCACAACGAGACGAAACCATTTTAGAATGTCGCAGGGAAGTGTTGCAGCGGTGTGAACTGACCCGTCTCAGCTCGACTCAAGTCGGCAGATGGCGTCGCCTGCTGCGACTCGGCTTGTCAAATCGTCAGCAGCTGGTTTTAGAACGTAAAGCATGTCACCTGTTTCAACAGCCAATCAGCTCGTAGTGAAGTCAGCTGGTCATCTCGACCCTCTTGTTTTTATGTTTTTGCTGTTTCATCAGTACTAGAAATGCAACTGTAGCAAGTAACTCACTATCACTATCCTTATTAATATTTTAAGACGCTACAAATTATATCCAGCTACAAAAAAACGCCTGAAAAGCCAGCAGTTAGATCAGAAGTACAGAGAGTCGTTGCTATGGAAATGATACACCGCCTCGCCTCGCCTCACTGGTGTAAACTGGTTTCAGAACGTTGCAGACCCGGCACATTGCAAGTAGTTGCAAATTTCAACTTGTCTCGAATCTTTGGTCTGAACTGGCCTTTACTCTTGGCAAGAAACGGAATAAGCGTATTTCTCAAATGTCAAACTATTCCTATTTTCTGTCACTCTACTATCCCAATAGTAGCATTAGCTGTGTATAGTAAGTAGAAGTAGGGTCAAGCTGGGACATTTGAAACTTTTTATTCACCTAAACCCTTTTTTGTCACTAGTTGGAGGAGGTTGGAGCTGTGACTCATGCGAGCTACTACTGAGTATGACTTTGTGTTGTTTGTTTTGTGGAAGTCAGTAGTGCTTCCCAGGAGAGAAAATAAAGGCAGATTACTTGTGCTCCTCTCTCCAAGACCTGTGAAGAGAGTTACACACTGTTCCAAGTTGTAAGCATAGCTGTAGTGCAGTGTTGCCTCAAATCCCATTACCACAGCATGTCTTGGAAGCGTTTCTGACCGCGGCTGGGTCTCTCTCATGTGTTCAGTGTTTGGTGCGGCTGTTGTTATCGTAATGGTGGCGATGAACTTTGCTTTGCATCCTCTGGCGACAGGCTCCTGTTTGCATCCACTGCGCCAGAGTTTATTCAGCAATGTTTTAAGAGAGAAGACATACTGTATCTTCTGCTCGTCCTGCCTCGTCCTCCTCTGTCAACAAGGATTCTGTTGTGCAAGCTAAATGGAAATGGAGAAAAAGGGTAATGTAGCCTGACTACTTGCATCGTTTCATCTCGGGGCCCTCCACCTTAAATGTCTGCTGTGACAATGCAAGGTGGCTGATGTGGGGAGGGTGGGTGGCTGATGTGGGGAGGGTGGGTGGCTGAGCATTCAGGATGACAGCCAGCAGAAGGGGAGAGAGAGAGAGGGAGAAGAGGCTGAAGACTGGGACAAAGACAGACAGACAGAGAGACAGTGAAGGCAAGGTGTAGGAAGGGGAAAAATGATCCATGAATGCTCTCACTTTGCATTCAATTGGTCTGCAGAGAGATGCAGATTGAACTCTCATAAGTTGTGGGAGCTCAGCCATAGATAAGAGAGGAAATTACAACCAGCCTAAATGGAGAGAAGCTGGGAGTGAAATAGAAAAGCAGCCATTATTCAAATAGGGGATTATTAGTTGGCTGAGTGGCCTTTTGCTCACTGTGGGGCCTGACAAATATAAGGCTTACCCACCAACCTGGCGCCACACCCCTCCCCTTATGTTATTGTGGATATGGCCTTGTTGTGGACTGTGATTGAGACCTCAGAGAAAAAGGGGGAGGGGGCTGTTTTGAGGACACCCCCCCCCCCCCTCCACACACACACACACACACACACACACGTCATCTCTACTCCTACCGCATTTCAATCAGATTACAATAAGAGTTGATGACGGGACATATGGCTGCAGCGGACCTCCTTCTGTGGAAACTTAATAAGGAGAGAGTGGAGTAATCCCCCATTTTTCATCTGCTCCTCTCTGTCAACCCCATGGGGATGTAAAGCATCATCAGATTTCTGTCCCCTTTTTTATCTGATGTAATGGATTTGCAACAGCCACAACCTGGAGCAAAGACTCAGACAGATCAGCTTTCTAGGGGAAGATGGCTGAGTCTGGGAACAGTGTGGGAGGGAGGAAGAGAGCATCATGTTTGTTGGAGGGCCAAGATGGAAGACAGAGACATAGACATGGGACAGGGCAACTCTGTTTATCATTGAGGCTGTAAATATGAGCAGCCAAGTGGGAAAACATTTTCAGGTCAGCCTCCTAGTTGTAATTATGAGAAGGAGATTTGGGGAACTTCTGGCTTTCTCTCAGTTGGTGTAAAATAACTACAGAAGTGTCCACAAACTGGTGCCAAAAAAAGACAGTAAAGTTATCATCACTGGTGCAAATGCAGGATGTGCGCTCTCCTTGTCCTCAACATGTTGTTTTCTCCCTAAAATCTCTGGCTTAGAAGGAACCCTAAACAAGCCCAAAAGTGGTGAGCGGTGAGTGGGGGAGGGGAGATGAAATGCTTCAATGGCAGGGTGGAGAACTGAGGAGATGGAGTGATTAGAGAGCCAGAAAATAATGACAATGTGGTGGGAGATTACACCAGATTTGTTGTTTGTCCATCTCCTTGTCACTTTATCATCTCATACAATGCCAGGAAGGGCCTGAGCTGCTAGACAGGTCACATGAGAAAGAAGGGATACAGGTCTAATTTAGGGATTCAGATTCAAGGACAGGAAGGGTCACAGAAAGAAGAAGAAGAGATTAGAACATGCGGAAGACTGACTGAAGATGCAAAGGACAGCGCTGATTGTTTATGTGTGTAAGTATTGGGGGGGAGAATATATTCACAGTTTCTGCATTGTCATCCAAAATGCTTCCACAGTGAGTTGACCTTGCAGCGTGTACACTAGCTCATTCTGCTGTCTGGCCCGGTGAGATCTGTTTGAGCAGCAGTTAGCCCAGATGTGTATCAGTCTCGTCTGTTGGCGAGGGGCCATAAGTCTTAAAAACACACACTTTGCTAATCTCCCTGTGGCGACTTTAAATATCCCACTTTCCCTCTATTTTTCTCTGTCTAATTATTCTTTGGTGGCTTCGTGTCATTATTTATCATCACGTTCCTCTTTCATCTGTAGTCTTATCTATAGAGCCAGCTCCCTCTGCCAGCTTCACCAGGACTATAGCCAGCTACATAAACATTTTACTGACAAGGACGGTCAACTGTTTACTGACGAAGCAAAAGTCTTACTGGCAGCAGCCACAATGTGGGTGTGGATGTGTGTGTTCCTGTGCATGAGATAGTGTGTGTGTGTGTGTGTGTGTGTGAGAGAGAGAGAGAGAGAGAGAGAGAGAGAGAGAGAGGATGACAAAGAGGATGACAAAGAGAGGCCCTAATGTACGGCCACTTTTGGTTTGGACACCCACTGGTCTCTCTGCAGAGACCCATTTGTCGAATGCACCTAATGCTGCTCCAACCTTGGACTCTACAATATTTCTGAGCACTACAAAGTACAGAGTGAAAGGAATAAGGAGGGCTCTCTCTCTCTTCTCATCCACTCACACCTTCATTTCCTTGTACTCTACATATTTCTCTCCTGCACCCTACTGTGCTCCTCCCACAGGCCCTCTATGCCATTCCTCTCCCACTTTTTATTCTTCATATTAACTGTTATCAACTCCATTGTAAAAGATGAATTGGTCTGGCCAAGCACTAGCACCAAGCAGATACTGCCACTGAAGTTCCCAAATAATTCACCTCCTTGGTTTCCATTTTTAGAGAAGCAGGGAGGAGTGCTTTAAGCTAAATGCTAATGTTAGCATGCTAATATGCTCTTAATGACAATGTTAACATGCTGATGTTTAGCAGGTGTAATGTTTATCACGTTCACCATCTTCGTTCAGTGCCTTAACATGCTCACATTTGCTAATTAGCACTAAACACAAAGTACAAGCTGATGAGAATGTCATAGTTTTGTAGGTATTTTGGTCATAAATCAAAGTATTGGACACTTTGCTAGATGAAAAGTCAGAGGAGTCATAGTCTGGGGACCTTGAACATCTGTAGAAAAATTCATGGCAATCCATCCAATAGTTGTTAAGACATATCACTCAGAATCTGGAATGTCAACCTCATGTTGGAGCTAAAAGAAAAAAGTCAGGGGATCTCCAGACTCATTAGGATTTATCATCTGGGGACCATGCATACCCATTGAAATTTCATGGAATTCCATCTAATATTTGTTGAAATAATTCTGTGTGACAGATCAACCAAATGACCATAATTGTCATCCCTAGAGCCATGCTGCTAATGTGGATAAAAAGTCTGATAATCAAACATTAGTTATTATTCAGGCATTTGCAAAGAAGAAGTTATTCAACAAATAATAATCGAAGGAAATAGCTAAGCAATGTACAGAACAGACAAACAAACCATTGTAAGCAAGGTCTAATGTCAAAATCTTTATGTAGTCTGCCTGTTGTACCTTTTATATACTATTACAGTATGTGTCCACATTTTTTTGAGAGCGTCAACTCAGCGCAGGGATTCCTTTTTTCCTTTCTTCCTAGAATTGTTTTTTTCTGTATTGCCAATGCACATAATGCAATATTGGGATGTGAATCTGCTAAGTTGTAGCTTTAAACTGCAGATACAATGGCATGGCAGCAAGGCGGTGGAGGTCTGTCCAAAGGAGTAGCTACTCAATAACCCTGTACTCCCGTTTAACCCAGTCATTCACTTGCAGTCAACCGGTGTAGTCCTTATTTAAAGCCAATAGTAGAAGACATTTCAGTTGAATGAATTGTTCCACACTACTAGTATCACCTGTTTCACTGGAAGAGGAGGTGGAGGTGGAGGTGGGACACAAAGCAGAGATATTACTTTGAAAAATCGCTGACTTGTGAAGCTGAGTGCTGTAACCCTCTGGGCAACTGGGATATATGCCCTGGATGAACGCTGAAAGGACTTTTATTGCTCTTCTATTGTCTGCGATGTCTTTGATTAAGTTTAGCACAGTGGTTGTTTGAAGACTCTTTGAAGACAAATGTTTCTCAGCCTGCAGTGGTGTGCTGACTAGGGCAAAGAGTGAAAAAAGTATTAATGTGCCAGATGCCGACTCCAACCTGGACTTCGTATTTATGTACAGGTGTGTCTGTGGGAGAGGGGAAATTGGTGTGAGGACAACAGCTGCTGGTATTTGCAAACACATAGCCATGCCCACACACGGACACACAATACACAAGGCTGTCCAGTGCCAGTGGGTCTGTAGGGACCAGCTGCCTGTGTCATCGGGCGTTCAGGCCAGTCATCAAGCTGCTCAGTACAGCCAGACCTAGGCCATTGGCTCTGAACTCTGAACATGCCCCACGCCAGGGTCAGGCAACTGGGGAAGCAGGCTTGACACACATACTCTCATACTGTATGTACACACTCACAAACACACACTACACAAACACTTGGAACATGTCAACAGGAGTGCATACTGTAAGATAAGATAAGATAAACCTTTAATTGTTCCACAGCGGGGAAATTTTCAGTGTTACAGCAGCCAGCAAAAGTGTCATATATAGAAATACAGTAATAAAATATAATAAAATACAATAAAAATAAATAGAAAAATAGTCCTGTACACAGTATAGACAGGAATAATAATAGAGTGACTGAGTGCATTTGTAAGTATGAACAATAGATAAGATAAAATTATTGCACATATATAACATACATGTACATGAAAGTATTACACAGCAACAGATGAAGTAAATAACATCATGAATAAAAAAAATAAATAAAAAAAATATATTAAGATAATGCACAGCAGCAGATGAAGTAAAGTAGTGAACAGTCTGCTTAATGACAGTCAAATGTAGATTACCGGGAGCTGTACTGATTATAGAGTCTGACAGCAGCAGGCAGGAAGGACCTACGGTACCTCTCCTTCAGACACCGCGGGTGGAGCAGCCGGTCGCTGAAGGAGCTGCCCAGTTCTGATAGAGTGACATGTAGGGGGTGAGAAGTGTTCTCCAGTAGTGATGATAGCTTGGCCACCATTCTCCTGCCACCCACCACCTCCACTGGGTCCAGAGGGCATCCAAGGACAGAGCTGGCCTTCTTTACCAGTCTGTCCAGTCTCTTCCTATCCCTGGAGAAGCACTGGAGAAATCAAAAAACATGATCCTCACAGTGTTTCCAGCCTTTTCTAGGTGAGAGAGGGATGTGTGAAGTAGGTAAATGACAGCGTCATCCACCCCAATGCGGGGTTGGTAGGCAAACTGCAGAGGGTCCATACATGGGCTCACCAGCGGACGCAGGTGGACAAGGACCAGTCTCTCCAGGGTCTTCATCAGGTGAGAGGTCAATGCCACTGGCCTGTAGCCATTTAGGTCCTTGGGGTGAGGGGTCTTTGGCACAGGAACCAGACACGATGTTTTCCACAGTTTTGGCACCCTCCCCAGCTTCAGACTCAGGTTGAACAGGTGCCCAACAATCCCACACAGCTGATCCGCACAGGACTTCAGAAGTCTGGAGCTGATGCCGTCTGGGCCCGCCGCCTTCCCTACCCTCATCTTCCTCAGTTCATTTCTCACCTGGGATGTTGTGAGGAACAGCCCGGTTGAGCTTGTAGGGGGTAGGGGGGCTGAGAGGGAGGTGTTTGCGGGTGTGAAATGGGGAGATGGGCCCAGCCCAGGCTGTGGTGTGGGTGTATGAAATGGCTGTAAGGTGAGGGCTGTGTGGAGTGGTGAGTGGTGAGATGAGGGGGCTGCAGGCAGGGAGGGTAGATGGTGATGATGGTTGCAGGGGGGATGGGGCAGGGGGGGTTAGATGCCTGATCGAATCTGTTAAAGAATACGTTCAGGCCATTTGCCCACTTCTGATCCCCCACAGGTCGGGGCTTGGAGTCCATATGGCCCGAGATGGTTTTAAGGCCCCTCCAAACTCCTCTGGTGTTATTTTCCTGCAGCTGACTCTCCAACTTCATCCTGTAGCTGTTTTTCCCCTCCCTGATCCTCCTCCTCAGTTCTCGCTGGACACTCTTTAACTCCTCCTTGTTACCCGATACAAAAACTCTCTTTTTTTCCTTGAGGAGAGCCTTAATATCAGGAGTGATCCAGGGTTTATTGTTGGCGAAACAACGCACAGTCCTAGTGGGGATGGTGTTTTCCACACAGAAGTTTATGTAATCCGTCAGACAGTCTGTGAGGTTGTCAATATCCTCCCCATGAGCGTCACTAAAAATGTCCCATACAGTAGTGTCAAAACAGTCCTTTAAAGCATCCTCTGCTCCGTTAGACCACTTCTTCACTGTGCGTGGGACAGCAGGCAGCCTGCGCACAAGAGGTCTGTAGACAGGCCTGAGATGCACAAGGTTGTGATCAGATCTGCCCAGGGGGGGGAGACTCAATGAGATGTATGCATCCTTGGTGTTGGCATAACATAAGTCCAGTATTCTGTTGTCTCTGGTATGGCTCGTAACATACTGGGTAAATGTGGGTAGAGAGGAGGACGGAGGGGCATGATTAAAATCACCAGAGATGACGAGGAGGGCATTTGGGTGCTGTGTCTGCAGCCTGCTTACTGCTGAGAGCAGGACATCACAGGCTGCCTCAGCGTTGGCAGAGGGGGGAATGTAAGCTACCATCACGATGGCATGCGAGAATTCTCTCGGTAGATAGTATGGCCTCATGCTAACAGCTAGCAGTTCAATGTTCTTGTCGCAGGTTTGCTCCTTAACAGTGACGTGCCCAGGGTTACACCATCTGTCATTAACAAACCCTGCCAGCCCTCCTCCCTTCCTCTTACCGCTTTCCTTCGTCCTGTCCACCTGAAATAGATGGAAGCCATTCACCGAAACGTCCGTATCCGGAGTTAGCGCGGTTAGCCAAGTCTCCGTGAATAGCATGATGCTACACTCCCGGTATTCCCTCTGATGCCGGGTCAGCGCCGCCAGTTCGTCCATCTTATTGGTGATAGATCTTACATTCCCCATGATAATCGATGGGAGGACGGGTGTATAACGTCTTCTCCTGGCGCGGCGCTGAGCCCCCGCACGACTTCCCTGTCTCCTCCTCCTAAGCTCGCGGGGCACATCAGGTCTCTCCCCGGGTGGTAGCACCGCTGTGTGGCGGAGAGCTAACAGCTGATCCCTGGTGTAAACAATGGAGTCACCATGGCTGCCGGCGGTAACTATGGACGCCGTCTCTAAGGGCATCAGCAGTCTTGTTTCCATAAACGATCAACAAAATGTCCAAAAAAACTCCAAAGACGCAAAAAGCAGCAATATAATAAGTACTAAAAAAGATATAATATAATACTAAAAAACAGAATAAAGAGAGAACTAGTAAACTTCACGATTAAACTGAAAAAAGTCAAACCGCGAACGGGAGCTGCTGTAACAGGCTGCCACTCACAGCGGCGCTGGAACAAAAAAAAGAAAAAAAAGTGTGGCTTGAATTTAAATTGGGAAGTTCAATTTTACTGTATGTGAATGCATGTCAAGTCATGTTTCAAGCTAAGTAGCATAGCTCATTATCACACACAGTGTCTCAAAGGGCTTTAGAGGTGCACAACAGCAACTGTTCCCAATCCTACTCAGGCTGTTTAAGGGAAATTTCATCCTGTTTTGTTTGGTGGAAGACAAAACAAAGTGGGGTCCACTTCCAAGTGTACTTGGATGACACCAGAAGTTGTTCATCGTTCTCCTGGATCCATTCTTTATATTTGTTCCAATCTATGTATAATTTTGTAATCATGATTGTCCGTACTGTAATTTTACTATTTTACTATGAGGCGGGCCTCTCCAGGGGGGCTCCAAACTGTTTCAGGGAAGGATCAGTGAACAGAAGTGAAAATATTACATTAGATATCAAAAGAAGATCACATGGAACAGCCTAAATGTGTGTCATTTGGTTAAAGAGATAGTTCAGAGCTACAGTAGTTTTGGGGAATTGTACTGTTTTTCCCATAGTCAGAAACTAATAAATGCCTTTGGACGGACCCTTTTCTGTGTTTTTTGTGTAGTCTGGAATTATGTCAAACAGCAATATTAGGCTATCTTGGCTAAATTGTTGAGTGTCTGTGGGATCAAATAACAAATACATGATCTTATAGGCATCCAGGAATTGAGCAAAACTAAGCAAGTAAACTAAGGGAGGGGGTGAGGGGGCACCTTTTTCCAAGCTTTGTCTGAGGGGAGGCCCACAGTCTCAGACTTTGAAAACCCCTGGTTTATTCTGTACACACAGCATCTATTGCATGTCTGTCCGTCCTGGGAGAGGAATCCCTCCTCTGTTGCTCTTTCTCTGAGGTTTCTTCCATTTTTTCCGTTAAGGTTTTTTGGGGGAGTTTTTCCATATCTTAATCAAGGGTTTAAGGATAGAGGGTGTCATATGCTGTACAGATTGTAAAGCCCCTTGAGGCAAATTTGTGATTTGTGATATTGGGCTATATAAATAAAATTGAATGGACTACTTGGAAGGCTTGTTTGTGGTGCGAACGCAAAGTGGACCAACCACAGGATTGTGTGACAGTAGATTGGTGACATGAATGATTTCCAATTCAGAAGCTAATCTGCTTTTACATTTACACAATCCATCTGCTCTTCATGGCAACACGTGCACATCAGCATGCAAGTATGGGGATTTTCCTTCATACATCAGAATAGTCAAAAGTGGTGTGTTTTGGCTTTGGTTTCTCATTAAAACATGAGTAAAATATAGCAACCACAACAGCAACTCCCTAACTACTACTACTAACTAAGTGTTGTTTAGTAGCTGTTGTATGTGCATTGAAGAAGTGCAATGAAGTGTGAAGCCTAGTGTAACGCAGCCCAGTCACTGGTCATAATGTGCCCTGCACCGTGGCTCTTACTCATACTGCGGGTGTGTTTAGCATTGGCATGTATTGACACAGCTGCCGAAATGGCTCTTTCAAGAGCTCAGGCTTTTCTTGGATTCTGAAGTTCCAGTTAGCTTCTGATCTAAGCTGACCACAAGGTCAAGTGACACACAAACAGCCATGTGTCAATATGTAAACTCTTGTTTTCCCAGTCTGTGTTTTTCTCCGTGGTAGGAAAACAGCATTGGTCAATAATGAAATTCTCAGTCTAGGGTTATCCATGTCTCTCTGTCTGTCTTGCTTTCTCTTTTTTTTCAGACATGACCATAAAAGAAGTAGTTGCATGTGCAGACACTGTAAACTGTAATGACAAGGTGCTGTAATCAGAACCGTCCCTATATCTTAAATCAGGGCTCCTATTCTCCAACACAACGGTCAGAATGGTAGAGAACTGCTTGCTACCTGATTGAGTGTTCCCTGCAGTGAGGAGAACAAGAGTGGGACAACCAGGCCTTGAGAAGAAAGACTAGAAACGATGACAAACGTAGGGTGAGATGTGAGAGATGAAAGGGGAAAAAAATGGCCATAGTAAGAACCGTATATGATCGCTACGGGGGAAGAAACACATACGGTCAGATGATAAAATTAGCCAGATCATCTAAACCACTTTATTTCAGGAGTGCTTACTTTTGGTTTTACTGAAAATGAGCACATCCAAAATGTTGGTAAAGTATCTCTTTGCCTGCACAACCATGGTGAGTACGGCAGGTCAAAGTTGAACCACAGGGTAAACGGTGATGGACAGTTAGGACATGTGTTTCTTGACCTGTTGGAATTCTTTCCATGCCCTTAGATACAATGTTGTTTCCCTTTAAGAAACCTATCTGGTAAGTGCTAAATAACTATTTCTGCAGTCCATTTTGAACATGCCAGGAAGCACTACTACAGAAAAAATCCATGTCAATAGACCACCAAGAAAGCTTGCAGGGATATTGAATGTTGTTGTCCAGAGACCACAGATATTCAAGCTGTTGCCACCTTCCACAGGCAGACGGTTTTTATGACCATCCACACATCGTCTGAGTTTCCCTTTTCCCTATAGGGAATAAGTGGACTCCCAGTGACTCTTTGCTCTTGTTTCTGGCTGTCTGAATGTACGGTTACACACAAGTAATGTACATACACGTACACACCAACATGCACATGTTTTCTTACACTTATACACATTCACTCAGCCATAACACACACGCAAACGCACACACACACCAGCACCATCCTCTCTCTTGTATGACTCACACACTACTGCCCCCTCATTCATCAATAGTGCCAGAACAACTGGGCCAGGGGTCAGCGTGCCACTGCAGCAGTCAGGCAGTAGAGGTAGAGAGGGATTTAACAGCAGGCACCATGCCCTAAAGAAACAGCTCCTGCCTTCCTGCCAGATTAGCGCTCCATTCCATCACTAGCCTGGAATTGCAGCACCCGATGTGTGTCGGACTTTGATATGCCTGTCAGGTGACACCGAACCACATGGCATCGCACCCGGCCAGACAGCCGTAGCACTTGTGTTGGTATGTGTGTGTCTATGTTGGATGCATTACAGGGAGGGTGCTAGTTTTACTACCGTGCCGATCTGTCCATGTGCGCTGAATGCCCAAAGTGTGTGTGTGTGTGTGTATCTTTTTGTAGTGCTGGATGCCTTTCAGGTACTGGTACTTTCAGTGTGCCAACCCACCCGTGCTGGTGGATGTTCTGTGTGTGTGTGGTCTGTGCATGCGGGAATCCATCTGGTAATGACTCGGAGATGACTGGGCCAGTTGGCATTGTGCAACAGTGCCATTTCCAACTCCCTGTGTCGACTTTTTTGCTCTCTCTCTCTTTCTGTCACACACAGTAACACACACGGACAGACACAGCTGTGTGGCGGTATAGTGACATCCATAGAAAGCCCTTCTGGTGCCTGTTACTGATGCATCCCCCTCCATCTAGAAGGATAACTGCAAACTCTCATAAGCCCACTACAGCCATCCAGAATAAATGCTACCCACGTCCAGAGGTACAACAGATGAATGGGAGCTCTTTGTTCTGCTTTTGATGGGTTCTATATTGTTTTTGGCAAGCTACTCTGTGTGATTTATTATTTCTTTTAGTGTCTGTCGTTTCAGTCCAAGCATGCTTTAATGGCATGAATGTTATGCCATCTCCACTTTTCCTTCTCTGAACTAGGGCTGCAACTAATTATTGTTTTCATGTATTTTTTTAGATTAATTGTTTAGTCTATAAACTGATGGAAATTGGTGTAAAAGTTCCCAGATTCCTTCAAATGGCTTGTTTTGTCCAACCATCCAAAAACCCAAAGATGATGATTTACAATGATATAAATCTGTAAAACCACCTGTTTTACACACAGCATGTGTCCAGCTTTTCCTTAATTTTTCACACTTGCCTTATGAACTTGGGAGATCCCAGTGGGCCATAACCTGAGCAGGACTGTCATTAGTTGTCAGTCACTCACACACACATTCCACAACAGAGATTGGATGACAGCATGTGTGACAGCTGGACACAGGTCCGTCTCTGTGGTCCTCCTCTTTTCATCGCCTCTGGATGAGGAGATCTCTCAACCTACTTCTGAAACTTTATTACTCCAGACTGGAGAAATACCGGAAGGATGGATGGATGGATGAATGGATGTGTAAACGGATGAAACCTGAGGAAGACTTCTTTCTGGGTCGATATGGGGCCAACGTATATCCAGCGTATTGTTATCTGAGAGCTGCAAAGTCTCGAGGAACCGGGCCTGGGTGTGTATGTCTATTTTTAGCTGAAGTATAGGCCTCGGAGGTGGTAGAGAGTAGAGTGTGTGTGTGTGTTGCCTTCCTCTAGATAACTGACATAGCGAGGGAAGTGGGTCAGCACAGATTTTCTTTGAGGGGTGCATTTCATTCAGCCAGAGCCAGCAAACTTCCTTTAGGATTTAATAGAGGTGCTCAAGGAAAGGGATAAAACAAAGTACATTAAAAAGTACCCTCTCCTCTGAGTCTCATTAAGCAAGTGCTATATACTGGAACTCTGCATTTGAACATTGGTTCTGTCCTCTTGTTAAAGCCCTTGTGCCAAGTCTCTTTCTTTCTCCCTCTCCCTCTCCCCTATTTCTCTTTCTTTCCTCCTCACTCCAGCTCGGGTCCTCCTTCCCTCTGAAGCCCACATCTAGCTAACAGCGGTGACACTGTTTCTAAGCTATCTCTCCCTGGCAGACCTCGGCACTGTGGAATCACTTTGTCTGGCCAAGCCCCGTGTCATCTGCATGTCCTGAGAACGAGAGAGAAAGAGGCAGATAGAGAGAGGAAGATAGAAAAAAAACAAGGAAAGCCAGGGAGACATGGAGAGACAGGAACATACACACACAGAAATGGAAATGGGATGTCCATAGAATGAAGGGAAGGGGGGGAGGACATGTAGATATTGCAGTAAACATCTTTTTTACATTTAGCATCATGTGAGCACCACACATGTCCATTCACCTCCACTGTACAGAGGTGAAGGTGGAAATCACAGAACACCAATCAAATGTAACCAAAACTATCTGCATGGCTAGATACCTCCAGAGGTAAAGTGTTGGGGGGTTTTTATGTTTGTTTTTGTTTTGATTTTGGTGATTTGGGTGAACTCACCCTTTTCAATAAAGCTAGCTGGCTAATGCTAATAGGAAATGCTAAAAGACTCTCCCACAGATTTGACCCAAATTCTGAAAGAAATCCAATCTTGTAAAGTCACCCTCTCTCTTCACTCTTTTGGCTCTTGTGTGTGTGTTGATGTGAGTGACCCACCCCTTTCTAGCTAGCTTGCTACGTTCCCAAGTCACATACCAGCTTCAAGCCATCCACACCATTCCCAAACTGACAGAAGTAGTGGGTGAAAATAAAGATGAAAGCTCTGCAAAGCGGTTGATGCACAACTGGTGCGTTGATTTTAGATAGGCTTAGAGTAAATAAAAAACTAGCATAAGGAAGCATCACTGCTATCATGTCTTTACTCACTTCTCCAGTTCGGTGAGGTAACTGAACTTCTGCTGGTGAAGAAAAGAGTCTAACAGCTCTTTGGTGTCGGATCCGAAGTTTGGCCGGGCAAAACATGGCATAGTCGATGTTTTTATATTTTAGTACACTTCCTCCAAGAACAAAATCAAATCAACAAGAGAGCTAGCATGGAAATGAAATTTGCTGTCTAAGGCCAGGGACCACACAAATTTAAGATGCAGCCAATTTCCATGGGCACAGAAGTAAACACGAGCAAACATCTTTTAGAGATTTTAGTTTTTGGTTGAGGTACCATTTGCCGCTCTGTGTACTGGAGTCGAATTTTAGAAGCAACACTGAATTTCTCATTTTGCGTCCATCATCTGGCTGCCATCTTGAGGCTGCCTGTTGTTCTCTGTTCAGAACAGCCAGTCTTTTAACCCCAGCCTTTGCTGGCCTCATGTGGTTTCTAGTGGGCCCCCATCATGGTAATCTCTTTCTCGTTCCCACTGTGAACTCAGATCAGAGCTCTCATAGCCAGACTTCAGTTCTGTAGTCAGAAGAGAAAAACAAAAGAGACAAAGACAGAGAGAGAACGGGTTATAAGAGGATTCTTTCATGTCCTTTTTGATTATTTTTTATTTTAATTCTTAGTACAGATCCATTCTGTCTGGCTTTGCAGCTGCAGGCTCTGTGTCTCCAGAGGCTTGCCTTGAGAAGTAGGCATGATTCGCTCTCTTCTTTCTCTCTCTATGTTATCGTTTTTATCATGTTTCTGATGTTGATTCTGTGTTTGATTCCGTTATCTTTGACTGTGCATGCTTTTAGTCATAGTGCCGATAGAAGGGGTAATACCAAAGGCAAGAGGAAATTGAGGAGGGGTTGAATTGAAGATCAGTAGTGGCGGGCAAAAAAAACAGCAACTTTTTTTTTGTTTTTTCCCTCTGGCTGTGTATCTAAGAACCTTTCAGTTGGAAAACAAGATTCTCAATCTCTCCACATGCCTCATTTCTATTTTCTCTTTTCTTTGGCAGCTTTGGTGTAAGAGAAGTTACTCATTCCAGGCTCATGGCTGTTACCAAACTTTAGAGGGAGGTTTGAACAAAATTGTGCCATGTAATTTTGCTGTGCAGCTGACCCAGCCGAGCAAATCGATGAGGCTGTCTGTGGCAAACACACACTGTACCAACGGTCCTGACCTGCAGACCAGAGTATTAGTCCTGTTTCAATCAGCACAAGAAGTGTTAAAAAATAGAAGAATATTAGTAATGCCTTTAGTATTGAATCCAAATCAATGGTTTTGGGAAATAGCAAGGGAGAATCCAATTGCACCTGGCCTTGGTCTGCCTTGTTGCGTTTGAGCAAATCACTCCCTACTGTGTAGAGTTTAATGTAAGTGATCTATGTAGAAACATCTATCTATACTGAGCCTTAAGTCTCTGCCAAGAGACGTATCCACTGAAGAAGCATCATGTACTGCACTAGCTCTAATGCATTGATTCTAGCAATCATAGCAGTGTTAAGGGCCCTCCAGCCAATATCTAAACCATCCCTTAAACCAAGTCAGACCTTGCAGGGCGACTGAAGCTTGCCATCACTCTGGAAGCAAAAGTTTTTTTTACAATAGAACAAACCTCTCCCACAATTATTCAAGTTTTTGTTCTGTCAAATGGCTTATATTGAAGTCCAAATGTTAGGTAAACCTTGTGAATGTGTACTAGTTTGAGACTGCCTGAACAGGACACTTTTATCAAATTCTGATCATTACTGTCTGCAGATGTGCCCTCCCACTCCTGCCCACAACAATATTTTCTATTGAAAATCTGTCTTTCCTATCCTACAGGGAAAATAAGATGGATTCTTTTAAAAAGAAGTGCTCATACTCAGCTGGTTAATGAGCTGCCTTTAGAAGACATAAACTAAAAATAAGCCCTATTAAATGTCTTTAAAGGCAGTGATCATGCTGATTGCCCGCATTAGAGTAAATACATACCTTAGAACATTTGCATTTGGACCCACAGGATACCAATTCAGCTGAAGCCCCCTATTTCCAATTCCACCAATAACACACGGCAATTGTTCTGTTGCACATACAAACAGCAATATAGCTGCTGTGCTGACATGAAGGAGCACACCTCTGCATGTCCTTCCACACTGCGTTTTATGCCTGCAATAAAGATAAAAGTAAATAAATGCAGGCAGAATAGTTAGACACCCAATGAAGAAACATTAGTGTACACTACAGCAAGTAAACAAAAGAAGGACAATATGTAACTATAAATGTTACACACTGTTTTCATCTTACAAGAGATGTGGTCTAGTAGACAATCAAACTGACACTGTGTTCCACAGAAGCTTGTTTCAACCTAACTAACCACTGGAGACACAGTGGTCAAATCAACAGATGCCGACAACATCACTGTCGTTTGTCGGTGTGAGATAGTGCCACATAGGCTGGGCCTCACTGCAATGAAGTCTCCAATCATCTCTATTATCCATTCAGTCTTCAACCAGTCATTTTGTCATTTATTGAGTTCCCAACATTCATACATTTTTCAGCAAGCACCAAAAGAAGATTATTCATTATATTCAACCTGCTTCAATAAATCAACTATTTTTCAAGCAGCTTTCACAACCAAGTTGTCCTGATACCAGTGCAGTAGCTTGTCTTCTCCAGGTACTGACATCATGTTTCTAAAAGAAATCCTCAAAGTGTAACTCCACCTCAAACTGAACTCAAAGTGAACTCAAAGTGAACAACAACTGTAGGAGGAGTGGTCTCGTGGGTACGCAGTGTGTGGGTCAGGGGACACGGGGGAGACTGACTGACACTGATTAGAGTCTTTTTTTATATAAATTTCATGACGTAGACAGATTCCAACTGGTTGACTCTATGTCAGCATGGAAAACGAAGGTTCAGGGCTGATTTAAAAAAGTAGATGTGTGTTGAGCCATTTTCAACCTATGAAAAAAAAAATGTTTAAGTGAGCAGCGCCTCTTTAAACAAACGGTAAACTGTTGTGCATGGGAAGAAGTGCAAACTCTCTCCCCATCTTACCTGGGTACTTTCTTATTTTAGGATAAACAAGTCTTGAAGGCTGAATTTGGGATAAAATGACCTGTTAAGATGATTGTGTTTTGCTGAGCAGCACCATGGACAGCGGCTGCTCCAGTATGATCACAGCTTGCACCTGAGCACCGACCAGACAATGACATGAGCTTCCTTGAGAGTTGTGTTTCGTATTTGTATCCTTGGACCTACATGTGGTATCATCCGATATTAGTCAAACTATAGCATCATTTCAAATATTGAGTTCTAAATCATATTACCCCCCATCCCCCCTTATCCTTACATTGATGTTGAGGTATTCAGTCCTGCTTTGCCTCTGTGTGTTATGAGTCAGCCTTACTTTTGCTATCCCCTCCCTCTCTCACTGTCCCTTTTTCCTTCCACGGCCTCAGTCTCCGGCTCTCACTCTCCCTCACCCCGTCACAGTTGCTCTCAGCAGTAGTTAGATTGATCCAAACTTCCATGGCTCTCCCTACAGCGGCATATCGATCAACCGAGAGATAGGGAGGAGAGAAGGAAGAAGGACATAGCTAGAGGAGGTGCCCTGTGTTCTCACCCGTCTCATTCCTCGTTTTTACCCTCAGAACAACAATGGGTGAGACAGAACGAGACAGATGGAGGAACTGTGATGTCAGCCCCCTCTGACAGGGCTTTTCAGGCACAGAGACAGGCAGGAACAGTACATCAGTGAAGCGTGCTGGCTCCAGTACTTGCTTTCCTTATTAAGACAAGTGTACAGAGGAAAGAGAACATAGTTTGGGCCAGGATTCCAACCCACAAAGCCATGCATACTAACTGTTATCTGGCTTGAGTAGACTGAAATTCCAGTTTTATACAGTCTGGGTCTTATTTTCGTAGTTTTGGCCGTCATTCCTATCAGTAGTAGCAACACTGTACTCATTGATTAATTGCTGAAATCTTGGAATGTGGCTAAGAAGAAGTCAGTTGGTGCAAAATACATGAGCAGTAGGCAAGATTTAATTGGAAGAAACAAATACAGTGAAATTGTTAATCATACATCATCTATCCATCTATCCATCATCTTTGTAGTTTAACCTACCATACCTGCAGTAGTTGTGCACATACAGTTTTCCTGTACAAAGAGGGATCATTACCAAAGTTATGGAATGTGCTCACTTTTGGTTTTTCCTACAGATAAAGATCTTTAGATCATCTACGAGACTGTCCTCCCCAAAAGTACGTCTGTATAGGTCGTTTACATCTGATCATAAGACTGCTCATGTTTTTTGCCTTGTCCGACTTCCTCGTAGTAATGTCTCAGCATTTACTTTGGTTAGTACAATGTTATAACTAACAGCAATGGTAGCCAGACCTACAAAAATAAGAGCCATAGGAGCTCTGTCATTAGCTTTGCTGCGATTTAAAGATTAAGATGGGTTTAAACCTGCACTCACTGCAACAAACGACTCTGAATCACCTGTATGGGGCTGACCGTATAAAGTAACTTCGTTATGCATCTGATTGAGCTGCACAATAACTGTGATTCAGCTGAAATTGTGCTCATTTTGACAAAGCAATCAGGTTCAACTTAGCATGCAGCTACATTTTAAACGCCTAAAGTTCTGGGTTCCACAGCAATAGCTCTAATAAACTGGAATTTTTCTTTACGGATGCCTTGGAAAGTGTGAGATTTCCTTCCTGGTTCAACTTTGACCTACTGTACTTGCCACAGTCAGTACACTCAGGGGTTTCCCTGTGCAATGATGGATCATGGGTGCATCTCCTTTCCATTTTACTTCAAAATAAAGTCCTAGCTAAACTGGCGAAACTACGTTGAACCTATTTTTTGCGATGTTGCCACATTCTACGATCGCTGCAATTACTTTGCTGATGACAATGATTGATAACATAAATGATAGAACTTAGAACAGGTTAAGTACTGGTGGACCAGGAAATTGCCATATCCAAGATCATTTAATACACTGTGACAATTAAGTGCTATTGATTGGAAATTTATTGGGAATTTTCAGGCCGACAGAGACACACTGCATTGAATTTTTAGCATGAATTGTTCATTGATGTTTGACAAAACCATGTGCATACATTGTATTTCACAGTCTATGAACACATTAACTAGAAAATGCTGACTCTTGTCATCCTGGGACCCGCATAAACAGGCCTGGCCGTGACCTATTTCGGATCCCCACCTGCAATTCAAGCAACACTGCATTTTTGCAAAGTCGGTGGTGTTTCCAGCACAGATGACAAAGAAGAAAAGTATGTATTTTAATGTGTTTCATGCCAGAACAGAGGCTGGGAGGTGCACAGACAACTGGAGGCTGGCTTCTCAAAATCTATTTGACTTTTGTTTATATCACCTTCGAAATTAGAAGCCAGACAAATAGACTGTTTTCATGTTCCAGCACCTTAAACAGAAAACTGCACCAGATTTATTCATTATGGAACATTCAACCTCCTCCACTTTTAGGCACACTGAAGCTGCAGTTCTGAATTTGTTTTAAATATTAAAAGCACTCCTCTGTCAGAATAAACTAATAAAAGTTTCCTCATGCATACACACACGCACACATATTTTGACAGAATTTTCACTCTTGTCTTTTGATAATAAATACAGAAGATAGAGTTTCTATTCAATGTAGAGGTATTTGGCCCTCCTTATTCTTCTTTTCTATCTCTTGATATGAGCCTACATTTCCAAAGGGAGATGACAAATAGCACACAATACATAGCTTGTGTCTTTGAGCCCTGACCCCCAGTTGTTAGGCACAGGTGGGAGGCAAAGTATGATATCAGCAGAGGTTTCATGACCTTCTGAGTAAAGTTGTTTGGCCCTTTATTGAAGCCGTCCGCTGAATGCAAGCAGCCGCTTCCCGGAGAGTCGATGCCGATCCATTGCCTGAAGCCAACTAGCCGTTTGGCCCTCTCTGAACCTCTCCTCTCTTTTCACTGCCTCTCTCCCTGTTGCTGCCTCACTCGCTCTGTAGCTCTGCCAGCTGAGCGAGGTGCCTGGCACCTTGGAAGAGCACAAAGGAAAGTGAGGGAAAGTGAGGGAGGGAGGGAGGTAGACCAACAGATATAGAAGAAAGCCTTTGGCCTAATCTTTTTCCCTTCTTTTCATCGTTTTATATTTCATTAGTGATTGTATTTTGGCCTTTAGTAAGTAGTTGAGGGGCCATTGTGCTGTGTTATTGTCGAGTTAGGGGCCACACACTGTAGCACATCTGAACTCCTAAGAAGAGGTGTCTGGCTAACATAAGGAGACTGAGGAAGAGCAGATTGAGGTGAAGTAGACTTTTAACATTAGGTTAGCAGAGACAGCCAGTGCATTTACATGCACTTATCTTAAGTAATCGGGTTGCTGGCAATTTACAGCAGTAATCTGATTACTTAAATGTCACATTGATGAGAAATCTGGTCTCCGTAATCACGGTATGGGATTGGAGAAATCTGATTACCCAGCTACATTTCTTTTAGAGAAAGCTGATACTGAGTATATTCTATGAGTCTAAATAAGGTTGTAAGCTGACACACATGTGCTCCATCAAACAATAAATAAATATAAAAATGAATCATTTGTATCATTAATACACTTATAATGAGTAAAGGTTGGGAGTAGGGGAAACTCTGATAATGGACCTGCTGCATATAAACACAGATTTGTGAAAATCTGCATAACCACTTTACTATAGTCATTATAAACGTATTGTGCAATTTCCAGTGCAACCTGATTTCTAAGTAAACATACCCACTGAGCAAGAGTGAAGATAGAAACAGCAGCATTCAAAAGTCGGCATGAACGTGAAAGGCATAGCAGAGAAGTGAACAAAAGGAAAAGTCTGGCCCTCGGTGGGTCTCCATCAACACATGATCAAGGTGCATGAATGAATTAAAAACTGTCTCACATTGGGAGCTTTACATTTTACATGATTTGTTTTCTACATTGCAGGCCTTCAACTGTGATCCTGTGACAGCTACACTCTCTTCCATTATGCAAATAGCAAAACATACTGCTGCTGTTTGTTTCTGCAGCTGCGTTCGCTTTCATACAGGCAAAATGTGTACATAGCCCCTTTTAGCATAATGCTCAGTTCGCCTATCTGTTATCCTAATAGCTTTTTGGCTTTCAAACATAGATCTCTGTTATTGTGACTTGTTAAAACATGACAGGACCGTTATGGATAGAGACACACGATAAGGAAGATCTGCAGCTCTTTTTTCCTCCCCACCATGATGGGAGCATCGCTGGAGAAAAGCAGCAAGTGTGAAAATATCACCAAGAAAGAAGAGCATTAACACACGCTGCCTCAGTGATGAAATCTAAATCTTATTTTGTGGTTGACCACATTCAGCATTGGGGGGAGTCTCACCCCTGCCTCCGTAACCCTACTAGTATTTGTCAGTAACCTCCCAAATAAGTTTCTTCATGAATTTCATCATTTGACACATAGAATTAGTCTATTTTATACAGCCTGACAGCACCAGCACCAATACATAACTGACAAGATGGCAAAGTAAAGTTTTGGCTATTACATTATGTGCATGTATGTGTGTGTGTGTGCTTTCACCTAAACTAATGCTAAGCTATCCTATCTATACTGCGTTGAAGCAAAAGCTGCCTTAGGAGCTGTGTCCACATAGCGTTTTTTTCTGAGCACCAGCATTCAGAAAGGCGCTGGTGTCATCACGGGCGCTTTTTTTTCCAGGCAACCAATCATATATTAGATGGGGCTCGTCACCCTAGTAACCAAGAAAATGGAGGAGAAACTTCCTGAGATTTATGATATGTCAGACAGAGACAGAAAAGCCCATTTGTGGGAGCAGATCGGCCGCACACTGAATGTTGCTGGTGAGTGTTGTGCTTTTATCACCCTACCCGTTGTAAACTTGTTGTTAGCTGTGTAGTCACCCCCTTAATGTAGCGTTAAGATATTGTTGTCATAGAAACAAATCTCGCGTGTAGTGTTTTTTTTCTCTCACCGCACAAGCGCTTCATCCCAGAAAAAAACAGCAGAAAAAAACGTTATGTGGACACAGGCCCTAAGATGTGCTAAGAAGATACTGAGATACTAAAAGCACACATGTACTGTGTTTCTTCGCATACATAAGCCCCTGGAGGATCTTTACTGATGCAGGATATGGTGTAATTTTCAGTACACGTTTTATTGCTCGTCAGCTCATGCTCGTCAACACCGGATGATCGTGTTGTTTTTAAGATGTGTTGGGAGGTAATATAATATGAATCCTCTGGAATTCACCTCATTAATACATCGAAAATGGCACGACCATTTGACGAAACGCTTCTTGCTACCCTAATGGTGACATTCATGGACATGAGAACACCTGTAGGAAGCAAATGGAAATAGACAAATCCCTGCAGACATACCCCTTGGCTGAACTAAACGGTGTGCCAGTGGAGTTGTAAGTCTGCAGGGAGACCTCATTGTTGGGGGATGTCAGGTCCACTTATCCAGACAAACCCCTACTAGCTTAGTCTAGGGACTGATGGTAGTTAGATCTGAGCAGGAACCTTAGGCTTTTAGAGGCCTCTCAACCCAAACCCTGTCAGGATAATAGTGTATCACTCCCCAGAGGTCACAATCTATAGGCATTACCCCGTTATCTACCTCTCTACCTCCATCCCTCCATCTCTAGATGTCACCATCAACCCATTAGCTCGTCCCAACACCTTCAGAGAGAGGCAGAGGTATTGTCGTCAGGCTCTCAATAGCTCTGCCCTGTCACTATTAATATCTCTCCTCTTTCCATCTCTCTCTTTCTAACTCATAGCCCCTTTTCCTCTCTTCCCAGTCATTCTCAGCTCATTTTGAGAATATAGTTGACAGAACAGAGAGGGAGGGAGATAGAGAGGTGGGTCAAGGAAGAGCATTTTCAAGGGCTATCTCCGCTGGGAGTGCACCCAGACGGATACAAAAACAAGAGCAGGGGTCAGACAGTGTTTTGGAGGTGACATCTACTTTAGACTCATTTAGACTGCGTTATTTGCCAAAAGAGATATCCAGACAGGATCTTTTGAAGAGAAAGATTTGACTACCCTTTTTGTTTTCTCAAGAAAAGTCTCATTTAAGTTCACTCCCCATACAAACATTTGGCAAAAAAACTTAATTAAACGTTGTGTATGTTCATGGAAACATTGACCCATGCATGGCCACATTTAAGCCACACGAAGAAGCTGTAACCTCAGCTGTGAAACACTTAAAAAATAACATAAAGTACAGTTCCATCCACCTGTTTTTTTACACACGTTTTTGTGCAGAAATTAAAAAAGAAAAATTGCTGAAATATTGCAAAAACAGTTTTTATGCTGGAATGAAGTGGAAGGGTTAACAAGTCAAAAAAAGAGGAGATGTGATAAAGGCTAATGGAAACTGATTTTTGTTGTTGTTGAGGTACCTGCCTCTGCCTCTTCTACTGTGGACAAAATCTGAACGTAATTCTGCTGCTCATCATTACATGCTTCCACTCCACCAGAAATACACAGATATAAAAATACCCAAGATTCCTCAGGGTGTACAAAATGCATATCGCAAATGTCCAAACCGGGCCCAGAGGTTTTGAGATGTAACAGGACAGATTTAATATCTATGAAATACTGTACGGGAGTATCTTGTATAAGCTTAAAAAAAGGAGGTAAATAAAAAACATTGGAAAGCTAAAATATTGTATTAGCAGACTTGTATTTTATGAGGTTTGGGTTCTACAATATATTCAGACCTGTTTTCTTTCTTGGCCTTAAAAGGGTGATTGTGAATGCATCCCATTTTATATGAAGTATTTATGAAGCCCATTCATCCTGTGTGGCATTGTCTGAGTCATGGAGTTCAATACGACCAAAGCCCAGGCCCATATTGGGTGTCTTTTCACCACGGTGAGAGATCACAGGGAAGATTAAAAGTGGATCTATGGTGCTTGGGAGGAGAGAAAGGGAGATGAGGAGGACGCTGACCTTCAGTGAATTTTATTTCGCTCTTGTTCCCTCACACATACACACGCACATATCAAGAGTTTTATTCACACTCTCTTCTGTGACCACAGCATGTATGTGATTCCTTTAGTGAAAGTTTTATAGCCCCGGGCAAGCCCCTAGTGTGGCCCGAGGGGGGTTATGGGTGTCCACCGGTGAAGCCAAGAGCAGCCAGCCACTTCCACTATTCAATTAAACCCCTGGCCTAAGTGGTGGTGGAATCACAGGGGAGAACTACACACACAGACAAATGCTGAAAACATGCACGCACACACGCACTGGAAAGCAAAGACCAGAGCTCTCTTTCTCTACACACACACAGGCTGATACACACACGTACTACCTGCGTTTATATCTGGAATATGGTCACAAGCATCCTTGAGAACACACACACTGACATGCACGCACGCACACACACACACACACACACACACACGCACACACACATTTGCCCTTTGTTTCAGAAACAACAAAGGCTATCTTCAGGAATGCAATACTCAAAGGATTGCCAGGAGAGGAGAGGAAGGAAATTGAAGCCATTAGAAGCCTTATTACTTTTTTATCAGAAACTGGAGGATAAGCTAGTAGAATATAGAGAGAAGGAAAGAGCAGCACTAAGAGAGACGGAGATATAAAGGTGGGGGGTAATAAAAAGAGAGAAGAACAAGTAAGACGGACTGATGAAAGTGAAAAGCAAGGGGATAATAGAGCAAGAAGAATAAATAGCGAGTCGCTGACGAAAAGAGAAAATTAAATGAGTAAATGAGAGAGAGTCTAGGAAGAAATAATCAGATTCCTGCACGTCAGCTCGGTTCCATCAGAAAAAGCTTGAGCCACGAGTGCCAGTTGCTTAAAAGTCAACCGCTTGGCAAGAAAGTGCAGAGCAACTCTGTGTCCTCTGCTCCTCTAACGTCCTCCTTCAGCCCATTTACTCGGCTCACATAGAGGAAGCTGCGGAGAAACTGGGATGGTAAATGCGTGTGTGTGTGTGCGTGTGTGTGTGCATGTTGCTCTGGTATACCTTTTAGGTTGGAAAAGTGTGTGTGTGTGTGAAGTGCTAATATTGATGAATGAGGGTGCAGTGGATGACTCATGGGAGAAACGAGTCGATACGGGTGTGCGGTGCGTGCGTGTGTGTGTGTGTGTTTCTGTGTTTATGTATTTAAGTGTGTGTAACTTGCATTTGTAACACATTTGCATTTTTTTTTGTGCAACAAGTCCTCCAACCCATACGAGCACATAGGTCCTTTGTTCCTAACCTCTAATACGACCCTCACGAGTGTTTGCTAAATTAGCGCCCCTACCAGTGGCAGGAGATATGACTCGTTTGCCAGTGACTCCCAAAACGACATATATAGGCGTACCAGACTTTTGTCGTCATGGTAACAATAATAAACACGTGGTTAACGTTGTGAAGCGGTCACAGTTTGGTTAGGTTTAGGCACCAAAACTACTTAGTTAGGTTTAGTAAAAGATCATGGTTTGGGTTAAAATAAGTATGTTAGTAAGTTAAGTTACGTGACATAACTTATGACATGTTAAAATAAATCAACATTGACTTTTGGTATCACATGGGACACGAATAGCAGTCTCTTGGGTGAAAATCCTGTGTTGATGACCCATCCATCCACATCAACCTCCTCCCTACACAGACTTTGTCGCTCTTTATGCTACTGCACCAGACATCCGCCTTTGCTCCTGTCATAATTACTACGGCCACTAGAGGTCGCCGTACATACAAATGTAAATATGGGTCGTAATAAGCTGCTGCACAGACAACCTATATGGACGTATTTTTGGGGAGGACAGTCTCTTTTCATGTTTCCTGTATTATGTGTGTCCACTGTTGTGTCAGTACTACATACAGCCAAAACCTTGTCCCTGGCTTGTACCTAACTATGTTTTGGCCCACACTGTAGATTGAGAAGCAAAAGCCACATTTTTACATCAGGGTTAGGGTTGAGGTTAACGTTGCACTTCAAAGCCTTGAATGTGGAGGAATACTGCATATTCAGCTCGCCTACCTTGACCTTCCAACATAAACTGAGTGTCTCTCGACCCGCTCTCTCTCTCTCTCTCTGACACTCACACAAGCTTGAGGGGATGTATCATCTTCAAATGAGGAGACATCTCATAGGAGACCAGGGGAACGGACCAGAATGCTAATTGTCCTGTGCAACTGCTGGAAAAAGCAATAATAAATGAAATCAGCCCACAGACATGCACTCAAACACACACACACACACACACACACACACACATGCATGTAGTGCGCAACACATAAACACACTCACTTCCTATTTGGATATCGTATGTGCTAATATTTTGCATAGTACTCTGCATACTGATGATAATACTATAGCAGCAATATGGCTGTTGTTGAGGAGTCTGCAAGGACTACACAGAGACATGCACAATAAACACACTCTAGCACCAATCACACACGCAGTAAACACACACACACTTCCTCACTGCGTCAAACACTGTGGTAGTTTTACACTGCTGACTGAGAACAGATGATGATACCATAATGATACCATAACCTGTGTGTGTGTGTGTGTGTGTGTGTCTCAGCCCATTATCTGTGACTTAGAGCCCATCGCCAACACTGACGGGCCCTATGGTTAAGTGCCTGTAATAAAGGTCTTAAGTGTTTTGGGCAAGACTGAAACTCTGAGGCCATTTGCTGCAAAAAAAAAACAAAAAAAACAAAAAACGCTCAGGATACCCCGTCGCCTCGGCATCAGGCCTGTCTATGGAAATGATTCAGTCTGAGATAACTTGGATCTCACCCTCGTAGAACCGCAGGAAGGATTAGAGAGGCACAGATTTGTGAAATGTAAATAGCTGCCTGGAGGAGACTTATTTACCTCTTGCAGATGATGGGATATGATTAAATGTGGGGAAGTGAAAGAGGGTGGGAGCTGACATAGCTCAGAGGTAAATCCTTCTCATCCTATTTCTTTGGCACTCTTGTGCGATCTCCTGTGCATTTATCAATTATCCAGAAGTCTGAGACCTAATGTGAATGAGTGTGGAACGTGGATTTGTTGCACATCCAGGGTGCATTTGCATTAAATGGTGTGGTCATGCAGATCGGGCCTTATTGGGAGTGAATGTGGTGCTCAAACCTATTATTACTGTGATTCAGCTGGAGTTTTCATCCAAAAAAAGTTTGATCAGCATATGAGCCCATGAGAGCCTTTGTGGCTAGACTTTAGAAACAGGGCTCTAATGGCGTTGATTAGACAAAACACTAGGCAGGGCAAATCCTCCCCAGGCATTTTTTTTTCATTTAGCCTCTTATCCCAGTGTGTTAATATGACTGTTACACCTCAGGGCACTCCCTGGTGTTTGGAAAAGGTGGAGAGGACCGGCGTGTTACAGCAAAGATTATTGGCATACATATTCATTCGGCCAAATGAAAAGAGGAGCACTGGTTGTCGGTTCTTGTGTTGCGGCTGTGGTGCCTGCCAGCATCTCTTTTTGGGCTTGCCAAGGCTTCAGCAGCGTGGGATGGAGGCACTGTGAGGTTATTGGCCCTGACTAACAAGGACTCAGAGAAGAGGTCAATTCTTTTCTTCTTTTTTCTTTTCTTTTCTTTCCTCTCTCTGTGTGTTTCTCTCTCATAGTGTCTGTATCCATTTCGCACATTCCCAAATGGCATAGGATTTAAACTTGTACTACAGCTTGTACTTAAATCCTTTCTTTGTATTATTTTTTAAAGGAACTGGGTTATATTTTGCATGTAAATGCCTTTGAAGCCTGGCAATCAGACATCCACTATGAGATGAACTGTATGTACTCACCACAGGGATTATTATATGGTTTTATAAATAAAACCCCCTTAAGGTTGTTGGCCTCTTTACATTACTCAATAACATCTATAATGTATCTTGCATGCCATTTGCATCTACTGAAACACTGAGCCGCTAAATGGCTTAAGGAGTATAAAAATATTCGTGTCCAGGGGTGCGCTTTAGAGCCCCCCGTCGACAACCACCACCTTCCAGCTCAGAGACGTGAACCTTTCTGGTATCAGCGAAAAACCCTGATTTTTACAAATACTCAACAGGGTGTCCACATCTTACATGGAACAGCCCCTTTTTTGGTTTTACTCCTCTGTGTGTTTTTGCTCCAATCGATCAAACCACCTGCAGCTTTACGTGGCAAAGAATAATCTCCTCAAGCCAAAGGGAATGGCGGCTGTATGAATCCTTTGTCACTTGCTGATGTATATACACAGATAGCTCTCTGAGGGTTTGGTGTATGAAATGAATCACCATGCCGGCAGGATGAGGGAACAGAATGATAGAAGTCCACACTGGCACAGCAGTGTTTTCCAGCCAAAGATGGTGGCAGATCTGTAAGCTATAGCCAGTGTATTGAATTTTCTCTAAGCTTCGGGAGCCTATTGGTTTAATGTTATCTTCTAAGGCAGAATCTGCCTCATTCTGTGCCTGGGAAGGAATGGAAAGGAACAGAAATTTGTGACAAAATTGGCTTCATTATTAAAAAAACGGTTTACAAATGGAAGCCATCTCTGCTATATATGTTGGCCCATTGGACAGAGTTAATAGCCAAACCGAGTGCCTGAGCAGGAAGTTAATGTACTTGCATGTTCTGAGTTGCTCTGAGGAACAGCAAAGCCGGAGGAGAAGGGGATTAAAAAGAATGTGTGGTGTTTCTGACGGGTTCTTAGTCAGTGCCGGAGCTTTGAGCTACACCCGTGGACGGTGTAGGGTGAAGGAGGGATTTTCAGGACATCCGCTTTGTCGAAGTGAAATGGACCAAAATGGGCTCTAAGCTTACCAGAGCTCCCCAAGAACAGAGAGTGGGTTTACCATCCACTGAGGACGAGAGCAGTCATTCTGTTTTCTCTCCTTTAGATTTTAATGCTGTTTCCTCATTAGCTACATTGCCCTTGTTTAATTATTAACATTTTACCATTTGTGAATTAAGTTGTCAAAGGGCATATTAAAAGATATGGCTCATTGTTGCCTTTTTAAATGCAGGAAGGAGGAGAACTGTTTGCACGTTGTGAAGGCGTGCTCATTCCTGTGTGCAGCGGTTTGTCCTTGTTTACGGTGTTTCTCTTGATGGGGCTGTCCTTGGCTCAGCTCTGAGATTCCAAAGGACAGCACCATCTCTACAATCTACCAACCACAATGAGGCCTTGTGGGAGAGAAGGGAAGAGGAGGGAGGTCAAGAAAGAAGTAGGGGAAGAGACAATGACAGGCGATAACAGAGAGGGAAAAATAGAGAAGCAAGGAGATAGTGAGAGTTGAGAATATAAAAAGACATTTCTAAAGTAAAGAAGTTCGCTGCCATGCTGATAGTTTTATTTGTCATACATCTCAGAGTTTTTGCCTGTATCACAGGTAGGCTATACAGTAAGGGTGAATAAAAGATTACTACTGAAAAACTCAACAGCAATGTGCATGTGTCACAATTCCCTTATTACTCTGAATAACTTTCACTGGAACTGCTTTCTACTGAGGGCCCTGCTGACAGCGAGGTCAGTGACTTATCCACAGCCCATCCCGTCATTGTTTCTGGGAAGACACGATGCCGTTTGTCAAATAGAATTCTTCAATACTTTAGCAGCAGAACAGAGTTGGAAATCTCAAAATGTCACCACATAAAACTGAAACTACTGAAACTAGATACTACTATGGTTAAAGGAATCATTGAAATATATTTATTCGCTTTCTTGCTAAGAGTTAGATGAGAAGATTGATAGCACTAGCAGGCGATTACCTTAGATTAGCATACCTAAGCTTGACGCCGAGCCAAGAAAGTAGTTCCAGCTCGTAACTCCTTGTAAAACCACAACTGTCCCTGTTGTTTTTACATTTCGGTTTGTGTACGGGTTAAACAAATACAAAATAACGTGTGAATTTGTGAGCTTTAGAGCCAGACTAGCTGTTTCTCTCTGCTTTCGGCTGTTATGCTAAGATAAGCTAGTATCTCACTGGCCCTAGCTTCATATTTAGCATACAGACACGAGAGTGGTATCGATCTTCTCGTATAACTCTCAGCAAGAAAGCAAATAAGCATTTTTTCCCAAAATCTTAAACTATTCCTTAAAGTTGTAATTTGGGTAAACTGACCCGTTAAATCCCTGTTATAGGGAATGTTGGAAGCCTGTTAAACCACTTTATCAATCTCATCAATGCCTGTCAGCCTATGATGAGTTTTGAATGATGAGACCTTGGAGAGACCTTGAACAAAACCCTCATTTCTTAGCATGCTGCCTCCCTCACTTCATTCCTCTCCAAACCGCTTTCCCTCCATCTTCATACCCGCAGTCTATAAAAGGGAGCAGAAAAACTGAATCATAGTGCTGCTGGTTTTGGAGCCTGAGGTTCAGATAAACAGTGAAACAATAGCCTGGCCTAGAAAGTTGTCACTTGAGATAAACACAGCACGAGAGTGAGATATGGTATGCCCCAGCAGGACAGGCTTCCACTCTGTGTATGTGTGTGTGTGCTTCGTGGTTGAAGGGATGGGCCACTACAGAGTGTCTCCATCTGGAAACACTCTGTTTTGGTCTGGTGTTTTAGCTGGGGATGTGTAGGTTGTCTAAATAGTCACATAACACAAAGAGGCAGACAGGCACACGCATACACACACATTCACATTCATACACACACAAAGACCCACACGTACGCACAGAGACATACTGTACACACAGACAGATTTGGTTTCCCTTTGTCGTCTGGAGGACCTGCAGACGGACAGCGTGATCGAACGGGGCAACTCAACTCTTAAAATAGAACCTCTGAAAAGAGTCAGGAGGGCCGCAGGAGACGAGACATCTGCAGATAAGAGACAAGAAAAAAGGGAGGGAGATGAAACGGAAAGACGGTCGAGTTCATTTTACCTGGAAGCTCAGGAGGAGATCCGTTATGTTGGCTTCTGAGAGGCAGAGTGCTTGGCTGAAGAGAGGCTGGGGATGGATAATTTGTGTCTGAGCTGTATGTGTGTATGTGAGCTTGTGTGATTGGGATGCCTGTCTACTGTTATGTTGGAATGAAATAGCCGGAGTCAGGAGGTTTGGCAGTAATATGGCTAAGTGGTCATCTGGTCATCTTCCGTGGAATGCATTTCAGTCTCTCATACACACACAGAAAGTACCTTACACAGTGTGCACACACACTGCAGTGCAGAGCCCCAGACACATATGTGCATACATTTATATGTAGTCATTTATAAACTAATTCAAGCCACTTTTACCGCAGTGGCATTTCACTTGTGAAGCTGCGTGACAGCACTGTATGTAAATGATTCCATTTTTTTTGCTGCTTGTCTAGCACTTAAAATGTTGAAATATAGTCTTTGAATTGCCATTGAAACACTGGGCTGTGCTGTAATCAGCTGCTCCAACATTAGTGGCAAACTTCAACTGTGGGGGGGAAAAAAAAAAAAAGGACTGCAAAATCCACAAGCCTATGCTCCATGAAATCTTCACGGATTTCATTTCATCTCCATGAAATCCTCATGTGCTCTCTGAATCCAGAGTCTTCATAGGTTTCCTTATAGCAAAGAGGATCATTTCAGATCATTGTCTTTGTTTCTGATCATATGCTAGCAAAGTAAGACTAATACTAGCTATGGCTGCATATTTTCACATCTATACTTGGTTGGTCAAAACTAGTTATGTTAACATTTTTCTCCTAAAGCCGGTGTCATAACTAATTCTAGACTATGGTTTTGAGACTGAAAAACATGCACTTTCACATTGATTACCTCCACCCATCAGAATGGGTGATTGTCGACCGTGATCAATCCAATCATTCATGCTTTTGCTGTCAGTGAAACTTGGCTCTGTTCAAATATGCCAACGCAGTAATGGTGGCAACACATACATAAAGCAACAGATTAGTTTGGACAGGCAAGTAGACAAGCACATATCATATGCATGTCATGCTGACACATTGACATGCAGACATTAGACACTGGCAGTAGCACACAAACAACATATAATATACTGTCATAATACTGTACAATGTAAACTCACCAATATTCCTCACACACATTCGCTCAGGCATACACGAAATCACACAGGGAGTAATCCTACAACTGGTGTGTGGCTGTAATAACTTTGCTGACAGTAATAGCTGATCTTGCTCCCCGTGCAGCAGGGTTAAATCTGAGGCTTAAACTAACACACAATGGCTCTCAGCAGAACCGCTAAACCTTGAGCCTGCGTCTTACACAAAACACACTCACACACATACAGACCCCTCGCATCTTCACTCCGTTAGTCAGCCAGCGCTCGCCACAGCCCATTAAATGGGTATTAATGCTACTTTCCCCTACAAGCCTCAGCTATTCCATTAGCATTTTGTTCCTTGTTGCCCCCTCTCATGGACTTTGGTTCCGCTCTGCGTCCGTCCATCCACGCGATCAGAGACCCTGACCTTTCCCTACCCAACTGGAGATGAGACACATAATTTATACGTTTATTTATCTCTCTCTTGTGTCGGTTATCTGTAGGTAGCACATGAGAGACGAGTCTTTTAAGCACCAGGGCCTCTACACACCCACTAATAACATATACTGCTGTTTCCCCCTCCCTCCCAGCATGATTAATTCTGTTGAATGGACAATGGCTGTTAGAAGCTTCACAACAGACAGCATGTAATTTATTGTAATTGTTATGGACATTATTAGTGTGACCAGGCCATTACAATTATTATCATTGTTATTATTTTGATTAGGCCTATGAAGGGAGCTCCAGTGGGCGACTATTGATCTATGTATTGTGTCAGCGACCATGTTTCACAGTGGGAAGACATTTTCTGCGACACGGGGTCTTATTACATTACTGTTTTGTCCTTGGCAGACATAATTGCACTCGCTTTTTTTTTCTCTGTCTCCTCTTTTCCCCTACTACATTGTGTTCCTGCACCTTACACCTTCAAATGCAGGGACTTAGCTAACAGTGCTGTAAAAGCTTTTTCTTTCTTTCTTTCTTTTGTGTGTGTAAGTGTGGGTGCCTGAGTGTCCTCTCTCAGAATAATTGGATAGTGAGTTTGGTATAATTGTGGACTTTTAAACACCGGAGGATTAGTTCTGCTGTGTCGCCCTGATGTTTCATTTAGTGGAATTGATGAGAACTTTTCTCACTCTGAGACAAGCTCAGCTAAATCAGTGCAGTCGTAGGCTATGGGGATACCTGTCAGTTGCTTTTTTAAGATACATTATAGTTTTTTTTTCTTTGCCAAAGATTAGCGGGTGGTAGCAGGAGTCAAGTATAACTGAAATTAAATTACATTTTGTTTCTGCTAACAGATCTGCTTTGTACATTACAACGTCCTAAGACAGGGGCTCTCGACCTTTTGTAACTTAAGGTCCACTTCTGACTGTCACCACATTCAACACACTGTGCTTTCGGCTCAGCACCACCGCCTGCCATTCTGAATCCAAATGTAATGTATTCAGGGTCATATTTCGTCACCACACGCTTTGGAGCTTTTGCTGGTGCAGGGTTGTCGCACCACATCACTTTTTCTTTTTATAAACTGATCCATTTTGTGTCACTGCATCTGACGTAATGTTAGCTAGCTAACAGCGGCAAAACACGTTTGTCGCTACCTGATGATGTGTCGTGATTGGCTGGTGATGTTCAAACGTAACTGGTCATTGAAATTATGCATTTTAATTTGACGTGTTTTTATTTATGTGAATTCTTGAGCACATTTAGATATAAAAATAACTAGCTTTGTAAATTACCAAAAAAAAAAAGCTGCAGCCCACTTGTTGAGAATGGCTGTCCTAAGGTCTGCTAATGAAAATCTATACATATAGCCAATCAAGTCATTTCACTTCAAACTTATTTGCATAATACAGTAACATCACCATTCTATTATTGGCTATTGCTGACACTGACTTACAGCCAGACAGCAGACAGAGACATAACATAAAAAGATCCACAGACTCGGAACCACAAACCAAGTTGGCCTTTTAGTTAATGTCTCCTTCTTAGCTACACGCATGGACACATGTCTTGTGTTGCACCTTTGCTTGCTGAACAAACTGGTCCTCATTCTTTAAAGCAACAGTTCGACATTTTGGGAATCCGCTTTCTCGCCGAGGGTTAGATGAGAAGACCACACTCATGTTTATACGCTAAATACGAGGCTACAGCCAGCAGGCAATTGGCTAAGCTTAGCATGAAGACTGGAAGCATAAAGAAACCGCTTTGTGGTATTACGAGGAGTTGCATGCTGGAAGTATTTCTTGGCCATGGACACAGTGACTTCCAGACAAGAAGTAGTTTCAGCACATAACTCCCCATAAAATCAAACACTCACACCGACCCACATACTCAGGGCCTGGAGGCTAAAGGAGGATTTCTGATCTCTGTATCTCCAAAAACCTTTGCTAAACCTAGATTTGGCATTGAAATTGATTTTTGACTTAAAAAAAGGGGGATGACTTGTGATTTCAGACTTTATGCATTTTATAAATGCTTCAAGTCTGATTTGATTATCTGGAAATGTTAAACATTGAAGTTCAGGTAATGAAATGGTTCAGCAGTTTTCAGCTTGAATCTTTTTAGAATCTTTTTATGTCAATAAATTATGACTAGAAGTTTGCACAGAGTAGTACCTTGCAAAAATATTAAAATATCTTTTAAGTTTTACATAGTAGCTGATGCTCTTTCATTTTGCTCTTTGCTAGAACAGCAAAAGCATTCTTTTTCTATTCAGTCACCTCTGCAAACCTCTCACCTCCAGAGCCCTAATGCCCTTTTCTTTCTTTCTTCACAACCTCGCTCCTCGTCTTTACATCTCTCCTCAGGATAAAACATAGCCTTCTTTGACACGCAGAACTCAATGCAAAGTTAAACGAGCACACGAGGAGGTGCGGAGTAAGAGAAGGTCTGAAGGAAACATTTGCTCCAGTTGAAGAGCCCCCCCCCCCCCAGCCGTGGGTGTCAGCTTTCTCCAGTCCTGGTGAGCGTCAGAAGAGTTTGACCTTTTCTGCTTCAGTTAAATTTATCACATCTGAATACAATGCAAGACCTCTGCGCCTTACTCGGATGGAACTTCGTTAACATTGCTGAGCTGTGAAAACAAGGATTTTCTGAGGTGAAAAAGTATTTGAGACTGAAGTGGTTGGTGAGTGATGGAGGAGGGAGGCAGTAGATGTGGTAGACAGAGTGTTTATTTTTGAACAGTGATCCTTTCATCTGGCAAAAACATAAATATTGATCTTCTTCCCAGTCCCAGTCCAGAGGAGATCATGGAGGCCAATAACATCTTTGAACTGTGAGCAGTGCTGGCTCGGGCCTCTAGGGGGCCCCGGGCAAGATTTTATTCTCAACTCCTTCCCAAAATAACATCTTTTACATTTGAGTGAAGTGATGCACTTTACCTTGGACTATTACATTGAAATATTTATCATGTCTAGAATAAGAATGCTGTCTTTGTAAGACATATTTCCAAATTCCCAAAAGGCTTACATGTGCTTTTATTTCTCTTTCCCCAAATTAAAATGGAGAAAGATTTTCTATTTTTTTCATTGTTACATTGTTCTCAATTTTCAAGCCTCTTATCAGCAATAAAGAGGCTAAATTACCATCTGCCATATGCTAGAGATTCATACTCCGTAGATATAAACTCTGTTACCCGAGGTGTGTGATTTGTGTGAAATCAACTCCCTTTTTTCTTGCGGCATACCGGCTTCGTACGGTGTGGTGTTTTGCTGGGTTTCTGGAGCTAAACGCTGCTAGGAATAGGTTTGCATCATCCAGCGTACAGTAAACAGCACTCTGCACCAGTCAACAGACAGCGGTAGCCAAAGGGAAGTGGGCAGTCTCTGATGTACAGTAGATGGACAGTGAGAAGTAAAGTAGATATGTAGCATTCGATTCCAAATATCCATCCCCGTCAGCTTCGCTTTTTGTAAAAGTCAAAAAATCTGAAACATCTGCTGTCAAGAGTAATCTTATCAACATCTGGAGGAAGGCTGGACAAGTACTTCTGCATGGAGATACTACACAGAACAGACCCTGTCATAGAGGGTCACAACTCAAGCTGTTTAATAGAACAGAACGAGCTCTCTTGCCAGATCTGACAGCGTGGACTTGAGGTTATGCCCCTCTCATCTGTTACACCATACCTACGTGTTAATCAACCCCCAGCATCGCTACGCAGTTTTTCTACAGCTCCTACTCCTCCGTACCCATGGCTGTCACATCTTATTCCTTCTAAGAAAAAGCAGCAAACAGCCCCATATTCAACTTTTCATATGGCCCCAGGCTACACTTCAGATATGCCAGCAAATACCCAAACACCAAGGAAGCTTTGGGTCTCTGATTCCCTTCTGGCCCTTATTTTGTAAAACAAAGGTGTGTGCTGTGTTTTCTCAACAACTGATGTAGAGGCTTGTTGGTGCTGTGTACTAGCTGAATCTACCCAGACATCCAGGAGCTGGGAAACAAGCAAAATGACCTCTGACCTCCTCTCAAAGAGTCTCGTATATGAATTGAGGTTAAAAAAAAAAAAAAGGCACAATTTTGGTTAGCAGCTATACTGAAATTGTTTTCAAGCACAGACTGCATTGTTTGCACCCGTTAACCCAACCTCCAGCCCCCAACGCTAACCCTTAGCCACCCGGCCTTTCCCCTCACGTAACAACAGCTGAACCAGGAAACATAATATCCTCTGTGATGCCATTCAGAGGATTTGTGGATTATAGTACATCTCTGGATTAGGGCCATCTCCCTCTATGACATCTGTTTTACTATAAAGGCTCATGGAGATTATAGGAGAAACCACATGCTCTGTTACAAACACATGGGCACAAGATGTAATCTCATCAAGTGATTAGAATCTGTGTTCTCTCTCGATACAAACTGAAAGAGAAGAACAAAGAGACAGGAAAGGAGGGCAAATTGTTGAAGAGAAAATGCTGAGAAGGCACATTCTGTATGTTGGGTTTCATTGGATTCGAGGGCCAAACTGTGGGTTTTCTTGCCTTTTAATTAAAATGCCAGCTCGCAACAGTTTCACTACATACAGTACATGTGCAATGTTTGTGGTCTTGCTGCACCACATTATCCTTCCACAGGGGGCAGCTTCGAGGACAGAGAAAGGGAATGCCATTAAAGTGTCAGTTCACCCAAACATGTACCCCTAGTGGCATTGAGACATACTGATAGTTCTGGATGGATATGGTCAGCTTTTGAAATATATCTGAAACTTTTGCTGCCAACAAAGTACAGTGGAGTTGAATGGAATTTCATTTGTGGCGCTCAGTGGGGATAAAATTGTGTCTTTATTGTGCAGTCAATTATAATATATTTGAGAGCAAACCATTTGCACTGTAATGAAAAGAATATTTAGCAAATGCAAAATAAATTTTTTTGATATCAAATACTAATTGAGAGGAAAACTTAATAAAAACGATTTGTATATTTTTGCATATTTTGCTTGCAAATAGAATGAATAGATAGATTGTTCTATGTGCAGCTATTTTGCCTTCAAGGATGTCAGTTTTTGGTTCCAATTAAGAATCTTCTGTCTTTGGTTATGTGTGGCACACACAGGTGGGTGGGATGTGGCTCCACTTTGCTGTGAAAAAGCAGATGACTTGGCTTTCTGAGTGTTATTTGTATAAGCAGACAATTGTATGGACCGTTTTCACACTATTTCTTTAGCAGAAAGTAGGTTTTTTGTGTGTGTCTGGGATTTGGGTGAACTGGCCCATATGTTAAAATACCCATACACACACACACACACACACTATACCTTTTTGAGATACACTGTACAATACTGCAGCTTGATGCCTCGTGCACTTTCATACATACACTTCATACATACTGTCTTGCAGATCTGTAATTGCTCAGATCGACCTGCCCTTCTTAATAACGAACGTATATTTACTAAAAACAAACACATCCACACACCATCTCTTGAACACACATAAACATGTACGCAGACGGAGCATATACTCCCCGTCATCCACTACTAATTAGGAGCTAATTATCTAGGCAAGTGTAAACAATCTCAGCAGATGGCAAAAACCATGGCATTAGCACTAATGACCTTGAGCAGTGTGAGGCCGGGGGCTTCCATTCAGGAACAGCCTCTCTCGTTATGATATGCTGTATTATCATTAAATGCCACACGCATGCACACACAAATACGCACACACCGCCAACCAAGGTTACTATTAAACCAGTAACCATTAGCTCACAATATTGTCTTATTATGTTTTACATAGAAAGTTTCACTTGTTTTCACTACAGCAAGTGGCTATTTTAGGGTCATTTCTTGGGTTTAAGATTAATGTTAAAATGACCAGTGAAGGTCCTCACAAACATAGTTACATATGTGGTTTTACTTTCTATGCATGCATATATGGCTTTTCTATCCAGTTGCTTACTGATTTGACTTGCTGATGGGAGTATCTGTACCTGGAGTGGATGAAATAAGTACTTCTGAGCATTGTTGAAAATTGTGCATAGCAGAGAGTATACTACTTTTAACCACTCTGATTATGTATGAGCGTGTTTTTCATCTCATTTTATATACACAACATCCAGTGAGCTGATGTTGTGCTGTTCAAATACTGCTTATTGTACAAGATAAAATAATAAACACTGTTGCTCCCACACAGGGAAACTGTAGAGTACAGGAACAGAAGGTGGTATTTGCTTCAATACAAAGTCGTCTCTGATATGTTTAGATTTTCTTTAATATATCCTGTATTAACACATTTCAGAGTGTTTGCAACACACATCTGGCATAGGTCCAACATGTGGTATATTTTGCTTACAAACAGCGAAAATTATTAACTGACTACAAGTCTTGAGGATGAGAAGATCTCCTGTCTTCTTAATCTGTGCTGTCCTTTGGTGGTCTGGGATAATATAAGTGTGCAAGTGGTCATTTTTATGACCACTTGCAAGGACTAGTGTATTGGTGTAGTCCAGTTTGGTGTTCTTCCTACTAGAGCTAGACCGATAGCTGATATGCTTATTGCAGGTATATCTGTTTCGGTTTATATGTCGGAACAATAAGTAAGAAGAGATGGCAGTAAGGAAATGCCAAACAAGTTTGAGGTCATTTAGAAACAGAGAGTTTGTCCACCAGAGAGAACTGACAAGTTTATTTTTTCAACTGCTCAGTATGTATCTTTAAAAAAAAGAAAAGAAAAAAAAGAACCAATCAAAGGGATCTGTATATAGACTGTTTTTGTATTTTATGTGTGTATGTTGAAAAGAATTACTGTCAATATATCATCATGGGAGTTTTTAAACTCCCAAATATTGATATCCCCTCTAAACTCTAGCATTGGTCGGGCTATTCTTCCTACTCCTACCTTGCATTTCTTATTGGAATTCCATGTGTCATATTAAGTGGTTATGTCAGTTATTTGCATTATTTCATAATGATAAAAGGACCTGCGTAAAAGGTACTGTGAGATTGTGTTTTCAGCCCTGTGACTGCATGTGCATTCTTAATTGTTTAAAAATGGGGGAAACAAAAAACCATATTCATGTATTTATTTATTTAAATCTGAAGGCATATAATACAGTATAACCTTCTTATAAGGTTTTATACTGTATCTTCTATCCTGCATCTGGCTTAAATATAGGACTGGATGTGTGCACAACTATCCTTGTGCCATGTTTTACAATAAACCTCCACTCCTTATTAACTAGGAGTGTTTAGGATGCGGATGTAGTGGCTGGAACAATATATGAATTTGAGCCAAAGAGTAAACAGGCAATTTGCAAGAAACATTTGATAGCAAGGCTATGGATCTAATAAAAATATTCATCGTGAGTGTACATCGTTCATAGACATGATTTTCCCATCTGTGCCTCTGCCCACTATTGTATCCCTATGAAGTGACATCAACATTAACTAACAGAACCTCTCCTGAATGATGTTCCCCATGATGTACATGCGATATTGTTCATATAAGTTTTACCATTTAATTCACATGAAAAAAAAGCAGAAAAATAAATAAAAAAATACTATAATGGAAAATGTTGAAGAACATCTCATCTAATTTAGTCTATGAGGATACTGCTGTTCATCCAGGTGTAAGTCTCCTTGTAGACCTAAGATGACTAATGAACCCTTCCACTCCACTTGTAACTGTGCCTCAGAGTAGCTCTGGACACTCATTCAAATTGGCTCCAGAAGTGCGTGTCTTCTGCTTTCTCTCATCTTTATCAATGTAAAGTGTAGTTTGACATTCCTTGCCTCGCCTGCTCAGATACTGCTGTCATAACACATACTCACGCTCATTGAAGCACATCTGTACCCTCCAATCAAAACAGCTTTGTGATCACGTTCTCCTCAGAGAAATAAATTCAGTTCCAATTCCCCCCCCCCAAGTGTAACATGTTTTTGGCAAATAAAGCTATATTTATTATACATCTTCTCAGGCCCGGCCACTCTAAGGGAGTCCTGCTTGCTCTCCTGCCAATTGTGAGTAAAAAAAAACCAAACATTGGAGACAGGTGTGGGAGTTGGTCAAGCAAAAGAACAAAGTGATGGAGTGAAAAGAAGGTGGGTAGAAAGAAAGAAAGAAGAAAGAAAGCGGAAGCATGGAGGCTGCATTGTGTGACCCCCATCTGGGACATAAATGGCAAAGGCAAGCGGCTTCTGGTATCTTGCTTTTGAAAGACCTGAGCCCTTCATTTGATCCCGCCTGCCCAGCTTGGCAAAGGCCATCCTGCCCTTTTTCTTACAATGACAACACTTTTCTTTCCAGAACAATGCATCATAGGACTGTTTGGCTCTGATCTGCATTATAAAAGAGGCCTGGTTTTCTTGCTGTAAGATGCATCTAGACAGGTAGAGGGTACAGGGAGAAAGAGAGCGTGTCCTTAAGGCTGCATTCAGACCAAATCAGGCACTGCAGTGAAAAGTTAAAACAGAATCAACTTTTGGAGAAATGCAACCGACATCACGCTGCTGTGGCCAATATTGCTAGCGATCAGACCGGCAGACGCCCAGGTGAAGAAGAACTTTGTTTACCATGTAGCATTCCGCTGTTAACTGAGCAACTGTGAAGATGGAGGAGAGACTGCTAATCGCTGCAATGCCTGATTTGGTCTGAATGCAGCCTAAGAAAGAGCTACACTTCAGAAGTGGAAAGAGGAGTCTGTGCCCACCTTTGAAACGTCATTTGTACGGTACCCTTATTATGTATAAACTTAATTTATTTTTACCTATTTTCTTTCTATTTTTTAAATGATCCTTTTGTTTGTCTGTGCTCCGTGTGCCTTGACTGTCCTAAGCTGTTTGTCATGTATTATCTGACATCTGACGTTGAAAAGCATTTCATACTAACAGTTCTACAGGGAATTTGCATCCCCTTCAAAGGGATAGCCAATAGTTTCTTTTTTTTGTTTCTGTTTTTTGCTTTGTTGTTGTAGTTTTTTGCCTTGTGGTTTGTCCTACTGTCCTAAGCAATTAACAGTCTAATTAGAAGTTGTAAGGATGTTAAATACATTAAATCAGTATTGTTATAACGAAAGCATTGTCATTCTTAGTCTTAAATCAGTGTAGAATTACTCATGACAACTTCATGGAAACAATGTTTGTCACATGAGTTTATTTGAGCAACAACTGTTAGAGCCACTGAATGTATGACCCTGTTATGAAAACTAAAATTAAAAAAAAGTGGTTTAGATAATCTGGCTAAACTGTCGGCCCTTTACCATCTGTCTGCTCGTCTATCTTGTACCATTGGATTTCATTGTAGTGTTGTAACCGTGTTCCCTGATCCTAGCAATTACTTTGATGAGTACAATCATAACTGATAGAAAATATGTCTAAAAGAAAACAGCAGCAACAAAGAATTACTATCCAAGTTGTAATAAATCAGAATTATCCTTTAAAGGCATTAGAAAGCAGAGTGATACAGCAAGGCTTTCGCATGAAAATAGCATCTCTTCCTCAATAGCAAAAAGACATCAGCCATAGTATTATAGATGTGGCACAATGTATCATAGCAGTGTTTTACACATAATGATGCAGTGCTAATACTGCAGCTCTATCTGCCGATTGACTCAAGGACTCAGAGATCCTCCAGGCACTTTGCTACTGTTCCCTCAAGCACCCGCTTTTTATCCATTTTGCTCTTACTCCACAATAAAAACATTCTGTTCCCCGATACGGAGCAACATTAGTTTGGTTACGCAAAGAGCACTTCATATACCAGTAAAAGGAGTCATTATTCTCAATGGCAGCCAGAGACTGATGTGCTACTGTGGTGCGATGGTCCACACCTGATCTGTGGCTGCACGAGGTGGGAAAGAAATGCAGTGTGTTTCGTCAGTGCCATGTGGGGAGATTGTGACAATGAGTGGAGAGAAATCTGATATGGGATGGTGACGCTGGATAGGCGGAGTGTGTGTTTGTGTGTGTTAGGAAAAGAAAGGGAGTGCAGATAGTGTATGTGCATGCACGTATGCTGTTGTGTAACACGTATAGTGCAAGTCCGTGCGTGTGCGCCTGTGGGTTCTCGCATGTATGAGGATGTAAGAAGACAGCTGATAGGATGTCAATCACAGGTGCTCCACCTGTCACGGCAGTGCTGCTGGTGAGGAATGGTGCTGACCTTCAGCAGTGACAAGGGAGCAAGGCAGCACAATTAGACTACACTTCTGCATCTCTCCCTCTCTTCCTCCCTCTTGCCGTTCATAGATGACAGGCCACACCCACCTCCTTTCAATACCCACAGTTCAATGTCACCTGATGAGTGTAGCGTTTTAATGTTTAAACTGAAGAGAGGGTGCAACCAGACAGGGACGTGATGCCGACCTCCAACCATAGATGTGGGAGGGAAAGGGAACAGGAGATTTACGCACGGAAGGATGGAGTGAACCGGTAAGCAGTTGAAGAAATTGAGGGAAAATTTAGAAAAAATGCAAGCAGTGAGACGATCAGTCAGGTTGTAAACAAACCCCGGGTTAGTTAAAATAATAGGGAAGGGAAAATGAAAGTGCACTTTAAAATTATTACCCAAACTGTCCTTTAACCTGAAGAACTTTCCATTGTGCAAACTCATAGTTTTCCTGGGATTATTACCAGCACTTTCAGTTTTACCCTTTAATTAAAGTGGCAGCTAATTTGGCAAAACTGTCAGCTTGTTTACAACCTGTATAATTGTCTGGCTGTGCCTGTTTCTTAGCCTCTTCGACCAAGTTTTAGCAATGTCCCTGCATAGACCTTTTTCACAGAAGGCTTTTTGACTTGTCATAGCAGGAAAAGCAAAGGTGGAAATTAACGATTAACAATGATTCCATTAAGCTCCAGCAAGCTATTACAGTGAGCCAGCACACACAATACCAGGACCAGTGGGATGTAGCCATCAGTAATGTTATTAAACACACGTGCTTTTCCTGCTGTTACAGCAAAAGGTCTATTCTGAGATTTTAGCAATCCATAGGTGAGTGCAATGTAAGTAAAACCAATAGTACAGATGGTGAGAGCTACAAAAAGATAACATGATAGGATCATGTAGGTCATGATAAAGTAAGTTGCTTTGGATCCAAAATAGTAGGTGTTCATTTTACAAATGAAAGAGCAAATTTATGGGAATAGGCGAATGGTAAGTTAAATATAGAGGTAAAAGGAAGGATAGTTGTAGAGAGAAGAAAAGCAAACAAATGGAGGGACAACTAAAGAGCGAGGGCCACAGGTCACTTATAAAAGTAAATGGAGAGCGAGTTTAGGATGGGTAAAGGACAGGTGAAGCCCCACATTGCACGACGAGGGTGTGATCTTCCCATAGATAGCGATGAGCGCAGGACCTCTGATGGATGGTCCAACCTCGGCCCTCTTTGCAGTGTCATTAGGCAGACAGGTTTGCAGGACTTGTCTGAATGCAGCATGCAGTGCTACTGCCCATTCATCACCAGGCTGCTGTGTCTGCTGAAGCCATCAAGAAGAAAGTTCCACTGATGTGCTTTCTGGAGTTATGGGAAGTGAGGATTTTCACACGTACAATCTATAAGTCATAACTTCCTGCAATAGCCTTGATTCATTTTACTTTGGCATATGTGCTAAGAAGACGTTTTGATGAATTGAAATCCTAATATAGTTGTGATTTACTTGTGTTTTTCTATCTATGTGTAGGTGTGACTATGAAAATTTGAATTCTAACTCAAACTCAAGACTTACAGTTGGATTTAGAGGGTTTCCACAGATATCTACACACAAGGATTGAGCGCTTCACACACTCATATGGTACATATGAGTACATACTGTGCATTCATACACTCAGTGATACCCAAACTGGCCTCCAGCACTGACTTTATCTCAGCTCTTTTACTCCAGTATGAATTGGTCCAACGTTAGCTTCATTCGGCACTATTAAAGCACACATGTGCCTCAGATGACATGAAATCTTTTTTTATTATTATTATTTCTTTTACTGATGGGCATTAACCTTCAGATTGGGGGTGATGGGGGGAATTCTGTGGTTTTACACGTTTAGGATCCTGACAAATCATACATTGTTTTTTGTTTTTTTTGTTTTTCAGGACTAAATGTAATGCATCCAGCAAAATTCATACCAGGAGTTACATAAATAAAAAGTCCAGAATTTCTAGTTTCAAGAGAAAGATGAGTCGAGTATGTGATTTAAAAAATAAAAAAAAAACTGTGCTAAATTGAGTGCAATGATAATAATTTAAGCATTCAAGAAATAACACAGATATGGCCACCCAGAAATATATATTTTGGCTCAGGTTAGCATTTCCCCAGATTGGTAGGTCTGGTGTGTATGAGGTTTCTTCAGGACTGCTGGGACATTATGCAGTGCGATGGAAAATGGGCACTGTAAACTGGAGTGCATCTTACATAAACTGAATGGAAAAACTATTTTTTTTTTATTCTATAAAGTGGGGGAGGAGAGTAGTTCGCTGAGAGCAGTGGAGTGGCTGAGTGTGTGTATGAAGTGTCCACTTTTGGACAGATGCTCATCAAACAATGGCAGACGTGGTTACATAGGTGGGAGGCAAACCTGTCAATCACAGCGCAGCCAATACGCTTCCATTTGAGGAAGCTGTCAGTCACCTGATATGTGCAGTAATGGCACGGGTGTCACCAGAGAGAGAGAGAGAGAGAGACTGGGCAGAGGGAGAGAAAATGATTTGGTAAACTGGAAGGAGAAGAGCTGCCACTTCTCCGAGATGGTTCCTGAATTTGCTACCTACAGCTGTTGGAGATAGTTGTTGTATTGTATAGTATTGCTGCAGGGAACATTATTGAATTAGATACCTAAATGCAGCCATAGCTTTAGGTGTGTGTTTGTTTGCTATCTGTACTATGTTTTTCTAATTTCTTTTACAATATTATTATCAAAACCAAACTGTAAAAAAAAAAGACACGTTGTGGTTTTACGAGAGGTTATGTGCCAGACTATTTCTTGGACGGGCACAGGAACTTCCTGGACTGTTGTTGTCTCTGTGAGGTTGCTAAGCAACTAACATAGACTAGAAACTAGCTCTTGAAAGAAAAGAGTTTCCCTTCCTCTACTGTTGAGTCACTCTTGTTATATGGCAGTACAAAACGTTACCAATGGATGCTCACATTGTATCTTATGGTCTTATTTTAGTTCGGTTGTATTTCTTGGTCTTAGTAGCATTCACAATCAAATGCGGTCTTTTTTTTTTACTCAAAAGCTTCTCATATTAGACAGGGCCATCTCACCAACAGAAATTCAGTTTGGCTAAAACTTGCAACCTCTCTTTCAATCCCATTTCTGCTCCCGTGTTGACAGAAAGTACGGAAAAAAAAACAAGATTTAAATTTCCACCTGCCCTTCAGACACATCTGTCTTTAGAAGTTTTTTTATTTTATTTTATTTTATTTATTTATTTATTTTTACCACAAATAGTCTAGCTCAATAAAATGTTAATAAATAATAAACATTTTCATACTGACTTCAAAACTCTTTCTGGCTGAGCTTTGGAATAAAGTTGTTGTGCATGAACTTCTGACCTCTATGAATGAAAAGATTACCTTTTTGAAAGTTCACGTCAGGTTTGACATGCAGCCAGCCACAAAACCAAAACTGTGCTCCTCAATGTATAATCAGACATTTGACAACCTCTTCTGGGCCTCCTAAATCTCAGTGTGGCTTTGGATACAATACATCATTCTATCCTTCCCTGCCATCAGTTTTGTTCCTTTGTCATATACTGCCTTTATTATGTCTTCTGCACACACATCTACTCTTGAGTGATCCCGTCCGTCTCCAGGATATTCAAAACTGGATCTCTTAAAACTTCCTGCAGTCGAAATCTAAAAGGACAATCCACATACACATACTAGATTGCTTCAACTATCAGATTTCCAATAATAAGCTACATTATTTATCCCAATCTGTCATTATTACTATTATTACTTTTATTATGTCATTCAAAGAGGAGTTGGGACATTGTGGATAACCGTTAAATCCAATTACAGTTTGTGATGTTTGAGAATTGTGAGTTTTGTGCTTAGAAGCCAGAAAGCCAGTGCCTATTCTCTGAGACTTTACAAAAACACTTATGCTCACAATAACAAACCTCATGTCTTCCATTGCAGTGTTTCTGCGGTATCTGGTGCCACTTTGCCACCTTGTCCTCCCTCTTCCAACTCTCTTCTCACTCCGTTTCTTTAATCTTGATGAGAATATTGTGTTAAAATAACAAAGAGCAAGTGTTTGCTACTTGCTACTTGTTTGCTACCTTGACTTTTGTTGACAGAGTGTAGGGCATAATTTGACATATATAGCAACCCTGCTCACTGCCCATTGGCCTGTGAGTCCCTTTGCAGCAAAATACCCAGCGCTAATACCCATCCAATCAGGCTTCTGGCTTAAGAGTTTCTGTGTGCAGTGATGTAAAGAAAACCCTTGTTTTCCCCTATAACCTAATCCTTGGACTTTATTATACAGTTTAGCATTTAGAGAATGTTTTTGTACCTCCAGCTTTATCATGGCTCTGTTCCTCCAACCCACTTTCTTCTTTCCATCCTTCTCTTTTATGCTTTATCCACTTTCTCTCATTCTTTCCTGTGACCTGGGTGTACTGGAACAATATACTGTGGCCTGATCACATATAATACCCAAATTGAAAGCTCATTAATGAAAGATTATGGCTCCTCTGAATAGCAACCGTGGGCTTTTATTCTGTGCCCATATATCGTACAAAGAACCAAACACAAAAGGAACAAACATTGACCCCTGCAGGAGTATGAAAGACTACAGCGGGGGTCTTTTGTGCCAGTATTTAAACACACACCCTTGACCAGAAGTTATGACCCCTCTACTAATAAGTAAAGAATAAACAACTTTTTTTAATAGCAAGATATATAATGGAAAATAAAGAAAAGGAAAACATGGCTTGCCATACCGTAGCATTTAGTGCACTTAACTACTGCAATTGTGTTCCTTCCCGCTGCTCCATTTTGGATCTCCAAACACTTATAAGTAGGTACTCACTGGAAGCAATCAGAGGGGAAAGAATAGCAAGGGGGTAAACCAGGCAAGATTACTGTGAAAGAACACGGCAGGAGGTCAAAGAAAAATGTATGACAGAAGGTAAGAAGGAGCTAATTGGCTTGCTGAGCAGTCAAACCAGCCCCATCCATTCCCTTGGCTTTATTTAGACATGCCCTTCATTAGGTGAGTACAAAGGGGACAGAGCAATGATCACATTTATCCCGGGGAGGTGGGGGGGGGGGCTTACATTGTGTGTGTGTGTGTATGTTTGCTTGTGTCGCAAGGGGACGGGCGGGGGGGTCTCCTTGTTTATATGTATATGCCTTTGTCGCAGTGTGAGCGTCAGAGGATGAGCAGAAAGCCACCAACAGAGACAGGGATGAGATGGATGAGGTGGGCGACGTGTGTGCACATGCAGCCCTGTTTGTGTGGAGACTTTGTCAAGATCCCAGCGGCACACCGTGTGTGTGTGTGTGTGTGTATGTTTGTGCAGAAAAGACATTCATCTGCTGTTTGCATTAAAACATGCATGGCTGTACACAGACACGCAGACTGATGGACGCATGCACATTCTTATGTATACTGCAAACACCCAAGCATACGAATACACGAGCATGCATGCACCCACAGACAGTCAGCAAACACACACACAGTAATACAACTGACTTTTTTTACTTCGTCATCCTGTGCCTCACTGGTGGCCTCCGCTTAGGGACTATAGATGGAAATGAGCTTTTAGCTATCTGGTGCAATAAATGTATTGTGCATTGTCCCAGTTAAATAAACAATAAAATACATCAACGCATGACATTAACCATCCAGGTTGAATTTTGTGCCATTGTTATAAGAGACATAGAAGAGGAGAGATACCAATTTGGGTGAATAAGAGACCAAAAAAAAAAAAAAAAAAAAACATTACCTGAAAGGAACCAATGTTAAAAGGACATTTATTGAGGCATCTCGACTTCACTTTTATCCAACAAACAGCTGCTGTGTGGCCATAAGAACGACTGACTAAAAATCCCATTCTAGTACATTAAAAGCCTTCTAACAAGGCCATGAAATAGAATTGTTTCCTGCCGCACTCCAGAGTGAACAAGCGCTGAATCGGGAGAGATGCTGGATAACGGCCTCTCCTTCAAACTACCTCAGCTATCAAACGCTGTGCGAATTGACCTGCACTAATCATCTTCACTAAGTAGCAATTTAGACAATTATCCCCCAGATTTCTCTTTTAAAGTGAGTACTTGCCTGAATGAATTCTCCAGGACAATGTGCCCACGCTCATCTTTGGAAGCCTTTAAAAGGCTTAAAGGCCCCATATGTAACTTTCTTTTTTACCATATTAATTACAAGTCTGACTTTTAGTTAAAATGTTGGTACTTGAGTGTTTCTCATCTGATGGTAATTGAAAATATAGGCCTCTTTACAAACAATGCATATTAGATTACGTTGGAAACAGGAGTTTGGCAAAGAAAAATCTTAACACAAGGTCTACTCACTAGCTTTTTCTGGATCTTTCATCCGCATCTCACGTCCACCTGTTATCATGTGACTGAATGTGGTGACAACTGACCTCTCCCCATGACAACTGAGCAAACCCCTAATAAAGTGAACTGATGAACTAATGAAAACCATGCAACCCGTCAGTATGGAACAATATTACAGACAAACAGCTGCAGTGCGTGTCATTGTAGCTTTTTGTTATGAGTACCCTTGATTAAGGGTTGATTTGACTTATTTTTAGATGATTGGTCAATGTTACATTTTCTATCGAGGGCCATGTTTCATGATTATTTGCTCTTTACACACACTGTTGTTGTTGTGACATGGCCTCGTGATCAAATACCCTTGATTTTAATTTTCTTTTCATTTAGACTTAGCACTGAGAAAAGACTGGCACGTCCACAGTACTATGAGCAACACATTAGCTGCAGTCATGAACACTTTGTCTTCTGAGTTGTTTCCGGCCTTGTGTTCTGACTTTATTCAGACTTTATTCTGAGTCATGCACTTCTGCGTGTATGCATTCATTCACACATACACTGACCTGCCATTCTTTAATAATTCTATTTAAACAGATTGAGAAATCTGCTTTTTTGCTGCACTGAATATTGATGATCATGATAATGATTCTGTGACTTAACCAAGACATCACCCCTAACAAACACTTGCCATCAAACCACTGCAGTAGTTGTTTACCAAATTGCTTTACTGGATATGTGGTACCAATCTTAATACCTTACTTTCAGCATTAGGAATTCCATCCTTCGAACTTTTATGTGGAAAGCCTGTGAGCCTTTTCAGGCAGACAGTTGGAGTTGTCTATGCGGCATAAATCAAACGCACCCTTTGCAACAAGGCAGTGCCCACTGTGCCCGCTCTTGTTCTGCCAGTGCTGCTGCTACATCCTCCTGTAGGCTCTGATTAAGTCCCCCGCCTAGGGAATAGCTATTTGGAATTTCCCCAAATACCAGTGATATTTGCACAGAATATTGTATTTGCGCAGAGTACTCACTGATAATACTGCGTTCAGATAATAAGAAATGTTTTCCACGTGAATTGGCTGACTGAAACATAATGATTGGTGGCCAAGACGAGTGAGAAATGTGTTATCTTGCGGCTGACATGTCATCACTACATGAGCAACACTCTCTCCAGTTCATTCTCACTCTGAACTATAAACTTGGCTCGATAAACAGTGCAGGGGGCAGTTAAGAAGTTCAGCTGACAGTCTGGCAAACACCTTGTTTACAACACCTGTGTGTGTGTGTGTGTGTGTGTGTGTGTGTGTGTGTGTGCTTGCGTGCATATCCGTTTCCTCTCCAGCCGTTGGAGCCTACAGAGGAAGGGAAGGATAGGAAAAGTAGGCTCCTCTTTTCTCTCCCTCTGTCTATGATTCCCCTGCTGTAACCTGCCCATACATTATTGAGCACTGAAGAACATTGTTCCACTGCGTTAATTTTTCAGCAGGCCAGGGGTGGACTGCAGACACACCCCATCCCAAAGCCATGGGTTAGTCAGGTCACTGATGCGTACTGTGTGTGTGTGTGGACTACATGTTTGTTCATTTATTTCCTCTGACTGCACTTATTTCCTCATACAGCGCTAGTGGTGAGCAAGGGTCTAAAAGTCTTTCATAACATCATATAGTAAGCCCTAACATTCCTCACACGCTTTCACCATTTTAAAATTACCCAATTCTTTACTTTACCTGATGTAAAAAATCTCTTCTGACATAAATTTCAATAAAATCTTATAGTACATTTAATTTGAATGGAAGATGGGGGTTTAAATCCTGCCTGTTTCAGTGTACAAGGTCCTCAGTGGAGCATAGCGCAGGTTATCTGCAGGGATGTTTCATGCAGGATTTTTAGCCATATGATCCTGACACATGAGATGCTTCTAAGCTTTATTGTGTCCCATAATACAGAATTGATTTGCCTCCATAAACATAATAGCATAATATGCTCAGTGCACTGTGCTCCACACTCCAATACTAAGGAGATTTTTCTTTCTGGATCTTGTGGGAAATTAAACCAGCTTGCTCCTGAGCAAGCACGCACGCACACACATTCCTAAACACACACGTACACAAATTTGCGTGTGGAAGAAAAAGGCAATTACACAAAAGTAACAGGAATATAGAAGCATGTATTGGCATACATTAAATCTTATTTTCTTTCCTTTTTATACTACATAATCTTTCCCACACCTGTGTATTATTATTTATTTCTTATTATTTTTCTTTGTGTAGCTCTGTTTCACAGCATTAGCTGCTTAGTCTAGCTTTGCAAGTCATTATTGGAGGTGGGGAAAGGATTGCTGTAGGGTAAGTGATAAAGGTAAGCGTGCAAGTTGAGAGCTTAGCCTGTCGTGGCTAAAGGTTAGCTCAAAGATTTACGACTGCCGTCCCTCTTTGCCCAGGCTGTTTAAAGAGGTAGACACTTTTAATGTTTGAGCTACTCTGATTGATTGTGGCCAGACACTGCCGCCTTATCCCTACATCGGAGGAGATGAGAACAGAGGAGAGGACAGATATAAGAGTGATGAGTGAAACTTTTGAAGATTCAGATTTGGTGCCTGTGCCAAGCTAATTTACATAGCTTTTTTGTTGTCCACGCTGACGTATCGCATATTTTTCTATCACTGACTAATAATTTGATAACCAAGACCAATGATTCCCAACCTTTTTTTAGCTTGTCAACTCTTTAAAACAAAGAAAAGTCTATTTGCAGCTCCCTATCACATTGCAGGTTTCTGCAACTAGATCCTCAGATTCTTCCGTGCCCTGGGGAGGTAAAGTATCTCAAATTTTACAAGGAAAAAGTAAGGATTATCTGAAATAAATCTATATATGTAGCAGAAACATGCTTGTTTCTTCATGTTTTTTTTTAATCTTGGGAATCATGTTGTGGCCCTTCATATTCTTTCTCCTGACCCCTTGGGGGAACCTGGACCACAGGTTGGGAACAGCATCCTAGAATGACAAGAATGAAGTTTTTTTTCAATTTAATTTATTTTTTTGTTGTTGTTGTTGTTTTGTTTTTTCTTGGTCTTGTTTGGTTATGTGTATGTGTGTAAAATAAATACGCGAGACCATGCCGGCAGCATGGTCTCATGGGAAATGCAGTGCTGCAGGCGAGGAGGAGGAGGAGTCACTGAGCCATGAATGGAACAAAAAGGGCCAACAGTAATACACTGGAGACGTGCCAAAGGATGTGTGCTATAGGGCAAGATATGTGCGTTTGTGCACATGTATGTGTATGTATGGATGTGTTATGGACGTGTGAGTGTATGTGTGAACAGAATAGTAAACAGCTGATTGGTTCTATATAATACATATGCCATATGTGTGTCCTGTGCATGGGCACAGGCTAGTGGAAATCAGCAGCTGGCCTTAGTTTGAGTAAAATATCAGTCACTCAGCACACACACACACACACACACACACACACACACACACACACACACACACACACATCTGCCAAACCACTCTAACACACACACACACACACAACAGATACACACACAAACTGTACAGTTCTGTGCTGACATACAGTACATACACTGGCACATTTTGGAGCTCCTCCATTTCCCGTCCTGCGTACGCACACATACACACACATACACGCACATACACATGAACACACTCAGCAAGAGGGCCAGACCAGTGTGCTAAATAAAGACAGACAGTGGAACAGATTTTCACACCCAGCGGGGCCATTAGCAGCTCAGTTACACCACCAGAAAACTTCCATCCTCATCAGCATCACAAACACACAAATCCAGACACCTGTCGTCAAAGAATGACACATACACACAAATTGTTTAGACATAAACAAATCACATGTCGACCCAAAACAGGCACCCACATACTCATTCACGTCAAAACACATATTCAGTCTATCAACACCAGTGAGTACGTTTTTGATATGCAAGTTTAAAAAGTAGCATGCACCTGTATGTGTGTGTTTGTCTGTATGTGTGGGGCCCCCAGGCTGCAGCTGAAATATGTATGCTGTGTCCGGGAGCACCGGGCCCCTGAGGATTGAGCTAGGAGGGAGGTTGCTACTCATGGCTGCCACTGCAGCACTACCGCCTTCTGGGAACTGGAAAGTAGCCCGTGTGTGAGTCGGCTGCCTGACTGCTAGAACTCAGCCATGTGGTTTGCATTAGGCTCACTAAAGCTGAGAAAACTGTCATCTGCAAAGCTGGCGAGCTCTCAGACATATTAAGAAGAACTCAGGTGCATTTTCATGAAAATTAGAAGAAGACACAAGAGATTATTTTAACACATCTAGCCACTATTCAGCCTGCATTACATTGAGTCTAATGTGTTTTCGTTCATCATGAAAGAAAATCCAGAGACGATCCTGAGTACAGGGTAAAACAAGCTTTGTCTGAGCTCGTGGGTACATTATCATGCAAAAGTGATGTAAATCAGTCACCTGAAATGATTCACCTGAAGTCCCAAAGCAACAGTGAACAAATACAAAGTGAAGATTTCATGGTCCAGATGCTGTAGAAACATGACTGAATTTCAAGTTTTTCTTAATGTGTTAGCTTAATTATTTTCTTTGAAACATGTTCCAGTCTTGTTGTGTGTGGTCTTATTTTTTTTTAAATTATTATTATTTCCATTATATTTTTGTGTGTGTGACATTACAGCCTAAAGACTGATGGTGGTAAGGAGAATTTAAAGGCTTGTTTGTGACCTTAAGCTGAGTATTTGGAGGGAAATAGGAGAAATGTCCCCGCTATAGCTCTTGTTATTTTAGAAATGAATTCTCCAAGTTCTTCTCAATTATGAATTCTCACCCCAGGGCAGGCATTTGTACCTGGCACTGTTCTCATTAATGAGAGAGCTGATTTAATTGACTGTGTGCTGCAGACTGGGTTGTGACCGTCCATCTGACACACTAACCTGCACGCACACATGCACACACACACACTCGCATGCCCCAGCTTTGAGTCGACCTGGGCCGTGGCTCCAGGGAGCATCCTCTGGCATGAGCTGTGCTGTATGCAAATGAGGGGCCTCTATCACACAATAATTGCTTTGTATTGCACAGGAAGCACACAGCCGCATCGTGGAAGCTTGAGCTGAGTTGGGTTTGGTTTTGTGTTCACATTTACTGGAAGTGCATAAGAACTTGTTGGTCGTTGTGACTCTGCATTTATGTCTTGGCTGTGGCATAAGACAAGTGATACAGTATGTTACCTTTATCAATGGTTGTTTGTAATATACAGTGGGCCTATGTGCTGCACTTGGGGTGAGGGGTGTTGGGTATTTGATGGTCAAATCTCCAATGGCTGGTATGTCTCATATAGGCGATTCAATTCTCTCAAGCACTTTTGCTACATGTTACACATTTATACTGCTGGTTGAGTGACACACAAGAAGAAGTCCCTCTGAAATAAAATTACTTTCAGAAAAGATAATTTCATACTTGTCCGTTATGTTATTATAGTATTCCGTTTTTAGGACATTTCATTGTTGTTACAGTTACAGTATGTAGCTAACGTGCTGATAAATATAAAGAATATAGACAGTAATGCAAATGGCTGATCCGTTATCTTTGTGTGGGTTCATTGTGCGTGCTGCCGCGGGGCTCCAGTAGGGGGGGTTCGTGGCGCTCCTCTCCTTCACTCAATACAGACGAGTGAAGGTGAGAGCTGTGTGCTGGTCTTTCTATCACTCTGCCCTCTATGGAAGCCCATTTCCGCCAGTAAAAAAAAAAAAAAAAAGAGATAAAAATTATGAGATACAAAGTCATAATTATGAGATAAAAAAGTCAAAATTATGAGATAAAAAGTCATAATTATGAGATAATCATGTTTTTGCTGTAAGGTGTGTGTGCAGGTGTTTATTTTATCACTGTAAGAGGTCTGTTCGTGTGTCAGCTATACTACGCTCCACTATGTTCAACAGCTAGTCGCTAACTTTGACTGAGTACAGTTGGTTTATCAGAGCTTTTTTGCTGATGAGAGCAGCCAGAGTGAACCAAACAGTAAAGTTGCAGGCCATAAAACCAAAACAGTGAGCTGAAAGACGGTAAAACGCTCCGTAGAGCTGCAGAGATTGGTGATAATTCTCCATGGGTTCATCATCATTAGTTTGTTAGTCATTTGATCCATTGTTGATATACAATATTGACTAGGGCAGCTTTAATTACATTATTATTATTATTATTAGTAGTAGTAGTAGTAGTAGTAGTGTTTCCCACTATTTTCAGTTGTATAGATTAAGTTATTAATTTATTAATGAAAAAAGAATTGGCATATTAATTGTTAATGAAAACAATCATTAGTTGCAGCCCTAAGCCATTATGTCAACACATGTCCCCTGAGTGTTTCCCTCCTGCTGCGTGCCTGTGATGATTCCACCATTAGATATCACTGATGAGCTCTCATGGACTTCCTAATGAGAGGTACTACTGGAGATACTCATCAGTGATCAATGTTTTCTTTGGCCTCACACCTTCCTGTGGGTGAGTGAGTGTCTGTGAATGGGTGATACGGTATGCCTGCGCTCGTTTTGTTTGCACAACCCCTCTCTCCGCCTCGCTGCATAGCTTTCTGACTCTCTCCGCTCTTTCCCTGCCTCCCTCTTACTTCTGCCCCCCTCCTCATTCTCTTTTATCTCCCCATCGCAGATAAAAGCAAAGCGCACATCGCCGGGGAACAATTAGTCTCGGCCATCTCAAATCACTATTGCACATCTCAATCTCCCTCATTTTTGCAGCCTATCTTCCTCTGTGCCAGGCATAGAATTAACCCACACTGCTTTGGGAGATGCCCAGCAGGCACTCCAACTCTAAAGGCACCTCAGTCTATTTGACATTTTATCTCTATTTTGCATCTGTTAAGCCGTCCATCTGCCACGCTGCTCTCTCATATATAATTTTCACTCGCTCTTTTCTTATATCACTTAACCTAAGTTTTCCTTTTTCTTCTGGTTCATTGTGCATTCTTTCTTTGCACTAACAGAGACTTCACTTCACAGTGTGACTTCCTGATTAGCCGGGTCTGTGTTTTTGCTCTGCTTTTTATGCTTCTGCTGTGTGGAGGCCTTCTTCGTGTTTGACTAGCTTAAGGGATCAGAATCTAACAGAACACAGCGCCGTCAGGATGGCAAGGGGCACAATTTAGAACTTGAAAATGCTAGGTAGTGATGTGAGTTGAATCTGACAGATCAATACTGTGTGGTGCTTTATTGAGTCTCCTCTGTCTTCTTGTATTTGTTACAAATATTTATTCATGACAGCCTACGGGCTGGCAGCGCGCTCAGGTTCTCAAAAGTCAGACCAAAGTGCTGTTTATAAATACGCATCAAGAAGGTGCTGGAATACGAATATGTCATGCACTTATGAACTACTGTTCATATGCTTGTAATTGTTCTGGATTTTCTTCATTATGCACCTTTGTGTGTACCATGTTTTATATCCTTAATTGGATTCCTGCTTTGTAAAGGCAAAAGAATTTCTACTTATCAGTTTGACATATTTTTTCTCAACATAACTTAAAATAACGTTTCAATCTGCAATGCACTATTTTGGAATGAGATAATTACTCATCTGTCATCACTTCTCTGAAGTATACAATCAGTTCCCACTCCAGTTCATTAGATACACCTACCTAAAACTAATGCTTTTATGCAACAGTCCTGCAATAAATCCTAAATGATGCTGCTGCTGTACTACATTATACTGAGAGGTATCACTAATATTTTGTCCACCCCATTTATATCAATGAGGGTAGATTAAATATTACAACAACGGCATAAACAGGAATTGCCTAGTTGATCACCAATAGTTTCAAATGAGAGCATTTAGAACTGGAAACTAAGGGTGTTTTACCATGTTGTGTACTTCCACGATAAGATACTATACTAGTAGTGTAAATAATACCTAGGCAGAAATCTTTTCATCAAATTAAGCGTATACTTCCAGAAACCTCAGTGGAAAATCTGAATCTGTGAGTGAAAATGAAAAGCTTGTAAATCATCTTTGGTCTCTCGCTCTGTTTTACTTTCATCCCCTATTTTCCTCCCCATTCCTCCTCTTATCAGTCTACCTCCAGTGGATTTGTCGAGCCAAAATTGAAGAACAAAATATCAGCACTATAGATCATTTTGACAGTTTAATTTCAACGCCTGATTATCAGTCAATTTGATAATTATATTATTCAACCATCCAATTAATGTGTTCTATATTTACAATGATCATCAAGTAAGCTCTCCATTTTTGCGTCATTTATCAAGGGTGAGATATTAGAGCCACAAGGGACCTTGACAGTTTGTGTTTGAGGCTTCATGATTGAGATATAAAAATCAATGTGTCTGTTGCCAAGTTCAGTATGTGCGTCACCCTGTGGAGCGGTTCTCGCTGGTCTTCCTCAATCCATTCCTTCACACTCAACAGAGCGTGTTCAAGAAACACAGAAAGCACGAAAGACAAAGCGAAACGGAGTGGAGGCGAATGAATGGCGAAAGGATTTCATGCCTCCTCCTCGGCTTTACTTCTCTCCTGTCTGCTCCGTCTAGCTTGGAGGAAAGTGGTGCGCCATGCCAATGAGTTACTGACACACAAATACACAGAGCAGGAGCTGCAGGAGCAATCCTTCATGACTTGGTGCCTCTGCTTCCTCTTCCCTGTTAGCCAGGCGTCTCTTGACACTCCCAGAGCAAGTCAGGATCACCCAACGCAAGCAACAGTGCCTCACCTGAGATTAGGTAGCTCCAAATGGGACACGTTCAAAAAGGGTTTTCCATCTGGAGTGTGGCAGCTTGGTGTTTACATGCCAGTGATAATCAAATACAGCAGACTTTGCTTTGTCTTAGGTGAGATCCTTGCATCTGACCATCTACAGTCAGATAGATGTAAGCATCAGCTGCTCTGTTCAAGTCTTCCCATTCAACGGTTTTTCAGTAGTTTGACAACTCGATGTTTGTTCCTCATCTATGCCTACTTATCAGGATGAAAGATACATTCACATGAAATAATTTTGCTTTTCCCTCTCTTATCCATAAAGCTCACACTTCTTCCCCGTCATTCTTTAGTGTGTGTTTTCATGTGCGCATTTGCGCCTCCGGGTTCGTGGATGGATGTGTGTGGCATGTAAGAGTGGGTGTTCTTTATTCGGATGCTTTTGAGGTATTTTCCGTTCGCTTGGTTTAGCAGCAAGATGTCTCATTAAAAAAAACAAAAAAACACCTCAATTCCAAACTCTGTTCTTTGCTCTTTGCAGATGACGTGCCTCCCTACTTCAAGACAGAGCCGGTGCGTAGCCAGCTGCATCTGGAACGCAACAGGCTGGTGCTGACCTGCATGGCTGAGGGAAGCTGGCCGCTGGAGTTCAAATGGATCCACAACAGCACGGAGCTGACCCGCTTTTCACTGGAGTACAGGTGAGGACAAAGATGAGAGAGATGTTTTACTGACTGACTGATTGACGGATACAATGATTGGTCCAATAAATGGGATGAAAAATGTTTATTTGCCCATAAAGCTGCCATATTTGCACCAGCATACTGTCATAGAAAGGGTCGGTCAAAATTGAGTTAATACCAGTATCTCTCTTTGTGACTTTATTTTACTTAATTATGGCTAGAATGTACAGAGGAAATGATTACAGCGACCAATAAGTCTTAAACGTACATGTCGGGTAAAGCTAGCTGGTGAGGTAATCGCAGCTATCCTAAGCTGAAGCTACATTTTCCCACATTTTCCTACAGTAACTGTTTCACATAGTTCTTTTCATCACAGTAATCTCACAGTTAATTCAGTACCACAGAAATGAGGCGGCAGCTAAATCAAATTCTGACCTAGTCGGGCTAAAAGGTAGCAGACGTCAGCCTAGCTTCGTTAGCAGTGTAGCAGTGTAACTGTCACCTCAGCATCTGTCTCTAATGAAATGTTGGTGATTTGGTGTCATTAATCACATATTTAAACTTATAAAATTAGAACACATGTTGTTTGTGTTTGGGCATTACATTCAGATTGTCCAAAGGCAGAGTATCTGCATTTTTAGGTATTTTGTGACAATGATTTTTTTTTTTTAGATAAAATATTCTGCCTAAAAAGATAGATATGTAAAATGAAGACTCAAAACTCTTTTCTTCACCTTTACCATTTCTGTAGTTATTGCTCTCTGTTCCTGTAGGGCAGTATAGGATTCTGCATGTGCATTTTCTTCAACACAGCCAGTTATAATTTCATCCTGGAATAGCCTACTAAATAAAGAAATAGCTCTTGCTGTTTTGTTTCTTTTCCTCTCTTTGTCTTTTTCGTTTCTGCCTCCCTCCTTTCCCCTCGTGGCTCCGTGAACTCCATCACTCTCTCTAGAGGGGCAGCGCACAAGCGAAAGGCGTGAATGAGGGTTAGGGCAGGAGATAAACCGTCTTTAATGGTAACTGGAAGATCTGTAATGTGGCAAACATTGCTCTTATCTCAGAGAGCAGTGTGTCTTTCTGTGTGTAGGTATGCGCGTGTGCCGACAGCAGTGTAAATGAAGCACTAGAGGACTGAAAGAAAGCTCGTTGACACACGCTTTGGTGATCTTAGCTGAACTGTTAATATGTGAGAGAGTGTGTATGTGAAAACAACAGAGGGTGATCGTACAAGCAACATGAGCCTTGTTGATGGAGCTGGGCCTTTCTCCTGACAATCTCTGGAGAGGGATAAGACCAGAGTGGGAGCAGTGGGGTAGGAAGGGCAAGAGTGACACGCAGATGCTATAACAATTGATCAGAATGGACTGTACTTGAGAATAGCACTGTCTGTTGGAGCCTCAGAGCCCCTTTAACTGTGTTATTGTTTGAGTGATTGAATAATAGAATGGGTGATTAAACAAGTAGTCAGGCACAAAGCTGTGCAGGATTCTGCATGTGTGAGTGAGTGCATACTGTATAAAAGCATGATGTAAGACCAGTTGAAATGGACATTTCAGATTTGCAGGAAAGGTGATATTTTCTCAAAAACAGTGGTTGCACTTGTTTTTCACCCCAGGTATAAAGTGACGTAAAACATGCTTCCCAACACACAGAGGCGTGCAGAACAATAACATTCAGTATTTATTATGTAGCAGCTGAAGGGTTGCTTCTATTCAGTATTCTACAACAACAGTCCGTAATTGTGCAGCTATGTATGGTTCAACTGAAAAACATTTTGTTCTTTGAGCACTGTTCAACTTTAAGGTGCTTTTATTTTGTTCCAGTTATTGTCAGTGCCAATCTTGGCCACCAGGTTGGATCGTCTCGACTGGCGCATGCCACAACACACCCCGTTTTAATATTACTACTGAGCAGTGTTGGGCAGTAATGCAGAAATTATATTCCCTAGTAAAAAATAGTGTAACGAATTACTAATAAAATTTCAGTAATAATATTACAGTTACCCCCCAAAAAATAACTTGTTACAACCTTTTGTTGTCTCTGGATTCATTTTTGTTGTCACGCGTGCATGTCACCAAGCAGCAAGCTAGCTTGGAAGATGGAAAGATTCCCATTACTTTGATTTTGTCGGGAGGAAAGATGACAAGAACATTGTTGTCAAATGTAAATTGCAGGTAGTGGTACTTAGACTCTGTCCCCTGCGAAAAACACAACCTCAAATCTCCTGAAACACCTACTACGACCACACATGCACAACAATGTGAGGAACGTGGAAATATACCCCACCAAAGATCAGCCCTGTGCGGCGGTGGAGGAAGGCTGTAGCCCTACATTTTGCCTATCTCCACTATTGACTCTCCGTCTTTCAGACAGACCCCCCAGGTAAAAATTCATCACTTTGAGCCAGATGTGTTTTTCATTTAGCCTGTAACTATCATGGATTCACAGGCTGCAGAAAAAAAATGCTAGTTTAAAGCCTTAGATGCACTTAACAGCGATTACCCTGACATTCACACACAGGCGCACGTGCAAAGACTGAATTTTGAGGAGAAAGGATGCAATTACCAATTTTGTGGGGTGTAACGGAAAAGTAATATAATGTGTAGTGTAACGAATTACTGTTGGCAGGGAGTAATAAGTAAACTAATACTATTACTTTTGAAAAGATTAACGAGTAATGAGTAACAAATTACATTTTTTGAGTAACAAGCCCAACACTGCTACTGACTCAACTGGGTATAGCTGTTGGAATAAAGTGAATCCGGGAATTGTTAATAGTGAAGCCCCTCCTGCACAAATAGACCTAAACACTAACAAATAAGGAAATCACAGTTTCCCTCCAAGTCTTTCTGTGCTTAACTGACATCCCATTGGTTTACAGTTCAGAATGATCCGTCACTGTGCTATGTGCCACGGCAACATCCTTTCAATAGGAAATACATGACATAAAGGAAGTAAAGATACAATCTCAGAGGGCAAGTGCAACATTCGTTAACATAGAGCGAATCCATTCAATTCAGCAGCTTTCTGCATGTGAAAGGGTATTGTGTGTGTGTGTGTTGTTTGTGTGTGCAGTCCTCCTCATTCCTCAAGTCGGCCTTTCTCCGTGCCAGGAGAGTATTTGAGCAGAGCAGACGCCCATATTAATGAGGTTATGGTAGAGGTCCCCAGTGCTGAGTGCTGCTTTAAATATTGACACCATGCGACTTGACCTTGTGTCCTCTGGCAACCGATCAATACTGCAAGGTGTGTGTGTGTGTGTGCGTGTGTGAGAGAGAGAGTGCTGGAAGAGGTAAAAGAGTGACACAGTTTCAGTGATCTGCTGTGGGGAGTGCCACCCTCGGGAGAGAACAGGCTCAGCATTGACTGCTGTCACATAACAGCAACATCACCTACATAGTATGCGAGTGCCAACCAGCCACACACACAGACACACACACACACACACACACACATATTCACACCATTTAACTAGCATCCTGCTTTCTTTGTTCCCAAACAATAATTTAAAAGATTTATCTCCAAATTAAAATTCAACTTAATTAAGATTGACGATTATATTCAATACAATTAAGATTTTTTAAACCCATCAGCCAGTGAATTATCCTGCACACAATGCTTTAGTAGATCAATTGGTCTATAAATACACAGCATAGCACCACAGCTTCCTATCACATGACCAAAACCTCAGGGGTGTTAACCTGGCACACCACCAGTCTATATGCTGCCAATTAACCTAGAAACTTTATTAAGTGAGTTAATTATTAATCAAACCTCAAGAGTCATTTTTGTAGAGTCATTTTTGTTTGTCAATTGGTTCTTGCCTGGGTTGGTGGAGTGTAGCCTTTGTTTCCTGTAGGGAATAGTAAACTTTCCCTATTTTCATATTGTAATGAGATGGACAGACAGCAAAAAAACAAAACAAAAGTCTAAAAGGACTAAAAGAGGTACTGCGCACTTAAACAATGATATGACTGTACTGTGATGAAACACATCAGTGCTGGTGTTAATATTGATATTTCTTACCAAATGTATAAAAAAATCAGCATTTCATGGGTTGAAAATGGCTCAACACGCAAAATGGCTCAACATTTACTGTTTTAAATCAGATCTGAACCTGCGAGGTCAATGCTGACAGAGTCAACCAGTTGGGACCTGTCTACGTCATGAAATTTATATAAAAAAAGACTCTAATCAGTGTCAGTCAGTCTCCCCCGTGTCCCCTGACCCACACACTGCGTACCCACGAGACCACGCCTCCTACAGTTGTTGTTCCCTCACTCGTTAAAATTTGCTGGGAGAGACGGTTCTAGCTGAATTTGAGGGTGGAGTTACACTTTAACAACCACAGAGGAAAAAAACAAAGTAGATGTAATCTAATCAACAGCCAGTCACAGAACAAAATGAAATAGCATGATGGAGAAGTCTCAGCATCAAAAGTTCATGTGTATTGAATTTCCATGTTTATGTAGGCCTACTTTACTATACCTTGTTATTTTCAATTTTTGAGGAGTGAACATTAGTTTTTCTAACAATACAATCACAACAAAAGAAGCAAGCTTTTCACAATTAAGACAGAAAATGAGATTAACATTTTGACAGCTATCATAATAGAGTGTCACTGTGGTCTCTCCTTTTGAAGCGATGGACAAGTGCTATAGATAGATATATAGATTAAATTGCAATCATGTATTTCCCCCACTCCCATTTTCCCACCTCTCTCCACATTTTTGATCTCTCTTTCATCCGTCCTCTTTGTTCATCCTGTCTGCCTCAGTTTAATTCACTCATACGTAAACGACCACCGAGCCTCCATAGTATTTTTTTTTTTTTTAACATATAATTTCATGGTGGCTCTGAACAAATTAACACAAGTTCAATACAATATTATTCCATGTCTGGGGGACGAGATGACGAGCTCAGCTTGCTAACTAGATGGAGATGAAGGAAAAGCAGGGGGCAAAGTAGCGGAAGATGACAACATGTTTTCTGTGTGTGTGTGCAAAATGATATCTGCCTTTGGACCCCACACACCAACAAATACTTTAATAATGTGATACACATGATTGAGTTTCAAACCATTTAATTTAATGAATAAATGTAACTTAACTAAAAACAGGATTGGGTATTGTTCCATTGTTGTATTTATTGATTCTTTTTTCTGAGTGTTTACTGGTTCCAACTCGTAATGATGTTTTTTTATAATCATAGCAACATATATAATCTCAGCAAGAATTGAAATCAAATTATGTTGAAAGCAAAACCCACCTTTGTTTTCATCTAATTTTGGCTGCCATGAAGAGTAATTTGTCATAAACAATCCTCAAAGAGCAGAGTCCTCCAGAACCAGACAAATTGCAGACTGTTAAAATGTCTTCCTTTCATACTTTTTGCATTCCCCATAAATTACTTAAATGCACAACCAAAACAGTTCTCTAGTTAGCAAGTTGCAAGACTTCAAACTTGCCCGTTCACTCACTTCCATTCTCATTTTCCGCCTGCATCCTCTCTGGGTGTTGTTTTCCTCAGTTTGGCACCATTTAGCACATCTCGCGAAAATCCATGCATTGCTCTTACTGCCGCTGCTGTTGCTCACTTACACGCTAACGGAGTCAAGTTAAATTGAAATAAATTATTTTTGCTGAGCCAGTTTGTGACACTCTTTGTCTTGCATAATCTAAATGCATATCCTCCACATCTGCTCTAATTTCCGCTCTTGGAGGCTCTACCATGAGGCTGTGAAGAGCCCTTACATTCTGAATAAAAGCATTAAATGAAAAGTAATTAAAATAAATAATAAAACGTAGAGCCACTTCACTGGATGAAATGAGAGTGTCATTGAAAAACTGCCTGCTTATATATAGTATAGTCATATACCAGAAAAATGGATAGGTAGACTTCAGCAGAATGTGAGATAACAGACTTTCCAATACAACAGAAATTGCTCATGTATTGTTCAACTGAGTGGTTCATTCAATTCAATCAGATTATTTGATTCAATTTGATTTTCTTATCCTTGTTCATTTTGTCACCATGTTAGTTCTAATGAGATCAGCGATATTCTTGCTAAGGAGAAAAGAACAGGCAGGCAGCAAACTTGCCTGCACTTGGGTCTGTACTTGAATCACATTGTGACAGGGGCTGGCAGGGCTTGGACGGAGCCAGCCAGGCAGCATTTCTCTCTGGATGTTCTTAATGGATTCCCCTCTGTAACTAAAAAACGTCCATTTTCTATCTCCCTGGCATTCTCCCCCACAGTCCCCAGATACAATAGATTTTTTTCCACCTTCCTCACTCCCCCCTTGCACTCGCTCAAGCCTTGTTTTTGTGGCAGAGTGGAGTGAGTGAGAAAGTGCAAGTGAGGGAGAAAAAAACAGCGTCTGTTTTATACTGCACATTTTCTGTGTTTGTGTATGATTGTGTGTGTATTAATGAGTTTCAGTGTCATCGCACTCTCTCCAGGTATGGCTGTTTTTCTAATGGGTGATCCACAGCCAGTATTATGAAACACCTCTGCATAAGCACAAGGACATTGGATTGAGGACGTTCCGTTCACCAGCATGTATTATGTGTTCATAATATGTAGTTATGTTTCCTTCATCTGATAGGGTTATCATGCTCATGACTGTGTTAACACAGCATGGTATGATTTTGCATAATGTTGTGTCTACAGTTAGATATGGTATGACAGGAACATAGTGGTGAGGTTCCCAGACATTTAGTGCTGACCTACATTCAATGGGGGGCTGGCAGGGGTGCTGCTGTCTGCAGGCTTCTCTCTGATTTGAACAGACCCACACAATAATCCAAAAAAAAATAAAATAAAGTGTGGCTGCTGGTATTGTATCATACAGAGCTGCAATGAAAAACCCAAAGTATTCTCATGCATCAGAGATTGGGAATGGACAATTTGGAATATGGAATTCATAGCACGAGTTCAGAATGAAGTAGCTGTCCATCTGTTTTATCCTTAGAAAACATAGAGCATGTGGAGGCTGTCCCTCTGGGCCTGTAGACGAATTACCCACTATTGATTTCCAGTAGTTTAAGCCAGAAGTGCCATTACCTGTCATGTGTTGTATGTGGTGGGTATTAAGAGGAGGGAACAAGATCAGAATGAAAGATCTCATCCTGTAGAGTTTCGAAGATGATCTCAATACGTGATTCAATACACTTTTAAAGGACATCTCCTCAGAAATATATAGTACATTATTGATTTGCTTTGGACGATGAGGAACTGCTTTCAGATATATAGCTCAGTGAAGAACTGGAAATATGGATGTTTGATTTTATTTGACTTGTTGCTTTCTGTGATGAATAATTTAAGTCATGATATATGACAGCACAAGCATATAATCATCCCATTAGAATAATGACACACATCAATCCATCATGATCCCTAAAATAAATAAGTAATTAGGCCGTCAAAAGTAATAATTTGCCACGCACAAATTGCTTTTCTTAATATGGTACTGAATATACAAGGAAGCTGTTGAAATCTTACAAGTGTGCCACAATGCCATAAGTAAACTCATTAACAAAAGTAAAGCAGCATCAAACTGTTATAAGAGGGTGATGACCTTCTCATGAGCTCCAAACAATTTAATGAGAATAAAAAAACCATCATTACAAGTGAGCCGTGACACACTGTCCTTTACGTCTGCTTTTATTATGAGTTGTAAAGTAATTGTTGCATGAACTGCTGACACACACAAAGACAGACTTTTAGATCAGGTTTCATATGATTTGCCATGTTTAGCAGAGAAATTACTTAAACCCAAATGACAGGAAAGAAAATTTAAATGATAGCAAATGCATTGATGCTAGGGATAAAAGATGCGAGTGTCACTACCGGCTTGTCCTGGATTTATGATGCTTTATGATGTATCATGATTTACTGTTATGCAGTTGGGGTATAATTACAATGTCCTCATACTGTGTGTATGAGGGTTTATAATTTTACTGTATAACTAGCAATTTAAGTAAAATGTTATTGGAGCTAACCTTGGGCGGCACAGGTATGACGCTACTATGGGAACACTCACTATAAAGTGCACTGCAGCCATCTTCAATCAAGGATTATAGTTTTGCCAATCATCCCCTACCATCCTGTCATCTTTCCCTCCATCTTTCTCTATCCTTCCGTCTTTTCGCTCTCTGCCTCCCTCCTTCTCCGACCCACTTCATGCCCCAGTCCTCCCTCTTTCTCATGTCCCTCTATCCGTCTCCCCGCCACTCCTCCAGCTAATCATTTCTCCTGAGTGGGGCTAATTAAAGGGGATCTGACGGAGTGCGCTGACCACAGGAACATCAATCAATCTCTGTCCAACACAGTGAGCCTCCGCTGACTCCCCCAACCTGCTGCCAACGCGCACAGCTCCGCAAAGGTTAATTGTATTCATTATATAAGGGACAGAGCGAAAGAGGGAGACAGAGAGAGAGAGAGAGAATACTGTCTAAAGTCACCCTGAAGGTTCTGGCTCCAGGGTGAATTCTCGGTAGGCCTTAGCGAGGTTAAACTTGGAGCACCAACACCACCTGTCAGCTATCTCTTTCTCAATGTCTGCTTCTTCTCAAGCCAAACTCTGATGTGACCACCATTTTTACTTTTTTTGTCACTCCCCTCCATCTCTGCATAACACATATGCGTAATTGTATTAATTTAGTTGATGGAACATGTGAAAGGAGTCACACATCATTAATAGTGCCTCCTGATTAGTTGATTAAGCCTTAACAGACTTTGGGCTAAAACTCATTTAGTCCTTCAGGTCCAACTGACGCTGCTGCTAATGAGGTCTGATACCGCTTCATTTTTTGTTATAGATATTAACAGCTTTCCAACACACCCAACCATTTGTTATTGCAGCACTACTTCCATTTGTTAGCAGCCACATCCAAAGCACAAAGGCAGCTTTCTAGACATTTTCAAGGTATCAGAATAACACAGGTGAAACTTTGCTTTGTACTGACATTAATAATCTAGCATATTAGCCTGATAATCAGACTGAATTGCCAATTTTGTTTCACTGTATTCTTTGAGCCTGATAGCATGTTCATGTTGGAAGATTGCAGTTCGGGAAAGGAAATTGTCTTGCTTTGTTTTTCCCTGAACAATTAGTAGTGAGTGATGTATCCATTTTCCATTGACACGGAAGCTGTGGTTGCTAGGAGGAGTTATCTTAGCTTGTCGACTTTTTTGGGGCCATTTTCTTGTCGCTATTTTTCATGGATGTAGCTAGCTTGCTATGTACAATGATGACATCCCCATTCTTAATTCCATATACAAAATTGTGATTGGTCAATTGTGTCTCCAACTGGGAGAAATAGATGTCAATGAGCACAACACCAGACCTATTTGAATCTGCGTTTCGGGGGTCTGCAACCGGGCTACTAGCGAGGTGTGCATTGATGTCCCCTTTTCATGTGAGTGGCAAAGCAAACGAACAGGTGGCTGCTATGAATGAATGTGTCAGTGATCTTGCAGGTTAAAATATGGCCAGAAATTGCGTTTCCTGACCCTCACTGTACATGACACATACAGACTGGTGACAAATTAAAGAAAAACCTGAATTGAGTGGTTAAACAAAAGAAATGGAGATGCTTCCATACAGAGCACGAGGCGTGACTGAAGGGGTTTAATGAGTATGATCAGTGGCGCTCTCCACCACCATCATCAAAACACCAAATAGGAGAATATTTTTTGGAAGAATGGTGTTTCATCCAGTTCAGAGAATCTCCGCCACGGCACATTGAAGTTGTTCTGGTAGCTTCTGGTTGGATGTTGTATTTTCCTTTAATTTGCCACCCATTAGTATATGTATTTTTGATCAGTGTAACATTAAGTAACAACCCTGAAGGCATGTAGACGCTTGGTCCTACTTTAAAGCAGGATTTCTGCCTGATCAAAATCACAAGGACTTCAAAAGATAATCTGGTCCTCTGTAGACAGGTCTGTTGAAATATTTAGATTTTGTTTTAGGTCTCCTTCAGTAAACTATATGTTTGCCTAGGTAATTTTACACAGCCTCTCAAAAAGTACAATTTCATCTTGCTTCTTTTCTCTTTAGCCTTTAGCAGTCTGTAAAAATGTTTGCCTGAATTATTTTACAGTCTGTTAATGTATATTTGTATATGTATGTATAGAAACAATAGGAGTACTGTTCATTTAGGCAACATCATGCTAGTGCTTATTTTTGAGGTACAGTTTTTATGCCTCTTTAAGCAAAAGGTTAAATGTCAAAATGTTTTTCAATGAAATTGCATGCGGTTACTATAGAAACCTGTACAACCCGTCACTGAAGGTTACACTCTCACATTCTGCCTGGCTGTGCGCTAAGCACATATCATGCGGGAATGTGACAGCAAAGATGGCAAGCACACTTACTAGTGGCAACTGTTTTACCTCCCACAAGTATTTATTTTGACAAGAATGTGTTCTGCTAGAGTGAGTCGAATTAAACATGTTCAACTCGCTGTAGGCTAATTCACAACTTCTACATGTTATGCTGCCATCTAACATGCCACTAGAGACTGACAGCAACCACTTTAACAGTTGGCCGCTCCACGTATCTCCCACTGCACCACCATTTATTAGTTATTGGAAAGCTTTAAAGACGTTTAGAGCTGTCTGGATGCCTGGTCTCTGAAATGAATTACTTGAATGACTCAAAATAGACAAAATACATTCTGTATCCCGGTGCTGTTGAGGTCATCTCTCATAGATATACCCTGGTGTACTGCAGATATCGAAAAGAGACATGCACACAGTAAACATTGATCACTGATGAGTATCTGCGGGGGTCTATTCATGAAGACCATAGGCTGGTTGTTAGTTCACAAATGATGCTTTCTAACAGTGGAATCTACAAGCTGTTATACACACAGGGCCATTAGGGGTTCAGAATACACTTACGTCTTTAGCAATGGCAACTTGAATGGCCACTTAAAATCATCATAGCCTCCTGGCTGCGTCACACTCCCTTCCCTGATCTCTCTCCAAGAGATCGGTGCCTTATGCGTGTCTTTGTAGTCTCAATGCAATGAATCGTAAAAATGGTGATAATTGCGAACACCTTTTTGAAGTCCCCCTTCATTGCACTCGGTTGTACATACAAAAAGTTAACGGACGTCGTCGTGTGAGGAATGAAACAAGAGAGCTTGAGTGAAAAATTCAAACCAATCACTGCATAAAGTGGGTGTGATTATCAGATTAACGCTTTCCAGAAAAGTTTTGGACCCAACCCCCCAATTTAGGGGATTCAGACGCTGTTGGACAATCCGACAAGCACGTCGTTTGCAGCATAATGACACTTTTATACTTTACACATGTCCAAACTGATAGAAGAGATTTCTGCACACTTAGATCTATGCAGTGTTTCACTTTATACTATATATTTTATACTTTACACAAGTGGAAAAAAAGTGTATTACTGAAAGTGTAACTTTTTAATAAAGTGTGTCGAAAGTTTCTACAAGTGCATTTTTTTTTTTTACCAATTTAAAGGTGTGTTGACATTTTTGGTACAACATCAAAGTAGACAGTAAAAGAGTTACAAATATAAGTGTAATTGTTTTGCATATGTATAAGACAACATAACTTAAATTGTAATTAAGTATACTTATTTGTCCACTTTTATAAGTATATTTTTTAATTGTATGTACATGTATTTTTCCCTGTATAAGCTGTGTAACATAAGTTGTATCTTTACTGTGATTTACAGTATATGGCAATTTAAGATTAAGATCAAGATACGTTTTAATTATAGTTTTAGGAGGGTTTGCAAAATAAATATGAGCCGCTGCATTTTTAACATCCTCACTTGCCCCTTATTCTTTTGGCATCAGCTGTATCACCAGATGTGGCTCAAGATACAACATACAGCAGCTTTATAAAGTGTATGTTACGCTGCCTCCACATGGCAGGGAGGCAGTACTGCCACCACAGCTGGACACTGGAGTCAAGGTCATGGGGAGGGTGTCAACTGCCGGAGACATACGGCTTCACCCTTTGTCCCAGGGGATTTTGTGCATACATGTGCGTGTGTGTGTTTGCATAGAAGAAATAGTATTGTGTTTGTTGTCTGTGCCTGTCTATGTAAGTGTGTGTGTGTCTTGGGGAAGGGCTTCTCTGTGGTAGCTGGGTTAGCCTCTCGAGCATCATTATCATTGGAATAAACAACAGCTAAGCTCCGATGTCCTCTGTGCCCTTGTTCCTCTATTAGATGGTCTTAAGTCTGTGTGTGTGTGTGTGTGTGTGTGTGTGTGTGTGTGTGTGTGTGTGTTTGCCTTTTCAGCAGGTTCATGCTTACAAATGTGCAAATGCCCGTGTTTGTGCATTTACACAAGTACCCTTTTGATTTCTACTTTTGTCTTAATTAGTTTATCAGTTTATTGCAATTTAAGATAGTCTTCATCCGTATCTTGTGTGTGTGTCTGTGCTTATTAAAGGTACCTAATCCCTTCGCTGGATCGCTCCCATGCTGGCTTCTATCGCTGCATCGTGAGGAATCGGGTGGGAGCCCTTCTACAGAGACGCACAGAAGTACAGGTGGCATGTAAGTATTCACACAGGATGCAGGTGAAATGCAGACGAATGTACCCAATGGACGAATAAAAGGATGGATGATAGATAGATACAGAGAGAGAGAGTGTGTGTTTGACTGCCTGCAGAGTACACAGAATGCCCACACTCTGTTTGGTTGCCTTTGTATCAAGGACTGACTAGAGAGGGACAGATGCTGGCAGGGTGAAAGATCTACCTGCATATCATTCGGGGTGTTATCAACCCGGACAGCTGTTCCACTCAGCATTCTCATTAGATTGATATTGTTGCCGTGGTTGTTTTTAACTTTGCTTCATTTTAATATGACCGCCGCTTATTTCATTCTCTCTCTTTTGTCAACAACATCTGTCGTTTCTTGGCGAAAATGGGGCTCAGATGCGCTGTGTTTCTGTAAATTTCCAGCGCCACTTTTAGGCTGCTCAGCTCCCTCGTCTTGTTAAGGAGCTATTACAGACGCGCCGCAGAGGTGTCAGGAGTGTTGTCACGTCGAGTCCAATCCACCCCACCCACCTACCCCCATAGGCACAACCGCCCTACGCCCATTATCCCGCCTTCCCAGGGTATGCCAGGTTCATTGGCTTCCCCTTGTTCCAGCGACATTTGAGTGGATGTGACACACCGCTGTACCTGACTGAACAATGCAGCCAACCAGGCGTGAGAGAGAAAGAGATGGGAGGGAGACAGACAGGGCCTAACAGTCCCACCTGTACACTTCTTCAGTATTGGGCAAACATTCTGTTGCTGTAGCCAACTGCTTCCTTCTGCATCTCCTCTCTCTTCCAGCAGTCTGACCCTTTGTTGCTTCCACCACTCTCTCTTTTTGTTGTTGCTTTCCTTCCTCTCTCTTGACTTTGTCTGTTGTCTGGCCACCACTGCTTTCTATTTATTTCTTGGCTTCCACCCCACTGTTATGCTATTTCTCTTTATTCCCACCTCTTCCCATTTCCATAATTCTCTTCTTCCCCCTCCTCAGCCCCTCATGAAGGGGTACGGACGGTGAGGCAGAGTAGAAAGGAGAATTAAGGACACCTGCAGAAGAAATGGATGAGATAGACAGGGGAGGGAGAGAGAGAAAAAACAGATAGAATGGGAGAGATGGGGAGATCTTTTTTGCAAGCTATTCCATTGAGGCAGCACAATTAGGATTGCAGAGACACACCTCGGAAAAAGGGGAACATGCCGAGGTCGAATTAGAGTTTAGGGAAGGGGAGGAGGACATCACATCACCGAAACTGCAGATCAAAGTCGGGATTTGCACACTTCCCAGATTTTCATTTAAGCTAAGCACCACAGCTGCACCGCAAAGCCAGATTACCTTTTTTTATTCTCTTTGAGAGTGAGAGAGAGAGAAAAATAACATTGCCATCCATGCACAACTGCTCCAACATCCCCAGTTTAAAGCACCATACCTTGATCCCTACATTTTTCAAAGATATTATTTCTAAACTGTGTTAAAACTTAATTAAGTGTTTGATGTTATGTTCAAATGATTTCAGCAGTTTTTTTTTTTTTATTGTTTCCCATGAATTGAAGAAAGGAATATATGATCCTTTTCTCACCTCTCATGGAGCTAAAAAAACAATCTTAAAGGTATTCAGCTGTCACTTCTTCAAAACCAAAGTCTGCACTTTCTCTTTCAGACAGCACTGGAGGAAGAAAAGGCAGTCTGCTTGTTACTGCTGTCCTATAAAGGTTTACAGTCAGCATCAGCCAATATGATTGCAACTGCACAGCTGAGATCGAAACAACATTTGAAGTTAGGGCTGATCGATGTGAAATCCATCAAAAACTCCTAACCTGCCCATAGATCTCACTTATACAAATAGGCAGAGCATGGAGCAAGAATATTACCGCAGTATTTTTGTCAGCTTTTAAGATATAATGAGGCAGGGGAGGAATAAAACCGCTGTAACAAATGAAATGTATTAGGAGATAATAGAATAGCTGCAGCGCTGGTCATCTACTATGTTGAGTAATGCACACATTTAGAGTTTGATTAAGATTGATTGCCCTCGATGCATCCACACAGGAGGATACGGAATATGAATATGAGTTAATTTAGTGTCCCCTCTGTGTCCCTCTGTGAGTCATTACATCTCGGTTCCTTCTAGCCTTTCTTGATGCACTGTGGAAACCATGGCAACAGCACTACGCTGTCCATCAAAGTGGCTCAATGTAACATTTCAGAGCAGATGGCAAAAGGTCTGTGGGCACCAGAAGTCAGATTCAAGAAAGCCTGTGACTGTACGTACCCTTTTCTTTTCTTTAATCTCTCTGTTTGTTTGTTTGTTTTCCTGTAGTTATGGGCAGTTTTGAGGAGGGTGAACGTGCCCAGTCAGTCTCTCAGGGAGAGGGCGCCGTTATCCCAGCACCACGCATTCGCAGCTTCCCCCAGCCACAAGTCACCTGGTTCAGAGATGGGCGCAAGATTCCACCCAGCAGTCGCATGTAAGTCCTTTTTATTTTGTTTTTATTTTGTTCCCATGGAGTCTTTTTTGTGCTTTACTTTGTATTTGTGTTTGATCCACCTTTCGGTGCCTTGTTTGTTCCTGAGGGTCTTTGAGTGCTTTAGTTAGAGAGCGTCTGTTCCTGCCTGTTGTTTGTCATTCATCTTGCTACATTTTGTGCAAAAGGAGAGTTAGAATTTCACCTGTAAAACAAGGCCCAACACCAAAGCAGGTGTTGCACTGTGTGAAATGAAATCGCCCCTTTGTTCCTCACTTTTATTTGAAAAGAGAACCTAAACCAACCACTTTATTTCAGCTTGTTTATGTCCGTCTCTCTTCATTTGGGTCTCAAAGTGGGAGGCTATGTGTTTCTGAGGTCACCTATCAATGTTTGCCAGCCAGTGGTGTTTGTACGGCACCACCAACACCCGATGGGGCTAGTGAGCATTGGAGCTGCTGACAGCCTGTTGTTTTGCTGTCCCATTCTGTTCACTTAAAATGGAAGGGTGTAAATGGAGAGGTGAATTGGGAAATAGTTGTTCTCCAAGAAAGAAGCAGTGGCCAATTTTGGCATGGCTTTTGTTCCTGTATGCTCCAATTTTAGAAAAATGAACTATATGTTAAAATATTACAACCGGCCCAACAACTGGTGATTGCCGATATATTCGTGCAATCGCCCAACTCTAAAATGAACACGAATTCTATTGGTATATCCAGGCTTGTATATTATTAAATGAGTACTTCACCGATTTAGCATTGCACTCCTATAACACTGTCGGACTCACGATTATACACAAAAGGATCGAATTGATGCAGCAGAACCAGAGATATCGTCTTTTTTCTTCCATGCATACATCTTCCTTGTCAAAACCTGGCACCTTCATTACCCACAATGCAACTCTGCAACCGACGGTCCGTTTGAAGATTCGGGTGAGTTATGCTAGTAGTGCCTGATGTAGCCTTGATCTGCTAGCCTCAAGCAGAGATAAGGAGCGGGCTATAGAGGGCTGGTAAGCTCACTTCTGTCTAACTCCATAAAATGAGTTCCCCTTTTAAGAATAGACTGAATTGTCTCTAAGAATATCAAACCTTTCCACAACATCCATATTTATATTATAGCTCCCATCAGACTACATACTGTACATCTTCAGTCAAGGTGATAGTGCTTCTATTTCTCTTTTAATGATTGGCTTTTTTTTTGATAGAGCATGTGTACAGGGCTTTTTCCACACACATCGCTGTGTTCCTGACTGTGTGTGGGAATACTTTGTGGGTGTGTACCTGTGGATGAGTGTGTGTGTTAAAACGGCACTTATCCCCATCTCATCACATCTGCATTTCTTCGCAGTGGGAGGTGACCTTGCCCTTGGTTAGAGTGAATCTTTCTTATCAACTCCTCATCATCAGTAATCATACCATGACCTAGAATGACAATGAGACAAGTGCCCAGACTGACTGAGAAGCTGAAGGCTGCAAATGGCCACGGGTAGGCCGCTCGCCTCGATTTTGTTCTGTCTTGTTGTGGAAATCTGGATCGCTTTTGAGAAATCATTAAGGAAAAGGTCAAACAACAGTGACATGTCGAGCTCACTGTGTGTATTAAGGCTCCCACAAGTTGGTACTTGAAAAGATATTATGAAAGTTGTATGAACATTTGGTGAGAAGGATCCATCAAATAATTCTCACTCTTTCAACTCTTTATTAGTTTAACATTTCTGTCATTCAGCCCCTTCTCTCTCCTCCTTGTCTCATTTATTTCTTCTGTTGATGTCTCTTTTTCTCTCTCTCTCTCTCTCTCTCTCTCTCTCACACCCCCTCTCCCTCCTTTTGTCTCCATTATCAGCCACCTACTGTGCGTTCTTTGCTTCTCCTCATCCTTGCTTCCTACCCTCTAGCTCTGAGAATGCTAATTCCGCGCGCACTACCAAGGTCACTGTGTGCAAATGAGCGCCGTTGATAACAGGAGGCCTTTTTTTAAAAATTGAAAATCATTTAATTGAATTTGATTCGTGCCACTAGCATTGACTCTGCAGAGGCATCCAACTCTCACTAGCGGGGGAGACTGAGGGAGCGCCAAAGAGAGAGTTCTGGACCGAACCGCAAATGTTACATCAATGAAGGCTCTTTCCAAGGACTAGTGCTCTCCAGAGTCTGTTTCAGCCATGTGGTTTGTCTCTCTACACATTGTCACATGGGCTCCTATGCATAATGGTTATAGTCATTGTGAGACTAGTAGTTCCATCTGCAAGATCTATGCATGTCAGATATTCATGCTCCATCATGGGCCAAGTTACAATGTGGAATATCACTGAAGGGAGGAAAAGGATTGGGAAAATGATGCCATATATTCCAACCACGGTGACCATTTTCTCTTTCATATACAATATCTCCTACTTTCCCACTCTGTGCTTTGTACTCTTTTTTTCCTATCTTCCCTCATTGTCCCTTTCTCCTGCTATCCCTCCTCAGGTGTCATAACTTTAATGTGCAGGCTCTCTACGGGTTCGTCTTGCTTCTTCCCTCTGTGCTCTGCTCAATCACACCTCAGCAATAGAGGAGAGGGGAAAAACAGCTGGAGCCAGAATAACTGTGGTAATCACCTAGCCCAACCAATCTAACTAACGGCTAATAAAATGTATGCATTCTCTGTTGCGTTGAATTTACATTCACATCATAATCAGTTTGGCCTGAACTGTCTGTCCTACAAATTGCATCATACAGTAGGAGGATGTTCTTGTCTTTTTATTTTTTTTTTTGCAGTAGAAAGATGGCAGGAGCTTGGAAATTACTCCAGAATGGCACTTGTTAATTGCAAGAAGTTTTGGGAGGTGAATTGTGTCTCAGGCCCGTGCACACTCAGCAAATACATCTCAGGTGATCTGACAAGTAGATACCTCAAAATATACAGTAGGTATTACTGGAGCTGCAGACATTAGCAAAACACTGAGATTAGGGTTTGATAGTATTTATTCAAATCTGAATCAAGGATCAAATCCATTTATCAAATGCAAATCCTTTAAATACCTATGGAGTTTGTTTAAGGGACAGGGTAGACAGTTTTGGTTTTAGCGGGTTGGCTCTTGGGTTGACTGAGTATTTTTACATGCACATTAGTATCCTTGTTTTTAGTCTTATCCTGGTTTTGAACATATTCGGGATGTGGCGTTTACATGGAGCATGAGAAGCCTGATTATTTATCTCCTTGTGTTCATTTGTTACGGTTAGCCATTCAGGCAGCAGGGGAAGGACCCAAACACAGACAGATGCAGGCAGACTGGTGCGAGTTGAAGATTTATTGACGTCAAACTTACATGAACCAGGGAAACAGACAATCTGGGAACCAGGACGTGGAACTCGGAGAGAACAAAAAAACAAGACGTCAGGGAGAGAAACACAGGATCTCCAGGAGAAAGAAACATGCACATAATCAACATCAATGAACTGACAAGGAACAAAGACAGGGGACCGGTGTATAAATAGGGAGTGGCAAACGAGGGAAACAGAAACAGGTGAGTAACTAGGCGCAGGTGAAAACAATCAAAACTGGCAGGAAAAGAACTAAAATAAAAGGCACACAGGAAATCAAGAACCAGGATTTCAAAATAAAACGGGAAATAAGTCCAGAACACACATGATGTAACAACACGTGGGACATGACATCATTATCATAACAGTATCCATGTTTCTGATCATGTGAGGACACAGGTGTGTCTTGATTCCTCAACATCTCAGCCCATTTCTGTACCGACAGTACAGTTGAGACTGTGCACATTTTGGTTTCTTGTTGTCTGATCTCTGCTGGATTTAGCTTTTCCATCTGATCACCGGTGATGCAAAACAGGAGCAACAAATACAATTTACCCGCAAAGCTAATGACATCAGCCACAGATGTACCTTGTGTTAGTGCAAATTAGCAAATGTTAGTATGCTAACACACTCAACTAAGATGGTGAAAGTGGAATACATTGTACCTGCTGAACATCAGCATGTTGGCATTTCATTGTGAGCATGTCAGCATGCTGGGGTTAGCGCTTCATTCAGAGTCTTAAGTATGGCCTTACAGAGAGTCTTAGTCAGTAACCAAATAGCGTTCAACAATTTTATGTTACAAATGTTATAAATAACTTTTATTTTTGAGTATTTGTTTTTAGATTGTAGCATTTCAAGAGCTACATTTTGCCAGATAGATTACATGTTTTTTTTTATTAAGCTAAATGCCCAGGTGAATGGTTTGTACCTTGCTCTTTGCTAGTAAAAGGGAAAGAGAATAAGATAAAGATTGTATTAGACTCTGACAGGCTATTGGAACCTAGCCCTCAGGGTCAGGGATGTATGTAAACTCATTTGCAGTATAGTGTGAACACAGCACAGACACCACACCCTGGATGTGTAAGGGAATCCCACAGAAACTTAGTGAATACTGCATTTTTGCTTCCCTGCTGCCAGTTTCCCCCTGGCAAGGCAGTGTCTCACTGTGGCACTGTGACTGCTCTCTCTTTGCCACGTGGCCTCTGCAGCTGTTGTTCTTGGCGTAGGCAAAGACACCTGTGCTGTCTCTCACAGTACACCGATAAACTTACGGATTCACTTGTGTTTCTATCTGATGGTCTTTGCTGTGCTCTTCTTGTTCACTATCTAGGTTCAAGAAATTGTGTCCTTGTTTGACTCAATGCTGAAAATGTGCAGCTAGGCATTGGTCTAGCTGCCCTGCAATGGATTGGTTCAGCCTGGGTCCTCGAGTCTTTGTTGTGTTGTGATGTAGAGCAGGATGCAAGGAGAAAAATAACTTATTTAGCACTAACAGTCATTATTCTTCACTTATTGAATGGGAATGCATTTGGCAGGGTGTTTTCCATTCAGCTAGTGTGATTTGTTGTGTTATTTTGGAGACTTAATGTGGTGTATAATCAGAGACTCCTTCAGTAAACACATTTGCCAGGAATTGTAGGGCCGCTGGCTAGAAGGTGAGTCTGCCGCTGGATATAGCAGTGGAGCCTGTCCTCTCACTATTTCACCTCTGACAACAACTTACTACCCACTACCTTCTTTTCTCTCCCAGAAACTTTCCATTGACACTTGGGCATGGATTTATCTGCATTACACTGAAAACAACCTTGTAGAGGTGTCTCTTAAGACAGAACACATAGGAGCCTGACCTGCAGGAGTCAGTGGGAGGACATCCCTGACACACACGCATTGCAATTCCCTTGAGTAATCTGCTGTAGCTACTGATCAATTAATGGCCCCTGCCTGTGATGCTCGGGTTCTGTCAGTCTGCTATGGATTCCCCATTAGTCACGAGGGCCAGTGAATAGCCAAGCCCTTCCTCTGTATTTCCCTATGACCCAACTGCCCAGCATTAGTCATGAACCCAACAATCTGCAGGTCATAAGGGAAGGGATGTCAGAGAGAAGCAGCTCTAACAACAGACAACAACAAACCATCATGCACCTGATTGCAGGAATGAATGAATGCATGTATCTAGAGCTGCACTACAAACAACATTTTTGAATATATTGTTGAATATTTTCTTGACAAACCCAGTGGTCTTTACCGTTTCCCAGAGCCCAAGGAGATGTCTTTAAATTGCTTGTTTTGTCCGACCAACAGTCCAAAACACAAAGATATTCAATATACCGTGATACACAAACAGCCAATCTTCAGATTCGAGCAGCTGGAACCAGAAATTTGTGTTTTTTGCTTAATAGATCACTTTATTATCAAAATTGTTGATTCATTTTCTGTCAATCAACCAAACAATAAACCGTTTCAGCATTACATGTATCTATGAACATCAATACTTTTTGAGTACTGGCCAAAATATGTGTGCTGAATGCTTGGTTAGATTCTTAGGCTTACTTTCTTATTCTTTGATCAGATTTTTTTCTGATTTCTTAGGAAACATTTCTGACAATATATTTATTTAGGCAAAGGTATATTCCCCACTGATGAGCAGTTGGGCATATTTTGTTGAATGAAAAAAAGGATCAGTTATCAATACACATAGTAAAATGTGCCAAATGTTGGGTGAGCATTCCTATGGAAGCCCAGACGAGACATGTTTATATTCCCTTCACCGATATTACATGTTCATGTATCCATGGATGTGAAGATTAGGGCTGCAACAACAATTGTTTTTATTATTGATTAATTGATCGATTATTTTCTTGATTAATTATTTAGTTGTTTTGTCTATAAATGTCTTGATTTGTGTAGTCAGCAGTCCAAAACACAAGAATATTCTATTTACACAGAGAAAATAAGCAAACCTCACACTGGAGAAGATGGAACAAGCAAATGTTTGGCATTTGTGCTCGAAAAATGTTTCAAATGATGAATTGATTGTCAAAATAACTGCCTATCAATTTTCTGTCGATCGATTAATCGATTCATCTTTTCAGCTCTAGTGTAGATAGATGTATCATTGGATTCAGTTGGTGGATGCATTCAGGGATAGCCAGTTGTGTTTGGTGCTGTAAACACTGGTTACACAGCAGATCAAGGCGGATCAGAAATTGGCCTTGAGTTCATTTATGTGTCACTATTTGACCTTGCGGGGTATTTGGGACATCCTTTTTTTCTTCACTGAGGTTGGTTTTCTGAACACTAAACCAACCGTGAGCAACAGGGGAGCAGAAAGTGAACAGTGAGCCACAAATCTCTAGTTCATGCCCCTGGTGAGAAAACAAGTGGCTGTTTTCGTGAGCAACACTCCCCTACCTCCTCTCATCTCTCTCACTTCTCCATCTCTCCATCCCCAGGAGCTGTGGCTTTTTCATCACAGGTCTATTGAGCAGTAGGGCATGCAGCCGGCTGCTTGCTCTCACTCTTCTGTCTCTCTCTAGCTTTCTTTTGCTTTCATTTGTCTACTGGCTGTAGTTTGACTCATACCTTAGCCAGCCATGTGAGCTGCTTGATTCCGTCAACCCCTCTCCCTCTCCTGGGGGAGGCCATCAGCCGACCGGGGCCATTTGTTTGCATGTAATGGAGGTCTGAGGCTGTGGAGCGAGGTTAGGCCCCTCACGGCCCAGTGGAGAGGGACAGCCACGACAGATGCCAAAACACTCCCGAGCGTGTGTTTGTGTGTTAGAACAGGCACAGCTCTGTCACACTGTGTCAGTATTGAATTAACACGATACGATATGCATACAGACTGACAAAGTCAGCAGCTGAACTAGATACAAAGATATGCTTTTAAGCTAGATGTTGAAAATACAGTCCAGGGACGATGTGTTCTTAATTAAAGAGAGCAACCCTGGATCATTGTTTATTTAATTTACCTGTAATGTAAGTTATTAGTAATAATGAAAATTAGAGAAGAGAAGCAGCAAGTGGCAAACATTTAAACTTCCATCTCTCTGTTTTAATCAAACATAAATCCTCCTCATCATTATTGATTAAAGTGCTACAGAATCATTATAAGACTGGCAGTCACTGAAAAGCCACCCTTGACGCTAAACAGAAATAAATTGATGCACAAGAAAGTAATTGCATAATGAGACGAATACTGCTTCTTGCTGCAAGAAAAACTTGGGTTGCACATAATGCTGCGCATTTGGCCAAGATGTTTCTGAGCAGCTGTCCAGCCTGCCAGGCTCTCTTGTGGACCGCAGCTCTTTGTGGAGAATAATAATGGAAAAGGAAATTGGGTTGGAATAAAAACTGAAATCATTCAAAGATGCAGGAATAAACATAAAAACCAGACAGAGAGAGGGGCATGTTCACACATATCTGATTTGTCCAAATTTCTCAGCTCTGTGGCTTGATAAATCCCTGCACCGTGCCGGATACGTGGTAAGCCATCGTTACAAGCAAGCCTCAGACAGCTGCTCACAAGCCGCTGAGAGACTGGGGAGTTGAAAAAGGGTGACCAAAATGCATCCAGACAGAGAATGAAATAGATAAAAAAAATAAGCAACATGCTAAAACAAGATATTACTTCAGGAAGCTGGTCAAAAAAACAAACAATTTCATTACCTCTGTAAACCAAATTCTTATCTCCTTCTTCCTGCTCCCTTGATATTCATGTAAAGCCATTCAGGATAATTGGCTTATTTTTAATTTCTTCCTGCATCATGTGGTCTTTGATCCCTGAGGCACGGGGAGCGGTTAGATCCACTGAACACACTGCGTTACAACAGGTTTTTTTGGCCCCCACTGCAGCACCCCTGATTACAGGCTGACGAGAGAGAATGCTCAGCAGGGGAGCACATTAAAATCAACTGGCCGGGGGAAAGATTGCCTCCTGTTCCCACTAACATTGATGAAATCAGGACTTGCTGTGGGTGATGGTGAAATATTATTTAAAACTTAGTTTGTCAGGTGCTTGGACGGGGTTATTGAGTAGTGAGGGGGAAAAAATTGAGAAAAAGAGAGAGCTTTTAAGATCACCTCTCCTCCAGGTCATATAAAGCCTCCTATAACAGCAGCACTACCCTGTATATTCATCTTCAAGAGTTTCTTAAGCGCACAGGTAAAGAAGTTAAGCCCTGGATTGTGTCTCCGTTTTAGAAAGGTCCTGGGAAGTCACCTGGGATTCATTCAGCGCTTTGGACACTTCCGTTCTGCCCACATCCCTGAAGGGATCCATAATTCATGGCTGTGCGTCCAGGATGTCACCGCTCCAGCGAGCTAGCATTAAATATTTACCGCAGATCATAAGCTGCAGCCATTGAGGCCTGCCAGCCCCTTTAGGAAGACTGTTTTCAGTCTCAGCATGTACGGGGAATCCCAAATGAGCCCGGTGACTTGGGCTGCTTTGAGATATTTGACAATCAATCAGTCTGGAGATGGATCTCATAAGTCATCATACTGTAAATGCTAACAGCACAGGTAGCTATATGCATCATGCACAGCATATCGCTCTCTGTGCTGTGTCCGATGCTTTTCCTGCATGCCTCTCTGGAGCTACAATAAGAGTTTGAAAAGGTTTTTTATGTATATTTGATCTGTATGTACTTGTGAGCATTTTTTCTTCTTCCCCTATTCCTCAGTTTCTCATCAGCTCTCTGACTCCCTTGATAAGGCACAGCAGGTACTTAGATCCCCCACTGCTGAGTTGAAGGTCAGGGTGGAGGAACAAGTGGATGGAGAAGTGGAGTGGGTTAGATTGAAGGCAGAGAGAAAAACGAGGTCATCAGCTGTGAAACAGAAACAGGAACATGGCTGAAATTTACACAATAGGGGTTGTAGTTTTTTCACTCGTGTGCAACAAGCAGTGAGAATTACAGTACTTCTATAGAAGGAGCCATTACTTGCAGGGGATCAAAGATTTTTTTGTTGGTTATTGATTACTAAGATAGCTGTTTTTCCAGATTTAGCACTGCCAATAGCTCTGGGAACTTTAAAGAAAACATCAAAGAGAAAATCAAACAGAAATGTCACAGAGTACAGAGGGTGTGTCGGAGCCACAGCCATTTGAATGATATTGATTTGTTTTTCTGACGGTAGTATTTTTCAGAAAGACAAAGCTTCCAGATTGGCCTGTGGCTGAAATTCTGTTTTGCTTCTGGATGTGAGAGATTTGTACTTCAGTGTGTAACCGTGCCTGTGTCTTCAGGTGTGTCACAGATGTAAGAAATGTGGATATTTTTTGTTTATGAATAAATTAGTTTGTTTCTGATTGTGGTTTGGTAGTTGTGTGTCTGTCAAGTGACCAAATATCGTCTCTACACATGAGCACATTCAGCATCTGGTGGGATGGATGGGGTGAAGGAGAGAGGGGGAGTAGGACAGAACAGTACATGGAGGGATAAGGCCAGAGGAAAAGATGGAGGAAAGCACCCAGTTGGAATGGGCTATCTACCTCCAGATTGTTGAACAGGCACAGATAATAAGAAAATATTGATTGTAAACATAGTTGGGGCTGTAACATCAGGCGGCAGAGAGGAGGGAGAAAGGTTTCTCCATCACTGGTTGCTACATTGACGAGGGAGGACTTAATAGAGACAGCAAGACACCAGGTATTAGCCCCTATAGGACACCTACTGAAAAATGGATCAGTGTTTATTTATTCAGACATCATTTCAGCGGCCGACAAGGAAGATGCTATTGTTTCCTGCCAAAAGTGGTTAAGTGGTTGGCTGCCAAAATGCAGGCCACGGGAAGCAGAGGGGTACAAATAGCCAATTAAAAGCTCTGGGTTATTATGCAGAGCTATCATATTTCAGAACAGACCATAAGGAGAAGCATGAACAGGGGAGGTTGTCAATATTCCTGCCTTGCTCACTCAGCACCAACACATTGTTTACACATTGTAAATCGATATGCCTAATGCGGCTTGAACAGTGTAATTAAAATGTTAAAATGTTTAATGCCCTTTTCAGCCTTTGGGATCAAGTGTGGACACACAACCAGACTTCAAACATATTTAGCTCTAATTAGGCAGTCCAACGCTACCTTTGAAGGCTGGAAATGTGTAATTTTTTCTAAGGCGCTCTCTCTGAAGTTCTTGATTTTGAAAGACCACATTTTTTAAATTGTCAGTCTCGCTGGATTCCTTACACCTGTCCTTATTTCTCCTCTTCTGTATACAAAATATCTTCAATTGCTACTTGTTTTCTTCTTCCCTACTCAGTGCCATCACTCTTGGCAACACGCTGGTTATCCTGTCCACGGTGGCACCAGACGCCGGGCGCTACTACGTCCAAGCGGTGAATGACAAGAATGGAGAGAACAAGACCAGCCAGCCCATCACCTTGTCAGTAGAGAGTGAGTAACCACTTACTGAGTACACACAGGCTGTAATCAACCGATTATGCCAGGGCAGGTGACAGGTGTGGATGCACTGCAAGATCTTGCAACATCAATTGTGGAAAGCAACTAAGCACATTCAGCCCCTGTTCAAGTACTGAAAATGTACTTGTGTACAATATTTGAGTAAATGTACTTAGTTGCATTCCACAACTGGAAATAATATATATAAAAATGAAATATACGGGCCATAATACATATTGAATATTTTTACTTTTGATACATTAAGTACATTTGCTGATAATACTAAGTGAAATTTTGAATGCACTTTCACTTGTAATGGAGTATTTTTACATTGTTGTATTGCTACTTTTGCTCGAGTAACGGATTTGAATACCCCTTCCAACACTGTGCGACATCTAAGAAGCTCAACTTTTGTGATTAGATTTCATTTCATTGCACTGAAGTGTATCTGTAACCATATTTTCACAGCGTTGCAGATGTGCACACACACAGGAAGAGAAGGCTGCGGGGACAGGGGCACAGACAGGCTGTTCTACTGCCAAGTAGTTTTTAATATTCACCAGCATCCTTAGCTCTCTCAACAAAAAAACACAAGATGCACAAATCTAACCAATTCAGTTGGCTTCAGCTCAGCAGAGTGAAATATAAGAGGAAACCTAACAGACAGCATCTTATGACATGGTAGACTGGAGTTCAGTATGGAAGTGAATGAGGGGGGTAAGGGAAAGATATTACAGTTGACAACACAAGGGAGCAGAAATAGCCTGTGGCACATATGGAGAACAGTGGCAGAGTTGATTATACTAGTGCTAGAGCACACGAACAAACACACACACACACACGCGCGCTCTGGTTCAGGTTAGATAGAGAGCCTAGTGGGAGGTCTCAATTTTGCAGGTCTCAGGAAATCACGACATGCATTAACATGAACACTCCACACATGCTCCACATGTGCACAATCAAACGCACATACACACATTGATGTACATGCTGCTGGGAGAGCCAGTACTGAGAGTTGTGTGTGTGTGTGTGAGTGAATGCTTGCATTTTCCCGTATGTTCACATGTATCTGTCAGTATCTGCTACAGCAGCTGCTCCTGCAGCGACGACTCTGACAATGCATTCCCCATGAGCTTTTCTGGCTCTGACAGTACTTGCCTAAGACTTGGATAGAGGGAAGGTCAAGGAGAACTCTGATGAGGGTAGTGTTGCTCATGTTACAGTTTTACATACACAGAACGAAGTTTAAAAGCTTGATTTTAACTGAACCTGACATTGTTTTAGCTACTAACTGACCCTCCTCTCTCAAAAGAGAACCAATTTGAAAAGAAATACTTTAACATTTTGGGACATAAGCTCATTTGAGAGAGATGAGAAGATTGATGTTCTTTCTGTGCATTGAGTACGGAGCTGGGGCCAGTACATGTTTAGCCTAGCTTAGCATAAAGACTGGAGGCAGGGGGAAACAGCGAGCCTGGCTCAGCCCAAAAGAAAAAAATAAGCTTAACACCTCTAAAGCACCTTACATTTATTGTGACAATAAAACATCTTTAGAGTTGTTTGGCATATTTGATCACTTTAGACAAAGCCTGGCTGGTTGTTTCCACCTCGCTTTGTCATATGCTAAGCTAGGCTACCCATGTCCTGACCCCAGCTCTGTATTTAACACACATACATAAGATTGATATCAATCTTTTGATCTTACTCTTTGAAAGACAGCAAATAAGTGTATTTCCCAAAATGTTGAAGTCTTCCTTTAAGTACACAACTCATTTTTAAGAACTTTGGCACTTCGGTTTGTGCAGTTGAAATATGCAGCAGCGTTTTCCCGGTGACAAGTAGTCTAACCTTGGTGGTGTTTAACGTGTGTGTGTGTGTGTTTATGGGAGCACACATGGCCTGTATACGGAATCTAATGACCCAAGATTGGTAAGATTGAATCATGACAGCCCCTGTAGCTACATCTGACATGTGCAGCCACGAGCACACTCCCAGGGCTTGATGGGATTGACGGATCAGTGTGAGTTTATCACAGACATGACACATCTCAAGCAGCACACGCACACACTGTGCTCTCACTGCCATGGGCTGTCTGTCTCTGATGCTCACAACTCACACACAAGCAAACACACACAGAGTTTTATGCACATATGAAATATGAAAATGCATGTGCACACACACACACACACACACACACACAGCAGCCTAGTCACCCCTTCAGCGTTGTGTTTGTCAGGCAGTACTTTTCTATGGCTGTTTCTGTTTGTCCAGCAGACATCTTATTATACACAGTCAGTGCACTGTCTTGTCCTATTCGGCCCATCTCTCTGTCAGAACTCAGAAACAGTGTGTGAACTGGTCAGTTTCAGTATGTCACGTCGATGAGCACCCACAAAGTGCATTGGGTGGAAATGAAATGTATAGGACACCCCCGTCCAGAGAACCCCACTTAATCTGTCTCTACTAAAGATATCTAGTTCTGTTTATCTATCAAGATCATTGTTCTCTGCTTAACCTCTCCATGCATGTGTGTGTTTTTGTTGGTATGTGTGTGTGGCGACCTGTCTGTCTGTCTAGATGTTGGAGGTCCAGCAGACCCCATTGCCCCCACCATCATCATCCCTCCCAGGAACACTAGTGTGGTTACAGGCACCTCAGAGGTCACAATGGAGTGTGTGGCCAACGCCAGGTAAACACCCTGGAACTGCAGGGTCATAGACCAGCTTGTTAAAGGGCCAGTTCACTCAAATCATAGGATAATCCAGAATAAGAGATTTCATAGGGACTATATTTTCAGTAAAAAGGTTGTTCCAGTGAAAATAGTTTTCATCATTTTCTGGGGATTATTTCAGAGTAACAGGGACACTGATTATGGAAAGAGATTTTTTAAGTCTTTTTTATTGCTGTGAGCACCATTGCTGTGTATTAAGGTAGAGACAAATGTTGCAAAACCTGGGCAAATAAAACTAAGGCTACAACCACACTAATACGTTTTTGTTTTCAAACGCACAACTTTTTGATATGTTTACACATAGTTTCCACACTACTCCAGCATTTTCGAACCCCTAAAATGGAGACCTTGTAAAGCTCTGCTGTGATGTGCGTTTCCAGGCGTGTAGTATGGACGGAGATTATTTCTGAAACGTGATAAAACGCTCGTGTGTATGGAGATCGTTTTTGTTTTTAAAAACATAAAAACGTATTAGTGTGGATGTAGCCTAAAACTGTCTGCAGGGCGAGATATGACTAGTAGTAAGTGAGAAGATGTGTTTTTTTGTCATTTGGGCGAAACGACCCTTTAACCCACTGTGTGTAGTGCAAATTGTGTAAGTTAGACAATTGCAAATGCTGATACTAGTTTGTTTGTAATTCATACATACAATTTTGGTGCCCATTGTACCCTAATATGATTAAAATACACTGTATTTCACCAATAATTGTCAAATTTTGTCTTACTTAAATATTCAGTGTGTTGAGTGATAATTGTAGTTCATTCAATACAGTTTCTCCTGTTTTGCAAGTCTTTGTAGACACAAGTGTTCTTGCATCTTAGAATATGTAATAACAAAGCAGACTACTCCACTAATGACACCCCTTGATTCATGAAATAGTCAGTTTGAATTGAAAACAGTTGGCATCTTCTCAGCCCATAAACACATTTTTTAGCTGTCAATACCCGATGCGGCAGCAGATTAAACAGATTAATGGATATGTGTCACATTGTGAGAGAAATAAATTTTGGACCAGTGTTGCAGAACCAGAAACATTTTATCATCATGCACAAAAAATCAATAAATTCTCAAAATTCTCATGGGGACAGTGAGATCAGAACACATCTGAAACTTTCACTTTTCACTCTTCAGGCCTCTTATCAAGCTGAGTATCACGTGGCGTAAGAACGGTGTGTTGGTGACCAGCGGTTTGAGCGACTTTAACCGCAGGCTGACCATCCTCAGTCCTGTGGTGAGCGATGCCGGCTACTACGAGTGTGAGGCCATTCTCCGGAGCAGCAGTGTGCCCTCAGTCAGCGCTGGGGCTTATCTGCATGTACTAGGTAAGAAATATAAGCTGAAATATGCTCTTGCCAGGGTTTTTTTCTATTATTATCACCTAATACTTATAGTGGGACCGACATCTTGCCTTAAACATGCACATTTGTAGGTGACAGTATCTTTCTATTACACTTCTTGCCCCTTTGGTTCTTTAGTACTTAGAAAAATTTTAACACCATTCACAGACATTGATGTGAATGTCTACCTACCACCAAGTCCATGCAGGTTTAATCAGACACTGCACTTCAAGTACTATTTGAGTCTGTCTTTTACAGTGGCCCCTGAGGACAAAAACACACATAAGAGTGAAAGCACAAACATTAAGGAAATGTGCTCCAAGTCTACATCCAAATGAGCTTTGATGGGAAAGCTTCAGTATCTTTGCTGCTGCTAAGTAAAACTAGGTTCATCATTCCTTTTCTCCATGTTTTGTTTGTGTTTTGATATTTTCAGAAATTCAGCATTTGGAGCACATTTCCTTAATTAAGCTGTGTTTTTATTATCTTTTTTGTCCTTAAGACCTTTTTATTATGCGCAAGGTAAAGAGAAGATGATCTTATTAGTCATAATGCATAATTTGCTTTCATATCGGCATGACAACCTAAAGGGAAAAGAAACTATGTTTCTGCATTTAGCTACATACATCAGGCCAATGTGTGGGAGTAAACGTAGCATTTAGATTTGCAAGTTCAAACAAAAGAACTGGTATGAAATTGATATACATATTACTAGTCTCACTATGGGAATCTGGCAAAGGTATTGAGGGGGAAGTGTTATTGATTTAAAAGGGAGAAAGCTAGTGGTTGGCCTCAGGAAACTGTTTAATATAACATTGCTTGAGTCACTTTCATTCCATCCCACTGAAACACTTTGATGTTTTCAAGGTTGTGATGTGATTCGAAGGACATGGTACGGTGAACTTGAATACAGCTAACTGAGCCTTGCCTTCTCCCCATGAGTTTGAAGGATACATTTCAAACCATTACAGAATACAAATCACTGATTTCTTTAATCAAACTACTGTATAATCACATTATTTCCAGCTAAGCTATGAGTAGTTTTCTCCCATGAGAAATACATTTTAAAGCAAAGAAATATTTCTAGTACAACATCATTATACTCTAGTGTTATCAGTTACAGGCAGTGTGAGTTATTATGTTAAGATCTCACAAGGTATCACTAACGCACCTTTGTAAGCTGTGATGATTACAGCTGGTGGTTTGCAACCTTGCTTCTTTATTTTACCAATTTATCATCCTGTCTTTCCTTTTCACTCTGTCCCTCAGAACCACCACAGTTTATGAAGGAACCAGAGAAACACATCACCGCTGAAATGGAAAAGGTGGTGGACATTCCCTGCCAGGCACGAGGTGAGCAGTGTGTGTTCATTTTAGTACAAGAATGTCAGAGCTAATTAAGTAATCCCTGTCAGAATACTCAGAAATGTTTAACAATTGCTAAAACGATTAATTAATTCAACAATTTTGAATTATACTGACACTCCCCCCCGCAGGAGTGCCCCAGCCAGACATTGTGTGGTACAAGGATGCTCTGCCCATCGACCCAGTGAAGACGCCCAGGTACAGGGTGCTGGTGGGAGGCAGCCTGCAGGTCAACGGCCTCCTGCCTGATGACACCGGGATGTTCCAGTGCTTTGCCAGAAACTCGGCAGGAGAAGTTCAGACCAACACATACCTGGCTGTTACCAGTGAGTGCTCCAGCAGCTCTTCAGGAAATTATTTCCCACAGATAATTACTGCTGTTAAAGAACAACGTGTTCCGGTTAAACTCAGAATAATCTTTTTTTTTACACAGAATACTGTTAAGTCCTTACAAGGCTCTCTCAAGCCCCTTGTCAGATTCAGAAAAGACTAGGAGAAATTGCTTTTGCAGTTTAGTGCTTTAAATGGAACTCTCCAATTTCTTCCTCAAAAACAACTGCAACTTAATTGATAGAAGATAAAACATGTCCTTTTTTTATCAGAATTCATAAAAATCAGATCAGTAGGACCCCCCCCCCCCCCCCCAAAAAAAATAAATGCCAAGCCAATTTAGTAAATAATAGCAATATTTGTTTTTAGCCATGCTAGCGGTGTAGCCCTAGCCTGTTGGTCCACCCCTTTGCTCTAAACTTATATATCTCAACAACTATTAGATGGATTGCCATGAAATTACAGACATTCATAGTCCCCAGAGGATGAAACCTACCAACTACCGGCTGATCCCCTGACTTTTAATCTTGTGCCACCATGAGGATGACATTTGTTGTTTTAAGTGAAATGCCTCCACAACTATCTGATTTCCATGAATTTGATGTCTCAGTCAGGATGAATTGTTAGAGCTTTGGTAAGTTTTTATCTGCCGCCATTATCAGGTCAAAATTTTAATTTGTTCAATACTTTGGTTTAACACCAACTAATCACAGCCTTACAGAGCTGCTAGCGTGGCTGTGGACTTATTTTTATTACTTTAAAAAATGCTGCCCATCAGATTTAACAAAACGAATCTCAGTAAGACAAGAATCAAGATTCAAGAAAACATCAGGTTTTACAAATAACATTTGCACTGCAAGGTATAAACATGCGAAGCAACGTGTCACAGCTGTCAATCACCTGTGCCAGCAAACTACACATTACAGCCATTTTGTGGAGGCGATCAGAAACACAGCGGTGAAAGACAAAGAAATCTACAAACGTACCTGAAACTGCTTATGTATGTCAGCAAAAGAACTACTACCCATTTACTGTAACAACAGTGATCAATGCAAGAAACACTCAAATGGGGACATAACATCTGGATGAAAAGTGGTTTCTCCTTTCTTTTGGTCAAAATGTATAAAAACCATGATGAGCTTTACTTACGAAATAAAGACATAGAAACAGGGAATTTTACTGTATACTGGCATTTCCTTCTCTTGTTTCTAACACAATGTGTTACCTAGGCAATAGAGGGAAACTATGTATTTTGTATTTGACAGGAATGAGATAGTATTGTGACAGTAGTGTTATAATAATGTCATTGGCGTATTGTAGTCAGGTGACAAGATGCAAGAGGACTTTCTTATATAAACTGACAATTAGCCCTACACTGATTAAGTTTACATTACTACAAAAAAAGACTCAGCCTTAATAACATGTTTGCTAACTCTTGTCACCAGAATAGCTGTGAACCGAGCATGTGCCAGTGCTGCAATTTGAAAATCACTGGTAATTTTACTCTCGCTGTGCATCTGTTTGGCAAGTTTCTGACATCTAATTTTCTTCACTTTGTCTCAGCTCCTGCTGCTGCCTTCCACGCTACACCACATTATCAGAATTCATGATATTCTCTCTCTCTCGCTAACTCACCCCGTCCATCGCTATCTCCCTCTCCCTCTTTCTCTCCCTGACACACTCTCCCCTTTTTCTCTCTCTTCCTTCCAGATCTCATCTTATCGTCTCCCTTTTCCTCAACACATTCTTGTCCTCACTTCTTCTGTCCTACTCCCTGTGACCTGAGATCAGCACTGCTCCTAAACTCCCTACCTCCTCCTTTCCTCTCGGGAGTGATATAGTTTTCTGTCATCCTATAAAAGCTGTGATTTATTGCATATCACAAATAGGGATTTTAGCTATCTACATATTGCCTTTTCTTTCTGTCTATGCTTCTCCCTCAGCCATTTTCCTTCCTCCTCTTTCTATACCCGCTATCTCTGAGGGTGCAAAAAATATAGACCGGTGGCAGACACATGTGGCACCAAGGTGAAGGCTGTGTCAATCCGTAAAGAATTAGTGGGACAAAGCATCGACTAAACACTGAGATGCAGCAGCCTGGTGCTTGCGTTTGAAGAGGGGTTTTGCCACAGACAGTTATTCTCTCACCTCTATAACCCTCTTACCTTCTCTCTTTACTGTACTGAGCTCCCTCTTCATTCCGTGTGTGTGTTTGTCTACCCTCAGGCATTGCCCCGAATATCACAGCCGGACCCTCCGACAGCACTGTGATCGACGGCATGTCAGTCATCCTGCACTGCGAGACCTCTGGAGCTCCAAGACCAGCTATCACCTGGCAAAAAGGTCTCTATTACACAAACGCACGCACGCACACACACACACACACACACACACACACACACACGCACACCTAGGGATTATGATGTCTGTTATCTATTACGCGTGGGATCATAGTTTGCCATAGCTTAACAAATAAAGCCTGATTGGATTCCTTTACCAGGATTTACTCTGTGCCAGGCTTTTCATGTTTGGATCCCAATGGCAGAGCAGGAAAACGCTGTCCATGTTTTTCCTTGTTATCACCTTCCTCTCCTATTCTGTCCCTGAATACCTCGATTTTTTTCTCTTTCCTTTCACTCTGTCTACCTTTTTCTCTATTTATGTATCTGCTTTCTCATGTTTCTGCCTCTTAAGGTGAGCGTGTGTTGGCCAGCGGTTCGGTCCAGCTGCCCAGGTTCACCCTGCTGGAGTCAGGCAGCCTGCTCATCTCCCCCTCACACATCTCGGATGCCGGGACCTACACTTGCATGGCGAGCAACTCCAGGGGCATCGACGAGGCGTCCGCTGACCTTGTGGTCTGGGGTGAGTGTGCGGGTTAGATGGACTTTCACATCCTTTTAAAAACAAATGCCTGATGCTGTGTGTTGTAAATGCCCAAGCAATCCTTCACATTCATTCCTGTGTGGCATGTCTGTTTAGCAGAGGCTGCGCCGTGTAATAATAAAGTCGCGCTCAATTCCTTCAGATACAAAAGCACTTTTTTACAGGTTTGGAGTCATCATCGAGGTGTTTTCTGCAAGAAGCCATCAAGAAACAAAATACAAAACACCAGAATGTCATTTCAACTGAAATGAGTTTTCTGAGATGTGTTTGTCATGTTTTTTTTGTTTTTTTTCTAGTATTGTTCTTCTCAGGAAGGACATTTTGTAGGCTGTTTTCTCTTCCCGTGCTTTCCTCATCTCTTTGCCTTCTTTTTATCTCCACAGCTCGCACCCGGATTACCACCCCCCCACAGGACCAGAGTGTTATCAAAGGAACTAAAGCCATTATGACCTGTGGAGTCACACATGACCCCAGTGTAACTGTCAGGTAAGGGTACATTCACAAACAATGTTTTAACAAAGTGCTTCACAGTAACAAAAGCAATAGAGATAAGGGACAGGCACAATAGTATAAGGATAGTATAAGGCTGGTGTTAACCTATATTTTTCTAATTGTCAACAAATTAAAAGAGCAAAATCAACAATGTGTGAGTCTGTCTCTCAATAATTTATGGTATCATTTTTTAAAAAGGCTCGGTAATGTCCTAAAACGGCAGATGTTACTCAAGTAAGTGTAAATTGTACATTTGTTGGGGACTATTTTCAGCCGTGTATTAATACACATTTGGTGCCCTAGTGTGTATTTATATGGGATCACCACCAAGTGTATCTCATTGATGTGCTTTTAATTGTTTTTTGGACAACAATGGAGCGCTATGGCACAGAAGAATAAGATACATCAGGCTTTGACTATACAGGCAATACTTGCTAGTAGGATACATTTGTTCTTGGTTTTGGGATTATTTGACAATAAGAAAAATATCAAATATTGGGAGCCTTATCCTTTAAAGATATCAACAATGTTTAGATCAAAAGTCCAAAAAGAATGAGTTTCAAAGTTGTTTTTTTAAGATTATTTTGGGGGATTTTTTTCACCTTTTATTAAATAGCAGAGGCAGACAGGAAACGGGGGAGAGAGAGGGGTATGACATGCAAGAAAGGTTGTGTGCTGTAACCATTCGGCTACCAAGATGCTCCAAGTTTCAAAGTTAACGAGCCGCAACCTCACAGCCATTATCCTTTGGTTTTAAGCTGGGAGCGAGGCTCAACCAACAAGCCCTGATCAGAAGGCCTGAGGTCTCAGAGACCACCAATGTGCCTGACCATGCACACAAATTTTAAATTGGAATCTGAATTTGTTAGGTCAATGTATGGAAATCAAAATAGGTGGCACATGAAAACTTTGAGGGCACCTGTTCTAAAGCCTTGCAGCTGCATTCTGGACAACTTGCAATTGATTCAGGAATGCTTGCTAAGGCTGGTGAAAAGGGAGTTACAACATTCTCAACCAGTGGTGCCTCAGAGCGCCATCTAGTGGGCAGCGGAGGCAGTGGTACTGCCAAATGGTTAGATTCAATTTGTTTTTGTGGTAATATCTAAATGTGCTCAAGAATTCACGTAAAAAAAACCCGTCAAATTAAAGGGCATAATTTCAATGACCAGTTACATTTGAATATCACCAGCCAATCACGACACATCATCAGGTAGAGACAAAAGTGTTTTGCCGCTGTTAGCTAGCTAACGTTCCCTCCGATGCAGTGACACAAAATGGATCGGGTTTTTAAACAAAAAAAGTGATGTGGGGAGACAACCCTGCGCCAGTAAAAGCTCCAAAGCGTGTGGTGAGGAAATAAGAGCCTGCCATAATGGCAGGCAGTGCAAAGCACAGTGTGTTGAATGTGGTGAAATCCTGTCAAATGAGGCGCTAAAACCATCGAAGCTCCAGAGACACTTAATCACAAAGCACCCGGGATGTAAGGGTTTTTTTTCTCATTTATTTGGGAAGGTGGTCCTCAGAAATTTTTTAACATTCAGAAGTGGGACTTAAATTACAAAAGGTTGAGAACCCCTGGTCTAGTTAAATAGACTAAATTCCATTTGCATATTTCTATGTATTTGTTATCCTTCACACCTTAAAGTGAATACCTGACAAAGCACAATTATTGAGCCAATTCGGCCTATAGATCTGTTAATGAAGATGTTTCATCAATAGTTATTACTTGCTGTATTGTAATTAGTCATTCACTACCCTGAGCACAAAGTATTTATTATGTATCTCTCGCTCCAGTTCCCCCGCAGGAATGTTAAGGGTTCCACTGAATACACACAAACACATTAATACATGCACTGAAACATAAACACTGCTCAAACACGGAAAGCTGGGTCCCCAATTTGTGACCTAGACATGCAGTTTGTTCAAAAGCAAACACCTACACATGGTAAACGTCGACTACCGCTGTGCATGTATGTCATTACAAGCAAATCGCTCTCAAATACCTCCAGCTTCCAACTGCAGCCCAAACCAGTGCAACACACAACAGACGTTTTACTGAGCTTGTAGACGACACCAGTAGCGATCAATAGAGCATTCTGTCCCTTTCTACTCAGAAGAGAAGGCTACATCTGATGCCACGTTTGATGAGTGTTTTATATGGAGCCGTCAGCCGCTATGATATGCATGCAGGGCAGCTCTGATGGCGAGTTTGAAGAGACAGCGGGGAGAAAGATGAAATACCTCACTAATAACATATTCTTCTTGGATTGTGGTGGAATAAAAGATTTAAGAAAAGATTTCTGTCTGACATTTAAAACAGTGAACTGAATGTTTCTGTCCACCTGTGCTGCCCATTGTTTAATCTTTCAGCAAAAAAAGTAATAGCAACAACTAGCTATTCTCTTTGATTGAGTAGGAGTTACTTACTAATGTAGTAGTAAGTACTGCAGTTTTTGGGGGGGGTGGTGGTTTGTGCTGAAAATATGCACATGAAACTGTGCAAGTCTCAGTTTACAGTAGCTGCATTTACATGGACCCTAATATTCCACTAATAATTGGAATAATAGCCACCTCAATCAGAAGAGGCTGATCCGATCGGAAGGAATTTTCAATCGGGTTGAGAGAGGTGGTGTAAACCTTTGATAATCTGTTCAATCGGAAAATATTAGTGCCTAATAACCATGTAAACACTTAATCTGACTGTTTGTCTCTGGTTGGAATAAATATATTCTTTCTGCGCATGTTTGCCCCACGTGGGGGGAACATAAGGTGACATGAACGAGTTTCCGGGAGGGACAGAAACATGGCGGCAACAAAACCAAACTGGTCTGTGGCTGATAAATCTTTTAAGTTCTGCAACAAGTTGTAAGGATTGTCGAACGCCTCGATGGTCGAAAGACTCGAAAGAACGAGTTGTTCGGACAAGTGTTTGAAAAGATGAACAAAGCCAAAAAAAAAACCCAAAACTTCTTCTATTTCTTCTTCTATATCTTCTTCTATTCTTCTTCTTCTATTCTATCTAGGCAGATTAAATGCTTCACAGTGGGTGGAACCACTGTGCACATGTCTAAAGAGTTATATTCAGATTAAATGTTGCGGGCATGTAAACGCACATCTTTTCTGATCCCTTTATTTAGCGTCCATGTAAACAGTTAAGTTGGAATCTCTATTCAGAATGATTTCAATATATTTTCAAAATATTGTCCATGTAACCGCAGCTATTGAGGATGAAAACTAAAAGTGAGTGGCATATTAAGCTGCTGTCATCACCTGTTCAATGTGTCATTACTTTGATGTTACTTTTCATGTTTTAACAACCGAAAATTTGGGGGCCTTGAAACCTTCAGAGTGAACAGAAAACACATTTTGCCTTTCGTTATTCATGCAGTTTTGCCTCATTTTGTGCTGCCTACAAAGAATACACTCTCATGTATTTCTGTCTATTATGACTATTCGTCATGATATCATTTTAGATTTGGGAATTGCAGACTCTGGCTGGACTCCTGGGGACTACTTTCTGTGTTTCCCTTTGGTAGACAAGTGGTTGAGATGATTCATGTTTAATTAAAGTCTTGGGGAAAATTGTAGGAGGCTGGCACTACTTGTCCTGTTTGACATTGTTGTTGCCTGAGTGTGCATTTCCCAAATCTCTAAAGCGGAGGTGGTGAGTAATACTGTATTGTGACTAATAGTCATAATGGACCAAGACATGTGAATAACACCCATGTGACAAATACCAGAATTTCCCTTTAAAAAGGTCTATTTAGTGCAACTAAACATTGTCAGCGTGTTTAAACTGATTGACTGATGCTGTTGAAGGTGCACCAGATGATGATGATGATGATGATGATGATGAAGAAGACATTAATGACAATACCAACAACAAGCCAGCTGACAGATGACTTTGTGTTCCAGGCATGTCTGGGAAAAAGAGGGCTCGGTGATCAATGTCCAGTCCATCCCCCGCATGCGACTGGATGCAGACGGCACCCTCCACATCTCCCAAACCTGGTCAGGTGACATAGGCACGTACACGTGCAGAGTCACGTCCGTTGGCGGCAATGACTCCCGCAGCGCACACCTCCGTGTCAGGTACCTACCCTCGCCTTTGTGACTTGCCTGGCTTTCAATTTTCTTCTTTTTCTCTCACTTTCTTGTTCCTCCAATATTCTCCAGTGCAAAGACACAGGAAGGAGCATGGTCTTTGAAGCAAGACAATGCGTACACAGACACACACACACACATACACGTACACACACTCACACAAGAGCCAGACACACGCACGCTTACCACCACCAACCTCTGCCTGCCATTCTGCCTGCCTGCCTGTCCTATTGACACCTCTGACTCATTTCCACTTAAATGTCACCTGCTCTTCCTCAGCTCCCCTGTCCTCATTCTCACCCGACACACTTCCAGCCCCAAGGGGGAACCCCTCCACCACCACCACCTCCGCCCCCCAATCCCACTTTTGTATTATTTGCCATCTCAGATCTTCTCTTTCTCCAAAACTTTGCCTGCTATTGTTGTACTTTGGCATACAGTGTGTCACTGCGAGAAGGGTAAATTGAAAATGAATGAGACATCTAACTTTTTGTTTGTAAAACTGATGGGCTGACTTGTTTTTATGTCTTTCTTTGTCCACCTATTGGCCGTCTCGTTTGACTGAGTTACTGTCTGTATCTGTTCATTGCAATAAGGTTTATCTACCAATCTGTCTGTGCTTATCTGAATTTATGGCTGAAGGAATTAATGATCCCCAGCTTTGGCGTCATTTATTCATGTCTTTGTCTGTGCATTTTCTTCCTATCTGTCTCCTTATACCTTTCAATCCATTTCCCTCCACTCTGGTGATATCTATCTCGTTTTGTTTGCCTGTGTGTCCATCTTGACAAGGAACCATCTTTGCTGTCTTGTCTTGCCACATTTCATCACCTGTCTAACTGATGTCTCTGTTATAAAACATTCAGCTCTGCTTCAGATTTGTACAAGAGACGTTCAGAGAAGGCCGAAATGCTCGGTAACTCTCGTCCCCGCGGAGGATTTGCCATGATAGGAGAGATTCTTTTATTTATCGAAGCTGTCCCAATGTTCCCTGCAGGCAGCTGCCCCATGCCCCAGAGAACCCTACAGCGGTGCTGAGCACATCTGAAAAGAGAGCCATCGACCTGGCCTGGGCCAAGCCTTTTGATGGCAACAGTCCCCTCATACGCTACATCCTGGAGGTTTCTGAGAACAGTATGTCACATAGTATCCAGTCTTTTCCAGTCATGCATCCATCTATTGCATCCTTCTCTACCTTCCTTCTGTGCTTTGTACCCTTTGTGTCAGTTTAGGGAAACCAGCTCTTGGGATCAACGTTGCAGCAAAGAGTGAAAAAGACATTAAATGTTGCTTGTTTAGATTTTTTATTTCCATGCAACCAGGCTCCTGTGATGTCAGTCTTTTTCCCAAAGAGCTTTAGTGCAAAGCAAATACAGCAAAGCACTTGAAAAGGAATTTAAAAGCATGATCAATAAGACTAATTAAGAATGTCCATCATTGCTTTTAATCTCCAGTTGGATGTGTAAGCTACACTACTGTCTATCACTTTACAGCTCTGCATAACAAGCATTTTCAATAGAAGCTGACACACTGAAGAGCTGTGTTGGGTCTATAATCTCCAGCCCGTTGTGCTGTTCTGTTTCTCTTGCTTCTTTTCTCTCTTCTTTTCTCTCAGCATGACTTGTTTCATTTAATGAATTAGAATTTTACATCTGCCATGACAAAATGATTACAGGCATGAAAGTGAAAATCCCTTCTGAACATTAGTGAAATTGCTAGAAATATGAGATTCCTTCCTTACAAAATTGTTCAATTGAATGGGATGTTAAGGTGAATGGTTAGCATAGCAATGAAGGAGATGTGTGTACGTGTGGAGCAAGGTTTAAAACGTGGTTTTCTTTGTTCCAGATGCTCCATGGGCCATCCTGCTGGCCAATATTGAGCCAGAGTCCACTGCAGTGATGGTCAATGGCTTGATCCCGGCACGCTCCTATCAGTTCCGCCTCTGTGCCGTTAATGATGTGGGGAAGGGGCAGTTCAGCAAGGAGACAGACCGGTGAGCTAAAGCCAGATCCTGTATCTATTCCTACCACTTCACATCAACACCTTTTTATCCAGGTTATACAAAATAGATAAATACAAAATGCCAATAAACAGTTTCCTTTGTAGGGGGACTTCAAGCTATACCATTCAACTTTCCAAGGACATGTTTAAAAATCTAATTTTTTCATTTTAGGAAAGCAAGCTTTTTATCCATTCTTTTGGTTTAAAATCCATCAAAACATTGCTGTATGGCAGGACTAGTTATTAGCACGCCATTTAATTGGCAATAGCAATGAGAAATCTGAGACATGTGAAAAAACAAGAACCCCTGCAGAAGTTTGTGGCTGATAGTAAATAGCACATTGTGCTCATAAAATACATTTCCTAGACAACCAGTTTGACTGATCCCATCCTTTCAGTCAAGAGTCGGTGAAGAGGGATATACGTGTAAGCCTTCCAAAGTGGATACACACACACAAACACATGCACAGTCACATGTAAACACACATTCACACACACAAACACCCACTCGCTCTCAGATTCTGAAAGCCACAGGAGGGATTTAGGTTTGAGGCGACATTAGTTTTGGCCTCTCTGCACTTCAAGCATTCACCCCCCACCCCCACCCCATCTCCCACCATCCCTCCATCCCTCCACCAGTCTGTCACGCTGCCAGCTCCCTAGCCAGAGGAGAGCCACGGGGGGCTCCGTCTGTGTGTTGCAGGGGGGCTGGCACCGAGCGCTCTGTGACGCCATTTGGTACTAAGTCACCCCCACTGATCTCACTTCCATCTCTCATACGCATCTTCTCCACAGGCCCTCATGGTGTTTTGTCAGGGTAAATATATAGCGTTCAGGTGGCTGGCATCCTGTGTCTTCCTCAGATGTGGTAATAAGTGGGGGCACTGTGCATATGGTCAAGGTTTTTAACAAAGAGAAACAGTTGAGAGACAGAAAAAGAGGGTTAAGTGCGTCAGTTGAAATTATACAGGTATTTAGCTTTAAATTGAGCAGTCCATGATGATTTTCAGAAAGAAATTGTCCTTTTATTCCTATTTTTCACCACCCTCTCTTTTCGTATCTCTGCATGTGTGTTTGTGTGTGTACTGCAGTGTCTCACTCCCAGAGGAGCCCCCCAGTGCCCCTCCTCAAAACGTCATTGCTAGCGGTAGGACCAACCAGTCCATCATGATCCAGTGGCAGCCTCCACCAGAAAGCCACCAGAACGGCATCCTTAGGGGCTACACCATCCGGTAAAGTTCCCTGTTCATCCACCCGTCGGCTGACACCTGTTCATTTCTTAGTTTTTATTTCAAAGGTTGGAACTTAAAAGCATGCATTCAGTTCAGCGTGAGGTCCATCCTTGTTTCCTGCTAAACTCAAAATAGCTCTTATAATACAGGAATGGAAATATCTAGATTTTGGATTTTAGTTGATTGATTTCATTTTTAATTTGTGACATTGGGAATTTGGGATTTGCACTTTCTGTATGAACAAATATAAAGAAATATAAAAACATTGTGAAATAAAATCCTACCCTTCTTATGTACACCCATCACATACTAAAATCCCCACCAAAATCTTCTTGATCCATTTAATACTGTTTTTAACTTAATTTCCAGTCCTATGGTACGCTGGTGGAATTAAGTCACACACAGCATGTTTCACTTAAGTGTCAGTTAACACTGTATTTACAAAATATTTTAGTCTGAGAGAAAATTAAAATTGAATGACTTTGCCTTTAAAAAACTTTAGCGACTCTTATTGGCAGAGTCAGCAATATCCCAAACTGACTTCAAATCGTGCAAACATGTAATTAGTTTGGTTTTCTGTCAGGCTTTTTATTCATTACATCCAAATGAAACAGCAGGTGTTTTCCAGACAACAGTCAGTGCCGTCAGTGGTTTTTAATTGCTTGTTTGCTGGGGCTTTGTCTCCCCCTAGCAGGGAGTCTAGTGTACTGCAAGTCTTGGGTCAAGCAACAAAGTACTGCAATGTCCTCCCTTTGTCAGTGCACCATCTAACATGTCAAATTCAGGGTGCAAACAAGACAGCAAGGTTTCTAATGGTTTTCATTTGTGGCAAAGTTCAGCATTCAGAGTTCATGTATGTGCATCTCAGGTACCGTCTGACTGGGCTTCCCGTGGACTACCAGATGAAGAACATTTCCAGTCCAGATGTGACCAACCTGCTGCTGGAGGACCTCATCATCTGGACTAACTATGAGATTGAGGTGGCTGCCTACAATGGGGCGGGTTTGGGCACTTTCAGCCATAAAGTCACTGAGTGGACTCTGCAGGGAGGTGAGAACTCACATCATCAATGTTATTGATCCAAGACCAAAGCTGATATGCTGACTATTTTCTTTCTTAATTATTGAATGTGAAGTTTTCAATGAGTCTGCATTTATATGTGTTGATTTTAAGCAAGCTGCTCTTTTAAGGATGATGATTATTCATGATTAATAAGGATGGGATGCAACATCCTGCAAGTGCGGTGTTATTATACACAAGTTATTTTTATCTCTGATTGAAATCATCTACTAAAAGCCAGTGATGACTGATGTTCAACTGCATTAGAATTAACTCCTCTTTGTAAGGACCACACAAAGGTGCGACATCTCCTTGAAATCCATAAGCAGCTCACACAGTCACAACCAAACCCACAGAGAGCCCTGGTATTAGGTGTAAGTGTCATCAGAAAGAGAGTGATGGCAGTATCTGCCCTGGCCTGTGCAGCAGCGATCAATACTAACATCAGAATAGAAGCAGGCAGACTTCCAGCAGTCAACTGAAAGGTGCTCTCACACCTTTGTTTTTTGTCTTTCATCTTCTCCTTGTTTCTCCTGCTTCCTTTTTTCCCCCTCTGTCTCCCTTTTTCTTCCTCTCCTCATCCATCCCAGTACCCACCATCGCCCCCGGCAACGTGCAGGCCGAGGCGGTCAACTCGACAACTCTCCGTTTTACGTGGACAGCCCCCAACCCTCAGTTCATCAACGGCATCAACCAGGGCTACAGGGTCAGTAGCTGCCGCAGCGCCGTCACCACCAGTCATCACATGCATTGACAGAACTGTCAGAGCTGATCTTGTAGTATCACATATCCTGTGTAGCAAGAGGGAGAGAAAAGCCAAGGGGCAAAAGATATTTGGTGCCATCGTGAACGATGGACTTCATTCACCCATTTGTCAGTCAGAGGTCATTCTCTTTATCTTTGCAACCATTTTTCATGTTTTATTGTGAAGCTGTGCGCACATAATGATAAATGACTTCATTATTTTGTCATGGGCTCTTGAATATAGTCCATCTCTCTGTCTCTTGTGTATACTTCATTGAAACAAATATAGCCCACAGGGAATCATAAAACCACATCCATATGGCAGATTTATTTTTCCATTGACTCTGTTGAGGCTTAATTATGTCATTGGGGTTTTTTTCCCCTTCCTTTTTATCTGTTTGTTCAATAGCGCTCCACAGGCCTTACTCAGCTGGGTGGAGGGGTCACTGTACAAATCCAATCAGAATTTTAAATACCAGATTTTTCTACAGGGAGGGACAGGGAGAAACAAAAGGGAGTTACACCGTGTGAAAGGTGATACAAACTGAGGCAAAGGAAGACTTTCATGGAGATGCAAAAAAAAAGACAGAGGGAGAGATAGAGAGAAAAAAAGAGAGAGTGGCAGACAGTCAAGCATCTATCCCTCTGATATCCTCTTGCCAACTCTTTACTTTTCTGGAAGCTCCTTTACTCTGGAAACTGGAAACAAACTCAACAGACCTGCCATTGGGACTCATTACCTAAGCATCTAATTGGTCGATCCAAGTCCCATTTGTAGATGCTATATAGTCTGCAGTCAACATGCATGATGGGATGCTATCATGCCTCTCTTGAGCCTCAACTCTCTCTTCCTCTCCCAGCCTGTCTTAGTGGAGCTATTCAGCCTCCAGGTCAAAACCTCTTCAGGGCATCTTTCTAAATATATTTGGCAGAGCTATGATGCCAAATATCTCCTCAGAGTGGCTCAGGACTACCGGAGAGAAACACTACTGTTAGTTTTGTGAGGATAAATGTGTGAAAATGATTACAGAAAAACTGTTTATACTGCTTTATTTTCAGCTGTCTGGGTCATTTTCTTTACACTCACTTTTTTCTTTTTTGTTTGTCTGTTTTAGTTGCTGGCCTGGGAGCCCGGCAGAGACGAAGAGGTTACTATGGTAACAGTGCGACCGAACTTCCAGGACAGCGTCCATGTGGGATATGTGACAGGTCTGAAGAAGTTCACAGAGTATTACACCTCCGTGCTGTGTTTCACTACGCCCGGAGACGGCCCCCGCAGCCCGCCCAGAGCATTAAGGACACATGAGGACAGTAAGTGACTTCTCTTCCACAGTTTTCTCTCTCCTGTGGTGGCGTGGGGACACGAGCATCTCACAGCAACACATCCTCTGGGCAGGATCTATTATTCATGCAGAACGAAGTTGTAGAGAAGCGCTAATGACTGAGTATATTCTGCATCCAGCCAGAATCATCGTAATTGGGATTTAGTTCCCTTAGAGATTATTGGTTAAGCTTTAAAAACTCTTTAATTTTCCTCGACTTGCCATCAGACAGTATTTTCAGCAATTACCTTGTTCTTGTTGTAAACATATTTAGACTGCAAATGCTGTCACCAGCTTGTGGCTATGTCCAGTGTGCCAGCTAATCAGCAAGGAATTTATACTGTGTGCAGAGTGTCTCATTTGCCCATTGGCCTTGCTCATTATTCTTATTTGTCTCTGTCCAGCCCCCGGTGCTGTGGGTCACCTGAGTTTCACCGAGATCCTGGACACCTCACTCAAAGTCAGCTGGAGTGAGCCCAGCGAGAAGAATGGAGTTCTCACAGGTAGATTCACTGCACTCCAAAATGATACTTATACAGGGTTCGTACAAAGTCTTGAAAGTTTGGAAAATGCTTAATTTTAACCGTCACGTTTTCAAGGTTAGGAATATGCTTGAATTCGAATATACTCCTTGAAAAATTCTTGATTTTCAACATAATCTGGTGTTTTATCATCTACACAATCACTCATGTAAACCGAAAATCTTTTATTATTTAAATGAAATGATCCTATTGTCATATTTGTTGTCTCCTGGCTTTTATAGTAACAATTAAAAGCTTTGAGAGTCTGGAAATTTTTGGTTTAGGTACCTTGAAAGTGCTTGAAATGTACTCTTAAAAAGCTGTACGAACCCTGCTTGTAGTTAGGCAAGAAAGGCAGGAAATAGCAGTTTGTCCAAGGTGGTATTTGTCAGAAAGAGACCAATCACAGGAGGCAGCACTAAGGTGGAACTGAGACAGGAAGAACTGCTTGACCTCATTTAGGGAGCCCAGCACGTATAGCTCTTAAGATGGGCACACTTAGGACAGCTACTTGATTGTTTGGTGTTTATTTTATTTGCGTCATTGACATACTGCTGCCTAGGCCGCATGAGCTTAGAAGACACAGAAAATACCACTGCAGCAGTGAGACAGCTCTTGTCAGAAAATAATATAACTTCTTACATAAAACATAACATTGCAAACAAAGAACAAAAAAGAAGAGGTAAGCAGAGATGAAGGGCCTTTTACAAAAATAAAAGTATAGCCTTAAATCATCGTATAAAGTGCAATAAAACATCAAATGGACTGTTTTCAGTCTCATCCAAATTACATAACAAACAAAGCCGTTCCTCCTCAGGGAGACCATTAAACCTGCCTGTTTCTGTGGCTAATGGTAGTGTACCAGAACGTAACTGTGCACAAAGAGTTTTTTGGCTTTTGGTTACATTTTGCTTCTCATAAGACTCTCCACTAGTTGATTTTTATAAGACAATATCTGCAATTTGGTCTTTATTTATGCAAAAGGAACAATGTGTGCTGAGTATCATAAATGATACTGTTACCTGTTTTGAAAAATAAACAGTAAGTTGATCTTTAAAAAAAAGACTTCATCTCACTTTTCTAGGGATGTTCGTGGAAAATGTCCTGATTAAATATCTTTTGAGTGAGCCACTGTCAATTCCATTCCAGTTTACATAATGCTCTTACTTAATTCTGTACAAACTTCGATCAAGGAGCAAATGCCCACCAGTGACATTAATATTCAAGTGTTTGCAAAGGTTATGTAGCAGCATATTGTAAAGAGTTTATCCAAAAAACATTTTAATGTGCTACACACTTCCAGGAGACAAACACTGACATGCCATGTGAAATTACTGATTTGGCAAGAAATGCTGCCTAATGCCTTATGCAATCACATGAAAAGAGCTGCTGGCCAAGGAGCAAATTGCATTAACTTTGAAAGGGTAAGCGTGTGTGTGTGTGTGTGTGTGTGTGTGTGTGTGTGTGTGTGTGTGTGTGTGTGTGTGTGGATTGAAGTGGGTGGAGGATGTGTGTGTGTGTGTGCAGGGAGGTATAATCACAGGCTGATTTAATTTGCTATATTCAATTTTTGATGAAGTTAATTTAATATTTCTGTTAGCTTGGCCCGTAGCATGCGAGCTGAGAGTCGCTATTGTAGTAAAATTGCTGTCAAATTTTCCCTGAGAGGATTCTCTGTCTGTTGCTGTCAACCCATCTCTGCTGCTCTTCAGGTTACCGGATTTCATGGGAGGAGTACAACCGAACAAACACCAGAGTTACTCACTACTTGCCGAATGTCACCTTAGAGTACAGGGTCACTGGACTCACTGCTCTCACCACCTACACCATTGAAGTGGCAGGAATGACCTCCAAAGGCCAGGGCCAGCTGTCCTCCTCCACCATCTCCTCTGGTGTCCCACCAGGTCAGCAACCAAACAATCTGAGCAATCTGAACACCCAAATTACAAAACAAATACTTGGTGATATCAGTTATTTGCCTAGGTTGTGAGATATACGGCTCTGAGATGCTTCCACCTCGGTACATCAGAGGTGAATGATGTTTCATTTGTGGTGCTCACAGCACTAAAACTTTGAATTTGAAAAACAACAATCAGGGTTCAACCAAAGTCTTGAAAGTTTGGAAAATGCTTAATTTTAACCGTTATGTTTTCAAGGTTAGGAATATGCTTGAATTTGGATATACTCCTTGAGAAATGCTTGATTTTCAACATAATCTGGTGTTTCATCTACACAATCACAAAATCTTTTAATATTTGAAATGAAACTATCATGTTTGTTGTCTTCTGGCATTTGTAGTAACTATTTAGATGTGTTGATAAAGACTTCGAGAGTCTGGCTATTTTTTGGTTTAGGTACCTTGAAAGTGCTTGAAAAGTGCTTGAATTTTACTCTTAAAAAGTTGCACGAACTTGAACAATCTTTCTCTTTCCAGAAACAATGTCCCAGTTACTCTGGCTGGATAATGAAAACGCTGGATCCTACATTTCCTATAATGCAACTCTTTCATTAGAGCCTCCGTGCCTCCTAAACACCCTCTTTCAAGCCCGACATCTCCAGTTTGTAATGCAGGCATCAGGGTTCATTTTTCAATAGCTGGGCGCCTTCCCTTCCTGCATATTTACAGTTTCACATTAAACTTGGTGAACGCACTCCATGTTGTCTGGCGCCAGACACAATGAAATCGGACCCCAGTCACCTCAGCTGGGACAGAACCAAAAAAAAAAACACACCAATACATCCGCATCTGCAAAATAATAGGTCCCACAAGAGCATTAAGGACATTTATAGTGTTAATGATTTCACTTTTGCAAAATTGTGTAATAGAAATACAATACCCACATCAATTACGGAAGCAGCATTCAGAGCCTGTACAGCTGTGAAACCTGTGAAATGACAGGCTGTTATATTGAGAGCAGGCTTCAGAGCAGCAGTTATAGTCCCCAGAATGGTGATTACTCTCATTGTATATGTGTAAAGAGAACACCTATGTGCCTGCAACTGCACCGTAACAATCCAGCTAAAAGCCACCTCAATAATCAGTCATGCAAATGATTTAGAGGTGGTAATTTTACTACGGCACGTACAATCTATATTTCACTAGGGTTGAATACACCCGCATTTAAGCAGTCTTTGAAAAAATTGCATAGTGTGCCCATGGGAGTGATTATATCTTTTTAATTTTAGGCCACTGTCCACACTCCAATATGCCACAGTTTGATGTTAATGTCTTCAACTAGGATTTATGTAAACTCAAATTATTTTATGCACAAGCACATACAGTACATACCTATCTAGACTGAAAAACCATGCTACCCAAGCCAGTTCTTTGAATTCACAATTTTCAGATTTGTTTCCCTTCCAGGATTTTCAGCAAATAATCCGTTCAAGTGTAAACAGTAGGATATCAGAATCGTATCTCCAGATAACTGCAGTGTAATTGACATTCATGGCATTGTCTCCGCCTGTGTATTGGGTGTAAGCATCTTTTCCAAATCTAATCTGCTTTTTGCCATCTTAGCTGAATTTGGGAGCATCAAGGATGAGAAATAAGTGCAGTATCAGTATGGCCACAAGAGGGCGCTGCGGTAGATAGATTATATCAAGCAAAGTCTACAAACCAAAACCAACCCTGTATGAGAGGCAGACAGACATGCCATATAGCCATTTGTTATTTGTTCCCTCAGTCATTTTGTCCAACTTTTGGCTCTTTCCTCTCTGCTTCTTCATAGAGCTTCCTGGCCCTCCTACCAACATGGCAATTTCCAACATCGGCCCACGCTCCGTCACCCTGCAGTTCAAACCTGGCTATGATGGCAAAACCTCCATTTCCCGTTGGCAGGTGGAGGCCCAGGTGAACCAGACTTAATCCGGAGCTGGAGTTCCAATTTCCTTAATCATGTGTTATTGCTTTTGGAGTCATCTTCCTTATATTGGATTGTTTTCAGATATTGACACAAATCTGATTTTCAAGATTGAATACAGATCTCATTGGCTTCTTAGAGAGGCTTGTAGTGCTTGCACTGTTGCTCATTGCGGTATCTACTGTATTTGTCATGCTCTCTGTTGTTTTGGTCCCAGGTGGGTGTGGTAGGAGAAAATGAGGACTGGTTGATGGTCCACCAGGTGTCCAACGAACCTGAGGCTCGCTCCTTAGAGGTGCCAGGTCTCAACCCATACACCTTCTACAGGTAGCCTACTGGGAACTGTGTCTGCTTCACCATGTCTGCCTCCATTTATCTGTAATGGGCGTCTCAATGTTAGCAATTTCTGGTTAACAGAAAAACCTGTAAATGGGCCCAGACTTAGCCTAGATGTCTAATTTTAATTAATTTCCCCAGCAAGGCACCTTACAAATGAAATAAATGAAATTAGTTACAAAGTTAATATATACAAAGGACAAGCTCAGTACACATTCTCCAATAGTAGAACATAGGCCCAAAACACAGAAAATGTTGATCTGCTGATGCTATACTGTTTACTTTTGTACACAGGACATGCATACACAGCATAGTGAATTATTATAGTAACAGAATGGTCTTATTAGGGGTGAAACTGGTCCTGATTTTACCCAGTTTTAATCTAACACCAGATAACATGGAAATACAACAGATAAGGTGTGTGCGCGCTTCAATATGTCGGCTACTTTCAGCACATCCCAGGAGCCATGTCTTATTTTCTATTTCTTTGATTCCGATACAAGCTTGTTATGGAGAGTGCGATTTTAAAATTATTTTTACAGCGCGCACATGATCGTTATCTCGATGCAGTCTGCTTGTTTTCCATGATCACATTCAATATAGCCAATGAATATTTCACCAAGCCAATCCCTGAAGACCTACAACAGCTATAGTTCTCATCATTCCAACATCAGTGGTGCAACTTTGCATTTGTGTTAGAGCTCACGTTAGATTTTTTTTTGCATATTCAGGCTGTAACACAAAGATGCCCTCCATTCATGTTCATACTGTATTCATATCCAATGCTCTGATCTCAGTTCAAATGCAATAAGCCTCATGTAAGAGGATGCACACTGCAAGTACTACAGTAATGCTGCGAGTTCGTTTCAAGTTGCCTGATTCTGACCTGTGATTTCAGTTCAAATGAAACCATCCTTCTGCAGAAGTTGCATTATAATGTTTAACTCCAAACACCAGGTTCCGCATGCGTCAGGTGAACATAGTGGGCATTAGTCCTCCCAGCCAGCCCTCCAGGAAGATCCAGACCCTGCCGGCACCTCCTGACATGGCCCCCGCCAACGTCACCCTGCGCACCGCTAGCGAGACCAGCCTCTGGTTACGATGGATGGTAAGTAGGAATCTGCTTCCCATGTGCATGCCGTCTCTGAATGATCCATTACATTTCTTAATCATGATGTTACACAGTCAGAAAAACTTCTGTCTGGCTTGTTTTGACCCTCTTTTTCTCTCCACCCCCCCTCTCTATGGTCATGCCCAGCCTTTGCCTGAATGGGAATACAACGGGAACGCAGAGCAGGTGGGCTACAGGGTTCAGTACTCCCGTGCGGGCTCACAGGGCCGGGCGCTGATCCACGTTATTGCTGACCGTCTGGAGAGAGAGTTTACCATCGAGGACCTGGAAGAGTGGACGGAGTACGAGGTCAGGGTCCAGGCTGTCAACGGCATCGGGACGGGGCCCTGGAGCCAGCCGGTCAGAGGCAGGACAAGGGAGTCTGGTGAGTTACAGGGTTCAATTCAATTCAATTCAGTTTTATTTATATAGCGCCATATCATAACAAAGTTATCTCAGGGCACTTTTTCGAATAGAGCAGGTCTAGACCGACTCTTTATATTTACAGAGACCCAACAGTTCCCACCATGAGCAAGCACTATGCGACAGTGGCAAGGAAAAACTCCCTTTTAACAGGTAGAAACCTCGAGCAGAACCAGGCTCAAGGTGGGCGGTCATCTGCCTCGACCGGTTGGGTTGACGGTAATGAAATTCCTGGAAAAGTTATGAAATTAGAAAATGTCTAACATGTGTAACATTACGCGAAATACGTTTCTTGTATTACTAATTTAAAATCTAGTGCTGTATCACATGATACACATTGGCGTATGTAGTTAGCTGGTGGTGGGAATGTCTAACGAGCGAGTAAACTTAACGCTAGCAGCTTGCTTATCTGCAAAAATGCCTGGGAAGTGCGTGTTTAATAATCTATGGCTTTCAAACAACAAATATAATACATGGCTCAAGAAAGAGGCAAAATTTGGCAGTCTGTGGCACGAACACACGGCATCCGTACACTTTCCAACGTACAGCCAATCATAATGTGTGAATGTGTTACGTCATCTGTAAATGCAGCACCCCGAGCAGATCTGCCAGGCTGAGCATATCTGGTACCTAAACTGGATTTGGGATGGGGGCAGGTGAAAACCTGGTATGTAGGAAATGAACTTTTAGATTGGCCAACCAACAAAAACAAAAACCAGTAATTTAAAACTTCATTACTTTTAAACTTATAACTGCGGCAAATGCTGACATTCACTTAAGCCAGTACAAAATTAGTGAAAATTAAAGAGTATGGCTTCCATAATAATATTAATATTATTCCGTGCTACATTTTTGCTACAGTGCCTGTCTAAGGGCATAGCACACTGGAGTAAGAGCCTCATTATTGCGCCCTATGATTGCTATATAGGCCTACCTATTTTAAACTACTTAAATAAAGTCGTGGAAATGGGGTAAAATATTATGGAAACGTTTGGAAAATTCATTGGTAAAAATGTGTGGGAACCCTGGAGTTAGCACCTTATCTGTCACCCTCAGTGTAAAACACTGGTTTTCTGATGCATGAAGATCAGATGATCAATGATCCTAGAGTAATAGCATAGCATTACTCACTTAATTACTCGAAAGCACTTTTTTATTTTTGCGTGTCAAGTTCTTGTCAAGAAACAACAATAAAATGAGGATTTATTATAACCAAGGTGTTTGTTCTACACCTAAAACAAGCCCACAGCAACACACACATTCCTGTATCTTAACCATATTTTCATTGATTTTCTCAAAAATGAAAGCACCCTGATTACTTTTCTGTTCTATTACTGTTGTCACATTAGAAGTAACAAACATACACTTACAGTTTACACTTTTGCCATATGTTAAATTTATGTGTGAGCAGACTGTTTCCTAATCTGTTTTAGCAGCCTGCCCCTATTTAAGCAGAACACTTCTTTTCCCTCCATTGCCCAGCAGACGTTGGGTAGTAAGGAATGGAAGGAGTGAAGGAAGGAGTCTGAGGAAATTGAGAACACATGGACTCGAATGTGGCATTCCTGTGCTCTTTTTTTCCACTCACTCCAGCAAATTCTTAGGAATCAGCGCATTATGTCCAGGGATGAGTGCCAAGGAAGAGAAAAGGCCTATTCTTGAGTCTTTTTTTTTTTTTCAGCGGGCCTTGAGGGTATAGCAGGATATCAGAGGCTATGTGCAAACACACATGATATAAACGTAGCAGATCACTAAAACTGCATCTCTGACAAACACCCACAGTAAATACACATACACACAGGGAGCCTGACAAATTCATTTTTGAGAATATATGGCAAACAGTGGGCTATTCAGGCATAATGTTTTCGCCTCTCTGCTCTTTGTCCTCCAGTCCCCTCCTGTGGACCCACCAATGTGTCGGCCTTCGCCACCACCTCTAGCAGCATCCTGGTGCGCTGGTTTGAAGTTCCTGAGCCAGACAGAAATGGTCTCATTCTGGGCTACAAGGTTTGCAGTCTGTTACAGTTATTCACTATGTATTTACAGAGCAGTCAAAGAAATGTAATCTATTTTTAGGCAGTATACAAAGCAGCAGGGTGGCAGTATGTGAGGCCATTTCTCCTACTTCATTTCCAAATTCACTTTTCCCCAACTTCTCTTTATCTCCCGTCTCCTCACCGAATCAGGTGGTGTACAAAGAGAAGGACTTTGACAGCGCAGTCCACTTCTGGATGGTGGAGGGGAACGCCACACACAGTGTCCAGCTGACTGGTCTGGGGAAATATGTGCTCTATGAGATCCAGGTTCTGGCTTTCACACGGATTGGAGATGGACGGCCCAGTTCTCCACCCATCCTGGAGAGGACTCTGGATGACGGTACGGACACAGGACTAAGCAGCATTGAGCTTTACAGTTAGCATTAGCGTTAGCAGATAGCATTATCACATTATGGCAAAACATGAAGGACACTTGACAGCAGGGGTATAGCGTATACAATTTCTCCTATGAAATAGAAGAAACATTTATGTTGGTGATCTTTGTGCTTTGTGGGGGAAATTTGCAATAAGTCAAGTAGGGATCTAGTTAGTTTTATGCAATTTTCTGTAAAGTATGAAATCTTAAGTAACTTCTGAGTTGTTAAAGTATTCTGCATTATGTCTGTTAATTCCCTGCAGTACCAGGACCTCCAGTGGGTATCCTGTTCCCTGAAGTGCGGACCACCTCAGTCCGGCTTATTTGGCAGTCCCCCTCGCAGCCCAATGGCATTATACTTGGTTAGTAACAATATCCTCTTCTGTTTGGGAAGATTTTATTTTATTTCTTATATCTTGGTCATTTTTATTTATTCAAATTGTACTAAAAAATCTAGAATCTAGTCCTGAAATGTCAGTATCTTTTGCAGTAGTATTATTAAATGACCATGAAACTACCAAATGCTGCAGATTTAATGTAGCGTCAGGCCCACAGGTCTACTTCCTGATGGCTCTCAACGTACTCATGTTTTTTCTAGACAATGTCAAATCTTGTTATTTTCCAGCATTGCTGTAAAGGGAGTTGGATTCTCTTGTAAGCTAATTGGGGATTTCCTTGTGAGCGTTTGTGTCATTATACATCTGTCAGATCATTTATTTTAAACTGTACAGTATGACAGACCCACTCACTAGCATGCAGGAGCAGACACTAATCATCATTTCAGAAAAGACAAAGCTGCTTGTTTTTTTCCCCTCTAATTGTTAGGAAAACCGACGCAAACAACAAATGCTTCAAATACCTAAAATAAGTTTTTCAGCCTAGATTTATTTGACTATTGAGATCCTTGTGACACATCCAGTAAGATAGTTTGTCTCCAATTTCTCTCCAGCCTACCAAATCACATACCACCTCAACTCCACCAATAGCAACACAGCCACAGTGGACGTGCTGAGCCCCAGCGCTCGCCAGTACACAGTGACCAGCCTCAAGCCAGAGTCCGTCTACGTGTTCCGCATCACAGCACAGACAAGGAAGGGCTGGGGCGAGGCCGCCGAGGCACTGGTGGTCACCACGGAGAAAAGAGGTAACCTTAACTTACTGAATGTGTGCTTTATTTTAATGCTAAAATAATCGAGTGCTGGGTGTTTGGTGAATGATTATACGACAATGATTTGAATGAGCACATGAAAAAAACAACATTATCTCTAATGGTGTTTTGCAAAGTGAAGTGGTATTTTGAAGTGTAAAGGTAACATAATTTGTAGTTCACTAGCAAACAGGAAACACGGTAACAGTTGTATACATAATTCTGAGAGCAGACACCGGTGTGTGATCTCAGTAATGACACAACTTGTCGAGAGCTGTGCTAAGCCTTCTTTGGACTCAGTTCATTTCCAGTTAACAGTCCAGTTAGCAGATGTGTTTTCTAAAGGAGTGTTTGTGCCCTGTGGGTGTTTATCAGAAGCGCTCAGATGCAGTCTTGAGAACGAATCAGTCCATCTGCTTCCCCCAAGGCGTGTTGTGGATTGTTTACTCTGCAACTTTCATTTCTCAGCTACTTTTCATTCATCAGAATTGCACTTTTTTTCCTTGTCTGTGCAACGCAGCCCATGCAAATGTGAGCGAGGAAAAAGTGTATTTTTTTTAGAGCTCTAACTTTTTTTTCCCTCATTTCTCCATCCTTCCTTGTATTCCTCCTCCCAACATCAATTTCATTCCCTCAATCCTTTGATCCCACTCGATCCTTTACGCCCAATTTTAATTCCTCTCATCCAACCCCTTCGTTACCCAATGTCTCTTTCCCTCGTTTACACTTTTCATCTGTGTGTCCATCCTTCCAGCTCGTCCCCAGCCCACCAGCCGCCCCATGGTTCCTCAGAAAGACGTTCAGGCCCGCCACGTTTTGCTGTCGTGGGAGCCAGGCAGCGACGGCCTCTCGCCCGTGCGTTACTACACGGTGCAGCTCAGAGAGCTTCCTGAGAGGAACTGGACCGTCCACTCTGCCTCTGTCAACCATGAGGCCACGTCCTACATAGTATCTAGGTAGAGTGTACTTTCTAGCTTTCAGGGGTGGATTTTTATTTAAAAAATTTCTTCCCCTTTGTCACAACAAATATATTTTCCTATTTGTTCTCTTTAGATGTAGAGGATAATACTAAATGAAAAAAACACTTCATCTTGTCACAGTCTCCACGGCTACATTCACTTAAATATCCCCTTGGCTGTAGTATAGTTTCAAATCAACAATATCCTTATATGAAATAATGTTTCCAGGGTATTACAGCCTGGTTTAGAACATAAACAGTGGTATAAACTAGTCAAAAACATTTAGGGCATTAGGAAAGAAATTCAGCAAACACAGCAGACCGCATTATGGTTTTGGTTTGGTTGAAATTTGTGCCTAGTTGTTTGCTTGAAAAACTAGTATCTCCCCACATTGAGACTACATTTCTCTTTTGATGTCTATGGCTTAAAAGGTTTAAGATCCAGTGCAGCAGTTTAGCATCAAAATTGATGTACTTTCCTGTGCTTCCATCCCCTAAGGCTGAAGCCCTTCACATCCTACCAGTTCAGAGTAAAAGCCACCAATGACATAGGGGACAGTGAGTACAGCGAGGAAAGTGAAGCGATCACGACTCTACAGGATGGTAAGAGTGACATCATGAGAAAACATCCTTATTTTGGAGACATTTTGGAGAAACACGTTTATTCACTTTCTTGCTGAGAGTTAACTTTGAAGACCACTCTCTCCTGTCTGTATGGTAAACATGAGGCTAAGCTGGTTAGCTTAGCTTAGCATAAAGACTGGAAAAAGGGGGAAACAGCTAGCTTGGCTCTGTCCGAAGGTAACAAAATCCACCTAAGTACACCTCTCACATATTTGTTTAATCTGTCCAAAGTGTAAAAACAACATGTTGTGGTTCTATGGGGAGTTATGTGCAGGACTATTTCTTGGCAGGTGCAGTGACTTCCTGGAGTCTCCATTGGTTGCCTGGCAACCTAACAGTGTTGACAAGACTCCAGAAAGCCACTGCGCCCAAGAAATAGTCCTGCATATAACAGCAAATACGTGTATTTCCCGAAGTGTCAAACTATTCATTTAAAAGATAAAACTTCTGTAATGTACTGTATGTTTAATATGGCAATATGTCAAAAATACTGTATGTAAATATACTTTATGTAGGTCTTTATAGGTCCAATATTAACACTACACACTTCTGTTTCACTATCAAAAGAGTTTAATGTCTGCATGAAGTAGCCTATTGTTGGGATGCAGACACTACTGGCAAAGGCTGCAGGTGATGTCATGTGTGCACCATCTGCAGTTACCATGAGACAAGAGGGTAGCATTAAATCCTTGCCAAGGTTTGCCCACTGGCGCTCTGACCAACTAAAGAAATGTTCTGTCTGCTAATCTTTCCAACTGCTATTTGTGACTCATCTGTCAGTGGCTTTTCTGTTTTAGCCATTGTGTGTTTATGCTCCATGAATGCCACTGCACATGGATGGATTTGCCGTCTCGAATTGTGCACATTTTCAGCTCAATTTAGCTCATTTATCTCACTTTTATCGCCTCAGCGCCCGACGAAGCACCCACAATTCTCTCTGTCACGCCGCACACAACAACATCGGTGCTGATCCGCTGGCAGGTAAGAGGAGACGGTATAACAGTGTTTTTTTTTATATTTATGTTTCATTGTTTGCAAAATCCATGAAAGTCTGAGATAGTGCCCTATAATGAGAGACCATGACAGTACACAGAGTAGGCCTATACTTAAAGACTGGATACTACACACCCTCTACTGTGTGTGTCTAACAAAAAGCACCCTCTCCCACACTCACACCTGAATTAACAGGTCATAAAGAGGAAAACAGGAGGCTCCGAGCCACAGTTTTACTTTTATGGAGAACACTTGTAGAGTTTATAAGGATAGAGAGGTACTTGTTTTCTCTCTCTGCTTCTCCCCTCTGGCCCTGCTCTGTTCAACCATGGGGGATTTCTCCATGTGACTCACCTGTGGATGAGCTCAGTCTGAGAGGAACTTTTTTTTTTTCTGTGTGTTTCATTTACTGTAAGTCTCTTCAATGATGGTAAGTAGAGACAAAACACAGGCTGATGAAGGGGAAGTTTTACAGTGAAGAAACATACAAGTAAAATGCCTGTCAAGGTGAAATTAGGAATTTGGATGACCTCATTAAAACTGAAAAACTGGCCAGTATTCTAAGCTATTTCTGGGCATTTGATCTGCTACATTAGACCTTAACCCCCCCCCCTTTTTTTTTCCCCTTATAGCCCCCCTCTGAGGAGAAGATCAATGGAATCTTATTGGGCTTTCGGATTCGATACCGTGAGCTGCTGTATGACCGCCTCCGCAGTTACTCAGTTCATTCCATCAACAGTGCGTCCACCTGGGCTGAGCTGACTGGTGAGGAGCTACTGCAGCTAACATGACGAACTGTTGTATTCTACTGCCTACACTACTACATTTTGCAGTATAACATTTTCATTTAGAATAACTGTCGCTATGTTACATTTATTGTAAATGTTCAGCGTGTAATTTTAAATGCTAAATTAAACATTTAAAGAAATTAACCAAGGACAGAAATTGCACGTCAGAATTCAGTGCCACTTGTCCGCTGGCTTTACTTACAGTAACATTTTCACGCAGTTATGAGACTTCGTCACTGATGATTAATCCCGCGCAGTCTTTATGTGTCAGCAGCACCATTATTTCCATCAGAGGAAAACTTTCACACAGGCTCTTCTGTTCCCAAGATCTCCCCGCTGATCTTGACACTCCACTGCAAAACATTTCATCTTGTGATCTGCAGCTATCAGCTGCAAGCTATTTTTAGGTTTACTCAGGTGTTGCTCTGTTTCTACTGCTGCAGACGTGTAACTTAGCCTATAATTTTACTCTCATTGAGTCATTCTGGGGCTCAGTCAGAGCTATGATCACTGTGATTGTGTGGGGTTTTTATGACAATAGTGATGCCCTACTCAACAACGAAAATAGTTGTCTCTCCATTATCTCCCTCTCATTGTTTATCACTTTTTCTTTCTACCTCTCCACCGCAGCCCCCTACAGCATCCGGAATCTGAGTGATTCATCTCTGATCCAGTATGAGTTGGACAGTAAGTTTTGTTATGTCTCCGTCTCACAAAAACACACGTGTACTCAATGATTCAATCCCCAAACTAATTAGGTTTTTAAAAAAGCTTTCTGTCTCAAGTGCCCTTCTGCCTTGAATAGCGATACAGGGAAAGCAGACTGTGGAGCAAATGAACAAAACAGTTGGCTTCTTATATTCAACAAACACTCTAACTGAGGCCATTGGAAGCACTCTGTCTACTGGACACTGAGTACACATGCTTGCATAGTCCAACATACTTCTTGGTTTGCACATGTCCGCTTATTTGGATAAACACTACAAACGCAGATGGACACATTTTCTCCTGTACCCATGTAATTATTTACAGCAGAAAATCAGTGTTCAATTCTCAGCAGAAGTGTTATGTAGGTGGGTGGGACACAAGTGAGGGATCACATCCTTATTATTGCACTACCGACTTTTCCTAATCGTTAGAGGCCCCTGGAGCAAGGTGCAGGGATGTGGGATTGGGTGGTGCGCACAGGAAGATTGGGTGTTCCAAATTAGGAGCAAATGGGGATTCATCTTTTTAAAAAGTACAATTCACAATTTGGTGTTGAATATAATTCCTAACTTTATATCCCTGGTTGTTTACTTCTACTGCAGAGCTAAGTAAACACAAGCGCTATGAGATCCGCATGAGTGTATACAACGCTGTGGGCGAGGGACCAACCAGCCCGCCACAGGAGGTGTTTGTGGGAGAAGCAGGTATGTACGCTTCCTGTCATTTCAATCAGCACAGTCTCAAGCGCTAAAATGATTTGACCACCATCAGTGCAAGTGAATTAGGCTTTTCCATAAGCAGCCGCTCCTGACAAACCCTTGAACCCTTGAAGTGATCTGCTTTAGAAGCATGCTAAGGTGTCATGTGTAATTTGTCTTTCTTAAATCCCAGGGCTTTTCTGTTTAGCTTGAAAAGTTTAGTGTTTTCTGCTTTAAGCTACAATGCTGCCTGTCTACACAATGAGTATAGTAATGATACCAGCAATTGAATCATACACTTACAGGAAAAACATAATGCAGCCATTCTAAACCAATGGGCCGTGTTATCTTTTTTTTTTTTTTTTTGTGGTAATTTACAAAGCTAATCTAAATGTGCTCAGGAATTCACATAAATAAAAATCATAAAATTAAAATGCATAATTTCAATGACCAGTTACGTTCGATTATCACCAGCCAATCACGACACATCAGGTAGAGACATTGACACAAAATGGATAATTTATTTTTTAAACAAAAAAGTGATGTGGGAAGACAACACTGTGCCAGTAAAAGCTCCAAAGCGTGTGGTGAGGTAATTCAATTTGGATTCATAATGGCAGGCAGTGCAAAGCACAGTGTGTTGAATGTGGTGAAATCCTGGATTTTCTTTTTTTTTTCCTCATTTATTTGGGAACGTGGTCCTCGAAAAAAATGTTAACAGCCAGAAGTGAGCTTAAGTTACAAAAGGTTGAGAACTCCTGTTTTAATGTATGCTATATCTGTGTGATGGCCTTCTACAGTGCCAACAGCCCCACCCCAGAATGTGGCCATTCAGTCCGCAACAGCCACCCAACTGGACGTGACATGGGACCCTCCCCCTGTGGATGCACAGAATGGAGACATCCAGGGTTACAAGGTCAGAGTCATACTTTTCTTAAACTCTCCAGCAAAACCAAGTACCATCTTGGGCCCAGGAATAACAGGTTTTATGGGCGTATTTCTACTACTTCTGTTTTTATCATTATATAAACGTTTAAATGGTTTTGTGGTTCACAAGAGGCTACATCTACTTGATGTTAATCACTATTAAATGCACATTTTTACACTTTTAGCTAACACTGTTCTCCAGAGGGGCTTTCAATGAAAGGTTTAGTCTGTTGCTAAAGAAAAAAACATTTACAGGGAATAAAATGAAATTGCTTTCCCTTAAGGGAGGTTGAAATGGGACTGAGTTTTATAGAAGCAGAAGTAGCTGTATTCCCTGAACAGCATCTGTAGACATACATTAATATGTATTTTTGCCTCTCTTATTCCATGTAGGTTTACTTTTGGGAGTTCCAGCGCAAGAATGAGACAGAGCGGCTGCGGACCCTGTTCATGCCTGAAGGTGGGGTGAAGCTGAAGAACCTGACTGGTTACACCACCTATATGATCAGTGTAGCGCCCTTCAATGCAGCCGGGGACGGACCCCGCAGCCCACCGACGAGGGGACGCACTCAGCAAGCAGGTACGTCTAACCACTAGATGCCAATAAAAATGCAAATTCTTTATTCACCATGAATGATGCAACAGTCAGGACTACTGCAATCAAGCAATATGGTAAAACAAATATTTCTGTATGTAACGAATGAACACATGATGGAGAGGTACTGAGAAAAACAAGACAAGCTGAAGACAAATGAGATAACGGGATGACACGACTAAAGCAGATAAATTACAGCACGTACAGCCGTGTTCATTCATTTGTCATATTTATGTGCTGCTGCTGGTGCTGATGTTAGTTTGGAGAACCCTGAGAGTTTTCTCAAAGTGGATGAGTCAACCATGAGGAAAGAATTTGTTGTGAAGATGATGCTAATCGTTGCTGTCAGCATGCCAAACGATGTTAGCGGAACCACACACTGAGCATAAGTTCCTAATCAGCAAACCCACTCTGAACTCATTTGCTGAATCTCCTGTTTTGTCTGAAAAGTAGATGGTATGAAAATTCTTTGAGCAGGCTTTCTGTCTGCAGGCACGCTATGTCAACACAACATCCCAACCAAACCGCCCCCATGCCCCTTACCCATCTCTCTTTCTTTCTTTCTTTTTTCTTTCTTTCTTCCTTTCTTTCTTAAATCCCTGCGTAAAAGAAGCCATTTTTACAAGTTTGGCGCATTTTAATATAGTAACTTGGCCCAGTAAAAAGAAAGAAAAAGAAAATATTCATAGCTTCTTGGTTTCCCTCATGGGTCACTCTCTGAGAGGAGGAAGCAGATGACAAGCTGGATGGGGGAGGAGGGAGGAGCACTGTGATCCCATCTTTTTAGAAGACAAAGGGGCTTTGTCTTTTGCAAGCGTCTCACAAGTTTTTTTGCTTGACAAGTTTTCAGAACTGCAGTTCTGGATCTGCAGTAAGAAGAGTTACAGCAGCAGCAGTTTAGACCTGCAGATGTATATTTTGCTAAGAGAAAAGTAATCACTGCCAAACACACAAAGAAAACTGCAACTGTAACACTCATAGCCTCTAGGTGGGGCAGATATTAATATTTCCACAGGTAATATGTTGTTTGCCTGTAGGGGGTGACCTTAACAGGTTTTCTTGTTGAGGTTACCGCAGGCGAGTTAAAAGCCAGCTCTGTGAGGTGTTTCACATCCACAAAAAATAAGTTATCATTTACAGAAGATTAAGCTAAGCTGACTAACAAAGTTAGTTCTCAAAACATGTATGAAAATCTGTCCAGACTTGTTTTGTGCAGATTTAACATATAGCATTGCTTTAAGGTATTTGCATATATTATGTGGGCTAACTCACAAATATAAATCTGTGATCCTGCCCCTATGTCACACGGTTATCTTTTAGTCTTAGCTAAACTTAAAAATAAGCTCTGTAATGAGCCCTCTCTCTCACAAACAGACGCGTTTTAGTTTGCATGGCCTCCCACACACGTTTCCACACATTTTTACTGCCATATGTCCAAAGATTTGTCACTGGAAAACCTTCAAAATCCCCTACGCACACCTAGTTTATTGACTATGTCCCATGTGTCTTTTGACATTTGACCTCTGTGTGTTCCAGCTCCCAGTACTCCCAGCTTCATCCACTTCAGTGAGCTGACCACCACCTCGGTCAATGTGTCCTGGGGCGAGCCCACCTTCCCTAATGGCATAATTGAGGGCTACCGTCTGGTCTACGAACCCTGCACACCAGTAGATGGTAAGGCCTCATCCTTGCCCATTACACTTCTCTCTGCTTAAAACGGCTCCTGGCTTGTGTAAAAGCTTTATGCACACTACAAGATCTATTAGGATTATAGACTTGTGCAGAATTCGACTTTCGTTTGTTTAGATTAATTTAACTCGACCTGGTCAAAATCTTGCAGTGTGCATTTTTCTTGGGCTTCAAGCTAATCATCACCTTGACCTTAACAGCTTGTATGTCATTGCAACCTTATACATATCTTCTACTATCATCACAAATGATACGTGACTACAGTGCCAAACATATTTCCCACTACTAATTCCATTACTGCGTGTGTGTGTGTGTGTTTTCCTGTGTTGAGTGTGCCCCCACATTGCCTGGCCTATGTAAGACCTGCTCTAAATGTGGTTTGTTTGTCTAGAGTCCTCAGTGGCCTGTGCCGACTGTCTCCACTCCCCCTCCCCCCCAGGCGTCAGTAAGACAGTGACAGTGGACGTGAAGGGGAGCGGCCCCCTCTGGTTGAAGCTCAAAGACCTGGCCGACAGCATCACCTACAACTTCCGCATCCGGGCCAAGACCTTCATCTACGGGCCAGAGGTGGAGGCCAACATCACCACCGGCCCAGGAGAAGGTAGTGGCCGTGATGTTTGTTTAGTAGAATTCTAATGTTTTTAATTCTTCATTTTAAATGCTTTACTTCAACACTTAATTATTCTTCTTCAGGAGCCCCTGGACCCCCTGGAGAGCCCTTTATCACACGCTACGGTTCGGCCCTGACCATCCACTGGACAAGCGGGGACCCAGGACGTGCTCCAATCACTCGCTACGTGATCGAGGCCAGACCTTCAGGTGTGTGCCTCAGCTGCATAAAGACACATCCAGATGATCATCACTTTAGTCATGAATTTGTAAAGCCTTGCCCTTGATAGTTTGATTAAGGAAAGTGGTGTAAAGTGTCAACATCTGCCGCCCCATGCATCCGTGTCACTGGTATTTTAATGGGTTATTGATCGTGGCACTGCAGTTGAGACAATTGGCATCCAGTTTCAGCTGTGATTGACAGGCCCTGGCAGCGTTTCACCGCTTTTGAGTGAAAATTGAGGGGGGTGCTTAGTCCTAGATTTTAAGGAGGATTAGCAGCACTGTTGATAATATATAGTATAGGTTAATTCCCAGGGGGTGATGAAAATGGTAACCCCCCTCCATCATCTTCTCTTATCCATATGCCAAGGGCCATAACTCTCTGCAGTATCATATAACTTGATGACTTCTCTCTGTCTTCAAATCAAATTACATCAGCTTTTCTAACTTTTGTGAAAGTTGAGCAACATGACAGATGAACTCTGGTACTTGTTTATGTTTGTGTACCCCATTAAAGGAGTCAAACTTACACTGATGTTTACAAGCAGCAATGTGTAATAAATGGTCTCTGGCAGGATTTCCAAAGCAACAGCAAGCCGTCTAACATTGCATTTGAAGTATGGCTGCACCGCTATTTATGATGTAGATTTGGTGGCTGTAAATTTTACGGGAGCAGTGAAATTGATGGATCGTGTAATATTTGTAAGAATTATGAATTACCCTGGGAGCTGCCAGCCAGACCGGAGCCTTTATATCAAACAAACAAACAACCTGCTAACAAAGACATATTGACATTGTTCAAATGTTTTACCCATACTCACCCAAAATAACAACTTAAACTCCATTACAGATGAGGGATTGTGGGATATTCTAATCAAGGACATCCCCAAGGAAGTGACATCACACACATTCAACATGGATATCCTGAAGCAAGGGGTCAGTTACGACTTCAGGGTGATTGGAGTGAACGACTATGGCTATGGCTCCCCGAGTCTACCTTCTCCTTCTATATCTGGTGAGCTGTCATGTATTTGTCGATAGAAATTTGAATTACATTATTTTTGAGACTAAATTAAATTCCCTAAGATCACAGAATTATAGCCAGTTGTTTTTATCAACCATGAATTCCAATTTTCTGTGTTTTATCCAGCCCAGAAAGTGGCTCCTTTCTACGAGGAGTGGTGGTTCCTGGTTGTGGTGGCTTTGGTGGGGCTCATCTTCATCCTGCTGCTGGTTTTCATCCTCATTATCAGAGGTCAGAGCAAGAAGTATGCCAAGAAGTCTGAATCAGGTGAGTGCACACAATTGCACAATTAAATGGAGCATTTAACTATTATAAAAGCCCTGTACCTTGCTTCTAGCCCAGTGGCATGGAGGGCCAAGAATCTGATGACTTTTTCTTATTCTTATAGAAGAGTGACACTTTCTGAGGGGATTTAATGATTTGCAGTTTTCAAATACTGAGCAGTGAACTTTTTGAGAGAGTGGTAGATTCTAATTTTAAATGAATCAGATAATTGACTGAGTAGCAGGGGAACAAAAAGGCAGAGAAGCAGGGAAGCAGGAGTAGGGGGCATACTTGTCCATTCAGTGCAGCTCCAACATCAGCGGGTATTTCCCTCAGCTCAGCACTTCTGCCATGGCTGTTTAGCTGCCAGGCAGGGGAGGGGAGGGGGTCCCTGCGGGTCACTGCCCATCTTTCTGACTGACAGAGGAAAAACAAGAGGTTCCTTCTCACTCCAACACAAAGACGCTCTCAAAGCCTTCATAACCCCCTCTAGGAATCTGGCCCAGGCCACTGGACCTACCCAGTGGTTTGTCTTTTTCTGTGTGTTTGCGTAACCACCAATTGACCTCAAGTAGCCCTGGAGTAACCACGGAGGTCCTGGCCTTAGGATGACTTAAAGTGTTTTTAACCTGTAACATGGCAAGCAACGGCCCCTGCAAACATTAATCTACTACAGAGCAGCATGGCAAGTCTGTCGCTCTCAGTTTATAGTGTTAGCGGTTTGATTAATCATGAGGGACACTTGGAGTCAATGCAAAATAGTTGTGTTGTTGCCCATTCATGTGTGATCCACAGACAATGTTTACTCAGAGAGGCACCCTCATTTATCATATTCTGAAGTATTTTGGTCATGCGTTTCTATGAGTTTGCATACACGTGTCATTTGTACCCATGACTTTGTGATGTGGAAATGCCCTTGCATAACATTTCTCCATTCTGTGTTTAATATACTGTACAGCCTGTAACACTTTCCATTGTGGCCCATGTCTGTGGTTTATCTGAAATCTGAAGTTAAAGACTCATGTTTTATTTCTGTCACATTTTAGTATTATTGACCTCATTGAGAAAGTTCCCTTTTTTGTTTTTATGAAGTATAAGTATAAGAAACAAAGCTGTAGACTCAAAGAACGTTTTGGGAAATAGGCTTTTTTTGCTTTCTTGCTGAGATTTAGATGAGAAGATCAATAACCACTCTCGTATCTGTTCAATATAAGGCTAAAAGACTGGAAACAGGGGGAACCAGCTAGCCTTGCTCTGTCTGAAGGTAACAAAATCTGCCTACCAGCACCTCTAAAACGCACTAATTAACACCCCAGGCTAGCTGTTTCCCCTGTTTCCAGTCATTATGCTAAGCTAAGCTGACCAGCTGCTGGCTGTAGCTGCATATTTTGTGGTATTGAGCCTTTCATCTAACTCGGCAAGAAAGTGAATAAGCACATTTCCCAAAATTATGAACTATTGCTTTGTCACCAAAATTAGTACTTGAGAGTTTACTTGGACCTGACTTACTTGAAATGTCCAAAATGTCATGTCATGTTAATGGTCAGCTTTTTAAGACCTGAAAGACATGCAATTGATATATAATTTCCTTATAAAGACTTGGACTTGGCCCTCAAGGACTTACGATTCACTCATTCATTATTTTTCTTCAGATGGTTCATTTATCCATGTTTATATTTAGCAGCATTACTATTAAGTCATTTGTCTTTTTATCCTCTGATTCCTAAATTTGTTCACTCACTCGATCAGTTCCATTCACGCTCCCAGACACTAACCTGGCTGTCCGTCTGGCCTGTGGTCACACAGTGTCTCTGTACGTGTGTCCAGGTAACAACTCCAACTGTAACGCTCTGACCCATGGGGACATGGTCAGCCTGGATGAAGGCCGTTTCCCCGCTCTGGAACTCAACAACCGAAGGCTGTCTGTGAAAAACTCTTTCTGCCGGAAGAACGGCGTCTATACCAGGTCAGTGATCGGCACGCAGACAGCTTATAAAGCAGAACATTTCAAGTGCAGATGATGTTTAAACTAGAAGCTTAATTTAAAGCCAAAATTAAATAACCATATGGTAAAATAATTGGGTTATCCACGGAAACTTAACCTCGTGCCTGAAAACATTTTCAGCTCTGTGGAAAAAAAACACTCTCCTCCTGACAACTTGGACTTAAATCCCCTCTGCCTGCTATTTTAAAGCAGCATATAAACGGACTCGCTACAGATTCTCTTTTAATGAGCTTCTGTATTTCAGCGAATCCCAGCTGTAAGACATGCAGCATGCTGAGACCATGACCTTGTTTAAAGCCAATCACTCTGACTGACACATGTGCCAAGAGCACTGCAGCGAATTGGAGTTATAAGTCCAATTTTGGATCCGACTGTATACTTTGCATTAGACCATTAGTACCTGTTTGGGTAAGAGGTGGATTTAGAGACGGCTGCCGTCATGTTGCTGAGGACAGTTGAAAGGTTTGTGTCATTTTGTCAGCAGCGACTGTACATATGGATATCATAGCACTCTGTAGTGTTACTGACTGGGTGATGTGATTTGGAGGAGACAGGTGCACTCGGAAAGAAATTAGCCTCCTGTGTGTGAGCATGTGTGCATGAGTCTGCATGTCCATATTGTGAAAAGTACATTGTTTTGCGTATGGGAATGGGTGAGACATTTGGTATTTGGTACATGCATTTGTATGCGTGCATGTGAGTGTGGCCTTGAGGACAGATCAAAGCAGGTCCAGGTCTTTGAGGAGCTTCCAGGCAGCGTCCTATTATGTCTCAGGCTTGAAGGGGGAAGGCTGGGAGTGAAAGAATGCACAGATGTACTTTCAGAATCAGCAGTCTTTGAACTCATCCCATAGTGGAGGAACCCAAATCCCAACACCTGAGCCTCAGATTATAGATTAATGCCACATCTTGATCTCCGGTCTCAGAATACCAAAGACAGGATAAAGTCCTCTGCCTGATAGCAGGATCAGAAATCAAACACGTTCTTGATCCCACAGTGTTCATTCTGATTCAGAGCTGTGTCAGACAGCAAACGCCACTTACGGTTGATTTTGGATGGAGATTTTCTGTGTGTGGAGATCAGAGTTTAACAAAAGGGACAATATGCATGACAGTAAATTCAATCACCATCACAGGGAAGTCAGTGCAGTCCACTTTTGGTGACTGACAACTTAATCTGTCACTGCGTAATTGTCAATATGCCTTTTTAGCACTGGAAGGAGGTTAAAGTGAATGTTAAGAATAGTGGAATAGTAACACTTACGGTGTTTTCACACCTAAAGTTGATTTGCTCTGGTCCGAATCAGTTGAGTTTGTAGACTTGGAGCGTTTTCCCCTTGTGTGATAAATGCATCACTACAAGCCACGTGAGAACGTTCACTCCGCTTATTGGTCAGATGTGTCTGGGGCAGGAGCAAGAATGTAAATACAGGAAGAAGGTCCTGTGTTCTGGACTAGTGCATATTTCTGTGAGAGAAACATTGCTGGTTTGTTCTCTGGCTAGCTGCTGCTACTAGAAACAGTTTGCGTGATCTGTCGCATCCCAGAATGCAAAGCAAAGTTTAGCTCAAACTAATTACCGCGTAATTGGGTCGGATCAAGGTCGGATCACGTTCCCACCACAAATGAACCGCTCCAGAGTTCGTTTGGGACCCAACCGAGACCACCTCCTCTAAAGGGTCTCGGTATGGTTGTTTTGGTCTGCACCCGAGTGCGATTACTGTGTTCTCACCTGCCCAAACGAACCGCACTAACTGGGCGAACACACCAGGGTTTGTTTTAACCGAACCAAAGAGGATAGGTGTGAAAACACCCTTACATACACTTGAGTTATCTGTTCACTGATTCTGGCAAAAAATAAACAGTTTATGTATTATGTGGTCCTACAGTTTATTTAAGACTTGAGCAGTCCAAATCCACTCTGACGCCACATAAACTCCTGCTTGGACTCACACAGAGGGTTGAGGTTAAACATCCAGAAGATCAGTGTTTTACTGCTGTTATGGTAAAGAGGGGCGGATTAACAGCATCATTCCTGTGTTGCTTTGTAACATTCTCTTTCAGTAGTTTGAAACCTGCTTTGACACACTTGTTTGGGGTTGAAGGAGGAAGTAATTCAGTGTAGATTAACATGGTTTTAAACACTCTTGAGTGACAAAGCTCTTGGACACTTCAGACATGTTAATGAGTCCCTACAGGCGATTGTAGCAAGAGGAGAGCCTGATAATGAGTAAAGACCGGGGGCCGATTTGATTTCACCCCCCAGTTCTCATTTCTTGCCCGACGTACTGCTGACTGAATTTTGCTGCGAGAGGATTAAGTGGACCCTTCTCTATCCAAGTGAGAGAGCTGATAAATAATTTACGCCTCACTCAATGGCGTATGAGAGTCAAGGAGAAGAGGTGAAAGTGGGCTGAGCTTCCTCAATGTTTTTAAACAGGCAGTTTATCATAATGTCCCAGTGGGCTCTCACTTGCATTTCTTCGCATGGCCACCAGCTCTTTGTTATAAGGGGGCTCGCTGAGGAATGCAAGTTGGTAAAGGTTATGGTGGAGAGTCCTTTTGGGAATAAGTGCAGATAGGAATTCGGAGCTGTGATTGAGACTTTGTTGTAACTTTGTTTTCTGAGAGGGATGGCATCTTATAAAAATTGTATCTCTGGGGGAAATTTAACTTGGCCAATATTTTAAAAAGTCGTGTTGTTAGAAAAGGGAATTATGGAAGGATGTTGGAAAGTGTTAGCCAGAGCTGGGTCAAAGACGGCTTGTTAATTATTTGTTTTTATCTTGCTACAAAGACGATCCGGCACCCGTTAGATTAGACAATCACTTCAGAGTATTCAAAAATGTGTTCTACTGCTTAAACAATTAGTCGAAAATTACTCAACTGTTAAAACATTTTACTTTTTTAACTTTTATAGACTTTATTGTCACTAATTTACTTAATTAATTATGTCCTTACTGCATTCATAACCCCCAGTTCATCACTGTTTTAACAAATTCTGACCATAAAGATAGTAGATAATAGAGTAGAGCAAGAAAAGTAAAGAAAGTATGTCCTTAGTAGAGTGAAGCAGGAAAGACAGGAGGGATATACATATATCATGCATAACCAAACATGTATATACATTAATACATATAACACCCATCTGCATGTACTTTCATCCATCAATTTACGTAGCACAGCTAGCCCATCTTGTTTCAATATTGCCTTGGAATTTCTAAGTGATTTTCTTTTTTTACTCTACTAATTCTTTCCATTTGTCTACTTGGGATTCTCTTTTGCCTTCAATTTCTTGTAAAAAAATAAAAAAAAAAAAAATTAAAGAAGCTATTTTCAATATACAAAGTAAATATTCATCCTTTTTATCCATTATTTTATTACACCTTACATAAGATAAATAAATTAAATTCTGGACCCATAGAAATGTTGTAATATAAGTACATTATATTTCCCTTTAACACCAATCAAAGATATGTGGGTTTTTGCATAGACTTCTCCACATTCCCTCCCACACTAAATTTAATATATATAGAAAAGCAGTGTTCATATTGTAAATTGTCAGCGAAGTCATACAATATAATCTGCATATTGCAGGCTGAGACACTTGAGCTCTGCTGAACATCCTCAAACATACACACACACACACACACAGAGAGAGAGAGAGATATCAAACGAATGAGCAACACTCAAGTACATTGTATATAAGTAGCTCTCTATTGTACACATTTCACTCCTCCACTCATGTGAATTAACTCTAATCTAGTTTAATATAACTCATCAAGTGTAATTGAATCATAGCTTGTTATGTGATTTCCCTGTGGAGTTTTCCATTTCGTCCACACCACACTCAAAATACCACCCCTTGTGAAGACTGCTGGAATTTACCCACAACATTTTTGAAATGCTTTCAAAATATATTTATTTGGAAAAACGCAAATGTGGTTTGGACGTGTAAAACGACTGTGTGTGTGTGTGTGTGTGTGTGTGCCGCTGCTGCAGCTCCACTGGTAGCGACTGGCGGCCGACACCATGGCCTGGAAAGTCAACAGGAGTCAGTATGTCCCAGTAGTCTCAGCCAAACCGGCACCAATCAGCAGAAACAGATGGGTGTTTGTTTAGCAGGACCGGGGACAGTGGAAAGTATGGAGGAGCTTAGGCACCAAGAGCTTTTTTTTCCTCTCATATTTACTTAAAGAACCCCGGATTAGAGCAGACCATTTTAGGAAATGTTTTTCCAGTATTTCATCTTTCTCTGCCCTCATTTTTACTTGTTTCTTCTTTCTTTCACTCAACACCTCTCCTCGACCCTTCTCACTTCACACTCCCTTGAAGGATCTTCCCTTTGCTCAGTCCCATCACTTACACTGTTTAAACTTAGATCTGAATTACATATTTGATCGCAGCAGCACGCCACTGACAGTTTAATCCGCACCATCATTCATGTATCATATTGAGCAAAGCCTGAGGCTGCCATTTATTTGATGACCCCTCATGCGCTGCAAGAGTTCACTTTATAATTTAGTCACAAGGGCCCAGTGGTTTGACATTCCACAGCCCACAGTGAGGACTGAATCAGGGAGAATTATTCATTCCAGGGGAGACTGGCTGTAGGCAGCCATCTCATGAGTGTCCCATGATTCTCATCAAGCTGCACTCCTACACACACAGACAGTGATATATGAGAACTTGAAGGGAAGCGCTCACTGTAGTGTCTCAGACGTTGGTGAGAAGTAAGAAGTATATAATTTCTGAATTCAATAAACAATGATTTTTACAACTTGGGTCTTATATCCCTGTACAGCAACTGGCAGTCGTATTTGCATATATTTGGCAATTGTTTCTATTGGTTATGATAGAATTGTACACACCAAAGTAATTGCTGAGATCTAGGAACACGGCAACATCAATACAAACAAAGTCCGATGGGGCAAGAAACACGAGTGGTTAGCAGCCATTCAGACTGAAATCAGGAAGTCCAGTTTTGAGTAACAGATCTGTGAATTTGAAGGCTCCTCACACGCCAATACACTGCACGGCGGTGTGTAATACTAAGAGACAGGATTTTACAACTCTGGAAAGTTGTTACGACGGCAACTATTTTATCTTCCCCCGCAATAATTGCGAGGCAAACAGTAGAGATACAGCATTCACATTACAAAGATATCTACCAGCATTTGATTGGCCACTGCAGCTTCTTGCCGTATGACATTGAGTTGAGCCTGGTTCAACTTTTTTGCCAGGCGATCCTGCGTTGTTTTGTCCCTTAGCCCCCTGTGTTGGTACCCCCCACTGTGCCGCCAGACTGGTTCCATTCAAATGAATTTGTCAGTCGAACGTTGAACGTGGCTTTAGAAGATCAGACAGGCTGTAAACAAATATTTTAAAGATTACTTGTTTGGTTTGTATTTGATAGACAGTAGAGACAGAAAGAAAACATGGAAGAAGTTGATGGGATGACGTTCAACAAAGGGTCCCAGCTGGAATCAAACTGCGGATGTTGTCCTAGGTCACTAGAATGCTCCACACGCCTTTTAGACAGAATATCTAAACCACTTTATTTGGAGGTAAACTTGGGGGTGAGCACACCAGAAATGTCTGTAATAACTCCTAACTGCACTGGAAAACTGTGTTGGATTTACATCTGACAGTTTGGTAATAATTTTACAGTTTACCTTTGTTCTCTCTTCCAAGTAACTTTGTCTGACCTGGGCTTTTGTTTCAAATCTGTCTGATCATCATGATTTCTGCCCCATCTGACTTTTTTTTTTGCACATTCCCAGATCACATCAATTACTTTGATGAGCAAAAACTACAAAAAGAAGACCTAAGTTGTAATAAACTGGAATTACCCTTTAAATGTCAAACAGATTTTAAATGGTTATCATGAAATGCCAAAACAATTTGAGTGTCAACGAAGATCTTTGATTAAGGACAACAACCAACTGAATTATTCTGATGGTCTGTCTTTATGCTTTGCCCAGGTCTCCCCCTAGGCCCAGTCCAGGCAGTCTCAACTATTCAGACGAGGATGTCAGCACAAAGTACAATGACCTGATCCCTGCAGAGAGCAGCAGCCTGACTGAAAAACCCTCCGAAATCTCAGACTCACAGGTGCAGTAGCAACTCTTGTTTTTTACATTATATCTTGTATGGTCTCTGTATGTAAAATGTTCACTATCTGTCTGCATTATGTGTGTATTTGTTATATGTTTGTACCTGTCAGTGTGCACACTGTCATCTCTTTGAATTCCTCAGGAATTCATCTTTGCATTGTCGGCCGTACAGTGTTTTGTGTCAGCTCATACTGTCCACGTGGTGTCTTTTCTCTGTTGTTCACCTGAATGCACTTAGCCTGCAGAGGTCATAAGCTATAGCTACAGTAACGCACAAGGAGAGATGAGAGATTAATGACTCTGCTCACTGCCGGCAAAGCAGTTTTTAGACCGGGCAGTGACCTGTGGAGAATGTCACTCTGCAAACATCCACCTGCAATCCAGGCCACTGCACTCAGCCACAGCACTTGTTATGTAAGACGGCGAGGGCAGATGCACTCAAAATTTATTTTAGTTCTAGTTACGTATTGGAAGTTGGCGCTCCAGCCAGGCAGCCTATCAAACTTTCCTACTGAATTTTCAGCGAGCCAGGTCAGAGTCGGTGAAAATCATCTCTGAGGAAAACTAGAATACTGTACTGGTTTTTACCCTGGCTCTTCTTCTGTGGCAGAGCCTAGCTTCATTAGCATTGTAAGTAGACAAATATTATAGTTTTGAATGACTAACAACTAGAATGTCTCTGACTTGTGGCATTTGCTATGTGCTGAGCCAAACTGGTTTTGCCCAGTAAGTGAGTCTAATCGATGTGACTTCTTGTGACTTTCTCTCTGTCTCTCTATCTTTCCATTGATCAGTCTGATTTTCCTGACTTTTGTATTTTTTTATTTTGTTTTTTCCCTTTATTCTCCCATGTTCTTTTATCTGAATTGTTTCTTCCCCCATGTCTTATATACATATATGCTGTTTCTGTTTTTGTTTATGTCACCTCCCTCCCTGGCTCTCTGTGGTTTGGGTGAACTATCTTGCGCTTTGCAGTCTGGTTTTGATCCTAGTCAGATGAAAGCGTCAATGGGGGAAGTGGTCCTGAATTCCCTTGCTTTCAGTGCTTTCTTTCATCTAGGAATTCTTTACTCCAGGCATTTCCCAAATTATCTTGGAACATCTCTCAGCTAGATACGTCCCTAGTGTGAATTCCGCAGCCAGAAATCTCTCCCCACCTGGCCTTATCGGGACCTAAGTCCTATTTCCAGATCAAATGGAAATCTCCCTACAATGAATTGCTACAGACAGGACCTTTCGCAGCTCGATAACATCCCCTCAAATGAATCATTTCGTCATTTCATCACCTGTCTGACATATCTACCGTTCGCATTTGTGTATTGTCAAACATGGCCCTAATGCAGTAACTGCGCCCTCAGCCTGAGATGACGACGCCTGTCTGCTGCCACACTGCACATTCAAGGGGCTGATGTTGGCTTTGATGGGCTAAAACACACAGAGCCCTGCCTGTTACCCTAGTTGCTCCTCTGCCATGCCCCTGACAGTTCACCACATCAGCACCCAATGGTGCTTTGGAGAAATCCAGGAATGCTCTTTGAAGTTTTATTGAGCGGATAACTCTGAGCTATCAGTATGACATTGTGCTGTCTGTCCTCTTTAATCCCTGGGGCCTCCACCAGCAGGTATAAGTTGACTATTGTACTCCTCCTCAAGAGGGGATTTGGAGGAAGCTAACATTGACTTGGCGAGGCAACAAGGCCACCATTACTGCTCTGCTCCCCTGCAGGTAGAGCCCTATTGACTTTTTTCCTTTAGAGTATAGGCTTTCTTATTTTCCAAGGTTGTCTCCGTGACATTATCTTTGTGTGTCATTTAAGGCCGAAACCAGTCGAAGACAGATGATCTCATCTCTGAATCAGAGATGGATTGTAGATTATGCTCTCTGCAGAGTGGCATTCCATGGGAGAGAAATGAAAATGTTCGCTTTCTCTTACATGCTTTCTTTTTTCTCTTTGCCTCCGTCTTATCTCTTTCTTTTTCCACCCTCCCACTCCCTGTCTCTCTGGTTTCCGTAGCTTTTTTGGCTGGGGCTCAACCAAGAAAGCAGTCTGTAATGTTTGGATCGTCTCTAGTGACAACACACCACTTTGTTTTGATAGGCCCAGTCTGAAGCGTGATGTCATAACCCAGAATAATAATGAGGGAAAATAAAATTAAATGTATTATTAAATTAAATTTTTAATAATTTGATGGTGTCTTTACGTGACAGAGGACAGTGGAGAGAGATGGAAATGGTGGACGAAAGGAGGAATCGAGAGATGAAAACTAGCCTCATATAGTCCCTTGACAGACGAATAGCAAATTAAAGAAAATAATACTAAGTAGGGAAACACCATGTAAGCACATGCTTCCATTCCTCTCATTAAAGTGAGAGTCCACCAGTCTGGGACAGCACTAATTCCCAAGAAAATCTCAAATCCCTTCATTATAGCTGTTCTGATGAAGCAACACATTATGGTAGTGAGAGGGGATTGGAGCTGCTAACAAGAACTATATCCCTGCCTTGATGATGACAAAATACAACTTGACTTTGATGCAGCAGGCCTTTCAGTATGCTGCCAAAAACATATCTTCCCGTTCCTGTTTTTCCTCCACTCTAATCTTTTTTTTTTTTCTACACAGAATTCGCTAAAAGCACACAAAAAATGTATGTATTGTGAATGTCTCCAGACTTTTTAATCCCCTTCCAGCCCCAAATATACTGTTATTGTCTTTTTCTCTGGGGACCCCTACTGTGTTCACTTCATCAATGAGAGTGACATAGACAAGCCCCCCTTTCTCCCCCCAACTCTTTGCAATAATCCATAACTAGAGGACAAAGGACTGACCCACTCTGTGGTATTTGGGTGTGCGTTCATTTTGGGGGCGGGGGATGGGGACCGTGCTTGCGAGGAGATTGTTGTTTCACTTTCATGCCATTATATAAACCATAGGATAGTAAAATTCTAAGTTATTTACAAAGCATTTTAACACTCTGTTAATCATAAGGTGCATTGTGGAACATTTTAGGTATTAACATAGATAGAAACAAGAATAGGTTAAGCGCCGACATGACAGTCAGCCATTTTCAATTTTCAAAGGTCAAAGTTCTTTGAGATAGATTGCCTGAACACCTGCCTTATTTGCCAAAAATGACCAATTTTTGTCCAATAAATAGTATTATTTATTATTTGATGCACATCCATTGTCATATTTTTTCCCTCTCCCACATTGTTCTCCCTCCTACGTTGTTTGCAATTGTAAATAGGAACACAGGGCACCTTTATTATGCTGATGATAAAATAAACTACTGTCAAGAGGCTTCACCAGCTAATTGGATAGATTTCTTAATCTCTTTCTCTGCCTAATTTAACATCATAATGATGAAAAAATGTTTAATAATTGTCACTGGCAGGCTGGTATGTGTCTGTCTCACACATATCCTTGCATAAGAAAGGCGGTGGTGGTTCCCTTGAGGCTGAGGTGCAATGCTGCATTTCATGCCTTAAGTGTGATTCTTTCACAGCAGTCAGCTCCAGTAATTAGCTTGTAATGAGTTGAAGTAAGGAGCTGTTTCACGGGCCATGCTGCCCCAGAGCCAAATTGTCAAGCATCTCCACTGTAGGTTCCTCAATAGGATCCTTGAGTTATTTCTGTTAGAGACTGCTGATGAACCAAAAGCAAAAGGAGGATTGGAGTGGCGTATAGGTGTACGTAGAACATTTCAAGAGTCAGAACATCTGTTGCACACGCTCCACAGCCAAGCCGAGCTGGGCAGGAGTAGGATACAATTCACTGTGTCAACACTCGGTCTCACTCTTTCCCGCTACCACACACACACACACACTCACACACAACTGGAGTGGTGTTTCATCTCTCAATGCAGTGTTAATTCTTTTAGAGTGAGGTAATACCACTTGAAGTGGTCCACTGTGAATGGATCTTGTTATTGTGTTGCGTTGCTGAACACACTGTCATGACTGGAATGCTTTTCAACACTGGTTGGCCTCAAGTGTTTATAACTGGGTAACAATATTACAAACGGAAAACAAACACACAGCCAGTGATGCCTCTCACACCCCAATTCTCCTTTTAGAGAGGAACAACAATATAAAAGAACCCAACCTTGCTGTGCACAATGTCTGCCTTTGATTAATTTGTGGAAAAATAAGAGTAGGGGGGGTAAGAGGATCACTTTCCTTTGTTTAGAACCAAAGAGGATGAAAAAAGCAGGATTTGTTTTCTATAATTCAACACAAGCGTTGTCTGTTTGGACATTTATAAACTCTGCTGACAACTAAAAACGAAAAGGCCTTCTATAGGGGTTTGGCATAGGAGACATGAAGCATGTTGAGGCTGAGGGAAATCTGAGCCTAGTGCCATATGTATCACATATGTGCTGTGCAATATCCAGCATGAGAGCTGTGCTCCGGAGTGTATCCTTCGAGTGCGTGCCAGCAGACATGTTTCTGTATGAGAAGATGGAGCATGTGGGGTGAGAGAGATTTCTTGATTTTATGAATTGTACCTTTTTTCTTTTTTAATGTCATTATTACCTGACGCTTTGGCAATATTGTCTTGCTACATTCACGCTAATAAAGCACATTCAATTGAATTGAGCAAAGAACCATGAGACAGTCACAATTATCAGCACCTCCTCTGAAAAGAATGGGCCTCTGTTGCTTTACTTTTGCAACGCACCTAAAACTCCAAGCGGCTTCTTTGTGAAACGATCCAGCGACGATTTTGGCAAAGTCGACTGTGCATTAGTTCATTGTGGCCAGGTGATTAATCACAGCCTAGCTGGCCAATTGGCATCTTGCTTTCGTGGCAATTAGTTGACCATGAGCAATCTCCACTGAGGGTTCACTGATCACATTGCTTTTTGTTTGACACATGGAATGTGACCTGACATGAATACAATAGCGTTTCTAGCCCAGCCTGCAGTAAAGTGGAGGGTCAGTGACGAGAATGTGCCGAGGATTATTGTCATTTCTTTACAGATGGCTTGAATGGAATTCAAACTGACTTAAAGAATGAAGAAAAAGAATTCTACTTCCCTCCCAATGGCCTCCTCAAATCACGCTTTCTATGTTTGAGAATGCACTGCACGACCTATGTTGCTTTTTATTTTTAGCTTTTCACACCGTTCACACAGAATGGCACAAAGGATCTATATATGTATAACATATCTATGATATTATCATCATCATGACTCGGCCATTTTAATCATTCTGTTATGGTGATGTACTGTAAAACCCATTGTTTTGTTCACCCATAGGAGGCGCTGGTGTTTTCATATGGGACAGGTGGCCTACATACACTTCCACTGCATTTGGTGAGGTTCTTGTGGCTGCCTGCTTTGAATGTTTATAGCCTGATAGGTGACTGGTTCCTATTGCTAGTCCCCATCCAATCTTCTCCCTCAGATTCCCATTCTAGGTTTTATGTGGTACACTGTTCTTCACAACACCAAACCCCGCCTTGCTGGTGTGGTGCGGATACAAAGAGCTTAGATCCTGAACATATAGTTTGATCCAGTGACTGATTGGTTTAAGTCCTGAAGATAAATTGACCTTTGCCATCTTGTGTTGATGGTCCGTTCACAATGCACGCTTTAGTAACAAGTCATCCTTCCGTAATCATGCTTTGACCATCTTTGGTGTCCATGTGCTCTTGTGCTGTGTTGTAAATGTAAGTGTGTGTGTGTGTGTGTGTGTGTGTAGGTGTGTGTGTGTGTGTGTGCATGTGTGTGTTGTTTAGACACGGATGATTGTGAATTGATGACTTTGCTCAGAATAATTCAATAACTTCATGTTCATTTACATTTATAGCCTCAGCATCTCTAACTTCTCCACATGGAAACACTGCAGAGTCATCCCATGCTAACTCCATGAAACAATGCCTCTTCTTTATTTTCCTTCTCTCACAGGGCAGTGACAGTGAGTATGAGGTGGACCCTAACCGACAGAAGACCCACTCCTTTGTCAACCACTACATAAGCGACCCCACTTACTACAACTCCTGGCGCCGCCAACAGAAAGGCATATCCCGGGCACAGGCCTACAGCTACACTGAGTCCGAGTCGGGCGACCCGGATCACTGCGCCCCGCCGCCGCTGCCTCCTCTACCTCCGCTGCCACCCCAGCTCAGTTCACCCAGCCCCCAGCCTCAGCAAGCCCAGGGCCAGCCCCAGGGCCAAGGCAGCCTGTTCAGGCCCAAAGGTAGCCGGACTCCCACCCCCTCCCAGCAGAGCTCCAACCCCCCCAGTCAGCACAGCACCCTCTACAGGCCCCCCAGCAGCCTAGCCCCTGGCTCGCGGGCCCCAATCGCTGGCTTCTCCTCCTTTGTGTGAAAAATGCTGAAAAGGACACACATTTCAGGAAATATCTACCCAACTTGTGCTGAAGGAGAACATAGCAACGCGCAGTCAACCCAATCAAGTCATTTAACTCCTTTCGCCCCTTTTTCGTGACTTTTCTTTTTCTCTTTTTTTGTTACGTGTTATTTCCCTTTAGTCAGCCTGGATACATGCGGAACATCAATGAGACCTTTTAGTGCACTTTTTTATTGTTTAATGTGTGGAAGTGTGCCAGTGTAGACTTTGATTTCTCTCACCAGTTGATAAAATATTCTCTGCGACATCTATTCACTTTTATTTTGCTATTTGAACTATTTGCATGACTTTATTTTCCTCCTTTTTTTATGTTACTTTTCTTTGAACACATCCAAATGGTAATCTCTTTGATTCTGTACAAAGTCACAAGAATCTTTGAAAACACACACACACACACACACACACACACACACATACATATAAATATATATATATATATATAGTAGATGTACCTAGAAGACAAAATCAAGTCAGTGCAGAGTCTGCATTGATGGAGACTGAAATAACAATATGATGGAGCCATATTGTGGAAGTGAAAGGACAAGTGTTTGTTTGGACTGGATGAACTGGATGTAAAAACAAAACAAAAAAAAGAAAATGATAAAAGACAGACGTGGATGTGGAATTCATGCCAAATCGAACACATTTTAATGTGTTGGCCGGGAGAGATTTAAATGGATATTGCCGAAACAATCATGCGTTTCCATGGAAACATCTCTTTGGCCTATAGCACATAATTATATAGAAAAGTTGAACAACATTTGGCCATGGCGGGGCAAATGTCAATGACTGCTGTGCCTGAAGGATCCTGCAGATATATGAAATGAGTGTATATCTTTTAAAGTGAAAGTGTTTAAGTCTTTCTGTGAGTGTGTTACAGTGGATCAAAGATGCCTTGATAGAGAAACACTTATTTATGATATCTGGCACCAGTTGTTCCTGAACTGCTGACGGTGCCCTCGACTGTGGCATCGTAATGGCTGGCCTCGCGCTACGAGAGCCGCCTTTTAATCCGGACGGATGTGGGCTGTGAATCAATTTGCATACACAGCCCATATTTTTTTCCACCCTTTGCTGGCTCACATATACACATCATCAGTCTCATTCTGCCGTATGTCTACTGAGATGCTTTGAAATCCAACCTAAGAGTGTCAAAACTGTCTGAAGTAGTCTGGGACATTCACATGTGGGCACAGCTGCTGGATCTTCTAAAATGGCTACAGCGTGATTTTGATAAGAAACCACGAGTTTTTCTTTCCTGTTTCCTTCCCCGCTGGTATAACTCCTCTCTGTCACTGAACACTATCACGGGGCAGCGCTGGGCCTGCGCCAAGAGATGATGTCATTGAATTCCCTCACCTATTTCCCTTTTGTGTAATCAACCACGGTGTAATATTCAGGTGTGACTGTACTGTCCCAAATGCTAATGCGCGTGCGTGTGTGTGTGTGTGCATGTGTATGTGCGCGTGTGATTACACTTCTTGTGCGTTAAGCTTTTACAGAACATTCACTGTGTGTCTGGTTATAAAGAGATTGTCCTGCAGCAACTGTAAACCTGCCTGGAGTAACGTCACAGAGGGCTGGCACCGCCCAGCCACCTGCCAGGCGCACTCATAACGCTATAGTGAAGACTCAGTGGTGTGTTCCTAGTTTCCATAGTTAAAAAAAAAACGGGAAAAAAATGTCATCTACTTTTTTTTTTTTTTTTTTTTATCTCTGTGGGGTGATTTCATTGTACGCAACAAAAGCTTATCATGCAGAATCTGAATGAATATATGATCACAGTACATTTCTGAAATAAATTATTTTTGAATGTTAGTGGTTCTGGTGCTCAATTGCAAACTGTACAGGGGAGAGGAAACATGAATTCGCGGGGGGTAAAGAAAATTACACTCATAAGTGCTGATGGGGAAATTCAAATCATACTGTAGTTACATTCAGACTGACAATAGCTATCAAAATGCAGTCTCCTCATTCATTTCAGTGCGGCTTCAGCAAAAGAAAAGACAGTCATGCAGAAATGAACCTTTGTCACAACCCACATGGCCTCTAAATGAGAGAATGTAAACACAATTACTGTGGGGAATATAATTAAACCATAATTTAGCCTGATCACGTACAATACATCTGTCTAGTGAAATCCAACACTGAGCTAGATCGAACTTAGTAGGTATCTATGGCAAGATAGCTGTTAACCTCTTGCATCGAGTATAAATTCAGCTTAAGTAAGTTCAGTCGGTTGCTGGTTTGAACTGTTTTGTTCAGTTCAGTACAAAAGTAGGCCTACATAAGCACTGTTTGCAACATTAGAAGCTCAGCAACCACTTGTCTGCAACAGAGTTATTATTGCATCATTGTTTATGTGGCTTTTGTGGCCTTCGTTGTTGTATTAAGGCGATAAAGCAATGATGGATGATACAATGATATTCAAGAGGTGTAAAATCCTGCCTCAAAGGAGTGTAATATCACAGGAGAGCACTGCAGTGGTTCAGCGTCTGATGAGCCTTCAAATTCATGCAGCCTTCGAATTTGCTCAAACTGGACTTCCTTGTTCTGAGTTCTTCTCACTGATACCTGTAGCAACACACCGATGCAAACCACTCGCATTCTTTTGACGAAGGGCTATTTTCAGTCTGAACGTGGCTTTAATGAGTGTTTTCAGGTACAACAGTGAGCATGTTAAATACCCAGGGTGTATCATGTCACAAAAAACACCTGACCTTTAATGACATAAAAACATCAAAGGAAAACATGCAAAAATATGAGGGCACATACTGCCAGCAATGCCTTATGTATAAATGCATTCTGTAAGCACATAGGTAGGATCTGGTGATGGCTAATTAGTTGATGAAATTCCACCTAACCTTAGTGTTACTCAGGTAAGCAATAAATTAGATCAGTGTAGATGCTGTGAAATCCTGTTATCTGGTTACAAATGTCCCCTCATGACTTTTTCCATCTTTCTCTGTGCTCCCCAATAACCACAATTCATTAGCTCATCATCTTTTCCTTGGTTGGCTAAACTGGCTCAGTTTGCCCTGTAGACCCATCAGGCTGCACATAAAGTGATAGGTATATGTATTTCAGGCATAAGCAATGTGTTTGAATTTGAAGAAGTAACCGAACTTACAGACACACCCTTGCATGACAAGGAGCACATGCACAGTGTCAGATGGTGTTAGATGCTAATTGGATCACAGTCAACTTGATCCAGGGCTAACCTACTAAACACATAGGCATGAGAAGAGAAGAGAGGAGATTAGATGGGATAGGATAGAACAGGGAATTGGAGCGAGCGCGTCCAGAGCGCTAATCTCTTTTTTTTGAAAACGCATGGGAAATTTCCCTCCGACAAAAGCATCACAGACAGGAGGTATTTCGCTTGCTGAAATGTTCATTTCCCTCTGTCCCTCTCGCTCTCTCTCCCACAGGAAATGAATGACAGAAAAGAGTGAGCTGGTGGTCCCTGTTAAAAAAGGGAGCCCAAGGTACTAAATAGCCCTGATGAGCTTTGAGAACCCACAGTTGGAATATTAAAGGATTCAGACAGAAGGTGTAGTTCAAAGGAGTTTAAAACCCTGAATTTAATTGCCTCATTTGTGAGCTTCACTGAGGGTGGTTTGGGGATTTGAAGAGGATATTCTGGCAGTTGGAGAAAGGATACTAATTTGAGAAAGGGGATGTTCCCTGAGTGGCTTTCATGAATGCCTTTCTAATGTACTGTTTGGTGGATGCTTAAATTGGTTTCTAACTTAATGTGCATTATGGGAAAAAGCACAAAAATGACCATAGCCATTTTGGTCCCTTTGCTACAGCCAACCTCTCTCACTCTTCTTGCAGTTTGGATGGACACTAGTTTCCACAGTGTGTGGTTCAAGCAAGATCTACTGGGATCTCAGGGATCTGAGCAACACTATGACATAAACTGCTGAAATTGTTGGATGAAGTCATATTTGGTCACAATTATTTTTATCCCCATTAGTTTGTCCAGTTGACGGGTTTCCACTAGAAAAGAGAGTCCCTCAAGTCCCAATTTCTTACTGTAGCCTTTCCAGGCTGCATGCATTATATAACATATAACACAAAGCCACACAAGGAAGCAATAATTGAATGAGGGGCTCACTTCAGGGTAATGCACCATCAAAGTTTTGTGTTCCTGCATACCCTCCCTGAAGTTCTGAAGGACCCAAACAGAGCTTCCCATAAAATTCTGCACCACTAATTGGTCCATCATGTAATAATATAAGACCTGATGATATTTACAGGTGGGCGAATGAGGCTTTAACAGACAGGTGGGCGTCAGTGGCGTAACAAGAGCTAAAGTTCACACCTGAGGTCCAGATGACTGTTGTAACCACACAGGCACAAGCTCATTTCTACATGACCTGAATGTGTTAAGCATCAAACATTGTACATTTGTGAGTGTGAAATTAAAGGCTGTTTTTAATGTAATCTGGAAATTGTCAAGAATAATTGGAGTAAAGGGCACCACGTCCACCCTAATTACCTTCATGGCTATTATGAGTTAGTAATATGAATCATTATGTCTGAACCTTTAATTATAGTAATGGGCTACTTTGCAGTACATTTTCCCTTATGCTACAAATCATAGTGGGAAGAACATTAATTCCTGCTGAATTCTATGGACTCTGCTCATGCTCAGGCAGCACATTTTTAATATTTAGTGAGTATTTTGAATAAATATGCCATAAGCAGAATGTACTATTAGTTATTACATGCTCATACTATGTAAAAGTTTGTATTTGTGTGTCATTGCGTGCATGAGAAAGAGTGGGGCTGTTATCATATAATATTTTTTTGTGATTGTCTTATAACTTGTTGCCCACTTTTAGTGCAAATGTCTCAAGTGTATCAATTATCAAATCGACTTTTATCTAAGAAAGAAACCTGTTGTACAGTATACAAGATAGAGCCATGCAAGTTCACTGTTGCAGGTCTACCAATTATTTCAGAAGATGTAATAAAGCAATAACACTGGGTTCAAGGTGAAACAGTTCTCCAATCCCCACAGACAGGGCTGGTGTGAAGTAAGTTCAGTGAGTCCTGCTGATCAACTTCTGCTGGTTCAAATGCCCAAAATATGAAAAATTCATGTTTTGTCAAGGGAAAAGTTCAACCTTTTGGAAAATAAGCTTATTTCGCTTTTTTGTGGAGAGTTAAATGAGACTGATACCACTCTCATGTCTGTAGGGTAGCTAAATATTAAATTAAGGCCAAGCGATGGTTAGTTTAGCTTGGCACAAAGACTGAAAACATGGAAACAACTAGCCTGGCTCTGTCCAAAGGCAACAAACCTGTCTACCAGCACATCTAAAGCTCACTGATCAACACTTTGTGTTTCGTTTGTTTATTTAAATTTTTGTGGTTTTATGGGGTTATAACATTTCTTGGTTGGGCGCAGTAACTTCCTGGTTGCCTCACAGTGAAGACAACACTCAAGCAAGTTACTGCGCCTGTTAACAAAGACCAAACCATCACTGGTGTTAATAAGTGAGCTTTAGAGGTGCTGCTAGGCTAGCTGTCCCCCCCTGTTTCCAGTCTTTATGCTAAGCTAAGCTAAGCACCTCTTGGCTGCAGCTTCATATTTACCCTACAGTCAGGAGAGTGGTGTCAGCCTTCTCATCTAACTCGGCCAGAAAGCGAATAAGCGCGTTTGGCAAAATGTTGAACTATTCCTTTAAATGTCCCAAGTTTCCTACTGCTGTGTGTGTGTGTTTTTATCCACAGAACCGTTTGAAGATCTTATTTCATTGCCATTAGTCCTGGACTGATGGCTTGGGAGTATGGAGCCCCACCAAGTTGAAGTTGAGGCTGCCTTTTGTTATGCGTTGTGAATAAATGGGGCTCTGTCCCTTTAAACCGCAGCAGGGGGTGGTGCTCTCCGGGAGGGGAGGGGAGGGCTGCTTTGTGCGCCACACATGCAAGCTAAACGGACACTGGAGCACCAACAAGGGGACTGTCCTGCCGCAACACTCCTGCTTCTCCCGCTGAGGACATTTGTAGTGGCACAGAGGCTTCTTCTCTTGTTTTGCTGTTCTCCCGTGTTTACGGAAAGTTTAGTGGAATATAACCTGAAACTTCCCCATCCCTCGGACCGTAAAGAAAGGTAGGTAACCTTTCTTCAAGTGTGACTATTGTTTAAGAGTTGAGTGAGCCGTAATGTGCGGTTGTATTACGCTTATTTAGGCTACTTCTGCGAGTGACGACTTTTAGTAATTATTCGGCTGTAGTCTGTGTGTCTAATATAGTTTTCAGACTACTCCGCGGGGTCAGAGAACAGACGTAGGTTGAAGTAAGGCCAACGGTGTGAAATCTGCATCTCATTTGAATGTTAAATCTGCTTGTGGACAATCAGCGCCTGGCAGTCTCATCGAGCTCTTGGCTGTCCCTTATGGAGCGACATCAGTGAGCCCTCTCGCGTCCTCTGTGTCCTCCATCAGCCTGGTGAAGACTAGACAGAAAAGGTCAAGCCGTAACATTATGAAAGTCACCACTTCAGTTTAAAGGAAATATCCTCTTAGGTCAAAAATGTGCTTTACAATTGGGAATCTTGGTGTCTTTACCTGGATCCACATCTTTGTAATCTGGAGAAACTTTGCTATTTGGTCTACTATTAGGAAGAATAGTTTTTAACCACGCATTCAGTCTGGATCATGGCCATGAAGTTGTGCAGAGCTCCTCAAACTTCTTTTTTTTTTTTAATGTCAGGGGATCTCCACATGTAGAAGTGTTAGATTACTGACCCGATAACATTTTGGCACAGAGCACCCATTTTGCAAGAAATCCTGCTTTTGTATAACTGATTACAAAATTACATAATTATCTGTTTAAGAGGCAAGGCCGAAACCACAATAAGCTGATGAAAGGAGTCATTAACTGGGTTAAATAACAGTGAAAGCAAACTATTCCACATTTGGGATCCCCTTTAGGAGTCCCCAAGGGGCCACAGACCTCTAGACTCACATATTACAAATCACTAATAACATACTTATTCAGTTCATAGATCCCTGATAGTTGGAACTAGGTTGCAGAGTCTGAAATAAGTGTCCCAAATAACTATTTTCAGGACAGGATATGGTTTAATCAGAGCAGGCAGATGGACTTAGTAGCATCAGTTCTCTCCGCTGAGAGTTACGTAACATTAATACTCTACTGTGGGAACTCAGTAAGCACAGTGAAATATCTGAGAATCTACCAAGAGCTCAACAAACTACACGGCTACTTTCCCTTCATCCCTCACTCCCAAATTTGTCCACCTTACCGCGTCATTAGCCAGTTGTTCCTGTTTGTGTTTACAGACCTGGCACTTGCCTCTCATTGGTCATCATGCCTGATGAACTGGGTAATTTACTCTAGGGCTGCCACCATTGCTTGTATACCTGACCGGCCTCATTCATCATGCTCTGATTGGAGGCCGTATAGTGTGTGCTTGACTTTAACTACACTGACCATAAAGTCTGCAGGCCCGTTTTATAACATTCAGTTTCATTATTCCTCGCTCATTGTCAGTAATCAGCCCTTCGTTCTTGTTAAACTGCCAGGCTGGGCAAAAGTAGGACGACATATTGACCAATGGGCTTGGCTTTGGTGTTGTCTTTGTACGGCTGTTACCCTCTGACCCCCTCCTACACTCACATACACTAACACACAACCACACCCAAACAACAGCCCTAAGGTCGGTCAGTATTTGTCATTTTGCCTGATGAATCATTTACCCAACGCAGTATTGGTAGCTCTGTGATAAAAAGAAAAGAGGCAATTGAAAAAAAAAAGCTTAACTATGCACCTTGAGGTTGACCAGAGAGATTTAGGCCAAGGTCAGACTCTGCCTGATCACCATGACGCCAGCAGCGCCACTTTTCCAAGCGTCCTCTTGCTTTTCTGTGTCTTTTCCAGTGACAAAAGTGGTGCACTGACTCTTCAGGCCTTTCAGCTCCTTATATTGTATGGCTTCTCCAGAGCTGCCAGGCAGATATCTCTCCATCAAGAGCTATTGTGTACGCTGCAGAGTCAGAGGGGAGGGGAGCATGTGTGTGTGTGTCATCTCTGACTGTGCTTTTTTGTTTTGCAATGGAGACTATTTCAGTTTGCTCTGGAGGATACTGCTGCTGCGTATAGTGAGGAAGCTGGCTACCTGCCCGACTCTGACTGCGCTGAGGTCATTACAGTTTTATACTGGGAAGAGGGCGTGCAGGAGTGGGGGTTGGGGACTATCTTCAGGCACATTCACATGCAGTTGGTTAAAGAGGAGAGCAACTAATTTCCTTGTGAATCAACACTGAGTCAGTATTTTATTTATGTGTCTGGATTCCATATTATGTGAAGGTTTAATGTATGAAGTATAAACTTTTCGCTTTCATTTATATGAGAGAAGGAATACAAGTTAGTTAACTGGAGTCAGATGTGATAACTTACAGTATATTGCATGTTCTTGTTGCTTCCCATGCCTTAGGAAATGCCTATGTAAATAGTTTGCGGCCTCAGTAATCCACCCACCTTTGTCCCATGCTCCATAGGAGACCAACAGGGAATGATATGAGAATGTCCTGACATTTGGTCTTCTGCAATTACATGTCCTGTGCAAAAGGTCATATAGAAAAAACTCTGTTTTTATGGTTACACTGTGTTTCAATTTGCATTCTTCCGTACCTGCACTTGCTATTTTAAGTGTGTATATGCAGTGCACTATGAGTACTGCATTTGGTGTACTCAAAATGGTAAAAAAGTTGAGTGTGGAACACTGCTCACTTCTCACCCTCAATGCTTGCCACCTTGGCTACATAGTGGAAAGGGAAGGGACCACCAACCAATGAAAATGCTGGCTGCGGTTGCGATCGTTATGGCAGACACCACATTAAAAGTAAAAGCGCTTTCATTTTTATTCATTTTTAAACAAATTGAAGTCAAGTGAGAAAACAAGCCGACAGATATTTTGGCGTACGATGATCGCAGTCAAATGTCGCAGATAATGCTACGCCCGGCTGCAAAAAGAACAAGAAGCGGTCAAATGTTGCGATCGTCATTTCCGGTAAATGCACAATGGATGTGTTCGATTTGAGACAACACTACCCTGTTGAAACCCTGTACTACCCTGTACCCTAATGGAAGTATCTGAATTGAGACACAGCACTGGACATGATTTTTGAGGAGGAAATTATGATAGTGTCTACAGAAACAGCACAAACAAGGTAATTTACCCAGAGCAATTGTTTTTTGTCATCACTATAAATAAATGAATTAAAATTTGAGTCAAAGGAAAAATGTCACTTAGTGAAATATTACATTATCGGAAGTGTTTCAGGGAATACACTCCAGAGCCCTGAAGCTGTGGAAGCTTCCCAATTTCTGTGGAGTATTAATTACTTCAAAGGTAACGGATGTGTAATTTTTTCGGCTGTTGATACTGGGAAAGCATTGAGGCTTAGGTTGAACTCCCTGAGGAGAGTTGTTTTGTCTCAGACAATTACAGGATTCACCCCGCCTGAAAAGAAAGCAGCGAGGGGCCTTTGAACTTTGAAGAGAAATCATGCAGAGGATGTTTGAGTTAATCTTTGAACAGACTTTATATGGAAGAGAAATCCAACGTTGCATCAATGTCTTCAGGCTTTTCGCAGGATATATTTAACTTTGAGCTTCGAACAACAGAAACAAATTAACCAGAAGTCCACCAATCAGTATCTGTAAAACAGGTTCCCTGTAAAAATGCCGTCATTTAGTCCTGTGGTTCCCAAATCCTTGTGGTCCCTTAAAACAAAGCGACTTGTGGTATATGACCAGGTTAACCAAAAAGTAATTTTTCCCCCCTTGCTTTATTTGGAAAGTTTTTAGACATTCAGTTATCCAGCCTAACCCACAAGACAAAAAGCATATATTTGAGCAAAACCTAAAAAAAAAAAAAAACATAACTTGGTGTGGAAGAAAGATGTTTTGCTGTTATCTTATATGTTATGTTACATGTCAAAACTGTGTCAGCTTGTTTTAGGCCAAACTCCCTGAAAATCCACAGACATTCAAGAATAGGCACAAGGCTGTTACCCCTGTCAACAAAGCGGAACCATAGCTGATTCTGGCACAGTGACGCCACCACAGGTCCCTTACCATCCCATTTAAAAGCAATATATCATGGCAGTTCCCAGGAAAAGGGGCCACTTTCTCTTTTTCTTGTGTGCAACAACACATATGCACCTGTCACTTAATCGCCCAGATGTGTGCCTGTTTTGGTTACTGTCAGTGTAATGTGACCATCGCGGAGAAAGATAGCCAGTTCAACAGGAATTCTTTCCCTGTGCGGTGTGATCACACTTCAGTCATTTGATATGATTATTTCAATAACACATTATATAATACTATCAAAGATTTACTGTATGTTTATAGGACGTAACTGTCACTCTTGCAGCACCTGTTATTGTTTATGCCCCGAGTTGCGTTGTTTAAAGCTGTAAAACCAGTTGGGATATTTCATGTCTGAGGTAAAGGCAGTTCCATTGAAGCCCAATGTGGCCAGCTTGGTGGGTGGTTCTCACACTGCAAAAGTCTCCAAGCATCCTCTGTGGTTTCAGAACACACCTGTCCAACTCAACCTCTGGAATTCTAACTTAACAGTACGTGATCACGCAAACATATTTTGGAACGTGTGTCATACCTTTGATTTTGACATAGAGACAGAGCGCCCACACCAGAGGGGAAAACGGTTCCTCTCTCTCCATTGACTTTGTATTGCGTGAAGGTGCCTCCTCCACCCTTAGTCACTGACACAATATTGCTTTTAACAGCAGGGCCATGGCCATGTAATATATGTTGACTCAACAGCGACTGGGTCATATATTGAAAACACACATCACTGGTGGTGTGCAGCTGGCTGTTGTGGTCCAGGCTTTGGCCTGTTTACAGTCCAGCGAGCCCTCATTGTTTTGCGGCTCTGCACGGACACAGTAACAGGTGGTTTCTCTCTCAAGCGTGCTGAAAAGACAAAGGACGGCTGTTGGCGTAACCGTGGTCACCACTGTGCCCACTAGATGACACATTCATGCCGGGAAACTAGTTCAGGAGATGGGAACAGTCACATGAACCATTGTGGGCTCTTATCATGGTTGTCTGATGATCCTGTGAGAATTTCTGGTTTCCTTATGAATAAAGACACACATCTTCCTGCCTGAGCCTCCAGAGGACAGTTCCAGGTCAGCAATCCAGTGCTGTGAATGGACTGTGGTGAAAAGTTACAATACCTTGATAGATAAGCATCTCAGGCCTTTGTCTCTTTGTATTAAATGAACGGGAATCACTGTAAATAGTGGGTGTCCTTCATGTGGGTCACCTTTGAGCCCCATATTGTGTGTTTTCCTTTATAGGTACATGCGTGTGGTTTGGGTGTGCCGAAAGGGTTTGGTTCCCGTCTTCCTCTGTATCGCTTTGTTTTTTTGTTCTGTCTCCTCTATTGTGCTTTGTGAGACATTGCTGGTTCCTCAGTTACGGAGAAATTTTGTCTGCCATTTGGGAACCAACTGTGTGTGTGTGTGTGTGTGCGCGCGCGTGCGTGTTTGTTTTTGAGCCGTATGTTTGTGACTCCGCGAAGAGAGGCCAACTCTCCCTGATGACCCTTGAACCTATTTTACGGCAGTTTGAGCGCGAGCCGTTGATGGACTTCAAACTTTATTGTCCACACGCACACACACACACACGGTTCATCCATGTAAACGCAGCCACAACAGGGTATCTGAATGTGCTTACCTAATGAAAACGCCATGCTTGCAGACTTACGTTTCCTGGAAGTCAGAGCTGTTACTTGATTGCCAAGCCAAAGTGGCATGCCAAACGTGAGAGCAATCTTTTAGTAAACCAAATCAACGACAGGTGGATTGCGGTAAGATGACACTCATGATACATCAGAGACTTTCCCGAAAGCTCTCAGGATTTGGGACTTTTATCATCTGACCAACAGATGATAGTCCCATGAGAGCCATGTGCTTATATGATGTTAAATTGTGGCCTTAATAATCTGCTATCCATACCTTTGGTATTTTATTTTGTAGGGCTACAACTAATGTATGATAGTGTTTTCTTTATCGATATTTTTTTTTCATTTAATTTTACACTCAAAAAATGTGACAAATACTGAATAGAGCCCAAGGTGACATCAAATCAAATTGGTTTTTTTTCCAACATGCATTCAATTAACAATATTAAACAAAAAAAACCCTCACATTTGAGAAGCTGTATACAGAGAATGTTTGACATGTTCGCTTTACAGATTACATAAACAATTACTTGATTATCAAAACGTATTCATTGACTAACTGTGTCAGTACTGGCCTTACAGCTTATTTGGCTTTAATGGCATGAATAGCTGCCATGCTCATATTTAGCCCATATTAGATTATAGCATGCGCGCTGATCAGTGAGCAGAGCAGAGCTGCTGAAATATAATCAATCCTTGTGTGCTGAGCTGGACATCCCTGAAGAGTCACTTCAGGAAGAACTTACACACACACACACACACACACACACACACACACACACACACACACACACAGCAAGCATGCATGTCCTCCTCACACACAGCGCTAACCGAATCACAGTGGATTGTAGGTAAATCAAGCAAGGATGCAATTACGTTAACAATGTGCTTTACGAAGGCCGGTTCTCCAGTCTTTATCTCCGTCCTGTTCTTGGATTTGTCAGCTTGTCAACTCTTGTGAATTCCTATTATGAGGTTGAAGTGGCTATGTTTGTGGGCCTGTGTGCTCTCTTTTGTCAGCGAGTGTTTTGCCGTCTGCCGTTGGTGTCATTAAAGTTAACACCATGGGGGTTTATTAACTCATCTTGTCAGCCGGGGGCTCAGTGCCTGAGGCCTTTATGGCTGGTTTTTGTGTGTTTGACTTCAGTGGGGGAAGGCTGCTGATAAAAAAAGAACCGTTGAGAAGTTGACACAGTGCAGAAAACTTCACTTATCTTCCAGAAACCTCCTGCTGATTTCACCAAAGTGTGTGCGTGTCAGTGTGTGTTTCTTAGAGTCTAGATTGTCTCGCTGGCATCGGCTTATCTTTTTTTGTGATTTGGCACATTTAGTGCTCATTCTGAGCAACTTGTTAGTGCTTCTGACCCTCTTCCTTTGGAGAAATAGCAGCTAATATGGCCAGTAAATTATTTGAACCTATTAAATATAATGCAAGCCAACTGTGACATTGGCGTCCTAGCTGTAACCGAGCATTTTGTATTCCCTCTCGTCTTTTTTAGCACAATCCTCAGTAGAAATTCTGCTTTGTTTTGTCGTCCAGCAGCTATTGGACGGTGAATTCAACCACTTGGCTCAGATCCTGCCCTCTGGTATCAGGCGTGAATGCTGTCTATTTGTCAGAGACTGATGGGGCGGATTTCAGTGATTAATTAGACATGTACTCTCATGTGCACGCACTCACACACACAGTGCAGCACAATCCCTCCACTGTAGGCGTAATGAGGGCTTGGGTACATTTCATGCAGGGCACGGTGAAAGAACGTCTGTCACTGTGCTGGCATGACTGAGTGAAGCTAACGTGGTGACACCCTCCACCGCCCCTTTGAGGGTGTGTTTCTCTTCACTGCCTCCATCTGTGCCTTTGTTTTTGTTTTTTTGCAAAAGTCCCTGAGGTATTGTTGCTTCACATGGGAAATATTGTGCCCCTTCACACTTTTACTCGGGATATTATTCATACATGGAGAGGAGGGGCATTTTTTCCCCAAAACAAACACTCAGGAGATTTGTTTTGGGCTTATTTTATAAGCAAGAAACATGTTCGTTATCTGTCTGTTCGGTTTTTTTTAGCCAAGCTTCTTCTTTTCCCCTCTCTGGCTGGAGCACAGCATGGCAGCCCCCCCACCTGGTATCTGGCCAAATGCTTTGTCCAGCTATAATGGCTTTATAAAAGGCCAGCTTGACTGGAAACAGAGAGAAATCATTTGGAAGCTTGTGTCCTCTGCTTAAAAAAAAAATCACTCAACATAGCCACGTGGTGATTGCGTTACCGGGTGTGCTGGGGTCACAACAGGAGCTTGCGCAACACACCAAAAAGCAACAGAAGATGGATTTTGGAGTCAGACAGAGGAGGGCTGGCTGGTAGGGCAGTGGGAGGTTGGTTTGCTTGTGTTTTTTTTTGAGTGGACGGAGATGTGGTGTTTGCCCTCCTGAGCTCCTGCCACACAGTGCAGAGGGCCGGCTCAGGCATGCTGCTTTTATTTGCTCACGTCGAACACGCCACTGCCCTTAATCCTCTTGTGGTTTTGTTTCTGTCTGTGCAGCATTGGGGCCCTGGAGGCTGATATACTGCAGTTTACACACTCACATGGACACACATACACAGAGGGCCTGTAGTATTTAGGCAACAGTACTGCTGATGTAGGTATATTTTCCCAGCCAATCTGTTTGAAGCTTGTCTCTCAAAGCCTTTTTACATGAACATGGTGAGTGTTCACCATGTTGTCAGTTCTCTGCAATAAAGCACTCAACATTTCATCGTGATCAGAACACCTCACCTCTGTCCAAGTCCAACCTGTTGCATGTTTCCGGTTTCTTTAAGCTGATGTAAGATGTCAACCATTGCCACATTTCTGTTTATCTGGTCAAATGATATGAAGGCCTTGATGATTTATAGTGACTAGAATCTGCACGTGTTCGCAGGGAATAATGTGGCATAATGGTGGTAACTCCCACATTATATAAACTTCATTTAATAGAATCAGAATCAGGTTTATTGCCAAGTAGTTTCACACATACAAGGAATTTGCTTTGGTGTATTGGTGCACAACAATAAACACCGTAAGTAGAAAATGGTGTACAATATTATTACAATTTATTTTATAATGATTATTTAAATGAAAGAGCTATATAGTTTTGTGCAGGGATGTGCAAGAGATCACAGTAAGTTTAAAGAATATTTGCAATGTGCAAGATATGATATCTGATATGAGAGACAGTGTCAGTAATAATAATAACAATACATTTTAGTTGTAAAGTGCTTTTCTAGACCCACTAATTACCCTCTAATTAGGTAGTTTTAATCATGTTTGCATATTATTGAGGACAAAGTGATGTTTTTCTGTAACTCATCAACACTTTAAGGTGCAGACCTTAGTTTGATAGCATCCATGTGTTATGTGAAGACAAGTCTGTTGATACTGAACATTTTGCTAATTAAGGTATTAAACGGGCCCCCGGGGAGATTTCATTTTAACCAAATAAGGTTTTGTTTACATTCAACCTTTTCTCACCAAAACCATTCTGTTCATCCTTAAGGTCTAATAAACATGTTGAACGCATTTCTACCTCAAAGCATTTTCAAAGGCTGTTTAAGTATTTACCAAAAAAAAAAGCTTTCAACCACAACTCGCATCTTCCTCAGCAGAATATAATAAAACTATATATCATGATTATATACTCTGCTGGGGAGGGCTGTGAGTTGTGGTTGGAGATGCAGGAAAAAGCCAGTAAGTGGACCTTGAATTAAGACTTCAAATGTCAAGAATGAATATTTATGCTGAATTAAGTGTTTTGGCGCCTGCATCTGCTTGCTGTTGTCTTCTCATTTTTCCTCCACTTTAACTGCTGCATTACATAACACTAAACATACTCTATAAAACCACTACTGGTCAATAACTCCACAATCTATTTTTATTTGGCTTAAATGACAAATAAACTAGCAAAACATAGCTGGTCATTGTGACTATAATGGGACATTAGGCAGCTCCAGAAGCCCGTGGGCATTTAAGTGCTGCGTCATTTTAAAAGTTTCCATTTGTTCCAGTTATGTGTTTTTAGAGTAATTTTCATTGTAATTTGTCTCTGTCCAGCCTTTACTGTTAATGCTTACTGTTGCCATACAGTGAGAGTGTTGAATAGGTGACTACAGAGCACTCCAGGTGTGTTTACATGCATCAGATCTGTTTACAGTGGGATCCTGCTTTCTAACAGACAGAGTTACACCTGCGTGAAATAAGTATTCTCCGCTGGTGCTCTCTTTCTTAACATGCACGTCCTTTTGTCTGTCTGTTCAAGATATTTCTGCCATTTGTCACACAGGGTTAGCCTTAGAGCTGTGTGACAAGATATGAAGCTGGACAGGAAGAACCGGTTCCTTCTGTAGCAGGCAGAAGAACAAAGGACAGTTCACTGCGCAGTGTTATGTGTCGTTAACAGGTCAGCACACTATGTTACTGTATCGGTCAGACATTTTTAGACCTCCTTCTGATTCACTTGTCAGGTATGTTATTCAAAGCAAGGCTGAGTTTGTATGCTACATAAACAGCGTATTTCTTCATAGTTATCTGGGCGGTGACTTAAGGACAATAAGTAGATGTGGAACTGGAGGGAAAAACACAGTGAGGTGAGATGGAGGCTTTGCTAATGAGCTCACACCAAGGCTGCAGCTACATGATGTTAGGCGGAATCAGATTCATACATAGTTGATGAGGTCTCCTAATTCCTTCATTTTTATCACATTTCTAGCATTTTAACAATAATAGTTTTGTATTTATTTTATTTCTTTATATAACCGTTTTTGCTCTTCGGCACTGACAATGGGAAATAAATCAATTTATAGATGATATGATGCTACCGATGGAAAGACTGGGCCCATGTTGTTACTTTAGTGCTTTTGACACAGTCTGCCTCCTCTCCCCCCGTGGGAATCAGATGTTTGGGCTGGAGGTTATGGGCCTCACAAATGAAGTTTGCCCAACCTTCTTTGTCAGAGTTAAGAACTTTCCATTCTTATGCAGCTCCATTGATTAAATTGATTAGCAGTGTCATAGATGGCGTTGGCTGACTCATATATTCATTTGCATATCAATGTCACTGACAAAAGGATTGAACAATGGAGGGGATTCTGGCTGGTTCAAGGGTAAACAAAGCAGAGGTTTTGTTACTGCTCAGACAGCAGAGTCTCTGTGTTAAACATACCATTAAAAATGGACAACTGAGGACTTTTGTGTAAAAATATACTTATTGGAGTATTTAAAATCACAAAGTGACTGGTAAAAATGTTTGCTTGCCCAAATGGAATTCTGGAATTGGATATAGAAACATCCCTGCCAACAGAAAGTTTGAAGTCATAGCAAAATACAAGCTCAGAGTAACCTGGCAGTGTTGGCAAACCCATGCATGTTCTGTACAATTTAATGACTTCACATGAAATGATTATTTTAGTATTGATAATGCTTGTGGGTCACTGATACAAGCTCACCATTGTCATTGGTAGGAACTGGGGAAACATATTTTTCTTTATTAAATTCCCCTTTTTATATTCTATAGAAATCAAGGTAACCTTCCAGACAGTAGTTGGGGTTTCATAACTGTTGTGTGATTACGTTTTATGTGACTCCTTGTAGCTCTTGCATGGATACTTCCACCATGTGAATAAATGATAGACTCTTTCTCTATCTCCTTTTTAAAAATTTAAATGCAGTCAAAAATAAAACCAGAAACTATCGCAGTCAGCGTATGCCTGTTGGTTTAACTTGACAGTAGCCGAGCTGTGATTGGATAAGCAGCCGAAGCCTCTTTCCTCTGCTCATTGGGTGGGTGGAGAGAAAGTGGCATGGGATAGCTGAGGACTGTATGGCGCCTGTGATCCGCGGGATTACAAGAGTGAGAGTGAACGCCGAAGAGCATGGTGGTTGTTATGATGTCATTCTGCGTGCATCAGAGTCTGCCAGCGACATAAGATGCTGTTAATCATTTATGGCCCTGTCACCACTTGTCTCAGTTTGAGCTGGAGTCATGTGGCACTGAGGGCTCAGTTACATAAAGTCTTCGTCACTGGCTGGCACGATGACTGAAGCAATAATTCTCAACTAAAACGACTAAAAGATAATACTTATTACCTCTTTGGGCATATTTAGTGGTCTAACACAAACATGTTCAGCTATGTGTGTGTTTTTGTGTCTATATTGGTAGCTTTGTCCTAGTAGTATGGCCTGTTTGTTTTGCTTCGTGAGCCTGTAAAAAAGTGCTAATATGGAATTTTGCCCCCAGCTGAATTGAGGCCATGTGTGTTATGGGCCATACAGGCCGGACTGGAATCCCTGGTCGCCAAGTTGCCTTCAGTACAATGTATGAGCAAACACAGAGCTATGATTGTATGTTTTTCTATCTGTCTAGATGCTGAAGTGAAATAACTTTTTAACTTTCATTTATTTATGAGAAAGTCATGTTATCCTCCCGACGTTCACCAAATCAAACCGATTACAGCACCAGCAGATCATTTAGAACATCCATTCCAATCCATACTTTCCCTGCCCTCAAAAATAAATAAATAAAGGAAAACATAAGATACGGTAAGGTAAAATAGTGGAATAGGTCTAAAAGGTGAAAAACTAGCCGTAATAACAATAAAAATAACATGAAGGGGAAAAAGTCCAGAAGATTTAAATATTAAATTGTCACATGAAGATTGGAAACCATTGAAACAAAAAATATTCCACTCTGCCTGACAGTCCAACATCCCCTCTACAATTGTTTCTATATGGTTCATTTTTCTAGTGTAAGAATTGTGATAACTAATCAATGAATAGCCTATACATTTGAAGAGATTTTCCTTCCATGATTGCACAGTATGCAAATATGATTAGTATTTTGCATTTTCTATTATCTCGAATAAGATCAGGCATTGTATTTAAAATGTATAATCAGGGGCTAAAGTTAACCTCAATGTCTAACATTGATTTGGTGAAAGCATGCATATATTTCCCAAAACAACTGGAAAAAATGCATAAATGTTTCCTCTGTGTGTGAAAGAACATTTAACACAGCTACAGTTTTATACTCAGGACATTGAATCACTTTTTTGGAATGTTATTTTGAAACAGTAGAATGCACATGACACTGCCATTCTTCATGATTTATGTTTTAAAAAGTACTGAAAGGCTTGAACTGAATATGACATGACTGCCTGCAGGCTCAACGTCATCTTTTGTCATGCCCACAATAATGGGGTGTTGATGATGGGGGGGGGTTAAAACGATTCCTCATCAAACACCAAAGGGGCCCCAAAAGACATAAAATGGGCCATTTCCTAGAATGGCCTAAGGTGTGAGGTTTGCACCTTTTTGATATTTGAGCACCCACTGACATATTTTATGCTGAGGTTGAATGTCTTCAAATGACAAGGCACATCAAAAGCATTCCTGTTCCACTATAGCACTTGGGTGATTGTCTTATTGCCCTGCATGTGGCCACCAGGAAGGGCTAATCCATCTGAATGAGCTGATCTCTCCATGTAGGGGATAAAAATCTTTCTCTCTCTCTGTCTCCGGCCGGCTTAGAGACAGGAAGCTCGCTTGGTAGCCAGTGCTCTGCTCTGATGTTGCCATAGAGAAATACAAAACTATGAGCAGTGGGGAGGAACATATCAGTTGATGAGTTGTCTTGAGTGGTCAGTCACACATTCAGCAGCCTTTTGTGCAGCAGATACTAATTGGCTACTGCACAAGGCATGAAGTAATAAAGGGTTTAGCTAATAATAGATCATACTGTATTATTCTAACCACTGTGAGTCTGCTCAGAGCGACTTGTGCTATAATCTTATAATTTGGCATCTAGTTACTGTTTGAATAGCTTTCGTAACAGTAAGCCCATTCCAGTTGTCACATATAAGGGTGTGAACTTGAACTCAAATGGCTTTTACAATAGAACTTGAAAATAAGCTTTTCAAGTACTATTGTTAATGCATTTGCTAATTGTTAGGCCTTCTTTTGTGCTATCTTCCTAGTTGTGGGTATAAAGTGCATCTCTCCCATTAGCAACACCAGAACTACTGATGAAATCTTGAATGAAGTTTTTGAATGTAGAAGATAAAACCTTGGCAGTGGATCGAGTTCAGTTCTCTTTGGGGATGATCTCTCTTTTGAAAGAGGAGCAAACAAAAAAAAAAACAGCACCAGCTTTTATCATCTATCAAACCCCCCTCTGTTCCCTCTAGTGCTACAGTTGCCTTTCCAATTGAATGGGTTCTTGTCAGAGATGCAAATGTTTTCATGGGTGACGTTGCTTTGAAATATTGTTGAGTGAAGTCCCCATTCATTCACAGTGGGGATACGCATACAGGCCTAGAGTGTGGGCTTCAGCTCCAGTTTGAAAACACTGAGAATGATGGGATTGCTGTCTGGCTAAAACAATTGAAACCCTTGTTAATGTCAGTAACACATGGAGCTAGTGGACTGTAGCTAGCACAAAAGTGGGTGTTTAACCTCTTCTCTAGCCGATTCTGTTTCTAAGATCATGTTTCAAGGCTGAGTCAGTGGTGACTTAAGGACAGTTGGGTCTAACTGATGAAATGAGCCATATTATCCACTTATTCAGTCGAAGATAATCAGTGCAAGTACAGGATCAAAGTGACCTGCATTAAATCAAGAGCACCCTGCTTTCCTCACATAAAACAAAAGCCTTTAATCTATGACATGGCCATCACCGGAGCTTATAGACAAATGTGCTGGGAGTTGCCCATTGATGTGTGTTCAGTGAAAAACAGAAAAAATGAGGTAGTGATAGACAGAACAAAATATTCTGCTGGAGGTGCTTGAATGTCACCTTCAAGGCTAAAGAGACAAAGGCCAAAACTGAGAGAAAAAGACAGAGTTAGTGATGGAAACATTTTATCTATTGACGACAGGAGGGTTAGAACAGAACGTAGCAAATCGTGACTTTCTGATCTGTGCTATAAGTCGATCCATGCTGAAGAAATGCTGTTCCACTTCATTCCTTTTTTTCTTCTTCAGTCTTTTATTCCTGCCAGCTTGAACTGCTCTGGCTCCCAGTATCCTGTGTCTTGCTGGTTATGTAACAGTCAGGGGCCTAAATGGGAACTAAAGCACAGCAGTGACAGTGGACACGGCAGCCACTTGAAGAACTGAATGCGACAGCAGCCTATTAAGAGTTTGTACCAGAAGAATTGTACTGATGCATTTGAATGGGAACTTATTTTCCATGGTCATCTTCACTGGGGGTATTATTACTGGTTTTAAGTAAGGTGAAGGTGCTGTGAACTTTGTACCAGAAAGTTTTTCTTCACCATTACATAACACCCTTACAATCTTCTGCATATAAAAGCTTTTGCCCACTCAAGTGAGGCTTCATTAGGAAGCTCTGGTGACAAAAGTTTCTATACTTGATGCAGATCAGGACAGAGTAAGTTATGTGATAGTGGGTGATGAGAAATGAATAGACGTAGCTCTTTAGAGAAGCATTTAAAGTGGTATTTCACATTTTCATCTGAATAAAATGGTGTCTATTATTAATTGCATGTTTCCACATTGCCTGCCAAGGTGCTTAGCTAGGTTTGGTTTACACAAGTTCTGATGTGGCTTTAATGATCTCTATTCTTCTTCATAGGCTGATCCAACGGTAAGATGAAACCAGAGCTGGAGGACCAGAATGGCTGCACACATTAAGCACCTGGAATTATACTTTCTTTGACAACATCTCATACAATTGCCAAAGAATTCTGGAAGGAACTCTCCTGAACTCCTACAGAACCTAGTTTCATTTCTTTCTGTGGGTTATAAGTAAGAGACTGCTATCATGCCTATTCTCAAGCAGCTGGTGAACAACTCTAACCAGTCGAAGCGGCGGTCTCGGGCTGACCTGACCGCAGAGATGATCAGCGCTCCACTGGGGGACTTCCGCCACACCATGCACGTTGGCAGGGGAGGAGATGCCTTTGGGGACACTTCATTTCTTAGCACCCGATCAGGGGAACCTCCCAGGGAGCCGGAAACAAAGCAGGGCTCCCCAGGCTCCAAACCAGGGCTGCTGTCCCGCACCTTCAGAAGCAGCAAGCGCTCTCAGTCAGTAAACCGAGGGGACAAGTATGAGTACAATATGATGGGGCCTTCTGGTGTCTCATCCAACTTTGTGAAAAACGCCATTTCCCTGCCTTACCTAAACGATGAGGATACTAACAGAGGACACCAACTGCCAAAGAGCGTTTCCTCAAGCCCCATGAAGAAGCTGACAGAGATTGAAAGCAAGCCGGTAAATGGAGCAGCAGCGATGGCGACATTGGATGCGGAGTTCGACGAGCGTAATTTCGGCGAACTTACAGATTTGCCTCCATCCATGCCTAAGGGAGGCGGAATGAGGCACGCAGAGTCTATGATGTCCTTCCACATTGACTTGGGGCCCTCCATGCTCGGGGATATTTTGAGCGTGATGGAAAAGAAAGGCTGGGAAGAGGACGACCTCGGTTACGAAGAAGGTAAGGGAAGCGAGGGCCACGTGTCGCCCTCCCTCATTCCCCACATAGATGATGATGATGATGATGATGATGATGCGGAGGAGCAGGCCCCTGCAAGGCCACCTCGCACCATGTACCAGCAGAAGGCCATGGTGGACCCCTACACCCCGGAGCTACACACCAGGAACAGCCACCACAACCTGGATAGCTGCTCTGTGTCCAGCTCCAGCTCAGCCACTGAGGAGAAACCTCAGTACCACCTCCATGACGGCGACACGGACAGTGCAAAGTACAGTTCGCCACGTGGGGAGGATGACGGAGATTTCACCTTCATGGATGATGATGATGATGAGATTCGAGTGTAGGCTTAACTGGTCTCACTGCCATGAAGGACACTAATGGAAAGACCAGGCATTTGGAGGAAGCTGGGAAAGACCAGGGAGGGATTTAGAGGCTGGGCCACATGCTTTAAGCTTCTTGTAGATCAATCTAATCTCTATACACTTTGTCCAACATCATAAATAAAACCAATTAAGCCTTATTCACTGTGCTGTAGCAAGGAGATGTGAGCTGAGTGCAGACGGACGTGCTCACAAAGTGGAACTCTTGAAAGGTTTAGATTCATTGACTGTTGCAGATTTTTGCAACATCAAACTCTGAACTCATTATTAATGGGAAATTCTCAATTTTCAAATAATACTGCCTGCCGTGTTCCAACATTGTCCCTCTCAAAGGTGCAGTAACGAAGAAGAAAAACCAGCAAGCCATTGGTTATGAGCATCACATTCATTTTTAAGAAGTAAAGGGTGATCATAAGGTTAGTGAACTGTATCCCAGCTGTCAGTCACATGAATATCACATTTGGAGTGGAATGTGTGAGGTGAGGAGAAGGATATGTGAGGTCACAAACTTGATGATTGTGGATGTGTACTACAGATTGTGAACAAGGAAAGAGGGAAGTGAAACTCAGATAGCTTTGTAATCACTGTGTGGGAGTGATTAATTTGCCAATGACAATGTTTTGGCATAGACACTAAATAGATAAAGTAGTTATTACTTTTGTCCACGCCTGACTTTAAGGGTTTATTTCTGATATATTTTTTTTTTAACTTTTATTTTTTGTACATACAGTATCTGAAAGTTGGGATGGATACGAAGGGATGGATCATTCTTAATGTGCACTGTTAGGTCTTAAAAGTTTTGATTTGGGGTTTTTTCTGATATGTTTAATTTCTCACAAAAACTTCTTAATGGTACTACAGAGTGAGCCAGCTTCTTTCCGTAGAAGTTTGCTACATGGCACTTAATAATTGGACTCAAGTAGACATAAAATTGTCTAAATAACATCACTCCTCCTATCACTTGCCATGGTAAGGCTGTATTAGTTGACAATGACTTTGTAAAAATGTGAATTGTCCAAAAAAAAGAGGCATTTTGTATGTGTTCTGTGTCCTGTACCTTTTTAAAACAACAGGACAGGAGTGGGGATTGTGGCTAATATTGTGTATTTTGGTGTCGTCACATCTCATTCCACATCATTGCTGAGGTTGGTAGGTTTAGCAGGTCAGCAGAGAGACATAAAAGCAGTTTGAAAGGGAGTTGCTGTCGTAGAAAAATGGTTATATCCAAATTAATAGTTATGGCTCTATCTAAAACACACCCTCTCTCCAGACATGTGTTCAGACTTGTCCCTAAAGGCAGAGAAAGGATGTAAAAACATGTACAAAGTGTTATTAGAGCGCAGCTACTTAATAGATGGGCATCAGGTATGTCTCGGGGCAGTGAGAATGGCAAATATTTCCTGAACTGGCCCCACAAGTGATAATATTCACCTCCTCAACACAACCCAAATCACACAGTAGGAACAGATGATTAAATCAACCAATCATCTGGCCTTTCCCGGTCTACTCATTAAATGTGCTGGATTATTGGCCCCCAACCAGCTGGAACTGCGCCAGGAACAGCAGGGTCAGGAACAGACAGGTGGGCTGTTTCTCGTTGGCTTTTTTTGTGTTTAGTTGGTTTTACAATGCTGGCTCACTCAGTAGGCTCCTCCAGGTTACTTTCAGTCATAAATAAGGCAGAAAGAGGTGCACTTTCCTTTGCCGCTATCCATGATTAATGCCTGACCTTTTTTATTTTGTGTTAGAAAACTAATTGCCACGTTTGACAAATGGGAGCTTTGAATTTCCTGTTGTGGCATTGATGCAGGGGTGTGTACATAGAATCAGGATGCTGTGCCATTCTGCCTTGGGTTCTTGTAATGTTTTGGAACCATGTCTACATGAACAGGTTGCAGGAAGTTCTGAAATTAAAAGCAATCTGGAGGAAATTGCCAAGTATGTTCTAACCATATTATTGGGTAATGTTAGCAGGATGTCAGATTTTGTTCATTTTTTACTTATGTGTAGATATGCAGTATGATTTGAGTCAGACCTCTTACATATTTTGATGTAAATGGGCCAAATTTTAAGATGCCTTTTAATTCTATTGATCCATTGTGAAATATGTGGTTTTTGCATTGTTTGAGCAGCTGTGATCCTTCATATGCATCACCAAGAAATGGACACTTTAAAAAAAAAAAAAAGAACAAAAACACTCCTTATCTGCTGTCGTTTTAATCAAGTAATGTAAATATATTTTGTGCCATCGATGATTACAGCAAACAGTCTTTATCAGCAGTGTGACCATGTGATAATAGCGTGAGAACCAGAAGAATGTTAGTGGCTTAAACACTAAATAGCACATTTGTGGCCAAATTGTATTTGCGAGTAAGATTTAAATATCATCCACCAATCTGGCAACCCAGACTGGTGGAGTTTAGAAGAGGTAAATAAAGAATTATGGAAAAGTATACTCAATTACGCTGAAATACTTTCTTGTAATTGTCTTAACTTTCTGGCATTTGTCATGTTTCTCTGTGGGAAAGTAGGCCAGAAGGAATTTGCAAATACGTTCTGCCTCAGGTCTGCTTAAAAGTTTTCCGTTCCCTGGCAGATGTGGTTTGGTGAGTGGCAAAAAAAGATAAGGACTACGAAAAACGACTGGCTCAAAGTTCAGCTGTAGAATGTTTTCTTTCTTTTTTTCTATTCGGTGGCTGTAGTGTTATGCCAAGTATGTACTGTTTTCTTTTCCTATTCCTTATTCTGGTTTTACAGTATATTAATATATTTACCTTCCTCACTTTCCTTTCTTTGAAATAACAGCTATATTTTTCAATAAAAGAGAAAGCTGGTAATCTTTAACTACGCCTCAGCTGTTTTTGTTTCATCTCCATAAGTCTGTCACCGCAGGAGGCTGCCTCACTTTCAAACTTTTCTGCAACTTTATTCACATTCTGCTTCCAAAATAGGCAGAACGCTCACTGAAATCTGACCTTCAAGTAGACCCAAGGATTTTTACTGAGGGAGCCGCTGAAAGAGTTCCAGCCACATCCACAGTTTAACAAACACCCACTTGGAGTGGATTATTCTTCATAAATAACCCTGGAATGAAAGATAAAGCCTTGTTTAACATGTTCCACATTACGGGCAAGATGAGTCTTGTTAGCTAATTAGAACCCTGCAGCCTGACATTCAACTTAACAGGCTTTAGAGCTTGGTTGATAAAACATAAAGATGCTTAAAACACATACCTTGTGTTTCATGACATGCAGGTTTTAAAGACAACATGTTTACTTTATTATATGATCCAGTAAATTGTGTGTCTTTGAGGAAGTGGAGGAAATAGCTTAATAGGTGCATTAATGACGTATCGAGAGAACAGTATTCACTGTACAGATGGAATACATCACAGCTTTTTTTTCCAAGCATAAATCCAATTTCTCCAGTTGATGTCCATCTGGGTATGTGATGATATACAGTATTATCACCATTATTCCCACAGATTTAACTTGCATGTATGTGCTTGTCACTGGGTCTGAGCTTACATTGTGGCACTAACATGTCTTAATGTCACCTGTGAGATGGGAATCTATATGGGAGAATATTACGAGGAGCTGAAGTGTTAAAATACCAACTTGAATAAGAGACCCAAGAGAAAAAAAGAGTTTTGTATGGAGTTTTCCCAACTGTAGGTCTGCACAGACCAAAGTCATCCACTTCAATAGTTTGAGCTGTCTAGAAGCAATGGTGGAATGTATCTAAGTACATTTACTCAAGTACTGTACTTCATTTTGAGGTACTTGTGCTTCACTTGTGTATTTCCATTTTATGCTACTTAATACTTTACATTTCAGAGTAAAATATTAGCCTACACTGCCTTTGTGACAGCTATAGATTTCACTATAGTTTACTCGTAATAGAGTATTTTTAAATTGTTGTATTGCTACTGCTATTAGTTGAGGTACTTGTACTTGCGTATTTCCATTTTATGCAACTTTATACTTTTACTCCACTACATCTCAGAGGCAATTATTGCATTTTTTACTGCACTACATTTGTCTGACAGCTTTAGTTACTTTTTCAGATTACAGTTTTTCATACCCTTCCTGTCCAGTGAAATGCATCATCACAAAGCTGGAAACAGGGCTGTTTCTCTGAGCTCATACGGGGACTATCTTGTAGAATATGATGCATTGCTGTAGATTGAACTAGCCAACAGTATATAAAGTAGTTAAAATTAGCACAACCTTAAACATCCACAGCAGTAAAATGCAACATACACATCAATGCAGCAGTAATATTAATCCAAAAACATCTGATATAATAGTAAAACACTGACAGCGACCATTTTACTGCAGAATGAGTACTTTTACTTTTGATACTTCAAGTACATTTTGCTGATAATACTTACATACTTTTACTTAAATAAGGTTTTGTATGCAGGACTTTTACTTGTAGAGGAGTATTTTCACAGTGTGGTATTAGTACTGTTATTTAAGTAAAGCATCTGAATACTTCTTCCATCACTGTCCTAAAAGCAATGCTAGTCTAGCTGCTGTCACTGACAGGTTTGGCAGATTCACTGTAGTCTTATTAAAACAGATAGCTTTCTCTCTTTGCTTGGAAAATCACTCTAAAGCTGTTCTATACAAGCAGTACAAAGGTGACCTCAATTGCAAAACTTTTTAGATTTCAGTATTTAAGGAAACAAAAAGAACTTGTGGGTATAGTTGTTTATAGGTGTGCTACTAGCGCCATCTAGTGCCACTTTTATGTCAATGCAGGTTAAATTCCTGGATTATTTTCCCGCAGACCCAACTTTGCTGATGAGGGCATAGTCATGTCTTCTTGGCCTAAAGGCAGTGACATAGATGTCTCATGCTCTGCTGCTGTCATACGCACCAATAATGTTTTCTTTCAGGCAGATGCCAAGGCACGATAAAAACATTTTCTACAGATTTGATCTCATGTGTAATCAGATATAACCTATAAATAATATGTTTTACTTTATTATTTAATCTCACACAACTCATTTATAAATAACCGGGGCTTGTGTAATCCAAGATCCGATTATTATCCTGCAATATTACATTATGGCAACAGGTGGTGGTCTTAAGTCCAGTCCACTTTAGTTTTCCTGGTGTCCATACCGCAGCCATTGCCATATTTATGAAGGATTTCAGCTTACTTTTCTTCCAAACATGCCCTCTTTTCACTTTGAATGGCATCATTTACATCAGGCTGTTGGTTTTGGGGTTGGCAAAAGGGATGTTCTGCAAATACAAAAAGCTCAAGCTGATCCCTCAGACAGGTCTGTGGGACAAACTATTCATGGGTTTTCAATCCTCATTCTCACCCAATGTAAAAACCAAAGCTTCCACAGTGTGAAAGCTGTGTTTTGGGAAATGTAAAATGACCTGCATCATAATACACAACTTTTTTCTCTGTGAAAGTTTCTGTCTCTTTACAGAAATATCCTGGGAGTGTGAGAAAATGTAAGTGCGCTAGAGAAAGCCAACTCAAATCCCCATTTACGAGGACTCATCCCAAGCACAACCTTCTGACGTTTTTTCTTCACAATTCTGTTTTACATTCAAAATATATAAGCACAAAAAAGTATGTTACTGTAATATACATCAATGTAAAATAAATATATATAGAATGAATGTATATTTTGGTCAGAATGCTACAGTTATTTTTGTTGCTTCTCATTAGTGCTCCAGTATTTTGTTTTACGCATTGCCAGAATCAAGAATAACAGACATTTTTTTCCTGTCTACATCCTCCAAAACTAAAGCCACCAAATGTTCCCTAATCGCCAATAACACTAATATCCTCCCCTTATGGCTTGTCATTTACACAATACAGCAAAAAGCATACAAAACGTATTTGCATGGACAGCTAAGAGGATTTCTAAATTGTGCTTGCAGTAATGTCTCATCTTTGTTTCAGTCTGGAGGAGGACAAATAGCTGGATCAGAGCGGTGACTCACTGGAGCAACCACGTGGGACAGGCTGTGTTCTTGCCAGTGAGATTAAATATTCAGTCTACTGAAAAATGAATGTCTGTGTTACAACTGTAAATATTTACCCAGCTTTTCCTCCTGTTTGTTGTTCTCCATCTACTATACAGTGTGATGTCCTGTGTATCCGTTGACTTAATTAATCAACTACAGGGCCATAAGATCATGCAAGCTGCTTACTTTCTTCCATTTTGAAAGTCTTTCTAGAAATGCTGTTCTGCAATTCTTAATCTGCGTGTTGTTGGATAATAAAGTTTTCTTATTGAGGACAAAACTCTGTAGCTTTTCGATAAGGTGTTTTATTTTTATTTTTTCTGATGAAGGTAGTGGAAATCTGCTTCCTACTCTTACACTATATAAAAGTTGGGTGATCATTATAAGGGTTATAAGGGAGGCCAATGACTTCATCCTGATCATGAAGCCATTCTGTACAGTAGGGTTTAGTAGGTCCTGTATAGCTGGATTAATTTATAACAATGCAGAGCAACTGTCATAGAGATGAACTATATATATTGTGGTTTCAATAAAGGATTTGGCCTTCCTGAATTGTTAACCCAAATACAGAAAAAGGGTGTAGCATGACTTGCTTATCATAGACCAGTCTTTGTATCTGTGTGAACTGACTTTTAAGCCATGTCAGCCTGGCCATAACTACCACATTTGTAAAGCTTGTGATATGCAGTCTTTGTTGAGACTGTCACCAATGAGTTCTATATTTATGTTTGAGGTTGTAATTTTGTCATGTTTAGCAAAGTTTAGTAATCTTCGGCCTTATCAATTAAGTTTGTTGCTGTGTTAACATGTAACAGTTGCCTTTGAGGAATTACATTGAATGCATAATACAGGCATCTTATTTTCAGTTAATTTATATATTTAAATTATGTTTGGGACCAAAGATAATAGTTTGGCATTTGAAATACATTTCTTATTCAATTTTTAAAAGAAAATGTATAACATGAAATATTAGAAAACAAAGCATGTGGACATTATACCTACAATTTAATACCAGTAGCTACTGAAATGTGTATTTAAATTGCTCTCACTGTTAAAAAAGATTTTAATTGACAATGTCTAATTATGACCAGTAGATAGAGCTAGTGCTTTTTGTACAGCAACATTTTTCCATTCCCTGACTGACTATTCCTCCTTTAAGCAGTACAGTGGCTATGACTAGATGTTCTTATGGCATCTAAAGCATGACATCATATATGTGCAAACTCGTGTAATTTTTGTTCTTATTACTTTCTGCAGCTGTCGAAAGCTTCTAATATGTTGGGATCCATTTTTGTCTGAGGTCTCTACCCCGGTGTTCACTTTCTAGTCTGCTGATTCCAACCTAACATGCTTTCTTTGATGGTGTGATTACTGTGATTAACCTATCAAAGCATCAGAGATTATAGTTTGGAACATAATTATTGTGTCAGCTGTTACACCCATCGCCATAATGCTCACAGATTACTGTTGCACTAACTTTATGTGGCCTGGAACGTCTTTGCGAAAACCCTCATGTTCTCACAATGTCAGTTTTTCATTTTGCTGGCATTCCTGAAGTTATTGTCTTTTTTTCATCTGACCATTTTTTTTGCTTTTCTTGGAGCAAACGCACGAGGACAAGCAAAATGAAGGCTGTCATATTTGTTTTCTTCAACGTGTCGATGTGCCCTTCTTGTTTCAAGGTGTGAAGCGATTCTTCTATTGCGGAGGTCATCTTGGCTGATCAAGTTATATAAGTTATTATAATGCACATGTTCGCGTCACCTCATTCGCTCTATACACTTGAAAATTAGACGTTTACGTAAACATGCATACAGATTGGTGTTTATTTTACATAAGCAATGGCAAATCAAAAGCTGTGAAGGACTGAATGGAATGCAAACCATGAGCTGTTTAATAAGAAAAATCACTGATGCCGTAAAAGGTTTGATTCGACTTTGAGTATTCATATCTTAGGATTTCTAAGGGCCTTTTATGCAAAATTGATACATACTGTATGTTTTGCATGCATAATCAATCAATGCCATGGGTGCAACAGATATTACATCAGTCAAAAAATACATTAAATGCCTTTTTTTTCCCCCAAATGTTTTACAATTATATGACAGTCCTCAAAATTGACTTGGCAAAGACTGACTTTAACCTGAATTTGGTGCTTGGTGGGTTGTCATTTTGGAGGGTTAGGATTACAGTTCAGTGATTCTTGAGGAGAACCTATTATGTTGAGTCCTTTAATGTAGCATCACTTAAATGCACCTTTGAACAAACAGTGAAAAATCGTTCCCAGACTTATCAACCATCATCTCTTCCTTTGTTTAGTCTGAGCAGCCCTGTATTCCTTGTAATCCACCATTTTATCCTTGACAGAACTGTATTCACAAGTGAGCAGTAAAGAAGAAGAATTGTGTACATTAAAAGCAGTAAAAAAGAAAGAAAAATACATAGAAATAACAAGCTGGAATGACTGGACTTGATTTTGTATTGGTCAGTTATCTTTAGCTAATGTTGTGCTTCCCTGAGGCTATCGCCCGCATGTGTTACAGTAATGTGCATTTTTTCGTATTATTCTATATGTGAACATGATGGGGAGTTGCCATGCAGAGGGTGTGATTGCAGCGTGGGCTGAGAAAAACAAACCAGGTTCAAGTATAGACCATCACCGAGGGGTCTGAAGCCAACCACATGCACCTCAAACACTTAAATATTTAGTTTAGTCGAGCGGAGCCAGTCTGAGCCGGCCAATTCATCTTTTCAAATGAGAGAGTGGTCAAACAAACCAAGATGGGTGCGTAATGAAGCCAGCCCCTTAGTGTGTGTGGAGTTGTGATTGAGCTTAGTGCAAACGACATCCAAACAATGACTGACTACATGATGGAGATGTTTCACAGAGGAGAATGCAGCTACACTTGTTCCCTCTGCTTGCCAAAATGTTTCAAGACTCAGAAGATTTGATACTAAAACTGTTCTGTTTATAACCTCCATCGGCATTTCGGTTGATTTTGAAAGCTGTTTGAAATTATCCATCAAGTTAAGGTCCAAGGTCTGGTACTCATAAATTATTATTAATGAGTCTGGCAGGTGTTTTGTTTCCCAGGCCATCGCAGTCATTTTCAGCTGAGCAAAGCACATTTAAGTGAAGGGATAACAGCCGCACATTAAGGGCTTTCAGTGGAGGACTCTGGAATAACACGAGTTGGGAAATGGCCCCCTTGTGTAGGTTTGAGCGCCTGGACGAAGCTTTTTTTTTCTAGCTCTGGTTCTTTTGAGTGGGCTTCAAGCTCTGGGAACCCTCAAACCAACGGGAAACCAGGCGAGAGTATTTTAAATCAGGATGGAAGTTTGTCCAGGTGGCGCAATTAATTGTTGACCTCCTGTTTCTAACTTCTCTTCATACTTAGAATATTGGCCGTTAACATTCCAACGTAGCCCCAAGTTTTAAAGCTGAATTGCTCAATAGTGAAAAATGGACTCACCTTCTGTTCTTTAATCGTCAACACTCTTCGTAGTGTAACCCAGCATTAATGAATGGGAGTCAATGTCACCAACAAAAGGTGCAGGTCAGGGTTACTGCAGAAATATTTTAATTAAACATTGAATTAATTATGTAAGTCAACCTTTCATTAATGCATAGTAGGCTACACAGTATAATCAAGTCTTCTGCCCTCACTATAAGTGTAGGTGCAATGCAATGAGCTAAACACTTCCAATAAAAGTGGAAGACAGGAGTTGGCTTTTGAAGACTTTACTTGAAGCAACAGTATTGAACAGAACACAACAAATTCAACGAAAGTGATTACAAATCAAAGATGAAACACCATAATAAGCACAACAAAGGTAAAAATAAAGGGAAGTGGATTCACAAAAGTACACATTAGCTGTCAAATTGTCCGTCATGGCAGGAGGAAACAGAGTGCCACCAGTAAAAGATGTGCAGCTGACTTGATTATAATCTACAACAACATAGACTTTCATTCAAACATGATTAAATGTAAACTGAGTCTTGCTATCAAGTCAACAATGTGTTAGGATGCATGCCATGCGCTTGAGGAAGCTATTGACTAAAATGTCCTGTGTCTGCCTTTTAATGTAATTGACGAAGAGGTGATGGACGCGTACGATGAGAACTGTTGACAGTTTGTTTGCTTGGACTGAATCCAAAGAATAGAAGTGTATTGTACAGTGTGGCCCTGGATTCTGGTCTGCTCTGGAATGCATGGAGTAGTGCTGGATGTGATTATTATAATGGCACTTGGTAATGTGGTGAGCCTTGGTATGTTGGATATAAAGACCTGGCTGTAGCCCCTGTTTAAGTAAACATTGCAGTGTAAAGCCTTTTGTATTTACCACGTTCAAGCAGCATTGGTATTTCTGAAGGGAAATAATGCTTCTTGGCCTTTAATTGAAAGGATTGTTTTAAGTGTTTGGTTTTTTTTTCTTGGGGTTAAATTTCGGGACCAATAAGTCTATAAAATAAAGAAGGGAAAAAAGAGTTTAAAGCAGTTGTAGTAACAGTGATATCAAGTGATTAGACAATGGGTGTTTTTTTAGAATGTGAGGTTGCAGGGCCCTGGCATGCCATCGCTTCACAACACCACTCTGACATTACACATCCTGTCTGTTACTATTGAAAAACAGACGCACAATTCCTTTCAGCTTCCTCCTAGTGTTTCCTGCTGTCAGTCGAGGGATCCAGGCCGACACCCTTCTCTTTTCCCCTCCTCTGGGATTTAACCTCTCACAGGGCGGAGAGGGTCAGCTTCCTTCCCCATGAGGATGCTTGGAGCGAGGGAGGAAGGGAGGTAGGGAGGGAGGGGGCACACGGCTGGCTCCATCTTTTCCCTGGGAGGAGGTGGCGAAGAGGAGACCCGAGATATTTACAGAAAACACAGGCGTGCCCCGCACATTCTCTCCCTCTGAATGAAAAAGCTGGGGTGGGGTCGAGAGGAATTTCACAACGATACACAGAGGAGGAAATGGACTGGATGGATACTTCACTACTCCATCATCTGCACCTCCCTTTTCCCTCTAGTGTTTATTTTTTACCAGATGTGCATGAGTATGCATGTATGTGTGTGTGGTTGAACATATCCTGAGGAGGTTTACAGCTACAGGACTGAAGAGAAAGAAAGACTCAAGAGCCTGATATCCTGCTCATCCAGTGTTCCTCATTTGTTGATGAGTGCTGGCTCACAACTGCTGAGATACAGCATATCTTTAAAACCCTTTAGCATTTGTCTGTGCTGAAGAGTGGTTTAGTTGTTGTTCAAGTACAACATTATCAAACAAAAAGCATAATTGTTAAAAAGTGAGTCATTTTCTGCCAAGCCACAAATCAGATGTCAAGATAAAATGGTCTCTAGACTGAAAGTGATACACGAGACAGACTGTCGCCAGAATAAAGATTCAGGTAAAAGGTCAAACACTGTATACACTAAATCAAATTGCTAAGATAGGAGCCTAAAAGGCCATTTTACCATCGTTACACTGTATACACAAGACAGTAAGAATGAGACATATTGAAATTCCTCAGTCTCACTGGTTAATCTCACACATCTTGTGACCTGCCTCTGCATTTTGGAGCTCTGCCTGAGAATTTGGTCCTCATTGCTACTCATAGGGATTTCCTGTAGGATGCAGTGCTGAATCACTGGGTTTGTTCCAAAAGTCATTCCATCTAAACCATCTGGACCATCATCATACTGTATGTGGATGACAAGGACTGAATTTGCTGTTCTGCCTTCGCTACATTATGGCTTTAGATGTTGATTCTATACTAAAATACTACACAGGCCTATGAGCTAAAACAAACATGGAAGAAGTATTATGTGTAAGGTAGTGAATTCTTTCTGACATCTCCTTCTTTCTTTTGTATATTTTTTTTATTAGTGTGCACTAGAATAGGAGCATTTGTGACCGTTTATAGGCCCGATTCATAATCCCTAACATTTACTTAGCAAACCAAGCAGGCCCCACGTTGACTGACAGCGGTCACAGCCACTGGCAGATTAATGAGCCATTAAGCCAGCCATTCACAAACCTCTGGATGGCCTCCTCGGTCATGCATCACCAGAAGACTGCTGGCTCTTTGGATGGGTTTCCCGAGCAATGGAAAAAGGGTCGTCTCTAAGTGGCACTTAAAAACTTTTGGACACTGGAAAATTGGTGCAGGACAGGAAGTCTAACAGTGTGTGTGTGGATGAGTCCTTTTCCTGAGGAGTTATAACTGCAAGAGAGGACTGACAGCAAAGTCCTCGAATGCCTGGAAGGAGCACAGTAACTGGTCCTGCCTTACAAGAGTCACAGTTCTACTCGTGGCAACACTGCATGGCAGTATTTGAATAATTAACCAGAATAATATGGTGGTATGGCTAAGGAGGGATTGTTGAGTGTGACGATCAACCTCAATCCTTCTCATTTCCAGGAACCTTTTTGTCTAGCATGCAAGTTGCAAAGACGTTTGCATGAGGACCACACAGCGGAATCCCTGAAAACAATTTCTCTCATGAGCTAAAAAAACTGGTGAAATTTCTTTGGTTTGTCTCTATAAACACTTCATATCAGGAAAAAGAAGCGAACCCACCATCTCCTTGTTTTGCATGGCAGTTGAGCTGACAACCTCAGCTACAGTAAGACTAATGGCAGAATTTCACCTTCTGTCATGTAGTTTCCCTCCTTGCTTCTAAAAATGTCTGACTCCATCACAGAACTGTCAGATGTAAAGAGTGTGTGAGTGTTGCAGAGAACGGCATGACACTTCTCATTTTTCACTCTGCGCTTCACTACAGACACACACACACACACACATATTGAACTACACTGACTGCAATTTACCTTATGTCAAGTTTCCACTCACACAGCAACACCATCACACATCCCAAATGAGTAATGCATGCCGAACAGGTTTGGCAATTGTACTCAACAAACCTGAGAGAGGTGTTGCTCAGACAAACTGTACTCAGAAGCCTTAAATCTACACCTCTGCACATTCCTGGCAGTGCTGCAGAAGGTCAAAAGGTCGCTGATGTCTTGGCTTGAAAACCGAGAGCAGCTATTTTGGAGGAGAGCAGTGAAACTTGTTCAGGGGTTGGAACTTATAACCCAACAGTATTTATTGTACGCCCTTGACCAAATGGATTCAGACACCACATGTTGATATTCTTCATTTAAAAAAATCTATTTGATTTTTGATAAGAAGACTTGCCTCTATGTGCATGAAAATGCAGCCTAATTAATACCCATTTCAGATACTCAAAGGCAGTCTGAAGAGAATGTAGAGTAAGACAACAAGCAATTAACAGATAATATGATACCCTGGGAGCAGCATCCTTGGGTTTATTAAACTTAAGTTAATTGTGTTTTATTAATTGGAACTATACAAGTAATTACTGCAGTCAAGTGAAATGGCCTTCATAGACAAAGAAGGATCATCACTTCTTATGTAACATGTTTGTTTTATTTCTTTTAAAAGTTGTAAGGTTTTTCATTTGGAAACCACTTTTTTGACGTAGAAAGAACCAGTCCTGTGTTCCCAGACCACCTGCAGGGCTTGGCCCCTCATTGGATAAATCCCCTGCAGCTTGGGAACTGCTTGCAGCAATGACACCCTGCATCTCAGCTCTCCTCACCTCCACCTTTGTATTGTACCTTCACCCAGCCTCCATACACTCCCAAAATTGCAATTCCCCACAGATATACCTTGTAGGTCTGTCACTTTTTATTCAAAATTCAAACTTTTGTTTGAACATGGGAAATACTCAAACTGTTATGACCTGTTTGAATTCAAAATGTACAGTTTATAAGCGCAACAGACCGTTTGAAGTAGTTTGCCTTGTGGTCCAGCAGATGGCACTCTTAAAGTTAACTATTAGCTTGACCTAGTAAATGCCCTATTGACCTATCAGTAAACTAAGCTAATGACTTAAGTATCTGAGAAGCAGTGTGTGGAAGTATTTTGGGTTCTACATCACTGATGGCCAAATTACCAACACAGATTAGGCTGTTTGCCGACTTTGTAAAAAGCAGCTGCCTTACTCTCCTCCTCCACCTGCTAGCTTGCCACCCAAGTGAGGCAACGGAGGCACCAGGAACGAGTGGAGCAGCGCTGACTGTACAACCTCATCTGACTGCCTACTTTTATCTACACTTTTATCCTCAAGACCCTTGCCAGAAGCTCGTAAAAAGGCCACGATAAGACAGAAAGATTTATATATATATATATGCAAGGAGATGCAGCTCATCAGCATTGTTTCGGAAGAAGGTTTTCAGGTATATGGGTTGGGTTCAAATTAATTTGAACCATGTACGTGTTTGTTTGAATTTGTTAGAACCTGTCCATACCTACACTACAAAGTTTAGCCGACACTAATTTGGGGGACACACAAAGAGGGAATTTTTAACTAAAAAGACTGTCACTTTGGAAGATACCCACTTGATTTGGCTAACTCAGACTGCTGAAGCATTATATTAACTTTGAGGTGAAACTTTTTGAATGAAATGATTTTGTCCCCATCTTTCACAGTACAGTCGCGCTATAAAGGTTTCACTTCACAGGCAGTAAAGACAGCAGGAATGATACAGTGACCAATAACTCTTTCGACGTACATATGGCATGTGAGTGTTGTTTAAAGATGGACTTAAAAAAATCTAAACCGTCCCTTTAAATTGACAAAGTGAGTTGTTCCAGCAGAGGTGTAGATGTGACCTCTGACTGCATCAACACATCCTGAACTTAATGACGCGTTTGCATGTGAAGCATATTTGCATGAATCCAGGATAGCTTTTCACTGTCTTTAAATACACAACCAGGGAGCGTAAATTATGACGACTCTTACTGTAGCGGTGACCTGTCTGATATCTTGTTGACTGGTTGCCCTGACACGTGCACATACAAGTGCATGATAAATGCAAAGACACGTGGGCCTCTTTGTATTATTTGAGCGGCGAACCTCGTGGCTGTAAAAAACCACACAGTGAATTTCGGACATGTTTAGAGGGGTGTATTTATAAATGGCAAGCCCACACAGCCTGGCATGCTTCAGAAGCTTTGGGTGTTACCAGAACTGGCACCAATAAAGGCCAGCAGCATTCCTAAAGCTATCGATGCTGGATGCAAAAGAAACAGCCTCGACAACATTTTTCCAACTTCAAAAGTAGAATTATGTTAGGTCTTATTCGCAGAAATCTGTCATTCTATTCAAATCAACAGCTGTGAGTTTTTAGTTTCACTTGTTGACATTTAAAGGGACTGGGTGTGTCAGCCATATTGACTGACATCAGGTCACAAGGGCAGCACCTTCCTCTTTAGCATGTCCAGAAAATAGCTGCCCTCTCGCTCTCTCTCTCTCTCTCTCTCTCTCGCTCTCATTTCAATCACAAACATCAGGGAGATTTGGCAGCAATCTCCCCTATGCAAACTTTCCATTCCTCTGTCCGCGGTTTCAAATAAAAACATCAGCTGTACTTATTTTTAGTCTGGTAACACTTCATCAAAAAAAACACACTCTAATGCATGACAACAGCTTGGGGCTTTAATCATTTGAAACCGCTCATAAAACAGGGAGAACACAAAGTGGAAGGTTATGGAGTTGTCATTGTCTGAGCAGCAGTCTGTCTCTGTGGGGTTTTTTTAAAGGCCAAATCTCAATTTTCTAGTTTCATTTTAATCAGATGATTTAATCCAGATGTCTGACTTCATGAGTCATCTACCTCATAATGATAAAATGTCTGCTGATATCACAAAACCCTCAGTGTACAAGGCACGCAAGAATTTCACTTCGAAATGTAACCCACAACCTACAAAACTAGTATAAATTTACATTTTCAACAACCTAAAGGCAAGTAGTAATACGGCACTGAAAAAGCTACGTGATCCAGTTATGCTTTGGCTAAATGCCTAAACCGAACTGTAGCTTCAACTGCAATTCAGGAAACTAAATATTTATATATAACTGTGCGTGTGTAAGGACAAAGTGTAAGAGCCACATGCTGTACAGTATACAGTATATACAGTGTAGCCCAGGATGCCCTGTGACTTCCTTTCTTTTGTTTTATGTTCACAGCTGAGGACTTTTGCAAACTTTCTCTTTGTCCTCTTTTTTCTGCTTTTTTTTTCTACTTTTGAGCTTGGCTTGAACAGCAACAGCAA